>WOVY01009848.1:0-1200000 GCA_013436015.1 Rhipicephalus annulatus
ATATTATATATATATATATATATTGCCGCGCGCTTGATCTGCCAGCGCAAAAGAGGCAGACGAAGTGGCAGTTCCCCTCGTGCCATTGTTCTGTTTTTGGCTGCGCTGAGCCGACCGCTCTTCGGACTTTTGTGAGGACGCCTTAAAAACGTCTCCTATCTTTTTAACGTGACATTTTAATGGTGGAGGTGCTGGGTAACCTCACCTATGCAACAGACTCCTTCTAGCAGCCGGAACGTGACCCAAAACCCAGAGCTTACGCCGGTACACCGTTTCAGTCGGAGGATTCGAGGACTGTCCCCCGAGTTTGTGCCTCACAGTACAAGTACGTCGACTGGTATGGAGAATACTGTTGCTGTCACCGCTTCCCCTGCCGCTGGAGCCGCCGCTGCTCCAACCGCTGCACCCGCAGCTGCACCCACTCATTACACGCTGCAAAAACCACGTGTTCCGAGTCCCTTCCGTGGTGGCCTCTATGAAGATGTGGAAGATTGGCTGGCTGAGTACGAGTACGTAGCGGATTTCAACGGGTGGGACGAAGTAGCGAAGCTCAAGAATGTGTACTTTAGTCTTCTGGATGGTGCTCGCACATGGTTCCAGAACCGCAAGGGCCTCCTAACGTCGTGGCATGAGTTCTGTCACAGGCTCCGCGAAACGTACTCGAGTCTCGATCGTCGAGAGCGCGCTGAAAGGGCCCTCCAGTCCCGCATGCAGATGCCTAATGAAGGTGTGGCTGCATACGTGGAGGATATGGTTCATCTGTTCACTCGCGCCGATCCAACCATGCCGGAAGACAAGAAGCTGCGACACTTGATGCGAGGTGTGAAAGAGCAGCTCTTCGCTGGACTCATTCGTAGTCCGCCTAGAACGGTTGCGGAGTTCCTCACTGAAGCCGTCGCCATGGAAAAGGCGCTGCAGCAGCGGAACCAGTACGATCGGCAAGTGAATGCTACCTATACCACCGGGCTAGGCTCGTTCCCGACCGACGTGGGAGCGCTTCGCGAGCTGATACGTTCGGTTGTTCGCGACGAGCTGCAACAGCTGCAACAGCTGAACCAGGCGCAGCAGCAGCCTTCCACGAATTGCATCGCCACCATCATACGTGACGAAGTTCAGCATGCGCTCGGCACACCTCGTCGCGAGACACCAACGCAGGTTGCTGCACCACTTCAGGCGTTCGCAACTTCAAGTGAACCTCTAGGGGTGACCTACGCAGACGTATTGAGACGCACCGTTCCGTCGTCCACGACACCATCCCCAGTGAGTGGTTTCCAGCGCACCACTTATACCGACACGTTCGAACACAACGCACCTGCACCAGTCCCACTACCAGCCGCAACCCCGTACGCCACACTGCAGTCCGCACAGGTGGTCCCTTATTTTGCAGACACTCGACCCGTCATGCGTAAATCCGACATATGGCGCATGCCCGACCGACGACCGCTTTGCTACCACTGCGGTGAAGCGGGTCACCTCTACCGAGACTGCCAGTACCGCCGACTTGGGCTGCAGGGTTTTCCTGCCAATTCACCCCGCCCCCGGTTTGGACAGAGACCACCAGAAATTGAAGATTTTATCGCTCGGCAGAACGTCCCACTCAGGCGTCAGTCGCGTTCACCGTCACCGCGGTCGTCGTCTTATTCAGGCAACGGAAATCGAAGGCCGCAAGGACGGTCTCCGAGCCCCCGCCTGGAAAACTAACGCCAGCGACCTTTCGAGGCGAGGCCGCTGATTCTCGACGTGATGAAGACCTCGCCCTCCAATCGACGCGACATCGGACCAACGGAAATTCGACTACGCCGGCGCCTGTATCCCAGCTGAGCGACTTTTCAATGGACATACCTGTGATGCTCGACGGTCGCAATTAACTGCCTTAATAGACACTGGTGCTGACTACTCGATTATTAGCGGACAATTGGCACGTACCTTGAAGAAAGTGATAATGCCTTGGACAGGATCGCATGTACGTACAGCTGGCGGACATGTTGTAACGCCGGTTGGTTTGTGCACGTCCAGGCTACAAATACGAGGCTGCACGTTTTTGGTCAGCTCCATCGTGCTACGTGACTGCTCCCGCGAATTAATTCTCGGCCTCGATTTTCTTCGGGAATATGGCGCCGTAATCGACCTACGGCGACGCTGCATTTCCTTTTCGACAGTCAACGCTACGTCAAGGGACTCCAACCGCCGTACAACCGCCCTCCGTGTTTCCGACGACAGTGTCACAATACCACCTCGTGCAAGTATCCTAATTCAGGTGACTTCTGAAGGAACCAGTGACGGTGAAACAGTGGCAGAGTGCAACGTCTCCCTGCTGCTGGCGCTTGGAATTTCTGTGGCACGAGGCATCATTGACATTCGGAACGGTACAGCCGAGGTCATGATTACAAATTTCACCAATGAGCATCGTCACCTTTCCGGGGCACTGCGGTCGCCTACGCTGAAGCCTTGGAGGACGTCATTGAGTGTTTTGCCTGTGAAGACAGTAGCCGCGATGGACAAACCGTAATAGATGTTGACATGAACAGTGCACTGCCGGAAGAGAACCAGAGGGCCTTGCGAGAGCTATTGTTTGAATTCAGGGCGTGCTTTGCTCAGTCGTCTAAAGTGAGTCAGACGCCAATTACACAGCACAGGATAATCACTTACGACGACGCAAGACCTATTCACCAACAGCCATACCGCGTCTCGCCGACAGAACGCGCAGCTATCAAGCAGCAAGTGAAAGAAATGATCGACGACGGCGTTATCCAGCCTTCGAACAGTCCCTGGTCCTCACCGGTCGTTTCTGGTTAAGAAGAAGGACGGTACGCTTCGCTTCTGTGTAGATTACAGAAAGCTCAACAACGTCACAAAAAAGATGTTTATCCGCTGCCGCGTATTGATGACTCGCTTGACCGACTACGACGAGCGAAGTATTTTTCTTCCCTGGATTTAAAGAGTGGCTACTGGCAAATTGAGGTTGATGAGCGCGACCGTGAAAAAACCGCCTTTGTCACGCCGGATGGCCTCTACGAATTTCGGGTGCTACCGTTCGGACTCTGCTCTGCGCCAGCTACCTTCCAACGCATGATGGACACTGTGTTGACTGACCTAAAATGGCAAAGCTGCCTTGTGTACTTGGATGATGTGGTCGTGTTTTCAACCAGCTTCTCCGAACATCTGAAGCGACTACGACAGGTACTTGAGGCGATTCGGACGGCTAACCTTACGTTAAAGCCGCAAAAATGCCATTTCGGTTACGAAGAACTAAAGTTCCTTGGACATGTCGTAAGCGCAGAAGGCGTCCGTCCTGACCCTGAGAAAACCGCCGCTGTCGCAGCCTTCCCGACTCCTGCCGATAAGAAAAGTGTGCGGCGGTTTCTTGGTCTATGCGCGTACTACCGGCGCTTTATAGGCAATTTTTCGAAAATTGCCGAACCATTAACTAGACTCACTAGAGACGATACGCCGTTCGTTTGGAGTGCTGAACAAGAATCAGCATTCACAGAGCTTCGGCTTCGCCTGGCATCACCACCTGTTCTTGGACATTTCGACGAGGAAGCCGAAACAGAAATTCATACCGACGCCAGTAACGTCGGTCTGGGCGCGGTACTCGTCCAACGGCAGGAGGGAATTGAAAAGGTTATCGCCTACGCAAGCCGAACCCTAACACGCCCGGAGTCAAACTACAGTACCACGGAGAAGGAGTGCCTTGCTGTCGTGTGGGCAATTGCTAAGTTTCGACCTTACCTTTACGGCCGTCCATTCAGAGTAGTGACGGATCATCACTCGCTGTGCTGGCTTGCGAACCTCAGAGACCCCTCCGGACGACTGGCAAGGTGGAGCCTACGTCTGCAGGAGTACGACGTCACTATCGTGTACAAGTCCGGTCGTGCACACGAAGATGCGGACACGTTGTCACGCGCGCCAGTTGAGCCTGCCGCTCAGAGCTTCGAAGAGGACTGCCCTTTCCTTGGCTCCGTAAGCGTAACAGACTTGGCTTTACGGCAGCGAGCAGATGCTCAATTGCGACCTATCATTGAACATCTAGAGGGCCGCAACGTATCACTGCCCCAGCATATAACTCGCGGATTGTCATCCTTCTGCTTACGACAGGGCGTGTTGTACAAGAAGAACGCAGCCGCCAGCAACAAAACTTACCTGTTGGTCGTCCCCGCAGAGCTGCGTGAGGAAATTCTATTTGCCTGCCACAACGAGCCTCCATCGGGCCATCTGGGCATCACCCGAACCATCGCTAGGGTACGAAAGTCTTACTACTGGCCGAAACTTGCCGCTTGCGTTAAACAGTACGTTCAAGCCTGCCGCGAATGCCAGCGCCGAAAATCCCCATCTGTTAAGCCTGCGGGATTACTTCACCCTATCGAGCCACCCAGAACACCCTTCGATCAAGTCGGCATGGACCTCCTGGGTCCGTTTCCCTTGTCATCTTCCGGCAACAAGTGGATAATCGTCGCTACAGATTATCTAACCCGCTATGCTGAAACTAAGGCGCTTCCTAAAAGCACGGCTTGTGAAGTTGCTCAGTTTTTCATCGAGAGAATTGTATTACGCCACGGTGCTCCATCCTGTGTCATCACAGACCGAGGAACAGCGTTTACAGCAAGGCTCCTTGAACAAGTTTTTCAGTTAAGTTACTCCACGCATCGCAAGACAACAGCGTATCACCCTCAGACAAATGGACTGACCGAGCGGTTTAACAAAACGATGACTGATATGCTGTCTATGTACATAGACGTACAGCACAAGACGTGGGATGAAATACTGCCTTACGTAACATTCGCGTATAATACCGCTACGCAAGAGACCACACGATTCACTCCGTTTCGTCTTCTATACGGTCGGGATGTTCAGACGATGTTGGACGCAATGCTCCCATGCGACATTGACAACATCGAGGATCTCGACGAAGATGCTGAGTGTTTCGTGCAACGAGCCGAGGAAGCACGTCAACTAGCCCGCGTAAACATCAAGAAACAACAAGGCGTCGATGCACAGCGCTACAACCGCTGCCACAGACAAGTCGATTATAAACCAGGTGACCAGGTGTTAGTTTGGACCCCTGTGCGCTGCAAAGGTCTCTCTGAGAAGCTTCTCAGTCGGTATTTTGGCCCGTACAAAGTGCTACGACAAGTGAGCGACGTCAATTACGAAGTCCTTCCGGACGGAAGCCAACCACCCCGACGCCGACAGCTACGACCCGAGATTGTGCACGTGGTGCGGTTAAAACCGTACCACACACTGTGACAATGTCTTTTTTTTACGATACACGCTTCGTTTAGCATCGAGGCGATGCTCTTCAGGGAGGAGGGGCAGTGCCGCGCGCTTGATCTGCCAGCGCAAAAGAGGCAGACGAAGTGGCAGTTCCCCTCGTGCCATTGTTCTGTTTTTGGCTGCGCTGAGCCGACCGCTCTTCGGACTTTTGTGAGGACGCCTTAAAAACGTCTCCTATCTTTTTAACGTGACAATATATATATATATATATATATATATATATATATATATATATATATATATATATATATATATATATATATATATATGTGTGTGTGTGTGTGTGTGTGTGTGTGTGTGTGTGTGTATGTATGTGTGTGTGTGTGTGTGTGTGTTCATAACGTGAAGGTGATGGCTTAGCAAGTTGTAGTGCGCCTCCGAATGGAGTAGTGGGTTGTTTGTAGCGCTGGCGTACATCAGAACATGCGACTTCAAAACCAATGTACATAAGAACCCGGGAGTGAGTGGCCATCTTCCACAGTCGAGGTGAGAGGAAACAAAAAATAAAGTGAAATATAAGGTGTGCAGACGTAATGTCGTCATATACTGCTCGAGATGCCACATAACGCAGACATTCGGCGTTGCCGAGAAACAATTTGGCGTGATTCTTGCTGTACAGAAGGCTGTCTTCAATGACAAATGGTGTTGCACCTTGATAGCTGTGGGTTGCATCAATATCGGTTTCCAGTGAAGGGTTGGTTTTTGTTCGTCACCGGAAGCGTACAAACGTGGGAAGTCGGAGATTGGACTCAGATGGTTGTCGAAATCGCCGCTATCAGTGCGCACATTCTGCGATGGGCTACCGCATAATCGGTCCAGTTTGCGTGGCAACGACATCTTTTCTAAGCAACCGGAAAGTGCATTTCTGAGAGTTGCAAGGCCCGCCTAGCTAATCTGCCAGCTCGGTTGCGTAGTCAGAAAGCCAGCACAGACACTCGTGGTCTGTTGGAATTATGAAACGCTCACCTTGCAAATAGGGTCTGAATGTTGTGACTGCGGAAACAACCACAAGGCTATATATTTCTTTATCTATATGACTGTTAGCAATCAACCTCCGCCGAAGAACCACTGCCATAGTTGACTTTTTAAACATATCTAAACTGTACAAGCACTGCGCCTACATCAATACCACTAACATGATTTTGCAGTTCCGTGAGAGACTGGATGGACGACGACGAAGTGTCTCTTCATAGAACGCTTCTGCTTTCGGCTCCGAGCATTGTTATCAAGTTTTTCGCTTTTTACGGGAGACGCTGCTCCCTGCCCCAAGGTGACGGACGCGGAGTCATCCACTGGTCCGCCCAGCCAGAGGTCTGCTATGGCGAGCTCCTCGGTAAATCAGCGCGCCTGGCCCAGAACCAGTGAGGCCAACGGTGATAGTCACTGCCTCATGGCTGTGGACGCGGAGCCTTCTGCGGCTCTGTCCGGCCATAGACCACCTTTGGCAAGCTCGTCGCGGAAACGAAGCACCTGTTCGAGCACCAGCGAGGACACGGAACTGTACACGGCCACTGGCGACGACTCGTCGGATGACGACTTCGAGACCGTGAGAAGCAGGAAGGCCAAAAGAAGAAGTATCAAGCCGTCTTCACCAGCAGGGACATTAACGTCTCAGTCAAAAGGAGAACGCTGGCCGCACACCATCCTATTCATGCCCGAGGACTCCACCATCAGCCTTCGAGCAGTAAACAGGCAAGCTCTCTCTATGTACTTTGAGGGGGTAGCACCAAACGACATTAAGGATATCCGGGTGAACACGCGGAAGAATATTCTAGCTGTGGACACAATGACTGCCAGCGCCATAGACAAGCTTCGCAGAGTATCAGATTTGGGAGGCATCAAAGTTCGACCGGTTATTCCAATGGACGGTGCCTGCATGGCGGGAGTAATCTACGACATTGATTTGGCCATAGCAAACTCGGACCTCCCAACTCTCATAAAACCAGCGAACGAAGGAGTTCTCATCGCGAATGTACTTCGCCTCGGAAACACCCGTTGTGTAAAGATAATGTTCAAAGGAGATTCCATTCCGTCGCATGTCAAAGTGGGACACTTCCGACATCCTGTTCGACCATTTGTCCCTAAACCACTCCAGTGCCATAACTGCATGAAAATTGGGCACATCAAGAGTGTATGTACAAACACCACAGTATGCCCCCGATGCGCTGAGCCGCACACTGCAGACGCATGTCGGGCAACAAGCCTGAAGTGCAGAAACTGTGATGGTCCGCATGATGCTGCATCCAAGGAATGCCCTCGGATTAAGAAGGAAATCGCCATTATCAAACAAATGGTTAGGGACAATTCAACCCACAGAGAGGCTGCTGAAAGGGTACGGCGGCGACGTAGTCGCCGACGGAGGCGTGTAGGACAGAGTGTTGCGCATAACCCATTTCCTCCGAGCACGAGTGAAGTAGTAAGCACGAAGCGAAATGAAGTGGAGAAGCTCACAGCTGCGGATGAGTGGCCTACGCTTCCGCGTACGCAGCCTGCAAAGGAGCCTCCTGCGAGGCCTCGCCGCCCTACACCTTCCACCGAGTCTACTTCCGTTGAGGATGTGTCAAGGGTCGATCGACAGATCATCCCGATGTTACGATCCCTCGTCGCTGTCATGGCAGACATACTAAGAAGCCTGGGAACTCCAACCGCTCGAAGCGGGTTACAGGTGTTGGACGCGCTGTGCCCAGTCCTCGCCTCCCTCGCGTAGAGTCATGGCAGGAGATCAACAATCGTTCCGCAAAGACGTCAGAGAAGCATCAGTCATCCAGTGGAACGCAAGAGGACTTAGATCACGGATTTCCGATTTTCGTCAGTACGTGTTTTCTAACCGTTTCCCAATCATCGTAATATGTGAACCGAAATTATCAAACCCGATCAGGCTATCCGGCTACGAATCAATCCCGTCCAAAACCCGAAACGAAAGCAGCAAGGTCATTGTGTATATTCGTCGGGAGCTTACCTACATCATTCAACCTGTGTCGCCTCATGATGAGAACCAATATGTTTGCCTGACTGTGAAGCAGAAAACCCTCACCTTCACATTAATAGGTGTCTACTTATCTCCCTCAGCCCGTTTTGATTGCCAAAGACTGGATGACATTCTTTCGAGCGTCCCGGATCCGTGGATAATTATAGGGGACTTCAACGCCCACCACCCAATCTGGGGAAGTTCAAAAGTCAATGCCACGGGCCGGAGGCTGGCTTCATTTGTATCGACTCATGAACTGTCTCTACTTAATGATGGGAGCCCTACATTTCTGCGAGGATCAACGTACAGCAGCTGTTTGGACTTGACGTTTGTGTCACGTCGCTTCGCCACAAGCGTTAAGTGGTTTTTAGACATCGAGACACATGGTAGCGATCACATCCCCAGTTATCTCACCATCGAAGGCTTTGCTAGCGACCACCCGCCGAAAACCGTACGGAGGATCGATTTTTCAGCATTCACAACCAACATTGAACACGCTTGTGAAAAAGGCTTAACCTCTGGCATTGAGCAAGCGATCAAACAAGCAGCGCAGAGTGCGATGCGCACGCTGGCATATTCTTCAAGGCCCTCAGAAACGGACATGGAGTTAGAGCGACTCCGTGCGACTCGTCGGCGTGCGGAGCGTAGATATCGACGCACAAAATCCATTCAAGATCTACGGATGGCCAGGCGCATGCAAAAGAAGATCCAGCGTCGTATAGACAAACTGGAGTTTCAACGGTGGGCGAAGTTTTGCGCGAGTCTAGACCCTCGCAAACCGCTTACTCAAATATGGCGAACCGTGCGAGGCCTACGCATATTTCCCCAACAACGTTTTCCGTTTAAAGCCTTGGCCCTTTTCCAAAATAGAAGGGATATCGAGGTAGCGGAAGATTTTTGTAGGAAGATTACGGGCCCGTCAAATTGCACAGAAGCCCTTACTGCTGATTACACGCCACATTCACTTGACCCGCACCTGGACCTGCCTTTTTCAATGGAAGAACTGAATGTGGCTCTTGCTTCATGCAATCGATCGTCATCGCCTGGGCCGGATGGCATATCATACCGCCTATTATGCAATCTCGGTGATCGAGCACGAAGTGCTTTGCTGGAAGTATTCAATGAGTCTTGGAGAGATGGAACGGTCCCCAGAGAGTGGAAAACAAGCCGGTTGGTTGCACTTCTCAAACCTGGAAAATCACCTCTAGAACTGACATCATACCGCCCAATAGCGCTGGCTAGTTGCGTAGGGAAACTGATGGAGCGAATGATCCTTGCCAGACTCGAGTGGTTCCTAGAACGCCATAGAATATATCCAGACGCCATGGCCGGTTTTCGTCGTCTTCGGAGCTCCATTGACAATGTCATTGACCTGGTGACCTACGTACAACACCAGAAAATGAGCAGACGGTTATCTGTCGCACTATTTTTAGATGTCAAAGGAGCATATGACAATGTTTCTCACGAAGCCATACTTGACGCCCTCGAGTCAGTTGGTTTGGGTGGGCGAGTGTACCGCTGGATCCAATGCTACCTACATATGAGATCATTGTTTATGCAAACTGATGATGGGCCGACTTCTGAACATTATACACACCGTGGTGTTCCTCAAGGTGGTGTATTTACCCCACACTGTTCAACCTGGTTCTGATCGGTCTCGTGGAACGCATACCAGATTCCGTGCAGATATCTCTCTATGCAGATGATATTTGTGTCTGGACGTCAGGTGTAACACGTCCTCAGGTACGTGCGAGACTCCAGAAAGCAGCGAATTCAATATCGGCGTACCTTAGAGAACAAGGCCTCGAGATTTCTCCTGAGAAATCGGCGCTGGTCGCGTTCACGCGGAAGGCAATGACGTCATATCCCATCGCCATCGATGGACACAGTGTCAGCTACGCCAGGACTCACAGGTTTTTGGGGGTCACGATCGATCGAAATCTCTGCTGGAGTCCCCATGTGGCCACTCTAAAGAAGCGCCTAACGGCCATCACACAACTTTTCAAGTTCCTCGGAGGCAAAACGTGGGGCACATCAGTGCACGCGATGTTGCATTTGTACAAAACGCTGTTTCTGGGGTACCTGCGGTATAGCTTGCCGGTTCTGACGAACGCTTGCAAAAGCAGTATACGCACAATAGAAAACGCCCAGGGCCAGGCACTCAGAGTTTGTCTTGGATTACCACGCTGTACATCAACAGCGGAAACCATCGCAATCGCCAAAGATCATCCGGCCACAGTGCACATTACTTTGGAGGTGCTTAGAGCTCATATTAGACACCTTGCTCGCGCCCCTGCCCACCACCTAGCTTCGCTTCCAGAAGATCGACCGAGTGCCTCCTTCTGTAAGAGAGTATTGACTTTCCGTGAGTGCCTTCCAACAGTCTACACGCCTCCGGAACGGATACTAACACCTCCTTGGTGCTTGGACCGACCAAAACTGCGCTTGACAGTGCCGGGGATTCGCAAGAAGGCGGAGCTCTCGGCGCCAGCTTTAAAGCAGATGATTCTACTCATGCTACACGAAGAATACAAAGATCATGTCAAACTTTACACGGATGGCTCGACAACTGTTGGAGGATCTGCAGGAGCTGTGATCTTCCCAGCAAGAGCCGAAACTATCCAGTTCAGAACGTCACACAAGACGACATCGACAGCCGTGGAGCTCGCGGCACTCCGCAGCGCACTCCGCAGGATTGATCGAGAGACACCACAAAAATGGAGCATTTTTACTGATTCGAAACCAGCTCTCCAATGTCTACACAATGCTCTATGTCGTGGGCCTCAAGACCAATTGGCGCTCGAAATACGACAACTGTACGATCACCTAATAGATGAAGGACATGACATATCTTTTCAGTGGTTACCAGGCCATTGCGGCATCATCGGTAACACATGCCGACGATGCAGCTAAGAATGCTCACGAAAATGGAGTGATGGATCCTATTCCACTATCAAGAAGCGACGCAGCAGCAAAGATTAATACGCTTGCGCAGGATGTCGCAAGGTCTATGCGGAATACGCCCGGTTTTCTCCACACCCGTCTTCACCGCTTGGACCCATGCCTACGACTTACTATTCCATCTGGCCTACCCCGATCCGAGACGACCCTTCTCTGCCGCATGTGGCTTGGGGTGTCTTTCACGAACGCCTTTGCCTGCCGCATCGGAATGAGAGACAGCGCTGCATGCGACCATTGCAACAATGACGAAACAATTGAACATATTTTATGTCAGTGCCCCCAGTACAGCTCTCAGCGACAGTCCCTCTCAGCAGTGTTTGCTCGCCTCGACGACCAGCCACTTTCTGAGCAGTCAATCTTGGAATATCGGAAAGATCGAGCTTCACGCCAGAAAGCAACGAAGGCGCTGATGAAGTTTATGCGAGCGACCCGCCTCGTTGAACGATTGTGACACTACTGTGTGCGCGTGTGTGTGTGTGTTTGTGCTTCTCTTCCTCCCTTTCGCATTTCTGTTTCTTACTTTTCTGTCTCCCCTTACCCCTTCCCCAGTGCAGGGTAGCAAACCGGATATGTTTTCTGGTTAACCTCCCTGCCTTTCCGCATTAAATTTTCTCTCTCTCTCTCCGTGAGAGACTCGTAGACAAAATGACGTAAAGGCCGCCCGGAAGAGAGCAAGAACTTTAGCCGCACCAAGGCAGTCTCTCAGTAAGCTTTCTACCGGTATGGACAGCCATTACGAAGCGTGCCTGTCAGTGCATCATAGATCTTGGCGAAATCCTTAATAAGCCTGCGAAAATAAGAACATGGGCCCAGGAAGCTACGAAGCTTCTTGACGGTCGTCGGTAGTTCCAAATTTCGGAATACAAGAATCCAGTGGAGATCCTGGCATGTGCTTTCTGTGTCATCGATATATGCAAGAACAAGGACTTAACGCTCACCGAATTGACACTTATTTAGGTTGAAATGAATCTGGCCATTTGTAAACGTTTGTTTAAAATATATGTCAACGACGTTTACCTAACAGCGACGTCAACATCAGTTAATCACGGCTCAGTGATAAATAAAGAGTTCTCTTCAACCGAATTGCATGACCCATACATACATACAAAGAACTTTATTTGAACACCACAGGGACTAGTTGAAAGAGGTCCTAAAGCCCCTTCAACCAGTCTGCGGCTCCCCCCAGGTCGGCACAAGAAATTTAAAAACCTCCGTGATGGCCCGGGTCCTCCGGACAGCCAGCAGTCGTGGACCCAGGTCCGGGCTGTGTAAGCTCCACCGCCATGAGTCTTCGTCGCATAAATCAGCGCCCACATTCGCAGGGCAGTGCAAGAGCATGTGGGTTAGCGAGCAACTCTCGAGGGCACAACGAATACACCATTCGTGAATGTCCAGTCGTATCTTGTGATACGTTCGTGGGCAGACATGTGTGCCCCTCTGTAGGAGTCTAAAAGTGATTCCCTGAGCTCTATTAAGCGTAGAATTAGAAAAAGGAAAACGCCTCTGACTGAGCTTGTAGCTGGACGTAATCTCATGGAACGTTTTCAAAGAATCTTTTCTGGGGTCCATCCCCCCCCCAGACGCTTCCCTATCCCCCACACGGTTCGTGTATTCACGCTAGACAGCATGTTATACAACGTACTTCTATTTAAAAGAATTGTGGAAGCGTATCAACTTGTAGATAAAAACAATTATTCTTCATTCATCAATATGCATTTCCCTCATTTATTTTCTAAACTGCCACTGAACGCTTTTCTAGGACGATTATCTGTGACCTATACGCGTGATGAATGCTCCACTTTCAAATATGTGGTTAAATATAGCGGTAGCTCATATTTGCGGTGAATACATACATGTGCTTAAGACATACACGGCTGTCACAATTAGGAAAAATAGTTGACTCTGATGCTTTATTTTAATGTGTACATGAACCACTTGTGTCGACAAGGCTCGCGTAGGTCATTTAAACTTGCTTTGTGCGTTACACTGGTCTAACACTAAATGCTTACCGATGCGTCAATACAACAGTGTATGCAATTTAATAAACAGCGTAGCATTGTCCGCATTTTTCAATACAATCAGTCTACTTTTTAACCTATTAGGTCTTTCAAACGTTCTGTATAAAATTGTGTACACCAATCGCTTTTGCTAGTTGAGTCGAATAGTTGCTATAAAAAGTCAGATGACTTAAGAGTAAATGATTTGAGCGCGAATACAATTTGACACTGTGGCGACGCTGCTGGGGGCTCTATCCCACAATTTGATTACTGCAGCGCCTTCAGCAGTAAATAACCCTGCTGTATGCATTACTTCAATTGAAATGAAATCGACCGAAATCAAATTATGCACTGTAGATGTAGACTTGGATTTGATCCTGCTTATATAAATAACGCAAAATAAATGCCTGAGCGATATTTAAATGTTTCAGCCCAATTTTATTCGAAATAATCACTATAACGCAAATAACTCAACTTGTTATCAGAACATTTTTTTCTCATACAGAACACTGAGTGTATTTTCAGTATGTGAATTCCACTCAACGCAATCATGGTCCCTCATAGATAGCGGTTGAAATGTTTGAACGCTAAATTACACTAAGTTTGCTTGAAAATTTATGTAAGCAGGCTGCATGCTCAATCTTCTACAACGCGCTAGTATTGTTGGAACTACGTGTAAAACTTGCCCGTGTGATGTCTTCGTCTGTGCGCTGGTTCTTTGAGCCTGAGTTCCCCGAGTGCCCTAAATGCAGTACTGACATAAAGACGACAAACGTAAGCGCATAGAAAGTACGGATAGCTGTCGTCATTTTACTTTCCAAAATCGTAGAACACATTAGGACGGTCAAAGGTATGAATATTCGACATGAGTTCGTTTATATACTTCCAGATAAAAAGAAAATGTCATCTCGTTCCGATAGTTCCGGAAGAGAAGGACGTTGGTGTGCACTTCAAGAATTACTAACACGACGGAGTTTGTAGCTCAGCCTAGAGCGAATAAATGGCAAAACCGCTTTAGTTGCTTCGTCATTTAAAGAAGGACCACAGGAAGAAATGAACACGGGTGAATACTCTACACAATGTTCAAGTGCATCAAACTAGGAAATTGATGAAAATCTTTAACTGTCAGCGCTCAGAAAGAACACGAGCTTACACTCTAAGATTAAAAGAGAAAAGGGGATACTAATGGCTCTTATTCTAGAGGGACAGAAGTTTTGTCTTTGTCAGGGTCTTTACAGCACACAAGACTATGTATTAAAAAGAATTATTTCCTTAACTCCCCAAAAAAAACAAGCCACACAGGCTACAGATGCCACACAGGCTACAAAGCGCCTCACAGGTGAGTGCCTCTTGAGATTTTCTTTAAAGGTCTGTGCTGAGAAGTTAACAGATACAAAAAAGCGCTACAAAAGCATCGAAATCTCGAAGCATTATCCGTAATTTATAAAAACGAAAGCAACGCCCAACTTTTGTTAAACTAGCGAAAGTACAGCGTGTCAAACCAGGCAATCTACAAGCGTTTTCTTATCACAGTGCACCATGCGCTTGAAAACGGTGAACGTCCTGGAATATGCATGTGCTAAACAATTATGTCAAAGTTCTTCTGCAGAACTCTACTTGCTACGAAGAATTTACCTGCTGCCCAATTTCGAAGGTCAATTGTGGTGTGGTAACATCAGGAGCCTCTTCTGGCAACGTAAAACTCACGAATCATTGAGCGTTCTTGTGTATGTACAGAACTCTGCGGCATAATTTATGCTCTCCCTACACGCCACAAGATTGGCCGTCTTTGCCTCTTTCATAAAAGTTTCCATCGTTCACCTTGAGCTAGCCCACACATCAAAACAGCCCACTGCATTTCCCGTACAGTTGATGCAGTAAGTCTGCTACCAGCCAAACAGCATCACTTTTCACATGTCGTTTTCCTTGCGCACAGCACCAGACTAAAATTATTTTCACAACAATGTCGCCACTGTCAGTGACCGTCAAGCATTCAAGTGGCTTATGGAAGTCATTCCATTGTAGCTTACACTATCCTTTCAGCCGTTCTATAACCCACTTCCAGAGCAATGTCTCAACCGAAGACGTTTGAAGTAAGAAAATGAATGAATGAAATAATATATCAATATCAGTGCTAATAACGCCAAAAATAAACAGCTAAGGTTAGACCTGGCAACATTTTGTGAAGAAACGTGGAGGCTTAGAAGAGTTGAAAAGAAAGCTTTTTTGAATAGTTGACATTAGTGGAAGTTACCTTAAACAGTCTTGGCCCGGCAGAAATGTCGAACGATGATATTGAAATTCAAATTCAGCCACATCGCTTTTGTATAGATGTTTACAATGTTGTATATAGGAGACACATGGCTATATTTTGACTAAATTTACTCTTCTACCAAGTCATGTTCAAACATCTGTTTAGCGAAATCAGAAGCACTTTGCCGCATGATGAATATCAGTGTATTTGCAATTGATTTAGTTCATTCATCGAGTTCACAAACGCGCATTGCATATCTGCTGTTAGCACATGCAAATATCCAGCTTGTAGGATATGATGCATTGACATAATCACAATCACACACATCTTGTGATTATCATTTTTGAACCAGTCGCATATCTTCGTCAGCCATTCACTTACGGTAGTACCAAATTTGGTATATGTGAGCCTAGCGAAACGGCCGCGAACGCATCATAAGCGTAGCATTTATTGACGTTGTTACATGACCCGCATGTCATGATTTTCATGTTAGAGTCTGTCGCTTGTATTCGCCATGCAATCATGCTATATCATACCAGTTTTGCAATAAACCATGTGAACAAAACCACCGCAAGAGCTGCAGGAACATGCAATGTAAATCATGGCATCCATGAAATACATGTCATGACGTTCATGTTATGACCAGCCATATATGTTCTTCATACAATCATGTTATGCCATACCAAAATTGGTATCGATACCATTATCGAAAACAGCCAGGAGAGCTAAACGTTCTGGGCGTTTAGATAGATAGATAGATAGATAGATAGATAGATAGATAGATAGATAGATAGATAGATAGATAGATAGATAGATAGATAGATAGATAGATAGATAGATAGATAGATAGATAGATAGATAGATAGATAGATAGATAGATAGATAGATAGATAGATAGATAGATAGATAGATAGATAGACAGACTCAAAGTCGCCGAAGTTCGCTAAGAAATGCTTCGCATTTGAAATTGAATTATTTTTTTCATAACTGGTCCAATGACACTTCATCGTTCCTTATAAAATACCAGTGTACAATGTGGTTTTGTATTATGAAAGTGTAGATGTGGGTTTCTTGATGGTAATTCATATTATGCAAAGGTTCTTGAATGCCTCACTTGATGACCGCCTAAATAATACGTCTCATTGTGCCTTCCGCAATAGCACTATTCAGCAATCTGAATAGTCCTAAGTGTTGCCATGTCTTCACAATTTTTTATGAATTTATGTTATTTTTACAGTCAGGGGGCCTATGTATCTTGTACTAGATTTAAATTCGAGGCATTTCTTTGCGCAATGCCAACACTTTTGGCGTATATCTGCGTGCCTATCTACCTACCTATCTAGCCACTTATGACTGGGCACTCTTGTGATCCCCCCATTGGCATCAGCCAAAATGAGTATGAGTAGGTAAGATAGTTTAATGAATGTGATGTGATAGTCAACACTTGAATATTGTGAACATTCCATCTCGTACGTCGCCAAACATTTCCCGTTCAACAGTGGAACATACCAGTGGGTGGGTATGTGCCGCTGGCATGTGGTTAAGTGCCAAGTTTGATGGAAACTTATTAGTATCTACCTAGGAATTGTGAGAACACATGTGGGTAATTTCAACGCGTTAGCATTGATAATCAGCTGACATCAGCAGCGTGAATTCAACGAACGCATACAATATATATCATAGTCTCAGTAAGAATGGAACACCAGATTCTGCATGACGATCAAGTATTCTACCACAGAGCCACGCCAGGTCTTGGAACTACTTTACGAATAAGCCACAATTGTAGAAAACAGATTGAAGATGGAGCTCGGAGGCGAGGAAGAAGAAGCAGCCAGGGTCACGCTCTACACATTTTTTTCTGTTCTGTCAACAATAAACCGAAGACGTATCGGTTCTGCGGTCTCTCTGGTCCTTCTGAAACATGGTGCCGTGACCAGGATTGATCTGAAGACAGACGCAGAGACTTCAACCCCATTCGCAACAACGGGTTGAAGAACGAAGCAGTGGCGTCTGGCTCAAGGACGAACCGTCGAGAGAAGGACCCACGACCGACGACTGTTGGCGACGCACATAAAAAGGCAAGAGCTCTTTCAACACGTTTTAGGCATGAATAAAGAGGTCCTATCGAAGAAGCGGAAGACGCTTCGAGCAAATGTGACGACGCTTACGAGCGAAATCGATAAGAAGATAGAAGAAGACGCCGATAGAGCGCAACTTATGACGCTTCTAAACCAGATGAAGAGCGTGTCACAGACGCTAAGACAAGTTAATGAACAGATAGAACAGTTCATTGAAGAAGACAGCGCGGAGGCAGAATTTGAAAGAGTTTTGCATTATGAGATGAAGATCGTCGCTGCAACGACAAAAATTGAGGAGCGATTACGCGAGTTAGAACAAGCGACGCAACTGACTGCGAGAATAGTCACAGAACAGGCGAGTTCAGTGCAAGGTACTGACCAAATCTCGGAGACGCAAGAGCTTGTTAAGTTGCCACGCCTTGAAATGATCAAGTTTGATGGGAAAAAAACAGTATGGCCAAGGTTTTGGCATCAGTTCGAGACATCGGTGCATAACAGAGTGAATATGCCGAAGAATCAAAAATTTAATTATCTTCTGGCGTCTCTGAGCGGGGAGGCTGCTTCCCTCATAGAAGGCTTGCAGTTTTCTGATCAGAATTACGAGCATGCAGTCGCTCTTTTAAAAGAAACCTTCGGACGAGAAGATAATTTAAAAGAGAACTACATAAAAGAGCTTGCAAATTTGGAAGCAGTGAAGAGTCCTAAAGATGTAGATGGGTTTCAAGAAACTCTTCCAAAAGTTGCAAGTGAACACACGAGCACTGCAGTCGTTAGGAGTGGAAATGGATAGTTACGCCACAGTGATAGCTCCAGTTGTAAAATCTGCGCTACCGGTGGATATGAGGATTGAGATGAAGATGAAGGAGTTAAAGAAAGGTGACAACAGACCAGCAACTACGGAATCGAAACTCAGCGTCAAGAAACAGCACGAGCAGTTTGAAAGAAATTATGGAGTTTTTAAACATATATATACGCAGCTAGAGAAGAAACTCGAGAGGAAAAATACGACGTGACCCAGTCACCGCACAGTATGAGGCGGACTAGAACATCTACGCTTCAAAGCATATCGATTAAGAAATGCATCTTCTGTGAGATGACTGGACACTACACGGAAGATTGCAGAAGAAGCATTACTATGCAACAGAAAGAAAGAAGCCTTACAACAGGAACGAAGGTGCTTCAGATGAACCAGACCTCACCACACGGCGAAGATATGCCGCTGCTAACGTACGCTGCAAAACATGCAAGGGAAGGCACGCGACATCCATGTGTCGACCACGTACGCCTGCAGGAAAGTCAGCACAGCAGCAAAGCGGGGATGTTGAGCAAGTGCTTAAAAGCACGCAACCTGACCGGTTAGACACCAGCAAGTCCTGCAACATGCACGCACAGCAGTCTGATGAACAGAAGTGCATACTACTGCAGACAGCCTTTTCGTGGACGGAGGGAGAAGGCAGCGGGTGCTACGCACGGATTCTGCTGGACAACGGGAGTCAGAGGACATTCATCCTCAAAAGCTTGTCAAGAAAACTAGCGTGCAAGGTAAAAAGATCCGAAAGGATTACTGTAGGATCATTTGGAGGAGGAGAGATGGAACTAGACATGAAAGTCGTCGAGGTCAGCGTGAGGAAGGATCCCATCTCGGAGCCAGTCACGATTGAGGCACTGGAGATAGAAGTTATATCCTGTGACGTGCTACCATCGCCACCATTGACAATACACGAAAAGCAAGATCGATGGGAATTCATTTGGCCGATGACAACCAGAAGAAGGACAAAGAAAGAAAAAATATGGAAACTTCTATATTAATTGGAGCAGATTATTACTGGACTGTCGTCACTGGTCGCATTTGCGAGATTCATCCAAAAGTAATGGCAATAGAAACAATATTGGGATGGACGGTCCAAGGTCCTGTAGGACTTCATTGTGTGCCGCTGAAATCATCGACGGTTATGGTACTCAAGGTCAGTGCCAAGGTCGGACACGACTGTGGACCAACTGCAGAGATTCTGGGACTTGGAAAACATGGGCATCAAGGAGAACCCAGCAACAAAGATGAACGATGAACATGTGCTAGACTACGTCCGACAAACAATGGAGTTCAAGGCAGGAAGATACCAAGTGCGGCTACCATGGAAGGAAAACGTGACATTGGACGACAACACCACCATTGCAGAGAAGAGGCTTATCCAGGTGACCAAAAAATTATGCAAGGATAAAGATGAACTCCTAGCCTATGACAAAGCTATTCGAGAGTACTTTGAGCAAGAAATAGCAGAAAACGTCGAAGAAGATGCTGGATCCGATATACAGAACAAATTTGTATACTACATGCCGCATCAAGCAGTAATCAAGAAGGACCGAACAACGACAAAAATACGGATCGTCTTTGACGCATCGTCAAGCCAGAATCCAGGTGAATCCTTAAATGACAACTTGGACAAGGGGCCAA
The DNA here is from genome assembly GCA_013436015.1 of Rhipicephalus annulatus. Classification (NCBI taxonomy): domain Eukaryota; kingdom Metazoa; phylum Arthropoda; class Arachnida; order Ixodida; family Ixodidae; genus Rhipicephalus; species Rhipicephalus annulatus. Next base: position 19,985 of record WOVY01009848.1, read on the forward strand.
ACCTAAACCCCGACATCACAAGCATGCTGATGAACTTTCGACATCACAGGATCGCTATGTCAGCCGACGTGGAAAAAGCATTCTTGCAGATCAAGATACATGAAAATGACCGAGACGCACTGCGATTCATATGGTGGGAAAGAATACCCAGCGAAGATATGCCAACCCCGAAGATAAAAACGTGGAGGATGACGAGGGTTACTTTCGGAACTACACCAAGTAGCTTCCTTCTAGCGGCCACGATTCATCGACATTTGGATAAATTCGAAGAAAAATATCCTGCAGTTGTGGCGCAACTCCGGAAAGGAATCTACGTCGATGACGTTTTACTAGGAGCCGACGAATACTCGACATCGACAAAGATGTACAAAAAAGCACGAGATATTTTTCGCTATGCGGGAATGAATTTAAGAAAATAGATTTCAAATGACGCCGAGCTAAGAAAACACTTTGATGAAGAAGGAGAGGATCTGGATCAAGGGATAAGAAAAGAGGACAAATCAAGATTTTGGGACTGAAATGGAATTTCGTAGACGACGTGTTGAGCTTTCCCGACACTACATGGCGAAATGACAAGGACACGAGACAACTCTCAAAAACACAGGTTTTGCAGGACACGGCAAAGCTGTATGACCCTTTAGGTTTTTTGACACCATTTTCAGTCAGAGCAAAAATATTGCTGCAAAAAATTTGGATGGATAAACTGAAATGGGATGACCCGTTACCAAGCCAGCATAGATCAACTTGGAAGGACTGGTCGGAGAAGCTTCAGCACTTAGATGACTTCACCGTTAACAGATGCTATGACAACAGACAAGCTGAAGCGAAAGCATCGACTCTGCACGTGTTCTCCGATGCGAGTCCAATGGCATATGGGAGCAGTAGCATACATTGTAACAGAATACTCCGATGGAAGCAATGAAGCAAATTTAATCATTGCAAAGGGTAGAGTCGCTCCAATCAAAAAGATCACACTAGCAAGATTGGAGTTGTTGGCGGCCACAATATCAGTCAGATTGGCCAGTCATATAACCGAGAATTTCATCAGGAAACTGAGGAACGTGAAATTCTGGACTGACTCTCAAATTGTGTTATGCTGGATAAAGTCAAACAAGACGAAAGATCTGTTTGTTCGCAACCGCGCAGCAGAAATTAAGAGCAAGTCCAATGAGAGTCAATGGGGTTATGTTAAAAGTGATGAAAATCCTGCGGATTTTATGACAAGGGGGATGAAGATGAAACGTTTGCTGGACAGTGAATTATGGTGGAAAGGCCCCACGTGGATCAAGAATGAAAAACAAAGCCCTGATTATGACATCACGCATGAATCGGACAGTGATGACAACAAAGACGAAGAAAAGACAGTGGCATGCTTAACTACCACCACGAGTGAAGAAAAGATAATTGATGTGAGCAGATTTGGATCATACAAGAAAGCGTTACGAGTTACCGCGTGGGTGATGCGTTATATAGGAAACCGACGAAAAGAAAGGAAAACAGGTTCGCTGACAGGAGAAGAATTGGACAAGGCAGAGTTTGTGCTGATAAAGCAGGAGCAGAAAACGCTACAAAATGCAGTGACACGAACATATGACAACATGAATCTGTACGGCACAAACATCTTCGAAGATGATCAAGGTGTCCTGAGAGTAAAAGGGAGGCTTCAGTGGAGTGATTTGAGCTTTGATGAGAAGCATCCTATTATTTTACCAAGAGAAAGTCACTTTTCAGAACTCCTAGTTCTAAACGCGCATCAAATAACAATGCACGGTGGCGTTGCGGCAACATTGACACATCTAAGAATGAGGTTTTGGATTCTGCGTGCCCGACAGATGGTGAAATATGTGATAAAGAAATGCATCACATGTAGGAGATTCAATTCTAGACCAATGGCACAAGAAATTCCACCTCTACCAGCTGACAGGATTACACAGACGAGGCCATTCGACACTGTTGGTATAGACTTTGCTGGACCGCTAAATGCTCGAGAGGAGAAAGGCGGAAAAGTTACAAAGTTTTACATTGTGATATTTACGTGTGCAGTAACAAGAGCCATACAACTGGAGTTGGTCAAGAGGATGTCATCAGAAGCGTTTATACAAGCATTCCGAAGATTCGTAGCTAGAAGAGGATTGTGTACAACTATTTACAGTGATAATGCAAGAGAATTCAAAAAATCTGAGAAAGAGATGAACAAGATATTAAAGATGAAAGATGAAAGGGTTCAACAGTATACCAGTAACCTGAAAATAAAATGGAAGTTTATTGTAGAGTTAGCTCCATGGTGGGGAGGATTTTATGAAAGACTGATCAGAAGCTTTAAGACATCCATGGCAAAAACTATAGGTGCTCGACTTTTGGATGAAGAAGAACTACGGACTGTGGTTGTTGAAGCAGAAGGAGTACTTAACAACCGGCCTCTCACTTATGTGTATGACGATCCTAACGAGCCACAACCCATCACACCGGCGGACGTTATAGGAGGCAGGCAAGCAATGAACAAGCAGGAAGAAAACAGACTCGGAGAATACAGTTTGCTGAATTACTGGAGTGCAAGAAAACAGGCTATGATAACATGGTGGACCAGATGGAAAAAGGAGTACCTGAGGGAGCTTAAGTGTGCCAGCAGAAAAACAGAGCGTCACGCAAATGTACAAGAAGGAGATGTACTTCTGCTTGGAGAAGCGGGAAAAAGAACTCGGTGGAAACTCTGCAAGATCGAAAAGATTTTTCCAGGCAAGGATGGACTAGTGAGAACATGCTTGCTTCGTACACCTGAAGGAAAATTAGTCAAGAGGCCGATTCAACTGTTGTATTCGCTCGAAGGTTGCTTCGGTTGAATCTGGCCGGCGGGAAGATGTAGAAAACAGATTGAAGATGGAGCTCGGAGGCGAGGAAGAAGAAGCAGCCAGGGTCACGCTCTGCACATTTTTTTTGTTCTGTCAACAATAAACCGAAGACGTATCGGTTATGCGGTCTCTCTGGTCCTTCTGAAACAACAATGATCGACGTCCCTTCAACCAGCGCCGCCCTTTCGCATACGTGTGTACGTGTTCACTCATTTAACACCCCCTCCTACAACCACGTTAACCAATTTAGCCATCGACCCAAGTAAGTCGCAATTTAACACCCCATTTCACAACCACGTTAACCAATTTAGCCATCGACCCAAGTAAGTCGCACTTTAACACCCCGTTAACCAATTATATGCTCCGCATCCTCCTCAGTGGTCCCCCGAGGGTAGCTGCGGGCAATTTTTTAGTATTCTGTTTTTTGTCTATGCTGTTTAGAACCAATTTATTCGTTTACTCCTTCCCCACTCTTTTATGTATTGCTCGATTTCGCCTTTTGGGTAAGAAATGAATAAGAAATGATCTTAGCGCAGTAGCGCCGATATCTGTAAGAGAACAATAAAAATAACGCAACAAGGTTAAAAAGTATGACATTCGGTGGTCGCGAGTGAACCTTCTGTTTTCCAGATGGTGGTAACGCCCGTTCTTGATTTTTGGCTATGGTGAGCCGGCTTTTGCCCATCGCAATGCTCGCAAGAAATAGAACCAAGTGCTCTCTACTGACATCACCAAATACCCTCTACGCCACAGGTGTGACGTCAGCGCGGCCACTTATGCTGATGTCTCGGGATATAAGCCTGAAAAATTACTTGAACAAACGTTGCCCTGCACTTCGTTATAAGTCGGAAGCTAGTCTTTTTCCTATTCAATGAGCTTCTGGGTACCCACTTTAGGTAGATTGCCATAGTTTTCATGGTGTACAGAGTTGAAAGTGCATACTTCTCGGCCCTGAATAACGTCACTGAACGCTGACAAAATTTTCTTAAGCATGAGGGTTTCGGTGGTTAAGTAAGGTAAATCTACAAGTGCGAACAATTGGAGCGAATTTATGTGTTGTTCCTCCTTAGCCAAGCGAGGGACCGGTTCCCGACGTTTCAACAACTTCGATGATTTCGAGGATTTGCGCGCAAAGTAATGTCTTTTTAGGTACGCGTTCGAAAGCCTAAGAAGCTGGTCATTGGTAATTAATCCCATAGCCGAAGAACGTGTCCGTGACAAAAAGAAAAGAGTGTACGAAGAAACTTACGAGTTCCCAGCTTATTACGGAAGTAGAAAATAATGACAAAATACTGGTACTTTTTGCCATTACTCAATTTACACGCAATGTTCTGATTAGACTTCTACAAAATATGGGCCACCACGCGGGTAACGTACATGTGAATCTGTCTCTTCACAAAGTAATTTCTGGCTCTTTGTGTGTGTTATACATGCGGCAAACGCCATGTTCGCTAACAGTGTAGGTATAACTGGATTACTGTCCACAAATAAAAACAATGTAAAAATAAAAATAATTAATACGTGAAGTGTCTGCAGTATTTGAAAGAAGAATGGAAGAGAATAACCTGCTTTGAATATTCCGGAACAATATTCTCGAAAGCGTTTTGTGCGAGAAGTGCATCATTCATCACTCGTACGGTGCTTGTTTGAAGGCGTCAGCCAAATATTGGTGAAATATGTAAATTCAGGCTCTCACTGAAAGCAGTGAAATTTTTTCACCTATTTAAAAATAAAAAACACTCATCTGGATATTATGTTTTGGCCTTTACTTGTAACTCAGTCCCGCCCTCGAAATCCCCTAGGCCTCATGGGTTCAGTTGCACGCACGAAGCTGCGTTGTTTTCATTGACGATATTCGCAGATAGATCTAAGTATAGAAATAAAAGAGACCAAATAAAGATATCCCAGCTTCAAGCTCAATTTTAATGGGCTCATACAATAAAATAAATAGATAAGAAGGCTAAATTTACTTCTCGGCATGAAAAATTTGGAAGAAGTAAAAGTTAGTTAAAACAAAAGGGAAACTCAAGAGTCTTCTTGAAATACTTTAGGCGACCTTCAACTTCGTAACCCACTGTGGTTCTCATGCTTAGCTCGAGTAGATCGGAGCTTCTAGACAGCTGCCTTCCCAACGACTGGACCAAATGAGGAGCCAGGCAGGTTTTCGTATGGTTGCGTGCTTGAATCACTCAAGTTCTGTGCAACAGCAGAAGCCGGCAAATAAATAGAGGTGCTGTACTCACACAGACTCTGAGGCCAGAAGCGTCAATAGGTGCACTTCAGAAGCCACCAAGAGAAGTGCTGTGGTGGACGAGGATATCTACGTTGAACAGAAATCCTTACTGTTATTTCCCATAGTGACAATACTTTAAGGGTAATCATGCGAACAGAGCACTGGCAGTACAATTGAGACATACATGATTATAAAAACAATGACATGAAGAAGCAACACATACGGAGCAGCAAGTGCGCCAAGTGAAAACAGCTATTGACAACTCCACTTCAATAGGGCATCGGCGATGCTGACTGAAAGAAAAATGATATGCTCTTCAAGAAAGTGAGAGAGAGGAAGAAAGGCGGAATAGAAAGATGTTAATCAGAAAGAACTCCAGCTGACTACTATGTTCTGGGAAAAGACAAAAGGGAATTTAAAAAACGAAATAAGAGGAAAAGTCTGTAACAACTACCCTAGGCAGAAAAGAACAATACAAGGTAGAGTGGAAAGGAATCGATCTCAACCATTTTTGCATAACTGGCGTACTACCACACACTGGGGAAGGGATGGTGGATATTGAAATATTAGTAAAGAATTGATTGATTGATATGTGGGGTTTAACGTCCCAAAACCACCATATGATTATGAGAGACGCCATAGTGGAGGGCTCCGGAAATTCGACCACCTGGGGTTTTTTAACGTGCACCCAAATCTGAGCACACAGGCCTACAACATTTCCGCCTCCATCGGAAATGCAGCCGCCACAGCCGGGATTTAACCCGCGACCTGCGGGTCAGCAGCCGAGTACCTTAGCCACTAGACCCCCGCAGCGGGGCACTAGTAAAGAAAGATGGCAAGAAAGTAACAGCGGAAACACTCACCTAATCTCACAGAACACAGCGGCAGTTTTGTGCGGTGTACGGACCCTAAAGAATCTAGAAACGCTCGGGCAAGTATGCTTTCCTTAGAAATCTTAACAGTGCCTCGGTTGCTTGAAATATTGGGGGCATTTGAGAGTGACATTGGAGGACAGCTGCTTGCGATATGGGCTAAAGTTGTTTGGGAAGCATAACATTTAAACAGTTAGGTTAAACACTCGCACTATACAAGCGCGCATGCATATGTCTGCCAAAAAAGTGATATCAAAATTATATTGAAACAGAACCTAAATCATAACTGATATGAATAGTTCAAATTCCGATAACATCATTTCACACTGCAAGACTTCCTTTATTAGTAGAGAAGTAAATCAATTTTATGGGTAGTTATGTTATTTTGTTAATCGAAGTTACAACTCTGTTTTCAATACTGAAAACGCATCAATCGATTGCAATATTGCCACTTGCAAATGCTGAATAATCGTGTTGCCGAAGCCCTTTCCTATGGCAAAACGACGCTTTCAGCCCGTAGTGGAGAACACACCAATTTATTTTTTAATCTTATAAATGAAATGTCCGCGAAGTATTGGTACACATAGCTGTACTTACTTTATTAGCGTATATCATACTCGAATGTTTGAAGTTTTTGGGACATTTGAAGATTACATTGCCGGAAAGCTGCTGGCAATATCGAACAAAGTTGTTTGGGTAAGCATAACGCTGAGCCACTCAGGTAAAACATACACACTATACACGCGCACATACATTAATCTTCATGAATCATACAAGAGTCGTCATAAATCGAACTACAAAAAGAAGACTGCGGCGGACGGCGTCATCGGCAAGTGTTTTCACCTTTAGGACTGCATCACAGTGCTGGCCGCACACCATGCTGTTCACGCCCGAAGACCCGTCGTCCAACTTGCGGCTCCTCAATAGGCAAGTTCTTTTTGTGCTTTTCGAGGAAACCGCACCGAATGAGATCAAAGACTTGAGGATCAATGCACGGAAAAATTTCCATGATATAGAGGTTCGAGGGAGACAGCCTTCCTTCGTACGTCAAAGTTTGCCATGTTCACCACTCAGTACGTCCATACGTACCGAAGCCACTGCAATGCTACAAGTGTTTCAAGATGGGACACGTAAAATGTGTCTCTGGGAACACAGTTGTGTGCCCGCGGTGCGCTGAATCTCATTCAAAAGACGCCTGCGGTGCCACCTTGTTATAGTGTCCAAAACTGCCACGGCGCTCATGAAGCCTCATCCAAAGATGAGGCTGCATGTTGAGGCTTCAAGGGTGCGAAACGAGCACGCGGTACTCAGGCGTATGATGCGGGACAATTCAACGCACAGGGAAGTTACCGCTACGACGGCATTGAGGCTGAAGATCATCACGACAAGACTGCTCTACCGATCGAGAGATGTCATCCTCTATCAAAGTGGCTGACCCACAAACACCGAACTCATTGCAATAAGTAGGATACTGCGAAACAAAAAAAAAGGACAGCAGTCGCACCTTCCGAACAGTGGCCCTCACTTTCACGAAGTCAACCTACTTCAGAGTCGCATCAAATTCAACCGTCCTCGACGACCCCTCGAACCAATGATGCGACGAATGAATCTGCAATCGCTGATGAGTGTCATGCGTGTCCTAGTGAGTATTAGGAAGACTCCGTCTGCGCAGACCGCACCGCAAGTGCTGGACACCCTAAGTCCGGTGCTTGCATCACTTGAGTAACACCACGGCCTGCGAGGCAACGTAGTTTCGAGTGGAATTCAAGACTGCACCTGTCTTTCAGTGGAACGTCAGAGGTCTTAAGTCGCGCACGTCTGATTTTACGCCGTTAGTATTTGCCAACCGTTTGCCCATTATTGTGGTTAGCGAACCCAACATGTCTGCTTGAATCAAACTGTCAAAATATGAGTGCTTTATGTCCTCCACTCACGAAGACTGCAGCAGGGTATTGTATTCATGCGCCGTGACCTCACTTACGTTCACCACGCAGTCCCATCTGATGAAGAGAATAAATATGTGGGCCTTACTGTGAAGAAGAATAAGGTCACTTTCACGATTCTCGGAGCGTATTTATCTCCAGCTAGCCGTCTCGACTGCGGGCACATACGCGATATTCTGACATCGACTTCAAGCACATGGGGGATCGCTGGGGACGTTAATGCTCACCATTTCATATGAGGAAGCTCCACGGTCAACTCTGGATGAATTAAGGTGGCGTCCTTTGCTTCGGAATACGAACTTTGCGTTTGTAATAATCGAAGCACTACATATTTACGCGGATCAGCCTATAGTAGCTGCCTTGACTATATATTGCTTTTTCACTCACTTACTAGAAAAGTGCACTGATTTTCGGATCTGGAATTGTGGGGCATCGACCACAATCCAACTTACCTGCAGATAGAAGGTTTCACTAGTTTCAAGTCTTCTAGAGACCTCAAATAGATCATTCGGAAGAAATTAAGTGTTGAAGAAAAGACTGTTGTACCGACGGCTCACCCTATAACCCAGAGAACTCGACAAAGAAAGACCTGCGGAATACATTGGATTAACTTTTGACTATTTAAAAGCGCAGTGATTTCAACATCAAGCTTGAGAAACTTCGCGCACTACGTCGTCGTGCCGAATATAGGTACCTACAGAAAAAGTATATTGGTGATTTGAGGCCGGCTAGACGCATTCAATAGAAAATGCAACTGCACATGGATAAACTGGCTTTGCGACGTTGGACATCCTTCTGCGAGAAGTTGGATCCCCAAAAGCCTCTATCACTCACATGGCGCACTGTCTGGGGTCTTAGCACAACCTTTTCTCAGCGACACCCGTTTACATCTCTAGCACTTCACCTACATACAGAGGGACGTCGCAGAATTATTTTGTAGAAGAATTACCGGTAATTCCGATTTCACCAAATCAGGAGTGGAAACGCTTGACAACCAACCAGTTTTGGTGAATGAGCTATAGAAGCGGCACTGGCACTGTGCAGAAGCTCCAAGATGGAAGCCACTGCTTTCTTTTTGTAGCTTGACCCGGCCGCGGGTTGACCTAGTGATCCCAGGAATGCGGAGAAAATCGAACTTACCGACACATGGCCTAAAACAACTGAGTCTATTCTTACTGGAACAAAACTACAGCAACTACGTGCAAATTTACACAGATGACTTGAGTACGCCGTCCAGTTCAGGTGGAGCAGTGGTTATACCATCAGAAGGGATAACTCGGAGTTTTAAGGCTTCACATGCGACGACGTTTGCGATGGCAAAACTTGAAGCTCTGCGTAGGGCACTGGAACTCATCAATTTTGAAGAAAGACAAAGTAAATGGGCTCTGTTTTTTTACTCAAAACCAGCGTTGTAGTGCCTGCGGTCCGTTCACCAACGCGGATGCCACGCCCAGTTGACCTACCAAACCGTGAAACTTCCCTACCTCGTAATAAAAAATTGCCCGCAGCTTCCCTCGGGGGAACACTGAGGAGGATGCGGAGCATATAATTGGTTAACGGGGTGTTAAAGTGCGACTTACTTGGGTCGATGGCTAAATTGGTTAACGTGGTTGTTAAATGGGGTGTTAAATTGCGACTTACTTGGGTCGATGGCTAAATTGGTTAACGTGGTTGTAGGAGGGGGTGTTAAATGAGTGAACACGTACTCACGTATGCGAAAGGGCGGCGCTGGTCGAAGGGACGTCGATCATTGTGTTTGTGGATTCGTTGGAATTCATTTCACCGCGACCTTGGACGTCGACGCACCGTACAAACCAACCGACGAGCGGCAACTGAGTGAGCGAGCGCCGACCTTGAGTATATATACAGCACGACGGCGCATGCACTGTCAGCTGTTGAATGTTCTCGAAGCGCGACGGCGCGTCCACTGGAGAATCATGCGCGTCCACTGGAGAATCAGGAGAATTGTAGAATGTTCTCGAAGGGGAGAAGCGCAAGCGGCCCAGATGGTGGGTGACGGCGCATGCACTGTCAGCTGTCGAATGTTCGAGAAGGGGGAGAAGCGCAACGGCGCATGCGCGCGCGTCAGCTGCCGATGTTCTCGAAGCGTGACGGCGCATGCGCGCTACATTATACAGCTAGCGAATGTTCGTGAAGAGGAGAAGTGCACGCGGTGTGTAGAGGAGGAAGGGTGCACAGATGGTGGAGGAGTGAAGCGCGCGCAGTGTGTAGAGGAGGAAGGGATGCACAGATGGTGGAAGAAGGAGGAGGAAGCTTGCGGACGGCGCCGCACTACAAGCCTCGAGTATTAGATGCTCCGCATCTAAAAGGACACGACATCGTCTTTCAGTGGTTACCTGGCATTGCGGTATAAGTGAAAATAATTTTGCAGATCATGCTGCTCGCGCGTTAAATGAGGAAGCAAACAGCGTTCTGATTTCGCTATCGAGAGGGGACGTGGGGAGGCGGATTCGTCAACGCCCGCACTTTCGCACATAACAGTAATAGTATACCGGGCTTACCAGGATACAGGGCGTACCGTGATACCGGAATGGAAGTGGGCATTTGCAGATACGTTTTTTCAGATTTAATTTTTCATATTTAAGGTTACCGTGTTAGCGTGAGCGTACGTAGTCTACGTAAACACGGCGGTGCTCTCGAACGCCCGCTTCGAAGTGATTTTGGCGTAGTTGATGAAGATTCACCTTCTTCGCAGCAAACGATTGTTTACTGAGGCTTCACTTGCCTTCAGTTAGCTTCGATGAATGAGTATTATGGTTAAGTTGGCGTTATTTTTGAGATAGCTTCTCGTTTCGAATGCGCCTAGGCCTAACACAAGATCCATTGAAACAAATCTTCAACATAATTTTTTTTGCGTTTGGTGCGTGGTTGATAATTATTGGCTTTTATTATTAGTAAAATAAACTCGTAACAATGTTTTGCAAGGTGGCATAGGCAAACATTTTCGTTTTCGTTTCTTTTTAACTCTCTTCAACCTAATAACCATTCGATAGATGGCGCCACCGTCTCAGCTGGGGCACGTAAATCAAGTAAACGCTATCCCGCTAAACTATAAGACGCTGTACACAACGAACGTTTGCTGCACGGTAACACCATTTTCTTAACCTCTGCTATCACGTTAACCGTAATCTATAACTGTCTACTGACTGAGTGTAACACAGCATACGACGTACAAGACTACACGACCTTGACCCTTTACTACAACTTCGGTCTCCACCCGGCCTACATCGACGTGAAGCTTCGCTTTTATATCCCCTTTGGCTAGAAGTTGCTTTCACGAAAGCTTACACCACGTTAATCATCGTGACTGACAGTGTGGCATGCGATGGTCGCGGCACCAATGAAAATATCGACCAGCTGCTGTGACACTGCCCTCAATTTCCCTCAGAAAAACAAGTACTTGCCAACACAATGCGGTGACTGGATGATCGGTCTCTTTCAGTACAGGTGCTATTACAGCAGCGTAAAAATTCCTCGACAGGCCACGAGGCAGTGAAAGCCCTCTTGCGTTTCTTGAGAAAGACGGGATTGTGTGAACGCCTCTAACATGCGGTGGAGTTATACACGCTGCAGTGAAATTAGTGTCAGTCTCTCCATTTTTATTTTCCTTCTATTCCCACTTTCTCATCTTTCTTGTCCCACTCCCTTCTCCCCCTTTTAGGGTAGCCAACCGGATGTTTTTCTAGTTAACCTCCTTTCCTTCTCCCGTTTGTTGCTTCCTTACATCATACTTATATTTTCCCGTTACATGTTATTTGCTATGCGCTGATTAACGTACTATAAATATCCTCTCTCCCGCAGAATTGCCTTCCTTTTACCTAATGTAGTCTGCTTGATATTAACAGAAGGCACATCATCATCATAACTGTGATGGTCGTCACAGCAACATGGTTATTGTAAGAGTGAATAAGTTCAGAAGGAATTATATCTGATAAAATTTGTTTGTTTTTTACGCTTGTTTTTTGTTTTAAGCTTGTTTTTTTCACAAAAAGACACCGGAGTATCCGCTACACTGTAGTAGACAGTCTGTGCAATTTATTTTTTTATTCTATAGCTTTTTCACAGCGGTGACCAAGGATATCTGTGTGTGATGTACCCTTAGGGCTTGCTCTTTCGCGTTGTCACAGTGAGACTGCTCGCGTTAACAATATCATTTCACTTTGTCGCTTTCTGCTTAACATTATCATATCGCTGGCAGAGCTTTTTTTTATTCACAATATAAAAAGGCGAGACAGACACTTGCTCTTCTGTCCGTGATGGCCAGCCAATGCTGCAGCTCCCCTAGCGGCTTTTGTTTGCTATTACCGAGAAGGTTCCCTTTATATTAAAAAAATGAAAAACAACGCACTCAAAAACCATTAAATATGTCTAGTTTGTTCGGAAACATGCCACTGATGACCATATTGTTTGTTGTTTTTCCGCTGGCATCCTATATCAAGGAAAATAGACCATTACGGACTGCTTTCCTTTGAGATTTTGTAAGCTTCTTAAAGCTTGTAATCGTTGAGAAGATTAAAAATGCGGGAAAGAAGAGAGAGTTGATCAACATTTAAGTAGCTTGCGCTTTTCCGTTTTTTTTGGAGGCGTGGCCTTCGGCATCAATTGATTTCAAGCATTTTTTTTGTGGTTTGCTTCATGCGAAGAAAGCTTTTGCTTTTGTGCAAAATAATGCTTACATCTCTGTTTTTCTCGGTCATTACCTAATAAGCTTTCAACCTATTCATACTTATAAGTTATACCAATATAAGCCATGATGAAAAAATTGCGATTTCAGGTCACTTCGTTACTCAATGATATTGCTTGGATCACTGATCTCTCGAAATAATTACTTAGTGTGCACATAGTGAGCAAATATGAGTAGAAAACAAGCAATCCTATTCTGTTCACGAGCTTACCATTCAAATATCTTGCTAAGGTTAAATCAAAGAAACATGCTCAATGGTTGCATGCGCTTGTGCCTTTGCATTCTTCTAACTGGCACACAGGCGTAGTCTTGTGATAGATTTATGAATTTCATGAAACAGCTGGTCATAAGAGTACCATCAGAGATAACCAAATTTCTTTCCTTCCTTCTTTGCGCAAGAATACACCAAATTATGCTTAATATATTTAGCAAAACTTACCGGGAAATTTCTCTACGTCTCCGCTGACTGCCTTTGATAGATTCTTTTTTAGGTCTTTAAAACGTACAGACATGTTTGTACAAGACCGAGTATAAAGATTATAGCTTAGCATTGTATTTGCATAGCTAGTTTATAAGGCAAGTTATCGTGGTTAGTTACGCAACTGGCACTTAAGTGGTGTACGCATGTTTTGAAACACATCAAAATGCCGATATTGCGGTTTGCACAAAAAGTCAAGGATGAATTCGAATGCATCCACTTCGATGACAAAGTGACTTGAGTATAGGTTTGAGCTTGATGATAAGGCCTTCTCACTGCGAAGCATAGCGAAAACAACCAGGATTCTGTAAGAACCACCAGGACCAAGAGCTGATGGGCCCTACTGCCTTATTGAAAGCTTGGTACTGTCTATTTCTGTCTGTGTGTACTCGTTATTTTGGCACTGTTTTGCCTCATTCAGGTTACAAGGATTATAGTCATTTAGAACCTATAGAAAGAAATGCAAGTGTCGCCCCCAAAACTGTGACTCAACTGCCAATAATATGTGGGAGAGAGTCATAATACATGATTTCCGTTGCAACTCCATGAGTACTTTTCACTGCTAACACAAGTACTATGCGCGATCGTGATTAAAGTTCGTTGTCCCTATTGAAAGATTTCGTTTAACACAGAGTGAGGTCGAAACATTTGCAGAAATTGCGCAGGTAGACAGCGTTTTTACCAAAAACAACCGACACAAACGTGTGAGCACCAATTTGAAAAAATTGAGAGAGCCCACATACAGTGGGAATCAGTGATACGCGAAGCACAAATGAGAAAGGTTGATAGTCCCTTTAGAGAGAAAAAGACAGAGAAAGGGATAAAGATGCAAGGAAAGGCCGGGAGGTTAACCAGACGCCCATCCGATTTGCTACCGTGCACTGGGGAAGGGATGAAGGGGAGAAAAGAGGTTGCAGAGAAATAAGAAGGTACACACAATCACGAGCACACTCGGGGGAGCACACGCAGTCTACAGGCGGTCGCTCAAGTTTGTTGACTTTAAGTACAGTAGGAGTGCTTTAGTCGCTTTCTGCGCAACTGAGGCAGATGCCCAAGGTCCTAGAATCTCTTGCACACAAAATGGTCTGTAGTCAAGCTGATTCCAAACCATCCGGAACTGGCATCGGTGTGTGTCGTGGCAAGCGCAGCTGCAAAGAACGTGTTCAATGGTCTCTTCAACTCCGCAGTAGTCGCATCTAGAGGTGTCTGCCATACCAATGCGAAAGGAGTACACCTTTGTGAATGCAACACCGAACTATAGGCGGCATAACAGTGTCGCATCGGAGCGGGAAAATTGTGATGGTAGCTGTATCTTGAGCGAAGGATCCAGTTCATATAATTGACACCTTTGGAAGCTAGTAGACGACAACAACGTGCGTGTAAGATCTCGAGCCTTTAAAGTCAGCACTACGCAACGAGGTGGACGTAAATGATGCCGTACATGACTTCCGTGTCATGATTACCATGTTTGGATGTGTCGTTTACCTTCGTTATCTATTCACATCAAGTCATACGATATTTAGTATATGTGGAGGTAGCAATACAGCCACAAGCACGCAATGAGCGTGGTATGTTGTCATATTCTTACATGACACGCGCATTAGGATTATCATGTTTGCACAAGTCATGCACTTCGTCATCCATTTACGTCACCTAAAACCAAATTTGGTATTTGTGAAGCTAGCAAAATGGCCGCGGGCACATCATGAAAGACCCAATATACTCCAACATAGCGTTGATGCGCGCGCACGCTGGAAACAGCGACGCTACGTTAGCAAAACGCGAGCACTCTTTAGTCTGACCTAAGGCGCGATCAGCATCCGTCGACGCAGCCCAGCGGCAACCGGCGCAAAATGCGACATGCTGCATTTCGTGCCGATGGGTTACCCAGACAGCACTGTGTCTGCCTCTTTTCGTGACAAAGGAACGCTGTACACGCTGAAACGTGCATGCGTCAAAGCAACGCAACGCGTCGCGCACCTGCGAGTACACGGCAAGAGCCGCACCTGTCGTGGCAATGCCAGCATGACGCGACGAAAGGAACGCCGGCGAGCACACGCACCGCGTCACGCCTAAATGTAATGGCGCCTTTGCTTTGGCATGTAGTCATGTTCTCAAATCACACGCATCTCATGATTATCATTTTTGCACCATTCACATACTTTCGTCATTCATTGATGTCACGTAATACCAAATTGGCATATCTGAAGCGATCGAAACTGAAGCGAGCGCACCATGAGTGTGGCATGTAGTCTTGCTGTTACACGACACGGGTGTCATGATTATCTTGCTTGGATGTGTCATTTACCTATGTCGTCCGTTCGCGTTGCGTAATACTGAATTAGGTACATGTGAAGCTAGCGAAACGGCCACCAGCGCATCATAAGCGTGGCATGCAGTCATATTGTTACATGACACACACCTCATGATTTTCATGCTTGCAACAGTCACATACCTTCGTCAAGCATTCACGTAACGTATTACCAAGTTTTGTATGTTTAATGCAAGCGAAACGTCCTTGAGTGCATCAGAAGTGTGGCATGTAGTCATGGTGTTACATGACGTGCATATCATGATTTTCGTATTAGGGTCTGTCGCTTGTGTTCACCATGCAAACACGTCATACCATACCAGTTTTACAACATGCCATGTGAACGAAACCAGCCCAAAAGCTGCAAGGCCATGAAGTGTAAATCATGACATTGATGACACTGATGACATCAATTTCAATATTTTCATGTTATGACTAGTGAAATGTACAGTCATGTTATGTCATACTAAGTTTGGTATCGATACCATTATCGGAATGGCCAGGAGAGCCAAATGTCATAGGCAGCTAAATAGATAGATAGATAGATTGATAGATAGATAGATAGATAGATGGATAGATAGATAGATAGATAGATAGATAGATAGATAGATAGATACGCTCAAAGTCGCCGAAGTTCGTTACTTCGCATTTAATAGGTGACCGGCAATTCCTATCACGAAAATGAGCAATTGTGATTTGATGAGCTACTTATGCAAGTTTATCGGGGGTGAAGGAGTTCTGATTGCATGTGGAGCTTACAATTATTCTAAGGTTGCAAAGAACAATGGTGAGTCTAACTTTTACGACCCCTGTGCTACAAATTTTTATGCGTCAGTTTTAAGGTGCCTGTGTCACAGAAAATGTGGTCTCCGTCACCAGCACTATTCATGAGCGAGAAAGCTTGTTTGATTCACAGTATAAAAACTACATGAATGTTCAAATATTGGATGTAAGTGATGCACAAGGGAATGAACGCGAGCTGCTCGAAAAGTGCCTCTGAATGACTTGTTCGGTTATCCAGGAAGGCTTTTGTCGCCCGCAGTGTTTCAATCTGGCGCAGAGAGTGTGTTTTTACGTGCATGCAGGCGCGTTCACCCCCAGCCTCAATTTGATTCCGTTTCCGATTAGAATCGTGAGAGTGTGTTTTTACGCGCATGCATGCGCGTTCACCCCCAGCCTCAATTTGATTCCGTTTCCGATTAGAATCGTGAGAGTGTGTTTTTACGCGCATGCATGCGCGTTCACCCCCAGCCTCAATTTGATTCCGTTTCCGATTAGAATCGTGAGAGTGTGTTTTTACGCGCATGCATGCGCGTTCACCCCCAGCCTCAATTTGATTCCGTTTCCGATGAGGGTCGTGAGAGTGTGTTTTTACGCGCATGCATGCGCGTTCACCCCCAGCCTCAATTTGATTTCGTTTCCGATGAGGGACGTTTGAAACTGCGAAAGCTTATCACTCTCCCGTAGTAGAGTACCTTACACTCTGAATCGTTGAACCTGTTTTAGGCAGACCTGCTATTATATATAATCTGCCAAATAGAAGAAACGGCTTTTGGGAGGACATGAGAGTCTCCTTGATCCAGCTGGCTATCAGCAAGCGAGGTAGCGTGAGTGAAGGCACTCACCCTCCAAAAAAAAAACATGCCTAAATATCTGATTGGCCCTGATGGCAGACCTTTTATGCAAAAATTGCCGTGCGTTTAAGCTTCATCTTTAGAAGCCGAAGGCAGCAGCGTTATCACGTACACTTTGCATTGCCTGCACCATATTACGCCACTTTGAGCAGTAGGTAAACATCAATAACATATCTGCGAGGCAATGTGTGTTCTTTTACTGCGTCATACTTTGATCGCGCTGTCGCTGAAGAGGATTACGAATTATGGTTTAGTCTCTGTGAAACAACTGCGAATAGTTGAAACGTCCCACTCCATGTGCACTTCAATTTATGTGATTCCTAGTGGAATTCACCTCTTATGCTATCAAGTTTAAACCTGTTAACACAACACCACTTTCATCATGCCAGTTTTACAGTGTTTTTTCGAGTGTAAAATTACAGCTTTGATTCGAGGTAACGTACTTGGTTTCACGCAAAGCGCATCGGGTCTATTCCGAGGTTGGGTATCTCAGTTTCCTTTTTTGAAAAGATGCTGCTTTTCGCATGTGCTCTTCACGACGCTGAAGTCATTGATGAAGCATTTACGCTTGCGCTTGAAGAGCAAGGTTTGAGGTAGGACCAAACCACAGCATTCTGGGGCGCAGACCGGTGTCCTTCCACAAAGCTAAGTCAGTGCTAGCATCTGCGTCAGAAAAAAAAAACTCAAGGGAGGTACCATCTTCGGGAACGAGTCTCAATACAAGGTCGCTGCAACACTTTTTCTAGTAGCAGTTGAAGCATTCCCCTAAAACAGTTCATTGCCTAACGAACTGACCACCACGTAAATTTTTAGTAGAATCCTTCGTCTAGAGAGAAGTGACAGAGATTGGCCGCAGGCTGCGAATGCTTTCTCTTTTCTGTTGTCCTGACGAGCAGGTGGAAGCTAAGCAAGGAGGCACGACATGGTGGAACAAAGTTACGTCACGTGCGTGTCGTGGCCTTGCTAGATCGCTATTGTTTCTCTTTCTGGTAACGCGTGTCTAACATTTTTTTAATATTCATAGCGTATGAACGGGCACGTTGCGGCCCACGGTGTCGGATGCTGTAACTATGCAGGCCATCATGCTCAACCCAACTGATGGCCCTAAACTAGAGCCTCTGAAACAGTTGCTTAAGTAGATTGCATTATTGGTGGAAATACTAAGAAGTGATTTTTATGTGACTTGGATCTTTATTTGGAAACTCCAGGGAGCATACTTTGTTAGGATGTTTGATTCCCACGTTCTGATGCGCCACGACATTCGATGTGAAAACGTTTTCTGACCATGTTGAAAATGAGTTGCTGAACCTCTCTAATAACAGTATATTGCGTGGCAGAAACTCCTTGCTGTGTGCTGAGCTGGTAGTTTAATGCTTCCCACGTATTACAAATATGATAATCAGCCACGTCACCGAGAAGTGTTGCTACAATCTTGCGCCTATTTCCTTAAAGGCGCACGCCGTAGAATTCACGGCTTCGTATTATGTGACATTACGTTGAAGTGAATTCTTCGCATCCGCAACTTCAGTAGACATGCCTGGATGTTAGATAACGACAAATTTCATATGTACTAAAAATTGTGGTTTTAGCTCCAAAGACTGCAGCTGCTTCATGACCTTTCTGTTTGATGTGTATATGTGCGGCACTCCAACATTTCTTTCCTGTTGTACGATTCAAGTACAACTTCCACATAAATACACTATTCTTCAACCAACAATATAATGTACAATTGTATTGTATAGCAGTGCTAAAAGTCACTAGTAGATGTTAACATGATGCAGATTGCAGCTATAAGAATAGCTAGATAACTCATGTATTCTAGCTGAAATTCCTAAACAATGCAGCGTTTACTTCTCTTGTACTTTATACACAACAGAACTGAACTATTTGAATACAATAATGATGCTTTGGCATGAGCACTGAGATACCGTGTCTCAAGCGCATCACAATGAAGGGTTCCTGCTTCCATTTTTGTATGTTTCGCCACTTCATTCATGCGGAAGTTCTGGCCAAAAGCTTTCACCGGCTCTGCAAATATATAAGGCAGCTCGGCAATGCTGCGGCAACACCATTAACTTGAGGCTGTATTATCGCTCAGGGAGTTTTTCGTAAAGCCGCGATTTTCCAGTTGGCCAAGCATGGTTTCACAATTCGGCGTTCGGTTGACGCTTTACAGACTGGTGGGAGTTCCGCGTGAGTGGACCTCACTTCTCGTGCTTCTCACAATGGAGCTCTCTGACGACGTACCAGCTCGACCTAACCGCTTCCGCTAGGGTGCACGCACTTCACTCACTGCGTCGAGCACAAACCGAAAGAAGTAACGACGCCTTAGCAGGAAGACCTGGCATCACGAGCTTGAGGGTCTCCTGGAGCAGACGAAATAGGATTGAACTATTGTTCACTGCTCTTGGCTAAGGGTTCGCGAGAAAGAAGCGGTAATTGTAGGATATATATGTAACAACGGGTGGAATTAGTACACGCGCGGAGATTTATTTATGAGACTGTCTGTCTTTCTGTCTATCTGTCCGTTCGTTCATCCGTCCGTCCGTGCGTTCGTCCGTCCGTCCGTCCATGCACTCGTGTCACGCTACCACAGGCATCGTACAGACAAATACACGCTGCACCCCGCTCATCATCATTCCGTCCGTGGATATGCTGTGTATTTTTTATCATTACAGCACCATCTATCATCTTTAATCATCAGCTATACAAAACCAATTAACGCCATCTAGTCGCATTATTTTCAAGGACATATACCAACACCATCCAGTCAGCAATTCATGGTGGCTCCATACAAACTACATACAATTAGATGAGAGAACAGTACACGGCCCAAGGGCCTTCGCCTCTAAAAACGCGGAAAAAAAACAGTCTATGTGTCGAAGAAACACCCATTGGCTGCGAGATCCCATTGGCTGCGAGATCCCATTAAACTCCCATTGGCTGCGACATCGCGCCAAGTGGGTGCTTGGCACACTCCCTCAGTGGCATTTCAGAAGGATAGTGAAAGCGCTAATTCTGAAGGACTGCTCTGTGGTATTCAGTGTGATCTTGTATCATTCTCCATCACAACACATAAAAAATACACAAGTGCCCTGAGATTTTTTGGCTGCGCTTCTCTGTCGCATACGTATTAAGCCGACCATAAATATTGCGCTGAAGTCAACAAGTTGTCTTTTTGTTTCACGAATCTTGATTCGCAACTCTCATTTATGTCTAACAATGATATGGCGCAGAGAGAAACTAGCATTTGGGAGAAGTTGAAGCAAAAAAAGCAAAAACGTTTTAACTCATTGCCTATTTTAAAGGTGGAATCGACTGCTCATTATTTTGAAACTGTTCAAGGCCCTGATGGTTCAGAAGCTGTCAGGAAATGATGAGCAAGATTTCAAGTTAGCTCAGTGAAAAGAGGGCAATGCTCTAGAGCCTCTCGGCTGACTTAAATTAGTGCAGCATGTATCTCATGCAAGAATACACAGGGGTGCGTGTGCACTTGCTTAATTAGGCTCTGAGCGTACGGCCATCGAGAGGTCGGTTCTGTAATTTATTCGTGATTCTTTTCATTAGTGCGTATTGGTCGAAATACACGTGCCAGCGGAAACATTATTAGCGCAGTCATGTGAGTGGAATATGTGAGTATATTGGAAAACCTAGGCATCATTAGGGGAAGAACATTGTGTTTAATAAAGACAGAAACTTCGGCGAAAGATGACACAACTTCCGTGGGTATTAAACCCGGGGGCTATGCTGTCTTCAAGACACAGTGAATATTATCATAAACGTCAGTTGTTGGTGCACTACGCATGTAATATAAACCATTTTGTCAAGTTTGTTTCAAAAAAACTCGGCTACGTGGTACTTTTGAAGTAGTCAGGTATATGGGACGCTACTGCTTGACGTCTTAAGTAGGTTCCTTTCTTTTGTGGAAAGTAGACTAGAAGATAATGGCAATTAGGCTTAACAAATTATATAGGGTTTAGGTATCATATGGGGCCATGTAGCTTCGGAGAACATTATTGACATGGAAGCGCGTTTTGAACTCGGTCGCAAGTGCACTAGCTACGCAAGGTCGGCAGCAGATGGAAAGAAAGGAAGGCGCACAAACATGGCGGAGTTGTTCATGGAGGATTGTAACGGGAGGAGGAGGATTATGCACAAAGCAATAGAGGTTCTTGACGTGCAGAATATTGTCCTATGCACAAAATGTTATTAAATGCGAAGCATTCCTTAGCGAGCTTCAGCGACTTTGAGCGTATCTATCTATCTATCTATCTATCTATCTATCTATCTATCTATCTATCTATCTATCTATCTATCTATCTATCTATCTATCTATCTATCTAGCCACCTACGACTTTTAGCTCCCCTTGCCGTTTCAATAATAGTATCGATAACAAACTTGGTGTGGCATTACTTGACTGTATGAAGAACGCATTTGACTTGTCATAACATGAAAATCACCAAACGTATGTCATGAATGTCATAATTTACATTTCATGGTCCTGAAGCTCTTGCTGTGACCTCGTTCTCCTGGCATGTTGCAAAACTGGTATGGTATGACATGATTGCTCGGCAAACACAAGACACAGACTCTAACATGAAAATAATGACATGCACGTCATGTGACAACATGACAATATGCTACGCTCATGATGTGCTCGCGGCCGTTTTGCTAGCTTCACATGTACCAAACTCCGCATTACGCGACGCGATCACACGGCAGAGGTAAATGACACATTCGAACATGATCATCAGAACGTGCGTGTCATGTAACAACCTGACTACGTGCCACACTGAGGATGCGCTAGCGGCCGTTTCGCTTGCTTCACATATGCCGAATTCGGTATTACGCGATGCCAATGGATGATGAAGGTATGTGACTGGTGCAAGCATGATAATCATGGGTTGCGTATCACGTGAGAACATGACTATATGCCACCGTCAAGGCGCCAATACATTTCGACGTGACGCGGTGCGAGTGCTCGCCGGCGTTCATTTGGTCGCGTCACACCGGTGTTGCCACGCCATGTCCCGGTAGTCCTATGTGCTCACCGTCACGCGCCGCGCGTCGTTGCTTTGACGAATGCGCGTTTCAGCGCGTCCGGCGTCCCTCCATCATGAAACGAGGGTGACGCAGTGTTGTCTGGGTAACGCATCGGCACAAAATGCAGCATGTCGCATTTCGCGCTGGTTGTCGGCGAGCCGTGTCGAAGTGCGCTGATCGCGCCTGGCGTCAGATTATAGATTGGATTGGATAAACTGTTATTTGGTCCTCCAAAACACAGATCACGCTGTTGCAGGACTCCCACGTAAGGAATGAGATGTCGTGCTCCTCAGCCGCCTCGCGGGCTTGGTGGACAGCCCAGAGCTGATCTGCCAAGGACGAGCTGCGGATTGCCGCCTCCAATCCGGCAGAGTTGATGTTCGATAAATGAGCGAATTTGGTACACTGGCAGAGCATATGTTCTAATGAAGCTATTTCCCTACAATGTGGGCAAACATCACTTGGGTATAGATCAGGGTACATAATGTGTAACATTTTCAAAGTAGGGGATATCCGCATTTGCAAAAGACTTAATGTAACGGCTTGGGGCCGAGTTAGATTTTCGTGAGGTGGAGGGAAATCCTTCTAGACAGGTAGAAATGTTTAGTAAGCTCGTTATGTGTTGTAATAGTTTCCCGGATATCCACTTCACTGGTAGAACGCATCCCCGGGGAGGCGTGGTTGAAGAGGTCTCGTGCCGCCTCGTGTGCTGCTTCATTGAGATTGGGAGGAGAGCCGTTGATTTGTCAAAGGTGAGCTGGGGAGCAACACAGAAGATGATGCTTTATGTTCTTGCCATGTAGTATTCTCAGCGTTTGTTCTGAGATCATCCCCTTTGTGAAGGCCCGAAGTGCTTCCATGGAATCACTGTAGATGACTTGAATGTTATCCATCTTCAGTGCTAATGTAATGGCCACCTGTTCCGCAATGATTGGGTCTTTCGTCCTGACCATCGCTGAGTTGACGACACGGCCAGCCTCCTCGACCACCACTGCCACAAGAGCTTTCCCACTGGCATAGAAAGCCGCATCAACAATTATGACCCCGCATTTTTCGTTTGAGACTTGACGAAGTATAATCCTGGCCCTCGCTACTCATCTTCCGATGATGTGTTGTGGATGCATGTCTCATGGTATATTAGATACCGTGATATTCTCCCTGATGTT
Source organism: Rhipicephalus annulatus (assembly GCA_013436015.1). Lineage (NCBI taxonomy): Eukaryota > Metazoa > Arthropoda > Arachnida > Ixodida > Ixodidae > Rhipicephalus > Rhipicephalus annulatus. The sequence goes on from WOVY01009848.1 coordinate 43,220, forward strand.
GTCAGGGGCATTTGTGTAATTGCGTCGAATTGCCATTCGGTGTTGGCCCAGCTCCTGCAGGATCATTCTTCCCGACCTTGTTGTAGATAACCTTGCAAACTGTGCTCTCTCTTGGGCTTCTGCTATTTCCTCGAGCGTGTAGTGATTGCCAAGCTCAAGTAAACTCTCGGTGCTGGTATGTAAGGGCAGGCCCAGGACCTTCTTGATAACTTTCCTGAGAAGCACATTCAATGTCTCAGACTCTGCTCTTGACCAGTTGTGCATTGCTATCTCGTACGTGAAGTGGCTTAGACAAACGCATGCATCAACTTGATGAGGTTGTCTTCCTTGATACCGTTTCTTTTGTTGGCCACTCTGCGTATGAGGTGCACCACACTGTCTGTTTTCCAAGTTAACTTGGCTATAGATTTGCTGTTAGCACTGTAAGACTCTATCAGCATGCCCAGAACTTTGATGGAGTCGACCCTCTGGATGGCATCCCCTTGATTTGCGTGGAGGTGGATGTCTATTTGGTTTAATGGCTAGCATCTCCTGGGCTTCGGTCCCCGGCGTGTAGTCCGGTACAGTAAATGTCCTGACTTACTCGAGGAGCACTTTAGCTCGGAAGGACGAACGTACTCTTCTACGGTGTCGATTTCCTCTTGCAGGGCGCCCTCATTCGGCTCCTCACTTCCACCTGTGTACCAGATGGTAATGTCATCCGCGTAGATGCTGCGCTTCAATCCTTCGATGCTCGATAATTTCTTTGACAGCCCAATCATGACAATGTTGAACAGCATTGGAGTAATCGTTGCCCCTTGCGGCGTGCCCCTTGCTTCTTATTCGATTGCTGTGGTCCCGATATCTGGAATCTTTATCACGGCTTTCGATCTGTAAGAAAGGACCATACGTAGTCACAGAAGGCTTTCCCCAGACCAAGCTTGGAAATTGTTTTGAGTATGAATGAGTGGTAGATGTTTGCAAACGCTATTTCTAGATCTAGGCAAAGAATGGCTTTCACGTCTCTGGTTTCGTTGTCGATGACGTGGTGTTTGATAAGCTTCATTGCGTCTTGTTTGGACAGCCCTGCCCTGAATCCAACCATTATGTGTGTATATAGGTCGTTATCTTCCAAGTACTTGTTTATCCTGTGCAGTACGGCATGCTCTGAAGACTTGCTGATACATGATGTCAAGGATATTGGCCTCATGTTGTCCAAGTTAGGGGGCTTTCCTGGCTTACGGATGAGGATCGTGCTGGCCAGATTCCACTGCTCTGACACCCTGCCTTCTCTCCATGCTGCATTGATCATATGCTTCAGGGTGTCAATTGAATCATCAGCAAGGTTACGAAGGGCCTTGTTTGATATACCGTCCGGACCAGGGGCCGACCTGCCGTTGAGATCATGCAAGGCTCTTCTGATCTTCTCCATGTTAAAGTCGCCTTCAATACCTGGATTGGGCATGCCCTAGTACTGTCTATTGGTGGTGCCAATCCTCTTTTGAGTGGGAGGTACTTATGTAAGAGCCGCTGCACAACTTGCTTTTTTCCAGAGCACCATATTCTTTATGCAAAATTCGAGGAATAACATGCTTTTGATTTGTTTTGGTGGTGTTTTCGTTAAAGAGATGTTTAACATATTCCATGTCTTGTCATTGCGCATCTGACCATCGGTGGAGTTGCAGATTTCATCCCATTGCTGCCTAGATAGTGCGCTACAATATTCCTTGAATGATCTGTTTACCTCAGCTATCTTCTTCCTCAGTCTTCGGTTCAGGCGCTGACCCTTCCAACAATTCAGAAGTGCTTGCTTTGCCTCAAGAAGATGAGCGAGCCAGCTATCCGTTTTTAAACCGGAAAATCTGCTGTAATGGTGGAGGATACAGATTGAGGACCTCTTTAATCTGTTCGACCCACTGCTCCAAGCCCCGTCTTTGGCCATCTGGTTCCCTTTCTATTCTTAACTACCTGAACTTATCCCAATCTGTGAAGTGGAATTCTCTCTGCTTTTTGCGCTCCACGGAGAAGGTAGGGGGCAAGAATGCAGTGGTCACTCCCTAGGTCTAGAGCAGGGTTATCCACTGAGCCTTCTTGATGTTCCTAACAAAAGCAAGGTCCGGGGTTGAATCCCTGCAGCAAGATCTACCAAGGCTTGTTTATTTATTTATTATTTATTTATTTATTTATTTATTACAAGTACCTACATCGCCCATTGGGCATTGTTGTAGGGGGGTTACAGTAGAAAATAGAATACAAAACAGCAAAATTAAAGGCAAATAAATCGTGCCCTACAGTATACAGGAGAAATCAACACTTGTAGTACAGCGTTAGAACAAAAGTACAAAACACAGGATGATACAACGAAAGCAGAAATTATACTTATAAAAATCAACAACCAAGAGAAGTACAAAGCAAACTTTAAATATATGGGTTATTTCAGCAGCTCAAACTGCTGTTTCAATGGCTGTTAGGAAATTAAAATCAGAGAATATTGGTATTTTTAGCGCATTCCACTCACTAATAGAATTTGGAAAGAAAGAGTATTTAAAGACATTCAATCGACAGGTATATTCTCTAATTTTATATAAGTGATCTTTCCGTTTGGACATATAACTAGGCGTCTTTAAATACCGCTCTTTATTTAGTCCAGTCTTACCGTGATATATATTATAAAGAAATTTAAGTCTTTGAACTTTCCGTCGTCCACAAAGCGGTTCCCATCCCAAGGCCTGAAGAATTTCGGAAGACCTTATTCTAAAATCATAGTTTCCTGTAACAAACCTAGCAGCCCTTTTTTGCACCCTCTCCAACTTTTGTTTTAGTACATTCGTGAAAGGGTCCCATGAAACACAAGCATACTCTAAAATTGGGCGCACATTTGTAATATACAGGGTTTCCTTGAGTGTTTGCGGCGCGTCGCTGAAATTTTTTTGAAAAAAATGAATTAAGCGCAACGCCTTGGCTGTGATTAGATCTACGTGACTGGTCCAATCTAGTGTTGCCTTGAATGTTACGCCGAGACACTTAACTTGATCTACCTTTTGTACTGCGCAGGAATTTAAGTAATAAGACCTGGATACAACCTTTTTTTGTTATTAAATTGCACATGATACATTTAGTTAGGTTCAAACTCATTTCCACTGAGCACACCAAGACACAATCTTATCGAGGTCGGACTGAAGTACTGTGGTGTCATCAAAACACTTGACTGGGCAATACAAAACACAATCATCAGCATATAGCCTCACTGTTGATTTCAAACCCAGTGGAAAATCATTGATAAAAATCAAAAACAGAAGCGGCCCCAGGACCGACCCCTGTGGCACCCCGGACAGTACATCAGCTGTTGATGAAGACACACCATTTATCACAACACATTGCTTGCGGCCGCTGAGGTAGGCTAGGGTCCGTGATTAGGGTGAGATCAAGTTCACTGGCATTTTGCCAAAGTCGATTTCCTTTCCCAGTATTGTACTTCTAACCCCATGTATGATGAGGGGCGTTGAAATTACCTGTTATGACGAGTGGACATTCCCCGGCGATAGTAACAGCTTTCTTTAGAACCGTCTTGAACCCTTGCTTTTGTTGCTTTGGACTACTATATATGTAAAGAATAAAAATGCTCTGACGGTCTCGTACCTGTCACGATCTCTACCATGATGTGTTCCAACTGGCCTGTTTCTATCTTGAGGTCGTGAGTTACGTGTGTTAGTTTGTTGCATACAAAGGTGCAGATTACCCTCCCTTCAGTATCCCCTGTTTACTGACCGGAATCCAGACAGCGTTGCTTGCGGTGAAATGGTTTCTTGCTATATTTTTATATGAGGATTTTCTTGATTTCTCCTGATATACTGCTGTAGGGTTGTCTTCTTTTTAACATAACCTTTACATTTCTAATGCCAGATATGGAATTCTTCACGAGGGGCTGCCATCATGGTTGGTGGGCTCGGTGGCTACGCCACGGAACAGTCATCTAACCCGCTCCTGTTTGCCATGCAGGTGTACGTGATGCTTGCCATTCACGCACTTGCCTCCACCTCACTGGGCACAGTGCCCCACAGACAAGCAGCCTGCGAGCCTTTGTGGCTCGATATCGGCGCGGATACGCCTACCCAATGCGGTTTGAACATCGATGCGCTGGCCTGTCAAGCGGCGCCCCTCGCGAGGAACTATAGATACGGCAGCCACTAGTAGCCCTATCGCCATCAGCATCACCGACAGCTATAAAACTGGAGCATCCCCGCGCGGCATGCTGTGGGCTCGGTGGCTACGCCACGGAACAGTCATCTAACCCGCTCCTGTTTGCCATGCAGGTTGGTAGAAAAAGCTCTTTGTTTTCAAAAAATCAAGTAATTACTGTTTCGTCCAGCTGCCGAGCCCGCAGTACTGTGTATGCCTTGCTTTGAATGTATCGATGCCGTTCACTGTTTATTACTGCTACTGTCAGGGGACATAGAAACCAATACAGGGCCTACTGACCCTGTAATTCTGGCTGAGCTGAAAAAAATATCTACCGGGCAGTCTGCACTCCTTTCCGAAGTGCATGACTTAAAAGTACAGCTGCATACTACGGGAAAAAACTATTCGTGGCCTAAGTGATAGAATAGCACAGTTGGAGGAGCACTACAAAACCCTTTCATCTGTGCGATCAGAACTAGTGACATTGCAGGCCAGTACGGCTGCCACCAGCCGTCACATTGAAACCTTAGAGGCTCGGCTTGAGGACGCTGAAAATCGCTCGCGACGCAACAACCTGCTATTCCACGGACTTCCAGATACTAACCACTCTGAAACTTTCTTGGAATCGGAAAGAATAATTATGAACCTCTGCAGTGAGCACTTAAACATAAAAATTGATCCGAAGGAAATTGAAAGGGCACATCGGCTCGGCCGCTACAAGGCCTGCCTGCAGCGTCCTATCATAGTAAGATTTACATCTTTTAAAACTAAAGAAGCGATCTTGTCTAACGGCAAAAAACTGAAAGGTACAACTTACGCAATCAGGCAGGACTTCTCACGCTCGGTTCAAAATGCACGAAAACACCTAATAGCCTTCGCTAGAAACAAGTCAACCGCTTTTTCATGCCCTTACAAAACGTTGTTTCTTGGTTCAAAGAAGTATGCCTTCGATGAAGTATCGCAAAAAGTCAAAGAAATCCCATAGCAAACCAGGCAGCATCGCCAACTGACACACCGCCCCCGTAATGACGCCCGAGCAAATGTCACTACTTCTGTGGTATACACTAACGTGCGCAGCTTCCTTTCAAAACGCGAGGAAATATGTAGTCTTGTCTCGTCATCTAGCAGCAATATAGTCGTGCTCTCCGAAACGTGGCTTTCTGGTGACGTCACAGACGACGAAATCCTGACCGATCTTCCGAACTTCAACGTTTTTCGTAACGATCGTAAGGGCGCCCGTGGGGGAGGTGTTCTGATCGCCACTAGTAGGCTATTTTCGTGCTCAGTCATCGACATTGCGACTGACGTAGAAATCCTATGGCTTCTCATTCGTTCTACACAACTAACATTGCTACTTGGAGTGTGCTATCGGCTCCCGCAAAGCAAGCCAGACTTTCCACAAAAATTTAACCACATATTGAATCATCTCATGTTGAAACACCCCAACGCGCGCGTCCTAATTTTCGGCGACTTTAACTATCCCGACATCGATTGGCAAAATCTGGCAGCTTTGTCAGGAACAAGCGTGGAAGCAAAATAATTCGTCAATGTCTGCCTAAACTTCAACCTCACACAGCTGGTGTTGGAGCCAACCCGCGTGACAAATAGCTCAGCGAACATATTGGACTTGATATTAACAACACATCCCGAAACGCTATCTTCGCTTACATAATTGCGCGAAATCAGCGACCATAAGGTTATACACTCAGTCTTCAATTTCAGTCACTCGCCCAGCCTGATTCAATCCAAGACTATCAATCTATATGATAAAGGGAATTACGAGGCAATCAACAACAAACTTCAAGGCTTTTTACCAGACTTTGAAGCTCGCCTTTCAAGCAGAACAGTCGAAGACAACTGGACAATTTTCAAAAACAAAATAAAGGAGCTAGCAAAAAAGTTCATACCTACAACTACTTTTCGTACGTCTTCCCAGAAACCATGGTTCTCAAAAACCTTGAAAAGACTAGAAAATAAGAAAAAACGGTTATTTCGCGCTGCCAAGTTAAAACAGAGTGCTCTAAACTGGGAAAAATACTATGCGGCGGAAAAAACATACTTGCTCGCCTTACGCAGCGCTAGGCACTCGTTTTTTCACACAGATTTGCCCAAGATACTTACTAATAACCCCAGAAAGTTTTGGAAAACAATTAATCCACATGAAACGCGCAGCATTACACTGAAAAGTGAAGTGGGCGACGTTATTGGTAATTTTGAGAGCGCTGAGCTATTCAATACTGCTTTTCATCTGTGTTTACCCACGAAACCCCTATACCATTCCCTGTGTTACCAATTTGTGTATTGTCTTCTATGTCGCGTATAACATTTATGCCAGACGGTATAATGTCTGTCATTGAAAAATTGAAACTGTCTTCTTCAGCAGGTGTGGACGGAATCAATTCGAAAATTCTTAAAAACACCAAATGTATTTCTTCAGTGAATATGTCGCTGATATTCTCACAGTCACTTCACACCGGCCACTTACCAGCCGACTGGAAGACGGGGAAGGTCACTCCGGTCTTCAAATCAGGTAACAAAGACAGCCCTCTAAACTATCGCCCCATTTCTTTAACAAGCGTACCCTGTAAAATCATGGAGCACGTCATCTTTTCCCAAATCATTCATTTTCTTGACGGCAATAACTTCTTCCACCCCGCACAGCATGGTTTTCGCAAAAGTTATTCTTGCGAAACTCAATTAGTCCTCTTTGTTCAGGATTTGCATGCCAATCTTGACATTAATCTGCAGACGGACGCCATATTTTTAGATTTCTCGAAAGCGTTCGATACGGTACCCCATAAGCGGCTCTTAATGAAACTTAGATCTTTAAATATACATCATGACATAGTAAATTGGATTGAGGAATTTCTAACTAACCGCTCGCAGTTTGTCTCCATCGATGAAGTACACTCTAGTTCCGTTCCAGTAGCGTCAGGTGTCCCCCAAGGCTCCGTACTCGGGCCCCTTCTCTTCCTGATTTACATAAACGACCTAGCTTCATGTGTCTCCTCTTGTATCCGTGTGTTCGCCGACGACTGCGTAATATATCAACCAATTACCAACACCACTAATCAAGCCGCTGTCCAAGATGACCTAAACCACGTGCAAGAATGGTGTGACCTGTGGCTCATGAAACTTAATCCCAACAAATGCAAGATCGTTTCATTTCACCGCCGCCACAACCCCTTTCTCTTCCCTTATGTAATTGCTAGCGTTACCCTCGAACACGTGCAGTCATACAAGTATCTCGGTGTCACCATATGTAATGATCTAAACTGGTGCACGCATATTACTAACATTATATCATCAGCGAACAAATCTCTGGGTTTCCTGAAACGTCACCTCCAGCACGCACCTAAATATGTTAAGCTACAGGCCTACAAGTTCCTCATACGATCCAAATTAGAATACGCATCCGCAGTCTGGAGCCCACACCAAGCCTATCTGATCTACTCACTCGAGGCAGTTCAAAACCGTGCCATCAGGTTCATTCATTCTTCGTATTCCTCCAATACAAGTGTAACATCACTCAAAAAAGAATCGGCTATTTTAAACCTTGACATTCGCCGCCGCATCTCTAGTCTCAGCCTTTTTCATAAGTTTTTTTACAGCACCCTTCGTCATCCCTACATCGCCCCACCGGCCCGCATATCTCACCGCACGTGTCATTCGCTTCAAGTTGCCCGGCCGAGGATTAAGACGACCACCTTTTCTATGTCCTTCTTTGTTCGGACAGCAAAAGACTGGAATGACCTTCCCCATGATGTCGTCACCACTGAATGCTCATCATCCTTTTTTTGATAGATTATGTGTCCACTTTTCGTGATAAAAATTTGTGGCAACAAAAAAAAATTTTATATATTAACCCACCCCTTATGTAATACCCCCTAGAGGGGTCTTTAAGGAAAATAAAATTATGTTATATTATGTTATGTTACTACATGGGCTACCAGAGCCTGATGCTGCACTTGTCAACAAGTGGGGTACCACTAGTATTGGTGGCCGAAGAGGTGAGTTTGGTGCGTGAGGAGGCCTTGCTGTGTTGTGCTGATATGCTTCGACCTTTGCGATGCGTAAATTTATATGCTCTTCCAGTGCCGCCACGCTTGATCGTAGCCTGCCCATCTGCTCACTAAGATTGGCTACTACCTTGCTGCGCGTGTCAAAGACCTCTTTCATACCTGACATGGTCGTTTGGTTGGCTTGCACGTGTTCTGCAATGACTGCCCTCTTTTTCGTGGTTCTCAAGTCCCCCACGTTTTTATCCAAAGGGACATCAAATGGCTGTGAAGCCATGATTTCGAACGGAACGCGATGCAGCTGGCCATTCGAGTGCCGTCCAGGCTGATCCCGACCATGATAGTGACCTTGAGAACTCGGGCGCCCCCATGACTGGGAGTGGGCCTTTGGTCAAGAACCTCTTCGGGAACGAGACCTCCCCCTGGAGTGGGGCCGCCTTTCCTGTTCTTGTGCCGTCTGGATGCTCGTCATCCCGTAGGCTGGAATAAGCTGCTTGTCGTTGATGTCTGGACTCAATGTGATTGATGCGTCCCGGGCATCTGCGTCTACTCGCGATCTTTCTCAACGTCTTCGTCTGACGACGTATGGCACTAAGAACATGTTCTTGCACTCCTTGTCGGCCATGGGATGGTGACAGTCACACAGCCTGCATCTTGGAGTGCACTGGTGCAGCTTATCTGGGTTCTTGATCTCACAGCCTCTGCAGATGATTTCAGCTGGGTTCGGACAGACGCCAGATCGATGTCCCAGCTTTCCACAAACGTAACGAATGTCGATGTTCTTGCGGTAAAAGGAGCACTGCAAAAGTGAAGGTCCTTATCTCACGAATCTCAGCACTTTGTGTCCTTCGAACGCTATGATGATTGTCCCAGTGTCCTTGATTCTCTTGGCCTACAACGCGAGCGGTTTGTTTGCGTTCACAATCTTTCGGGTCACAATGTCCCGAGTATCGCTTACGGGGATCCCGCGAATCACTCCTTTACAAGTATCGTGGTGTGCTGTGGCGCACGCGCTAACTTCGAAAACTCTGTCTCCAATGTCAATTTGCTTGATCTTGAGGTATCTTGAAGCTCTGTCTTGGTCCGGAGTGCTTCCCATCTCAATGTTTTGCTGCAAGTTGTAACAGATGATGTCCTGCATGGCCTCCTCTTCTTTGACGCCAGCCGCCAGTACTATCACATCTGCCACGGCTCCAGCGACGATTCTCGAGATATCTAATCCTCCACGCGGTCGTGGCACAATTGCGCTAAAGTCCTTGGCTAGTGGCGGCAGGCGACCACCTCGCACAATTTTATGCTTGGTGTCATGCCAACTACGATTGGCTCGAGCGTCTCCCCCAACGCCAGCCTTGGTCGGGCCTTTGGCAGCGGAAACGCTAACCATGGCTAGCTTATTTCTTGTGCGTCTCGTTTCGGCTTCCTTCCAACCCATGTCTTCCGCGCAATCCTCCGGAGAGACGCCCTCTCCGTCCACTTGGCATTCCACGCCCAGTTGCAGGTCCCGGAACGCACTGAGCGTTGAGTCGCGCTGGCGCCGGGACGGCGCATCGGCGGCCATCGCCTCCCCGGTCAGACCCTAATCCTCCGGTGGCGCCGCCGTGCAAAAACGTCCAAAAATGGTCCAAAAGTCCACTCACCAGCACAAAGATGATATCCGCCGACCTTCCAAGAACCTAGGCACATGATGTGACCGAAAACTCGGCGACAAATTCGTAAACACCACAGGAAAGCATTCCTGAAAGCAGGAGCTGACCCTCGCGCGTCCGCACCGGTCGGCACCTAAAGCATCTCTCAGACTATAGAGTGCTCTCTTTTTCTAACGTTGCGTCGCTGTGCCCAGCGTGTGCGCACGTCAACGCTACATAGGAGTATACTGGGCCTTTCGTGGTGCCCTCACGGCCTCTTTGCTAGCTCCACATGTACCAAATTTGGTGTTACTTGACGTCAAGAGATGACAAAATATATGACTGGTGCAAACATGATGCAAACCTCACACGCGTCTTATGTAAGAACATGAAAGCATCTCACGCTCATAGCGTGCTCGCAGCCGTTTAGCCGGTTCCAAATATACTAAATTTGGTATCATGTGACGTGAATAGATGACAAAGGTAAACGACACATTCAAACATGAAAATCATTTCACAGAAGTCATGTACGTACGGCATTGTTTAGCCCCACTTCGTAACGTTGTGCTGATTTTAAAATGACATATCAAAATTTCTCATTCGTGCTTCACCTATCCTTGATTCGCACTGTGCGTGGGATCTGCCAATGTTTTTAGCTAACTGGAATACCAAGTGGTAACTGCGCATTGGCGTGTCTTACCGTTAAATGCCTATATGCCAAATACATCAGCAAAACATGGCCGTACAATCAAAAGCAATTTTCTTGGGCCGGCTTAACCTCCCTGTTTTCTGTCTTCCTATTTTTCTTCATACTCATAAAATTTATTAATGTTTGTTCAGCACTTCATAAACTAAGTTTTAAAACGCTTCAGTTTGCGTAAGGTTCGGGTGGCAAAATTTTCACAGCAATACGTTCAGAAGCTTGCAGCTCAGATGTTACTAGTGCAAGCAAGCTTAGTGAATGTCTGTGCGCCTTTTCGGAGTCTTGAAAAACAATGCTTGACATCGGCGTATAATTTATTAGTTATTTATTATGGTACTGCAAGAACAATAAAAAAGCAATCATTTCGTTAGTAGAACCAAACACGCCCCCGCAGCTTAGTTTTTTCCTTTGTACCTATTGTATGCGAGATCGAGTGGAGTAACCACCTACAGGCAACTGGCTGAAGCTCACCTAGTGTGGGTTGCTCACTGCGTTGTCTGCTATCCACGTCGTGCGTGTATGTGCGAGTGCGTCATGCACGTTCTCAAACGGTGGTTTTCTTCGGTTATGTCACCCTCCATTACGGCGTCTCTCATAATCATATGGGGGTTTTTAGACGTTAAACCCCACGTAACAATCAATCAATCAATGGGTTATGTCAGTTCCAGTTAATCTACTTGTACGTATGATTGAAACGAGAAAGAGAGATAGACTTCATTATTTCCGGTAGATTGCTGGGACGGACTCCCACCTAGGGGCCAACGGAGAGACCGTGTCTTCCAGCAGCTTCCTTGGCCTACTGGAGCGCCCAAAGTTGTTTGTCCAGGCCCGAACTGAGCAGCGCAGTCCGCCAACGCACCCGAAGGTCTTCATTGGAGGCCGCGACCCCAGAATTTCTGACTAATGCTGGACATTCCCATAGGATATGGTCAAGAGTGGCTCTGGTGGTACAGTACTGGCATAGATTAGAACTATAGACGTCAGGATATATGTGGTGCATGATGACAGGATTCGTGTATGTGCGTGTTTGTAGCTGTCACCACTGAACGGACTGGGCCCGATTCAGCGTAGAGTGAGGTGGAGGGTACTCCCGCCTTTGCAGTCGATAGTGTTGAATTATGTCGTTAAATTTAGTGAGCCGATCGTCCCATTCCCACAGTTTGGGTGGCCGCTTCGTCTGACGTGACTCGGAACGTAAGACCTCGAGCCACGTTGTGCGCCACTTCATTCGGACTGGCCTCCGAGTTACCTAGTGGTGTGCGGGCAGGGAACCACAAGATGTGTACGTATTTGTCCGCCTCGTGAATTTTGCCTGTATTAAGAGTCTGCAATGCCTCGGGGGAGATTCTGCTGCTGGCGTAGTTTCGAACGGCTGTCTGCGAGTCGCTGATTACGCATGAGGCGTTAGTATGGGCTATGGCCATCGCGATAACCGCTTACTTTGCCGTTTCTACGTTCCGTGTGATGATTGACGCACTGCTTTTGAATTGTTGTGTGTGGTCTATGATAGCAGCCACGAAGTGGTGACGTTCCTAGTAGCGTGCTGCGTCGACAAAGACTGCCTCGTGGTTGCGCCCAAACATCTTTGACATGGTACTGGCTTTACTGACACGTCTGCCCTTGTTGTGTTCAGGGTGCATGTTTCTTGATATGGGTGGTACTGTTAGCTTAGCACGGATAGTGCGTGGTATGTCGTGTTTGTCTCTGTGTTGAGCGTGGTAAGTAATACCGAGATTACATAGAATCTGGCGGCCTGGCTTAGCCTTGGCTAAACGCTCGGATTGGCAGATTTGTTGCGCCTCGATAAGTTCCTCAAGGGTATTGTGTAAACTAAGTTGAAGGAGTAGTTCGGTGCTGGTCTTTTGAGGCAAACCTAGCACTTGTTTGTAAACTTTTCCTAATTAGGCTGTTGAGTTTTGACTTTTCCGCGGTGAACTATCGGTGGTACGCCGCCGTATAGGTGATGTGAGTTAGGACAAACGATTGGATCAAACGGATGATGCTGGCCTCTTTCATGCCTTTGTGTTTATTGGTAATGCGCCTAATGAGGCGCATCGTGTTAGACACTTTGGCTTAATTTTTGCGAACTGTCTCTCCGTTGGTACCCTTACTTTCTATGATCAAACCTAGCGCTCTGATTTTGTCCACGGTGGGTATGGCGTGACCATCGCTTGTAGTGAGTTTTATATCAGCGTGTGCCTGCGCTTGGGGATGTTGTTTGGGTGGCCGACCTCTAAGTATAGGGCGATATAGGAGTAGCTCAGAATTCTCTGCCGAGCAGGATAGTCCAGTTCCTTGTCAATACCGTTCGACTGTGTCAATCCCCTCTTGTAATCTCTGTTCACTGGAACCGTCACGGCCGTCGCACACCCAGAGGGTGATGTCGTCGGCGTAAATGGTGTGATGAAGTCCTTGGATGGTTTGAAGTTTTGAAGAAAGACCAATGAGGGCGAGGTTAAACAACAAGGGAGAAATTACGGAACCCTGTGGTGTGCCCGCACTTGCTATGGTAATTTCGGACGACCTGAGTGCTCCCACAGTGATCGTGGCCGTTTTGCCCGTAAGAAATGCCCTAGTATAGTTGTACGTGCGAAGCCCCAAGTTGAGGGTATTGACCTGATTTAGAATGGTGCTATGCGTGACAGAGTCAAAAGCCTACTTCAGATCAAGACCAAGTATGCCCTTAGTGGAGCGTCCCGTACTGTCTATGATGTGATGCTTAAGCTGCAACATGGCACTCTGCGTTGAAAGATGCCTGCGGACGCCAATCATAGTGTGTGGGAAAAAATCATTGTCTTCGAGGTAATTTGTCAGTCTAGCCAGGAAAGCGTGTTCCATTAATTTGCCTATGCAAGACATTAAGGAGATGGGCCTAAGATTGTCAGTATTCAGTGGTTTGCCTGGTTTTGGAATGAGAATCACCTTGGCTGTTTTCCGATGCGGGGGCAAGATTCCGGTGTCCCAGCAGTTATTAATATAGTCTGTGATATGCGTGATCGACTCATCGTCCAAATTGCGTATCATCTTATTCGTGATGTTATCCGGACCTGGTGCAGATTTGGTGTTAAGTTTTTGTAGGGCGGCTCGGATATCCGCTTCGGTGAATTCTTCGTCAAGAGTAGTGTTGATCTGGCCCGTATAATCTGGATGCTGCCGAGTAGGAGCCTGAGAGATATATTTGAGCTCTACCTCCCTAAGAAACTCCTCGTCGGTGCCCTTGTAAGCATGTATTAGTTTGTTGATGGTTCGTCGTTGGGCGGTTTTGCTGTCTTCTGGGTCAAGCAGGAACCGTAGAAAATGCCAAGTTTTACTAAGACTTAGCTGCCTTTCCATCGCATCGCAAGTTTCATCCCAGTGTTGCCGGCTTAGCTGTGTTGCATACATCTCTATCTCTGTGTTGAGGAGTGTTGTGCGTTTCCTGAGGTTTCTGTTGTGTTTCTGTGTCTTCCGCCTCTTTTGGAGCGATTGCTTTGCCTCCCACATGTGGAGGAGCCGGCTATCGATCTCTTCGAAGTGTTCCTCGGGAGGTACGATTCGAGTGGCAATATTAATATCTTGTTTAAGCGTGTGTATCCAGTCCTCTATGTCGCTGATGGATTGGACCTGGTTCTCACGTGATTTGCGGAACTGGGTCCAGTCTACCAAATTTAGCTCTTTTCCCGTGGGTTTACATGGGCCACCTTGAACATGTACCTCGATGATGTAGTGGTCGCTATCCAGGTCCTCTAGGGTATTTTTCCAGGTGGCTGCTGATGTGATTCTCGTGAACGTCAGATCAGGCGTTGTGTCTTTACTGGAGCTAGTGCCCGCACGTGTGGGTGTGCTAGGGTTGGTGATGAGAGTTAATCCCTCTTGCTGCGAGTCAAACCAGAGGGCCCTACCTTTAGAAAACACATAAGAGTATCCCCAGGCAGTGTGTGGTGCTTTGAAGTTTCCGCTATTAAGATGGGATTATGGCCAGCGATGTTGAGGGCGCGTTTAAAGAGTGGGAGAAATCTGTGCTTCTTTTGTTTAGGGTTGCTGTATATGTTTAGTATAAAAAGACTTTCCTGTGTCTTGCGTTGCGAAACGAGTTCAATAAATATATTGTTTATATTGGTAATTTCCGTGTCGTGTTGCGTGAACGTAAGGTTTCGTCTAACTAGGGTGGTAAGGACAGTCGTCTCCCCATTGGCATGTCCGATCGAGCGGTAGCCTGCCAATTTAGCGAGACAATGTGTCTCCTGCAATAAAACGATATCGGGCTTAACTTTCCCCTTAAGGTATTGGCGAAGATTTGCTTGCTTATTTGCGTAGCTTCTACAATTCCATTGCCAAATTGTGTAGGCGTGATTTCTAGCTATGATGAGATGCAGGGGGTAGGAATGTCGCCGGCTGTATCACAGCCGGCGACATTCCTACTCCCTGCATCTGCACTGCATCTGCACTGCATCTGCACTGCATCTGCACTACACTGAATACCGACGAGGAAGGTTGCTTTACATTCGCTGTGGGATCCAGTCCGCTAGGTGGCAGAAGGGTGATTCTAGCCTCCACAGCGATGAGTCGCTGTTGTGGGTGTTCGTTTTGTTGCTGAGTAATTTCAGCTATAGTCTTTACGCGGTCAGTAAGGGCTGAGTTCAGTCGGGATGCGTTGCTCATCCACTCATTTAATTTTTTGACTGATTGCTGAACTTCCTTCAGGACTTTATTCTCGGGCGTCACGCGTGCGGGTTTGTCTTCATTGGCCTGGGTTTCGGCTCTGCGCTTGGGAGGTGGTGGTGTTGTACCTTCCTTCATTTTTTCACTGGGTGTAACGGCTGAGAGCGGTGGTACTACTGGTGGACCATGTTTTGTTTTTTTATAGTGGTGTAACTCCTCCTTGAGGGTCCTGTTTTCCTCTCCTAAAGCTGTAATTTTGTGGTTACATTGTGCTAACATCTGCTTCAGCTGTGCTGTTTCAGCCTCTAATTTATCAAGTTTGCCTTGAGAAGCGGCCTCCTCAGACCCCGAGCGCGCCCCCTTGACTACGTCTACCCAGCCCACCTTGAAGGTTGCGCCAGGTCCAGGTGTACGGTTCCGAGATGTTGACTGCGACCGGGAGCGGCGCCGGGTGCGGGGCCGGTTGCGGGGCCAGGGCCGGGGGCGAGACCGCGACCGAGACCACGACCGAGATCTCGACCAGGCTTTCTTTCCGGGCTTCCTGGTAGGGGTAGTGTCCCGCTGCTCGAGGTTGTGTTCGAAAGGCGTTGGCTTCGATGGGTAGTCTTCATATTGTTGTTGTTGTCGCTGCCATCGCCGGAGTTTCACCAGGTACGGTGTCTTGTAACGTGCCCTGCACGCCTTCTCGGCGGTCTGGTGGTCGCCGCCGCATAGTTGACAAGTGGGCTGGCATTGGTGATCTTGCGGGGGGTTGATCGTACTACAGCCACAGCACACGTGGTCTTTCGGATTTGGGCATACATCTGCGCGGTGCCCCAGGCGACCGCATTGGTAACACGTCTCTATCTGTTTTCGGTAAAGGGAGCACTTCAACATTGCCCCCACCATGTCGAACGTATGTTGGCACGCGAAGACCAGTGAACAGTACGATCACCGTGGTTGTGTTGCCGAGGCGTTTTTCAGCGACGGCTGTAGGGTTCTTTGTTGTAATTACATTAGCTGTAATATCTCGGGCAGTATCTTCCAACGGGATATCACGTATCACGCCTTTTGACGTACCGTCTGGTGCCGCTTCATATGCGCTAGTATCGTACACCTTGTTGCCGACCACAATGCGAGAGATTTTCTGGTATCTATGAGCATGCGCCTCAATAGGTGTGCTCACAACGATGATATTTTGCTGGAAATTTGGGCATATTGTGTCCTCATCTTGGGCGTCTCTCGGAATTTCAGCGGCGTGGTAAATGCTAGTCGCCAGTCGGGCGGCTCCATGATCGGCGAGTCGAAGGCCGCCTTTAGGTCAGATGATGATCTTGTAGTCACCTCGGGGCAGTGGAGGCATCCGGCCTAATCTTGTTATTTGACTCAGGCATCGCTCACGCCGTTTCCTGCTGGTATTCCTTTGTTGAGAATCCGCACCGGGTCCTAGTGATTGCCCGCGGGTCGACTTCTTTGATTCTACGGTGCTCCATCCTGTACTTTCTCAGAATTCTTCACGAGAAATGGGTTCTCCCTCCACATTGACCTCCATTTCTTCTCAAAGAGTCGGACGCGTCAAACGCGCCGACCGGCGTTTCTTGGTTCCCGCAGAGCTAGGCCGGCCTAGGTAGCAGCGTCTCTGGCAGCTGCGCTGCCGGTGGTTTGGCAGGCGTTAGGCCTATCTCTCTCGCCAGCGTGGTTCACAAAAATGCGTCGGCAAAGGTGTCAAAATTCAAGTCCCCACATGGAACTTGGTGCCGGGCGATTCCTGATGACAAGCTGAATACGCGGGTACCAAAGTCTTGTGGGCTTCTAGGTGACTTCAACTGCAAAACATTCGTTGAAACCGTAGCCGACACGACGCGCGTCCACTCACTCCGACTCGTCGTGAAAGCTCCCTGCTTGAAACGACGTACGAAAATATCTGGTCTTGCTCGGCTGTTAATGCACTGTAATAACATCAAATAGTTGAACTTTCCAGAAGGATGTGTGGGGTGGTCATATCCTGCATTCATCTGATTTGTTTCAGTGTGGCTGCAACTTTTTGCTTCAAGCACATCACGAAATGCGCTTGGTCCCGAACTTTCGAACTGATAACTGGTGTGTAAAGCAGAATTATAGCGATTAAGTTGTAAACAAAAAAAACGAAGCTCTAGGTCACGCACCTGGGCATTGTTGTGAGGTGTACAACTACGGCACTGTAGTTTCAATTATGCTATAAGCCTTTGTTGTGCTTATATTACCATGGTACCATAAATATACAAAACAAGAAGATGTAAAGTGTGACACTTCGTCAAATATACTGTACTTAAAAGTTACCATGCGCAGTTTTATTTGGAGACTAATTTACAATGAAAAGCCCATGTGCTTAGATTCAATAGGCCGAAAATAACCCACGCGTTTAATAATAATTCAGACGGCATTTATGGTGAACAATTTAACAAAAAACGCCATCTTTTTTACATTTTAAACATTTCCGTGGCATTGTTATCAGCTGACAGAAGGCGGTTGTCGTTTAAAAAAATTCACGCCTCATATAATAGCCAGACCTTTGTTATATCACTGTTGTGTACGTAATGCATTAGGAACATCTGCCTTTTGAACTCTTATACAAGCTTCTTATACTATTACTGGTGCAAGAATATGTGCGTAAGTGTTAAACAATAATGTAGCGCCAAGCGCTGTCAGCCACTAAGCTTTCCTGAGTATACTTATCGACTGTTCCACATTTGGTTGTTCACAAAATGAGGAAAAAATTGCGCCCTTAGCTGTGCGCACAGTGGTACTTAATTTATCGCACCGATATGCGTGTTTTCTACAAAAGTTCGTCCTTTTATTTTTCATCCAGATGGGCAAGATATAGTTCAGTCACGCAAAAGCAATACATAGTAAGTAAAACACAACCTAAGCATGAACAAACGACAGCATGTACAAACGACAGCTAAGCATGTTCAAAGCTTGTTTAAACGCGAAAGGACGTAGACAGTCACCCAGGGCAAACATTCCTTTCGTAAGTCGATTGCGCTTCCCTCGGCAGTAGTAGTAACGCCACATCAGCTCCATGCATCGCTCCGGCAGAAAGTAGCGTAGATAGTATAAGTAAACTGCAATCAACTAGTTTTATTCGCAGCGAATCGGCTCAAACCGCATGCAAAAAAGAGCCGTTGCGTGTATTTCTATTCACAAAGCTGACCACCTATCCACACTGCCGCAGAGACGGTGCTACCACCTATAGCCGGATCTCGCCAAGAATATAGACAGACGCGGCTGCCAACAGTTGCGTACACGTTCTTGGTGTATTTCGGCCATACAATCAGTTAAAGACATTCGGAAGTACATTGCAACAGAACAGAAAGGTGGGCTAGTTGGTAGTTAAGAATCAATCAGTGAACTGGTAGCGCGGGGAAACACACAGAAAAAGCGAAAAAAAATCACAGCATATCCACCGAGTGAATGGTAATGAGTGACGTAAAGCGCCGTCAATCCATTCGCGCTTCCGTCGGTCCATTCGTTCTTGCTTTTGTTGATCCGTCCGTTCGTACAACTGTCCATGCGTCCGTCCGTCCGTCTTTGTGTCTGTCCATGCGTCAGCCCGTGAGTCCATCTGCCCGTCCGTCCGTGCCTCCATTCATCCGTCCAAGCGTCTATCCGTCCATCTGTTCATCTGCTTGTCTCTTGGTCCGTCCATGCTTTCGCCTGTGCGTCCGTCTGCCCGTCTATCTAGTGAACGCTCCAAGTACCGCCATCTCGGATCTTTTCATCATATATATTCATTATATAGGACTTCCGCCATACAACAGGTGTTCCGAGAACTAAACGAGTAGTGGCTACCTGCCTACCTACTACTACGACGACTATTACCAGTACTGCTATGCTACATAAATAGCAGACGCATGACTCACGGCTTATGTATCTTCTTAACAACATAGGACAGTTGTTATTGAGCTCTCGCGCATTGTGCCTGATTGCATCTTGAGTGTGTCCCCCTGTGCTTCCGGTTCGTTGAACGATCATTCGGAAGCGTTTGTGCGTTACTCGGTATTAAACCACGCATTCCGGAACACCTCTGAGCTTCGAGTAATACCGGACAGCAAGCCAATTCAGTCTTCTAGGATGGATGACGACGGAGACTGCAATGCACATGGTACAGAGGTGACACACAGGTTTCCAACCATGGTCATTCATACATCCAGTTATGGAATCTGAAATGTATGCCCTGGAAGCCCCTTTTTGAATTTAGCTTATGCTTCTTCACACCTTCCTCTTTGAGCACCACGCACCTTGTTGCCACGAAGGGGGTCGTCTTGTAAGACCTGCCGCATGCGCCTGACGTTGACGTGTTGCGTTTGATTTTAAGTGGCGCTTGCCACAAGACGTGCGCGCTCTTCATTTTCAGTGGACAAATAGTGGGCAAGGTCAATGTGTGTCTCGCAGTTGTTTGATCCTCAAAAAGCTGAACTAACTAACCTCATACTGCTTCTCTATAAAAACTTTTGGAGACAACCCATTTTAGGCTTCCCTCCATGGCGTCAAATAAATTGTAGTATGCACGTTCTTTTTAAACTTCGGTTCGTTATTCTGTCGACGAAGCTCTGCAACTTCGTGTATCGATGTGACGTTCGTGTCATCTCTTGAGACTGGTGCCCTGCATTCTTTCGCCCTGGGGTTTGTAATAATTAGGTGATTCGCATTGAGGCGACCTTACCATGCGATCAATGTACTGTGCCTTCGCCTGGAATTCTTCCAGGAACAATTTTTCCCGCACGTATTGGCACACATCTTGGAGTTCTCGCGGCCTTCGCTAACTTAGCCGGCAGTTCAATGCGAGCGTGTGTACATACATCCTAGAAGTACGGTATCCGCCATGGCGACGCCGCAGTGGCGTATTACTCGAACCCCTCACGAAAGGCACCCTCGCGAAAAGATTGTAGAGCAGAGAGATACAGCCGATGACTGGACTGTTTTATATAGGCCGTTCACTGTGGGCACGCCGTCGCATGGAACCAATATAGGCTGGCAGAAAATGAATTTCGTTGGTGCGTAGAAACAACCTTCTAAATTGGAATTCTTTAGCGGACTTGGCAAAAACATTCCCAAGAAATACCCCCAAGAAAACAAATTCTCGACTTCGCATAGGTTCAGTTCTCGTCATGGTCAGATAAACCTCTGTCTTTTACGCGTTAAACAATTCACGAATTGCCTTCGATACATAGAAGAACAGTAATCTTTATTACCCGAGCAATTCCGTAATGTTAAATTGGGGAGTGCTTTTTCTGTGTCTTGTCTAGTTTGGCACGTACCTTTGTGGTTGATGATTTTGTACCTATCATTTTATTCTCCGGTTAGTACTTAAGCTTGAAAATACCGTTATGAACGATTGGCACTTCTACACATATGCGTCGCTGGGTTAGTTTCGATTGCAGGTGTCTTCGCTGTGAATGCGACGACAGCAACGCATATCAAGCTGCTTGCTTTCCTCTCTGTCACGGAAGCATTCCAACATATCGAATTAAAATCATCGTCAGTTCGTTGGTGGGAGCCGGCGTGGCCCTACAACATGCATCTGTTTATCGCGTACTTCCTGACATCATTGTACGAGTAAAAGTAAGCGATGCTTTCTCCGAGCTGTGAGGCTGCGGTCTTAGCCAAAACTCTTTCGAGGAGGTCATTTTTTCTTTTTTTATCTTCTTCAACGTCTTTTTTTCTTTCATCTCCTATTCTCATTACCACCTTTTTCAGCACAGGGTAGCCAGCTGCTCTCGGAACTGGCTAACCTTCCTGTCCTTCCTCCCTCAATCCTCCTCCTCTTTTTTGAGGGGGTTACTCCGCAAGCCAACTATGAGACATTTCGTCTGTGTACATTTTGAAATCACGATTAGATTTGTCTTCGCACACATCTAAGTGGTCTCCCAATATCTCTTATTCCTATGTTCATTACTCTTCCGTCATATAATGAAGACCGCTGTAGAGGTGTCAGATGCTAGATACACACAGTGTGCCCTTCAGTGACAATTTTCTCTTTCCTGTTATTGTAATCTACATCTTCCCTGAAATAACCAACCTTGTAATAATAGCATACTGCGTGCCATGCAGACGTTTGAATTGAACGTACATGATGCCATCACTTCCCCCCACCCACAAATTTTTCTATTGTCGGGGCGCACGGGCTCAGCACGGTTGTTTTAAATTCATTGTGAAAAGCGACAGCAGCGCATACATGGACACGTGACATGAAAACAAAAAAGCACAAATCACATCTATCAACTCAAAAGTTTTTTCGTGATAAACATTTGCTACCTACGGTCTTGATGATGAATAGAGCAAACTTGAAGAAATAGGTAGGATATAACTGAATATACGAACAGCACAAGGTAGAAGTAGTTACAGCGTAACTATACGGAAGCAATAAAGAAGGATAGAAAGGAGCGCCCTTGATCATTGCTTCTGTAGTTACGCTGCAACTACTTCTAGGTTGCGCTGTTCGCATACTCAGCGTTTGACAACTTCGTAAGAGAGAGATCAGTGTGGCAAAATATATATCACTTCCACTTGTCACTGACAACGTTAAAATTGTGTACTACGAGTCGCCTGAACAGTGACCTAGCAACTATTCCAGACCAATCACAGCACTGGTAAGCGTATACAAATGTCACTGCACCATAAAGTTTCGCTCTCGACCGTGAAGGATATGTGCTGACGAGAAGGCCGTGTGCCTACTTCAACGGCGATAACGAACTGCCACACTGTATACGCGAAGCCTGCCCGAAACGGCACTTGGCGGTCTTTGTGCTTCGTGAATGAAAGCGGCGTCAATTACCTCTGCCGACGACATTTCTTCTCGTCGTGCTCAAGAGCTTCGCGAATAGGTGGTGCGTGCTTCCGAACGTGGCACACTGATTCACGAGGCTGCACCCAAGGCCTTTTCTGGACGCAGCTACGAGGTTGCCTATGGACGCATAGCAACGCGTTTGTCGGGAGGGCGTGCCCTTTTCCAATCCTCGAGAAAGCGCCCTGTTTGCTTACCCCGATCCCCGGGTTGTTGCTTATTCAGTCGTTCTATATGCACCCCAATAAAACCCACTGTTGAGCGCTCGGCCATGAATAGAGCACAGTCTACGAGCGCAACTTTCTTTTTTTTTCGCCGCCATAACTCGTTCATCGTGGGAAGTATTCGGACCTCTTGCATTGTACAAAATTAGTGCATAAGAAAGACAAGTTACGCTTTTTTGGTTGTTCATGTACGGGATGCCTGACAAAACGCGCGACATGCATCAGCATATACTGGGAGGCATTGGTAGTTACGGCACCATTTCTTACTGCAGTGAATATAGATGAGAAAATAAAACTGGAATAACGACAACCTCCGTTTCAGCTTGGGTTCCTGAAGATTCAATTCTCTACCCCGCTTGTACGTATAACCACGACCGTTTTCTCGTGCAAGTGGTCGACTGTTGTTGTAGTACAACCCCTGAAAGCACCCTGGACGGTATTCCTGAATTCAGTACTAGCAGGATAGTGCTACGAAAATTCAGTGTTGGCTCATGAATCATAGGTACATCACACAGAATCATGCTATATATAACACGTAGGTATAGTGCAAGCAATGTTTGAGGTTATATTTTGTATATAATTAAAGATTGTCTTCTTGAACGTTTCATGAACCATGCCAGGAAAAGCAGGCTTTTGGTTGAACTGTTACTTCCCTTATATAGAGTGGCGTTGCCAGCTACCCAATACTTCTTGGTTGTTAGGAAAGAAAAAAAGAACGCTTCTGCTGCTTCTTTCCCGCTTTCATTGTCATACTAAAAAGGGGCACGTGTAAATGTTGGCGGGTGTAGTGTCTTCAATGTATCTGCCACGGACTTATATTTAGCTTCTTTGCTGTGTCTAACTAGTTCTGTCATGCACATTCAAGAGGTGAGACGAAAATTATGAGATTTTAAATATGATGGTGATATAATAAACTACCTTAAAGTTACATTGTGCCTTTCTGTGGTTCGGGACTAATATTCTTTTTCTTCTACGTAATCGTACTTAAACAGCTTGATCATATAAAATCTTAGTCTTGTGTTTTTAGAGACATGCGACAAATAATAAGCGTTCCAAGAGCTTGGAAGTGCTGCACTAATCCTACAGTGCCAATAATAAAAATTAAAAAAAAATGGGCATCAGATAAACACTCAAGCAAACAATGCCAGACATATATGCTAATGTGGCTTGTGAGAGAAAAAGAAGTATTCCTGACGCTAGTAGACGATAGAGAAGACAACCGCAACCTTCCAAAGTAGGCCTAATAAGTTTATGCAATTGGCTGCGCACAACATCCCAAACTGTAGTGTAAATGCTGAAACAGATATAGTGGCATCAACTTCACGTGTATTACACATGATTGCGAATGTGTGAGAAAGTGCTGTGAATATATGTAAAAAAATTAAGTGCCGATGAGCAGTGTGGGCCGGCGTGTTGAATGTTGACGCTGAAGAAACGGCTGATGTAATTAACCCTCTCTGTTGAACACGCTATTTCCTCGGCGTAGATCCTCAGTTGCAACATTGTATTCTTCCTTGCAAGCGTGAAGCGAGAGCGAGGCGTTGCCTAAAGGCATATAACAAAGTAAAACATTCTTTCCAGAGCTTCGCTGCTTTTCTAAAGGATTCGCCACGTTGTATGTGTTGTCTCATGTTGGCAGAAATCCAGATAGCAGCCTCGCCAAGAAATATCATACAGCATATAGCACTCCGTGGGTTTCTTGAAAATAATACGAGGCGGCCCGTTAGAAAGACGATTAGTTGTAAATTGCAATATAAGACACGCGTACTGCACTGCTGAACTGAAAGTGCGAACACTCCACGTAATCAATATAGGCGCAGGTTATCGCATGTGAGAAAAATTTTGGTAATATAAATTTGGTGGCGAAAAGCTCATTTATTAAAGTCTATATACATTATTTCATGAACACAGATATCATAAATGTGTGGACGAACACATGCCAACGCAGTGAGCACATCAACATCAGCACTACGTGGCAACGTTTTGCAAGGGTCGCCGTGTTAGTTTGGCGTTTAGAGCAAAAACGATGCTGCGGTCTCGGTCGTGTGTTCGATTGCAGCCTCAGTGGTAATACTCCGACAAAGGCGGTATGCAAGATATGCAACTTTCTAAATACAATAAAGATGTGTTTGTAATATACATCCAACACAAGCTGGAGCTTTCAAACGAATTGGCTTCAATTTTTCTAGATTGCATTTAATCAATCAGCTGACTGACGTTTATTTCTTAAATGTAAAAAGTCTAATAAATTTCATTTTTTATATTTCTGTATATTCAATTTTTATATATTGCCACTAGTACAAGTTCTAAAAATATTATTTCCACAGATGCTGGCATGCTTGTATGTGCCTCTGTTCAGCAGAGGACAAAGATTCGCGTGCAGCAAAAAACAATAGTCATACTGTCGTTGTTGGAATAAGTTTGACGTTCTTGTGTGCCATTATCTAGAGGTTACAGTTACGTTGTAACGTGACACTAGTGGAGGTGCTGGGTAATAGTCTATGCACTGTTACCACGAGAAAGATCTCGGCCCCAACATCGACGCCTTGGTAGTAACAGCCAACCTTCGACGCAGTCGGCGGCAACTAGGCCTACCACCCCAATTCAGCCCTCTTCCGGAACGCTCAAGACCCATGGCATATGCGCCAACTGCAAGCCAGACCGAACAGACCGCGACTTTGCCAGCTCCATGGCTACCAGCCTCTCGAACGCCAAAGCCCTTCGATGGGGAGCCCTACGAAGACGTTGAAGACTGGCTGGACCAATACGATCGAGTCGCCGTCGCCAACGAGTGGGATGAGCACCGGAAACTGCGGTATGTCTATTTCTACCTGGAGGATTCGGCGCGTATTTGGTTCGAGAACCACGAGGCCGCCCTGACAACCTGGCCGGTGTTTTGCACTCAGCTGCGGAACACGTATGGTAGCGCCGACCGGAAAGAACAAGCCGAACGTCTCCTCAATTCTCGCAATCAAAGACCCAATGAAAGCGTGGCCATGTTCGTTGAGGAGATGTCTCGTCTGTTCCGTCGAGCGGATTCTGAAATGACGGAAGACAAAAAGGTACGCATTCTGATGCGGGGTGTCAAGGAGCAGCTGTTTGCAGGACTTGTACGAAACCCACCAGCTACCGTGGCAGAATTCTTTCATGAAGTGACGACAATGGAGCGAATGCTAAGACAGCAGTTTTAGTAGTATGATCGGTCCGACAACCTTGCATGTCTGTCAGCACCCTTGGTAACACCCGATGTCAAGAGCGTGACAGACCTTGCTGAGCTAGTTCGTAGCACTGTACGCGACGAGCTGCAAAAGCTTCACGCAGTGCCTTCACAGCCTCAAGTGGCTGCTTTGAAAGACGTCGTCCGTGAAGAGGTGCGGCAGCTGGTACGACCATTAGCGCCACCTCCAACCGAAGCTCCTCTGCTAACGTATTGCGGAAGCTGTACGTACTCCTGCACCGGCAGCCAGCTATTTCCCCCGACCGACTAGCCTGCAGACGCCACAGCACTTCTCGGGCGGGCCACGCTATGAAAACCAACGACCGACCAGCCTGCCAACGCCGCAGCACTACGAAAGCCAACGACCGACTTGCCTGCAGATGCCGCAGTACTTCTCGGGCCCACCACACTATGAGAATCCGCGACCTAATTTGCGGAAATCTAGCGTGTGGCGCGCTTCCGACAATCGGCCACTATGCTACCGCTGTGGTGAGCCAGGTCACTTGTACCGGGAGTGCTCGTACAGACAGATGGGCCTACCTGGATTTCGTCCAGACGCTCGTCTGCCCAGGGACGGCGAACGACCCCACGCCATCGCAGAATACTTGGCAAGTCTACCGTCTTCGAATCTTCAGCGACGCCAATCACGCTCTCCGTCTCCTCGACGCTCTACGTCCGCGAATCAATACTCCACTTTCGCCGATGTTGTTGCGGGACGATCCGCTAGGTCGCCAACTCCACGCCGGGGAAACTAGAATCAGTGGCCTCCGGGGGTGGGACCGCTGTTAAGCTATCGTCAAAACAGCCTCCTCCGACCCATCCGCCGACCTTTGACGATTTCTTTCAGCCGACACCTCACATCGCTGACGAACCCGTTTCTGCTGACATTGCCGTTCGTGTCGACAACCATCTAGTGACTGCTCTGGTTGACACTGGTGCCGACTACTCAGTTATCAGCGCTGAGCTTTTGGCTGAACTCAGGAAACTCACGACTCCTTGGGGGCATGGACCAAACCGTTGGACAGCCGATGGTCATATCTTGACACCAAACGGGAGATGCACCGCAAGGCTGCAAATGTGTGAGTCGACGTTCATCGCTTCTTTCGTTGTGCTTCCCGAATGCTCCCGGAAAGTTGTCCTTGGCATTTATTTCCTTCGTGAGCACGGCGCTGTCATAAATCTTCGAGACTGCCTCATAACGTTTGCTGACGACTATGGCCCGAAGCCTAGAGATATCAATCCGCAGAAGACTGCGCTTCGCATTTTCGACGACAGCGTCACACTTCCGCCACGCACTGGTATGTTTGTTACTGTACAGGGCGACATAGACCATGACAGTAGTGGTATTGCTGAAGCCAACCTTTCGGTGCTATTGTTTCAGCAAATCTGCGTTGCCCGTGGAGTAATTCAATTTAAACGTGGGATGACTGAGTTGTTGCTCACCAATTTTAGTGGAGCATACCAAAATTTGGTCAAACGAACAACTATCGCTCATTTCGAATCTATTGACGATGAAGCGTGTACGACGATAGCCCCAATTTCTGCAGCCGTTGAAAGTGACACCGCGGTAGCCGACGACGTCAATGTCAATCCGAAGCTGTCATGTGCGCAGAAAGAGCAAATCCACTGTACCCTCCACATGTTTAGCGACTGTTTCGCGTCTACATCCAAGATAAAACAAACGCCAACCGTAAAGCACCGCATTGTCACTGACCATGCTGAGCGACCCATACGTCAGCACGCCTACCGAGTATCAGAAAGGAACAAGAGGCTATACGTTCTCAAGTGAAGCAGATGCTCGAAGATGGTGTAATCCAACCCTCGAGCAGTCCATGGTCGTCCCCCGTCGTACTAGTAAAAAAGAAGGACGGCACTCTCCGATTTTGCGTCGATTACCGCAAACTCAACAAAGTAACAAAGAAAGACGTTTATCCGCTTCCGCGCATCGATGACTCACTAAACCGCCTCCGACGCACCCGATACTTCTCCTCTATTGATTTACGCAGTGGCTACTGGCAGATCGAAGTTGATGAACGCGACCGAGATAAAACAGCATTCATAACGCCTGATGGTCTGTACGAATTCAAGGTGCTGCCCTTTGGTCTGTGTTCTGCCCCTGCGACATTCCAGAGGATGATGGATACAGTGTTCTTTGGTCTCAAGTGGGAAGCATGCCTTGTTTACTTAGACGACGTTGTTGTTTTCTCCCAAACGTTTGAGCAGCATTCGCAGCGACTTAGATCTGTGTTTGCTGCAATTCGCACGGCAGGCCTATCACTGAAACCAGAAAAATGTCATTTTGGTTACAACGAATTAAAGTTCCTCGGTCACCTTGTTAGCCGTGATGGTATTCGGCCGGACTCGGACAAAACATTGGCTGTCGCAGATTTCCCACCACCTACCAACAAACTTGATTTGCGTCGATTTTTAGGCCTATGCGCATACTACAGACGCTTTGTGCAAAATTTCGCAAACATTGCCGAACCCCTCACTCGTCTGACAAAAGACGAAGTTCCCTTCGTGTGGGGCCTTGAGAAAACACGCGCTTTCTCCGAGCTCCAGCAGCGTCTCCAGTCTGAGCCCTTACTCGGACACTACGACGATTATGCCGACACTGAACTACACACAGACGCCACTAAAATCGGCCTTGGTGCCGTCCTCGTCCAGTGGCAAGGCGGCGTCCAACACCCTATTGCTTATGCGAGTCGGATTTTATCATCTGCGAAGGCGAATTACACAACAACTAAAAAGGAGTGCCTAGCTGTTGTCTGGGCAATAGCTAAATTCACACTGTACCTGTACGGTCGCCCTTTCAGAGTTGTTACCGATCATCATGCGCTCTGCTGGTTGGCGAACATTAAAGACCCTTCCGGACGTCTGGCCAGGTGGAGCTTACGCCTTCAGGAGTTCGATTTGACAGTCGTGTACAAGTCTGGCAGGAAGCATGCTGACGCGGACTGCCTTTCCCGAGCTTCTCTCAAGACAGCAGGTGATCACAATCTTGACGGCCGTTTTCTCTGCGCCGTTAGTGTATCCGACTTGGCTGAACAGCAGAAAAACGACTCCGAGCTTCGACAATTCATCGAATATCTCGAAGGTCGTACGCCGCATCCACCACCAGCATTCGCCCGCTCGTCATCATCGTTCTGCATCCGCAGAAATATCCTCTATAAAAGAAACTTCGATCCTTACGCGACTGAGTACCTGCTCGTTGTCCCGCCAGCGTTACGAGCCGATATCTTGTCCGCCTGTCACGATGAGCTTTCTTCAGGCCACTTGGGATTCACACGTACCTTGGCCCGGATTCGCCAACACTACTACTAGCCTAAGCTCAGTCGAGACGTGAAGCATTACGTGAAGACGTGTCACGAGTGCCAGTGCCATAAACACCACATCAGCGCCCAGCTGGCTTTTTGAAGCCCGTCGCTCCTCCGACACAACCGTTCCAACAAATTGGCATGGATCTACTCGGACCTTTTCCCAAATCTCGTGACGGCAACCGCTGAATTGTAGTCGCTACTGATTACATGACGCACTACTGCGAAACAAAGGCATTACAGCGTGGCACCGCCATTGAGACTGCCCACTTTTTTATGAAAAACATCGTTCTCCGACATGGAGCACCAGCAGTTGTCATAACTGATCGCGGCACAGCTTTTACCGCCCGGATGATACAAGACGTCATGCAGCTTAGCGGCACAGTACATCGAAAAACTACTGCATACCACCCACAAAGCAACGGCCTTACAGAGCGACTAAACAAGACGATCGCCGACATGCTACCCATGTACGTTGACCAAGACCACAAAAACTGGGATGACATCCTCCCTCACGTCACGTTCGCTTACAACACCGCTGTGCGAAAACAACTGGATTCACACCATTCCGGTTGCGTCACGGCAGGAAGGCCACTACAATGCTGGATGCCATGCTTCTACCAGACAGACACCAGATTAGTGCCAAGACGAACGAATTTATCAGACTGGCAGACGCGGCTCGTAAGCTTGCAGTCGAACGAATCCATAAGCAACAATGCATCGACTCGCTGCGGTACAACGCTCGTCGTCGCGATGTCTCTTACCAACCCGGAGAACGAGTATGGTTGTGGACTCCCATTCGACAACGGGGCCAGTTGGAAAAGTTGTTACGCCGCTATTTTGGTCCCTATAGAGTTCTCCGTCGTCTCAGCGAAGGAACTACGAGGTTCTTGACGAGGACATGGCTCGTAAATCCCGCCGTTCAGAACAGCCACACGTCGTTCATGTTTCGAGGATGAAATCATTTTACCAACGCTGACTATTCGTCACACTCCCTTGAGTAGACTTACAGTGATTGTGAACACCTTGTGTACTGCTTATTGTACGTTTTTTTGTTTTCATCTGGTAATTATATTATGACATCGGTACGATGTCTTTTGGGAAGGGGGTAATGCCACTAGTACAAGTTCTGGAAGTATTTTCCACAGATGCTGGCATGCTTGTATGTGCCGCTGTTCAGAAGAGGACAAAGATGCGCGTGCAGAAAAAAGCAATAGTCATACTGCCGTTGTTCGAATCAGTTTGACGTCCTTGTGTGCCATTATCTACAGGGGACAGTTACGTTGTAACGTGACAATATATTAGAAACCACTCCACATACCTTGGCATGTGGAGTGCTTTTAAAGTTATGAGATATAGTCTCTCCGAAAGTTACACTACTTTATAATGGCCTATTTTTAATCCTTCATTTTAATCGCACATCAATTACAGTACCCTCGTCAGGGGAAACACCGCGCGAAAAAAAAAACAGAAACTATAAGCGATCAGCCTGCAGAAGAAGACAATATGATATATTACAAATACTTCATACGACGCTCACACATTGACCTTCTTCACAACATTTAACAGGCTTCCACTTGAGCAGCTTTACGAGCTCAATCTGTTGGCTAAAGATTACAAGCATGGCTTGAAGAATAAAAGCAATTTTCTCACACTCTGTCAGCTAAAATGGTCAACGGCCACACAATATGCAACATAAGGTAAAGAGAAACGTGGCATATGCCGTTGCCACGAACAATTTATGGTCCTAAAGGTCTTGGCATATTATGCCAAACTTCTTGAGTTACCTAAACAACAAAAAAAATTCCGGCTGAAACGTTGACAAAACAGCAGTGGAAAGAATATTTATTAGCAACCCTAGACAGCTTATCTGAACTCGATCAGTATGAACTCGAAAGTAGCAGTTTCATTTAGGCATTTCATGTTCGGTTTGATTAGAAGTGCAATGTGCATTTTTTAACTATATGCCGAAAGATGATATGCAATATCGACCTATGTTTTTTTATTATGCGTAGTGTTTCTATGCAGTATTGTTTTTTCTGATTACAAATATTTGGGTTCTTTTCTATTTTTAGTTTTTTCTTCCTTATACATACCTTATTTTACGGTGTTTGCTCACTTTACATTGATTCTTACATTGCTGATAAATTTGATCATGTTTTGCTTGCTTGCATGTTGCTAGCTTGTACCTTGTGTGTTTGTTTCATTGTATTTCTTTATTCTATGTGGCCACGTGTCTGCGGCCAAACTGTTTTAGGGTCAAGATTTTCGCCAAATGGCTTTTTAACAGCATTAATATTCCTGTCCTTGCATTTTTTCTGTCTTTAATTTGATTTTTCATGTTCTGTTGACAATTGCCATTGTATGAAAACATCAAATCATTGTAACTGTAACATTGTCCTTTAATGCAATTGCTGATAATTATTGATAAATAAACTGAAACTTAAACTGAAATAAGAATCTCAAATAACAACATTTGGACAAATCTTAAGCGGTTGCTGTATGTAAACAATGCGTCTCCAGTTACCTTTGCAACTTCCATAATAGCGCAGGTTATGGTACCTGCGCTTAAATCTCATCTTCGTCAATCTTCAATAGTGATATTCCTTAAACATTTCACACCACTAGTGTTTTGGCAATATCCACATAACATTTCTTCATCAAAGCGACCTGGAACTGTTGAGTTAGGTAACACTTGCGCAAGTGCTACATGCTATCTGTCAACTTTGTAGTCACGTCAGTATTACAGTCAGTTAGTATTACATTCGCATTACGTTAAGCACACCTTCAAACTTTATCTAAGTTAGTGCATGATGGTTCTCAACTATTTGTATTAAGCCAGCCTTGTTTCAACGCACAATGACATCTGCATATAATTGTTTTGTTGCGCTATTTTTCATTTACTTTCTTTCTAAGTTCTTCATAAGGTAACGTCTCGAGGATTACTTCTAAGCACACACTTAGGGACGTTGAGATATTGGTGCTTTCTCATTTGAGTTGTTTGGTTTGGTTCTTTGTTTATTTACCTAGGTTCACCTTTATTTATGATGCAAAAGAAGAGATATGATGATCGGACGTAATTGACAAAACAATAGCATATGCTTTGAGATTTGCTAACGCCGTCCAGATGGCGCGCGAGATCGCGGAGATTCCATAGGTTCTCTGCATGACCTGGGAGCGGTCCTCTACACCTAGCTTTCAGCCGGGTGGGCTTCACGTACTTTTTTGGGAAAAATGAAATTTCTTCACTGCCACCAGGAAATATCTCTCAATTTTATCTTGAGAACAACTGGAACTGATGGAGTCTGGAGAATTTTATCACTGAATTCTCAGTGCGTTGCCTTTGTTGTTTGCAAGGTCCACATTCAATCCTGCACCTTGTTGTCTGTGATGAGTCGCCTTCGTATTGCAAACGACAATGTGTGGCACAATTTGATGATTGCGCTCGACATGACAATGTTTTTTTGGCTGGTCGACCCTCTGAGTTCTCCTCAGTCTTGTTCATGAAGAGGTCATACCCTGACCACCGCACCTTAGCATAGGACCTGCAGAGAGCTGCTGGCAGTATATTTCAAAAGTTCTAACTAAGTTTTGGTATTTTGGTCTCAGTTGTAACATATGAAAACGTCAAAAAGCTGAAAATGAAATGTACTTGCGCAATAGCACAGTGTGACGTCGGGTGAGTTCGTGCATTGCCTAATAAAATATTTGTGGCACAACTGATACAAGCAAGGAAAAAAGAAGGAGACAGGATAGGGCAAAGATAGGCACAGTCGTGAGCAAATGTTCAGAGGCCAAGTGGCTCTATAACCAACGCTCACGAAAATCAAGAGAAATATAACTGAACAGCGACACAGAAACAGACGAAATATAAAAAAAGAAGGAAAACACCTATGAGCAATTGGACACTTTGAGTAATATTGAAAAAAGCAAACAGAAAAGGGTCAGAAACAGAATTGAAAGAAACGAACAGAAAAAGGACAGAAGTAAGAGATATCAAGACAGAAAGAGGTAAAAGGAGAAATAACAAGAAAAAATACAGAGATAGAGAAAGAGGAATAAACCAAAGGAAGAGAGAAAGGATAATAAAGAAAGAAATAGAAACAAACTGAGGCACGCCAAAAAACCCGATCGGACTTAGTGAGCACTTCCCATTTACCATGTGATCAGGTGAGTATTTGATGAGTTGGGGTTTGAGTGCATGTTTATTTAGGCCAAGGCCGGCCAAGTGCCATCAAGCTCTACTGTGCACACAGCTTCGTACAAGTCGATCCAAACTGCGCCATTTCTCTACTTTTGACTCTTCATGAGAGCTTCATTAAGGTGGGGTCATATTTAAAAGCATTTAATCATGAATCGCAAAATCTCCTTCATGAAGTATTTCTCAAATCATTCGTTTAGTAGAGCTGTCACAATGGGCCATCGGTTTCTATACAAAAGACTTGTGTGTATCCCTCATTGTAATTATCCTCTCATGTAAGTTTGACACAAGCTAGGCGAAAAAATATTGTTGTCTTACAGACGAAGGTGTACACGCCCTATCAGAAAAATACACGAAGGAGTACACGCCCTATCCCGGCTGCGGCGGCTGCATTTCCGATGGAGGCAGAAATGTTGTAGGCCCGTGTGCTCAGATTTGGGTGGACGTTAAAAAACCCCAGGTGTTCGAAATTTCCGGAGCCGTCTACTACGACGTCTCTCATAATCATATGGTGGTTTCAGGACGTTAAACCCCACATATCAATATCAGAAAAAAGTTCGTGTCTAATCATTTCGCACCTTATAACGCTGGTACGCCCCTTGCCAAAGCAAGTTCTTTGTTGACACATTCTTTGCGCAATAAACGAAAGACAGCAATGTCATTCGACGAAGCGTGTTATGTTGATGTAGGTACAAGCCATCTGACGTAGCATAAAATTGCATTCCACGAATCGGAAGGCTTTACGCTGTCACCGGAGAACTGAAACAGCGCTACCTTCGTACTCTTGTTTTATTGTTTTTTTTTTCATTGGTGCTACATTGGAGACAGCTTTTCAAGATATGACACTAGTACAGCAGAGAAATTGAATTAATGCGAAAGAGATCTTTGACGGTTCGCTATTTGTTTGTGAAGCGGAATGTTTGTGTCTGAGTGAGACCGGAGGGCAAGGATGGCGAGACAGAAAATGGGCACGGAACAAAACAAATCTGATTATATTCTCTTTCATCGCACGTGTAGAAGCAATTTTCCTTCTGTGCCTGGCCTACTTAATGCTACCGCATCAGCAGTGATTGACAGGAATATTGGGGTTAGTCGCACGTATTTCTACAAATATCTTGGAGCACCGATATGGTAGAATCCGTACAAGTGGCACTGTGTGAAAGCGTGACTGCCTGCTGACAAACATGCGCGCTTGCTACAGCAACTGATAAAGTTAATTGTTAAACCGCATTATTTAACTGGAAAGCTGACAGTAATAATCAGTGTGCCATTCTATGTCCCCCTGAATATTTGGGTTTATTCAAAGAGGGTTTTCATGTTCTTCTGAGTGCCAAATGCTGAAAAAAATTCACTTAATTTTGCACTTCGTGTATATATGATGTTTCACTTTTCTAAATCACTATATATATGTGAGAGACGACGTAATAGAGGGCATCGCAAGTTTAGATCATCTAATGCTCCATAACGTCAACTAACATGCCACAGTCCACGGACCTCAACTATTTTGCCTCCACGGAATCGTGACTGCTGCGGCTGAATTGAATTCTCGACCGTCAGGTAAACAGCCCAGTATTGTAACTACTCAAACTCTCTCAGCCTATAGAGCATGAGCTCTCACCTCAAGGGGATGCGCGATTTCATCTGCCGGATCACAGCAGGTCATGTGAGTGTCGTCCTATCTTGAACAATATCACCGCCATTTTTAAACACTCGATTCCCTCGACAAAAGTAATTGCTGAAGCCTATAACGTATTGATTAGAGACAATAGATGTATCAGTGAATAGTTTTTATGCGTGAGAAGAGAATCGATATCAGTCGATATTGAATATGTTTTTATGACGATGCTGCCAGAATGCTTCCTCGTGCTTTGCGCATGTCATGGTCTTTTTTTACTTTTTATATTTATATTTCACGACTCACATTTCATTAAAACCAGTTCAGATTCAGCGCCGTATTCTTTGTGTTAGTCTCTAGTACTGCGCTGTAAACAAAGTTCGCACCGATTCACCTTGGCGTACATGCGAAAGTTACGATGTAATTACGAGAAGCGTCGTAATAGGAGACTGATAATTGCATGGGTTTTGTAGAGGGCACTCAGAGAAAGGTATCTAGAATTTACACCTTTATTGCTGATTGAAATGCCACCGTCGTGATCGGAATGAAACCCGCTACCTGGAGTTCAGCAGCGTCACGCAAACCGTTATGCTTCCACGTAGGGTACCCACGAAGAATAAAAAAAGATAGAATAGACATGCAAAGGAGAATAGCTGCTGACTACATGATAGCGGATATTGTGAAAATACAGCTTAAAACAATGGCTAAACCGTAATAAATATTTTATCTGAGTACCCTTCTTTGCTTGTGTTTCAGTAACCAACGGCTGAATATCTTACATCAAGACCTGAAACTTCAAGAGAATGACAACAAGAGGAAGGAAGTCCTGCCACAAATTTACACTAGCATTACAGCCTTTTTATACAGAAAGTTGTCGCAATCGAGAAAACAAAGTTAGAACAGAAACCGAGCTGGAAAGGACGACCAAGAAACTGGGTCTATGTGTTATGGATGGAGATGCAAAGAAGGGTTTCGTGTGTAGGCTCGATGTGGTCCTGACAAGGAAGCCACACACCGCAGTAGCACCACAAGGATGTTAAGAATTTTGTTCACGCACGTGTGCACTGGCGCGAAATCAAATTCGGAAGACATCTGGACCCCAAAAATAAAGCAACCACTGTCTTTGGAGCTATACGCGCTGCATGCGTTAGAGGTCTAAACCAGGCCCCTAACAGTCAGCGCAACGCGTTACTGTTTTGGTAAGCAGCACAGCGGGCAAGATTTAGGCCTTCTGAGAACAGGGTCTTGAAGCCCTCTAGGTGATGTGCGCAACATGGCTGCAGTGGCAGACATGCGTCTCTAGATTGCAGGTCCCACATTAAAATCACCATACTGATGTCAGCACCCCAAGATGTATGGCGTGTCTCGTTTATAGTGGGTTTGAAGTAAATAATGAATACATGACTAAGTGTCATTCGAAGTGGATGTTAAATGACCCTTATCTAGCGGTGGTTGCGCACTTCAGCAAAATTTGTTCATTTAAAACGCAAACCGAAATGTGATCTAGACGCTAATTTTCCCCGAAATATTCTTTTTCTACATATATAGCGAGGGCACTAACTGGCAATGTTATACGCTTTTTAACAATTTTAGCTGCTAGCATGTCCACTTCTACAATTTGTACTTTCTTGTCAGTGGAGTGATCGAATATTCAGACGCTAACTTTCCTTCTTCGAGGCGTTATTCTTGGCCACGCAGCAACTGTAACAACTTGAAAACAAATAACATGGATGAGCGCACAGCACAGTTTCTAAGCACAAGTGCTTGATTTTAGTCTCTCAACTTATCAGCGAAAAGCTACAAAATAAAGCGGATATGTTGCTAGTGTAATGTCGTGTTCAGTAAGCCCCACATGAGAAAATTAGGCAGGCTGCTACCAATGTTCACCGCAGTCTGCCTCGTAACTTTGTGCTTTTGGCCGGTAAAAAAGCTAAATTTATGAATTGTTGAATTTTAGGCCTTACGCTTCCCTTTTTACAACACGTATGCTCCAGTCTTGCCTCAAAACCGAGGTCAGGAACATGAGCTTCAGTTTTTTTATACAAGAAACATATATCATCTAAATACGTCAACTAAAGAATAAGCTAAATATAAAATGAATTTCTCTACACTATTTGAATAAAAATGGCCATCGTGTTCTACTGCCTGCGGCATGATGTGTTACAGCGGCAGAAACCTGTGCGTCTAAAATTTCTTAATATGATGTATCATCTACAAATTTTCACCTTTCATGTAGCAACATGGTTATTTGAAACTATGACATACTTATTTTGCGGGAGTTTCACGTTCAAATGTGGTACAACTCCGAAAATTCACGCTAAAGAGAATGCCGGCTAAAACAATGCGAGGTACACAGAGGTAATATTCGAGATAGAACACTCACACTTCATCGTGTGCCAAGTCTGTGTTATATTGCTTTCTGCTTCCGGCAATCGGAGTAGTTGATTTTCGTTTCACTGTACAACACGAGCTGCAAGAAACTCTAAATTGTCCACAAGACGCACTTCCGCCTGTCCTCGGTCGACTTGCCTTTCACGCGATAGGGTGAAGTTCTTCGTTTTGCAATTTTCGGTGTAGTCAGCCGTGGCGTCTTTGATGCGAGCGAAAGCACATTGATCGTGAGTGAAAGTTCAATGAAGGCGCAAATGAAATGGGAGCCGGAAGGAGTTGGCACTTTGGCTTTGCTTGCTACACTGTGTATGTATACGTCTCCACTGAGAAGTGAAAAGAAGCAGCCATGCAGGAGGCCATACTGTCTGTGTACTTCAATGCATGTATATCTATGTTTTGTGCGTGCTTGTGCACGTGGGGATATATCTTTCGCACTCTATGGCTAGAGGCTAAACTTGACGCTTCCTCAGTTTCTTGCGTAACGCTTGCTGTCAGTGCCCTACATTCGGCGCCACCTACTAACTACGATTTTGTATGCCGTTATTTGAGTAGGCTCAACGACATGCGCGATATTTTAGCTAGCAAAAGAGAACAAAATAAACGATGTCAGTATATGGCATTGTTTTTCTCGCTTCATTCTCTTGCAATGGGGATGAATATATGAAATTTTTCACTGAAACAAGACCACTTCCACGCTCTCTGCTTCTAATTATCACATCTTTTTTCGTTATGACTTGTGCGCTAGCGCTATACTTCCTTAATGAGTCTTTGCAAACTCAATAAAGCTACAGCGTTTACAAGCTGCATGAAAAATCTATAAAAGAAATAATGTACTGTCTACTCAGCCTTCCACCTCTGAAGCGTAATGTATATTTTTAATGAAGATAAGGCTGAGGAGGGTAGGCTGCACAACTTTCCTGTTGCTGGTCGTCACCTACATAGTTGAAAAGTTTGATCGCGATGATCGGTCCACCTCACATTTCCGATTGACATTTAATCATGTGCCTTCTTTGAGATAATGGGCTTTCCCAAATGCTACCCTATCTGAGTGAGGAAACTCTTTATGTTACCTTGGCGATTCTTGTTATATTATCTGTTTTGTGTACTCAACCTTCCTAAAAGAGAGAGAGAATGCTCTATAATGAAAATACCGGCCTACGTAAGGTGTCTATATGCTACTCTCTATAGAGTAAGGCTATTCAGGACAAGTGCCCTAAATAGAGGATCAAGGCTTGGAAAGAGAAGGAAATAAATACCATGTTATAATCGTGATACCTGCTCGTCTGCGATGATACATATTAGAGCACTGTCTGGACAGTTCGTGCAAAGCGTAACACAACCGCTTTTTGAGCCTTTCTGCGTTTTAACTCGTACCTAAGCGTTGCATCGCGTCCAGTCAGCTCGAAATAGGTGCTCCTTTAGTGACCATTGTCGGCTGCAAACTAGCAAGCTCAGAATAGATGACCGAAACAACGGTAAGTGAGATAGCAACTTCGGTGATTGATGCACTGCAAGAATGCAGACGCTAGCGATGACTGCAAAACGTCCTATTACGATAATTCGTACTGGCGACACTTTTTAAGCAGAATGCTTCCAGAGAGCACGTAGCATGTTTGTTCTAAAACCTCCCAACCAATGCAGCATTGCTCCATGTAGTACCAATAAAATATAAGACAATTGGTGTAGCAGACAATGATGATATATGAGCTTTAATAGCGCTGTGACACAATATTACAAGCGAGTGCTGTGGCATTGAATAGACATCGTTTTTGTGTTATGCTTTAATTGGTTAAAAAGTACAAATGATGGATATAATGTTCCTCATATTGCAAAGTGAAATGTACTTTGATGGCGAGATATGTTCAATATAGAGGCAACAAGATAAAAACATATGAAAAACAATCAGACTCGTTCCGACACTGGAGGTGCCTACGCGCTATGTACTACTGTACTACATATACTACCGTTTTCGCGAAAAAGAAACTGCACCGTAGACAGCGTAGTTTCGGTGAGACAATCACAAGGACTTCTCGCCGATATTTTGAAGGACGACAATTGAATTGACTGCAGTCTAGCTGTAATATCAATGTTTTTTCACCTCAATCATTATCTTTTTTTGCGTTCGAAAGGTAGGGTCAACAGAAGACCTTTCAAACTCTAATCAAGCAGCTACGCGTGCACACTGGAAACGAATGACTCGTTTTTAATTCCGTGTCAAACAATGCCCGCAGTCGCGTAGCCACCACTATAGACACGCTGTAACGAGAACACGGGAAAATTTGTCATTAGTGTTTTTTGAACACTCATCTAAATATTAGTGAATGGTTATTATTACGCTAGGTGCAATTCACAATGCGGTTCCCATGTCTTGGCATCGCACTTACGTTTCTAAACGCAGCAGTGCCATAACTTAGTTTTCAAGCTATCATGGCGCGTGGAGCTAATAGGCATAGGATACTAAACAAACATGGAAGGAGCGTAGAAAACAAGGAATTTTGGATCAGCTCGACTTGAATTTCATGTGCAATACTTATTCTGAATTGAGCACATTAGGCAGGCCACATGTCACAGACTAGCTGTGTTGGCCAGGGTAATGCACCCCTTATTCGGCTAATGAGAATAGCCCTCATGGTGCGATGAGAAAGGACGGAATTGTAAGGATTTGACGGTATTTCTATTTTTTCACTATTTTCTGTCTACCAAAAACTATTCATTCATTCGTGCATTCATCATTATTCCGGAACACAATTGTACACTAGTTGCCTTGCGGACCGCTAGAGTGGCTCAGATAGTTTCAAGTTACGTTAGTTACTGCTTGCCTCACATATAAACAGCGATGAAATCATACCCAATATTGCTGCATAAATCATGGAGACAAAATAATTACGTCTGAGCCTTAGGAAACGCGAAACACTTTATGGTCTCACTCAGTCATTGAACTAACAACAAAGAAAATGCCAGCGATATAAAAGCTCAGAGCCTGCATCTTTCATTAATTTTCTGTCTTTGTTTTATAACGTCCGTTAACCCTGGCGTGCGTCGAAACTCAAACACCGAATGACCATCTGTGCATATGTTGAATAATGTGCATGCATTTTGGTAATGGAAAGGACTTGTAGTATTGTGAAACAAAAGATGGTTGCCATTCAAGCATCTCTCCTTTTTTCGTATTCACATGGCACGGCCGTTTCGAAATTGCGGATGTTCTTATGATTCATGGCGGATTTCTTGACAGCGCATCGTTCCACACGGACTGACGCCAAGAGAAAATTTACGCGATTGATTTTTTTTTGCTTCTAAATGCTATGAGCAGCAACCAGTTAGCAAAAAAAAAGCGTCCCGCGAAGGCGAGATTAGCCAGGAGAAAAATTAAGATTGACCTTTAACCCTGGTTAAGCGAAACGAATGGGAGGAACAGGAGCGTGCTCGGTCAGCTCTGTTTATAGTAAGGAAAGCTTAGACAACCATACATTGATTTGCATTATGCTCCACTTTTCTTGCTTATGTTTAGAAATTGAAAACGTCTGCAAGTCTGCCGTACAGGCAACCTGGACAGAAGGGGTGACATTCTCATTATAATCCTGTCGCATGCAGAAATTGCGTCGGCCTCCATTGAGTGTCTAGAAGGCTGATACTTCTCGCCTCTGACGTCAATAGTAACCTTTAGTCAGATACGACCGAGGAAAAAATAAAGTCAGTTCCACTCACAGCCATAGCTGCCCCTATCAGTGAGAGTTTGCATGGGACCTTCATTCATTGACTTTGACACTATTGCGAGAGTTTAGGCACTCCTCGAGTGCACTGAAGAGTGCCTCATACCCAAGCACCTTGGTGTCGGTTGGTCCGAAGCAGCCGGTAAATTTCGTTCGAAATTCGCTGCTCAGCCAAGCATGCAGCAGATAATCGTGTTGTTTTATGTAGCAATGATGAAGTCCTAACTTCCAGTATTCGTAATATTTATATTAGCCGAGAAATAGGGCTCACAGTTGTACCGCATATCAGCCAGCACGGTTTTCACAGGAGAAGGGTTCTTGTGCTGGTGGAAAACAGTTATTGATCTATTTAGAGTGAGAGGTGTGAATGGGCGGGTCGCAAGGGCCTGCTTTTCACAAACATGAGAGGGGGAACCGGAGTACGAGATCCCTCTAACTGTCACGGCGGCCAGTTTCTCGCCATTTATGTCTATTGGGCTGGAACGTAAGAGCAGCACGACAGGACAACTTCCCAGTACTCCCCGGTGATATGATGGCGGGGTGGCTGGTAAGATTGTAGGTGCACTGCTGGCATCAAGTGAGATGTGTCACAGCATTTGTGGACCGATGCAGGCAGACGTCCAAGAAGGCTGAATTGAACTGCTTCGATATAGTACTGGGCACAGCGCTCGCTGTATTGGCGGAGTAACAATGAAGCCAGCGTCTCCGCAATAGTGTGTAATTTTCCACGCCCTAAACATTACATTTGAGGTTGAAACAGCCATTGCAATGGCCACCGTAGACTCAGGGTCCCGGGTCTGTATCACTTACTCAAGGGGCGCCTGCCAAAATATTGAAGAAGGTAATAACTGACGCTGTGCATACGAATCCCTCCACGCATGCAAGTACACAGGGTGTGAAATTCGTGGTGTCACTGTGTGCGCTCCGGTCTATATGGGTCTTCAGAGAACGGAGACAACCGACGCTGCTGCCCGTGCACTACTCACCGGACATCGCCTCATCCGCAGCAAGCTACGGAACCCAGTTTGTACCTAGTTACCTTCTTGAAAATGATCACCTCGCTATCAATCCTCCCATAGTCCCCGAGTGTGAATCGTATAATTACTCTTACCTGTAAACGACCTTTGGTTCTGAAACTTCCGCGTACGCACTTGACATGCGAAGCTGCGATATGTGATGGAACCGAGAACAGGTCTGCTGTATGGGTAGGCACATCTACGACCACCATTATCGAGAACCCTTTCTCTCTTTTCATTTCGTATGGCTGAGGTCGTTACTGTGTGCGTTACGCAGTTCACCTGCAGCGTTAGTCTGCTTTTTTCTTTCGTTTTGGTTATTCGCACCTCAAGGGTCCAAAAAAACCTTATATGAGGGGTGGACCGAAAAAAAATGAATAAAGATAAAATATAGACCTAAGTATAAAATCGGCTGAAGAAACACAAGAACAACAGAAAAACAGCATTAGTACACAATTAAATTGATGGTGATTGGCTTTTTAAGGTATCTCTCAATTAAGCAAAATCATCTGACGTGGCGATCATAGCGGAAAAATCATTCCTTTCTGAGCACATGGGGCATGCTTGAATTCTAATTCATGTTAACTGACTTAGTGATCAATTGTAGAGGCAAATAATGCACGAGAAGGGAGGTACATCTCTGCCCCGTCCAGAAATTAATAAAATTACGGCATTGTTGCCTCAAGCATAATGCGGTTATTGTACCTGCGCGTAGGTCACGCAAAAAACGTTTTGAACGGTGTGCAATGACTTCTGATATTATTTTTCCCTCAATCTACGCTATAGTTTATGACACTCTATGCCAGGAATCTGTAGGTAACCTCCACTAGTGGGCCGTAGTCACAAAAGTTTGTCACGCAAGGGCCGTGACAGGCAAGAAGGTTGAAGCAGAGCATTCGGACAAAATTTTTTGCGACAATGCCAGTTAAAGATAGCATTTTTATATCCCATATATGGATCATTTCTGAAGAATATTGGAGATCAGGATTTAAAAAAGACACCGATTACGATCTCCGGATTGAGTGAAAGTTTGTCGCCAATTTTTCAATATTGAGGTATTGTTCCAGGGTTATTCATAAACTGGTTGAGCATAGTCGTAGCTCAGCAGTTCACCAGTCCCAAGGGAAAATAAAATATTGCGAGTTGCATTTAGCAAAGTCAGAAACATTTTATTTCTTGTGGAGTAGCGGGCCGCCAGTGAAACGTAAGCGGGCTGCATGAGAAGACGGGCTGCGTGCTTGAGACTCTTGCTGTGTGAAATTTCATCATACGGGTTCTAATTCATGTAGCTCTGGTGCATGTGAAGGCCTGTACGTAATAACCTGCTTGTAAGAGATTTCTTTCAAAGGGATACTCTTTTAGGGTGTTATTTTGATTGATCAATTACTTTGCTTACTGCAACGTGCCTTAAGCTACTCTCTTTTAGCAATCAATTACATGCAACGATGCTTCAGTCGTGGGACAATATTCTAACAATAGATGCCGCCTGTAAACTTTGCATCTGGAGTGAATAATTGTCGCATACTCATAGTGATATAACGCAGCAACCTCATGAAAAAGCAGAATCGTAAAGGTAAATGGGAGTGCCTTGTGTGAAACAAACTGTTTGCCTATGGCATGCATTCCCAGGATGAAAATTTTTGTCTGCGTGGAGCCCTTGGTAGACAAAACGGACAAAAATACAGATGGTAGTGCTGGCGGAACACGCCAACGTGCTCACGAAGACAAGAAAAAAACAAAAATCTACTGAAACAGCTTGCGGAGCGTGCTCGCCACAACAATAATATATATATGGGAAGGCGGGCCAAAACATGACAAAAATTTGAAAACAGTGAATTGAATTTTTTGTTCCACTTCTTGTCTTTAAACATGAA
The DNA here is from genome assembly GCA_013436015.1 of Rhipicephalus annulatus. Classification (NCBI taxonomy): domain Eukaryota; kingdom Metazoa; phylum Arthropoda; class Arachnida; order Ixodida; family Ixodidae; genus Rhipicephalus; species Rhipicephalus annulatus. The sequence goes on from WOVY01009848.1 coordinate 86,739, forward strand.
TGCAGAAACTTTGGATTGGGTTGAAAGTATCTGCTACATAAATATTACCAGGCTGTGATCGTTTGAATATTTACTATAAAAATAATTATAAATGCATAGGGTGTCTCAATTTGCCCAAACCAGCAGGGCAAACCAAAGGATCGTGAAAAGAAAGCAATGTCATCTTTTCTGTTGTTGCAGTAGAGACACATGAAATTCACTCCGTTCGCCCTCACGCAGTCCTCATGAACCGGGTTCTTGCACTACACGCATTGAATCCAGGCAGACTACGGCGCTGTGTTGCTCCAAAACTCCTTGGCGACAAAACACCTGCTAAAGTTGTCGTATGTCCTACGCTTGCACGGCATTTGAATATATACCAATCAGTAGCTAGATATGTTCTGAGACACCCTCTTTGCCCAAACCATGGACGAAATATTTCTTGAACAATATTTCTGTTAAACATTTTGCCATAAGTACTTTACATTCTCAATTACATAAAAGACCATGGACGAAACATTTCGTAAATGATATTTTTGTTAAGCTTTTTGGGATAAAAATTTCATTCAAACCATTATTTCAATATAGCATTGAGGAAATATTTCATCTCTTTACCAGAATATTTTAACAAAATATTTTAGAAAAAAATTTAAGAATGATATTTTGACTAAAAGAGTAAGTATATGCAGAGAGATGCAAAACATTATCAGGATTTATATACATTTAGCTTGGTGTCATAGCTGTAGATGATGACCATGAATGGCTTGATAGAAAAAGCTGGTGAAAAGAGGAAGAGATTTGTGTAACAACTATCCATAGGCAGGTTACAAGGACCACAGCGGTGAAAACACGGTTAAAGCGTCCCCTTCCAATAAGGAAGGCGCCGGATTCGAATCCAAGTGCTGATCGGGAATGCATGTGCGCCAGCTTTTCCCAATTGGTAGAGGAGAACACCGACCTGGCGCTCGGTTGTTTCTGGGTGCTCCTCTCGACAGGTAGCCCCATAGGGTTCTGGGAAAGCCCCTGGGCGCACCTTAACCAACCACTGCCTTGGTGAAGTAGTTGAGCATCCGCCGCTGCTGTGGGCGGCAGAGAATTGCTGCCGCCAGGTACCTACTGGCTAAATAGGTACAAGCCCGCTTCCGGCATGGTGCTTGGCAGACCGAGGGTTTAGTCACATGACAGGGCACCCATCCCGTGGGAAATTGGCGGCAGGAGACCGCCAGACCAAAAGTTAAGGTACTGTTATTTTTTTGTCCAGTTTATTGATGACTTTTCAATTGAAAGTAGCGGGACAATTTTCAATCTTGGTCAACAACTGCTTAGGTAATATTTAAATTGATCCACAATGTACTTTCAATCACCACTGCACTTTTTATCAATGATAAATCTATATCAATTTCATTGGCGTTACAATTTAAAGTCACTGGCATATTTTTAATCACGGTCAACAACTGTCTTAGGGATATTTCACTGGATCCCCAATGTACTTTCCACTACCACACCATTTTTGTCTCATTGATAAATCTATATGGAGTTATTTGACGGCTTTTCAATTTAAAGTCATGGGCCAGTTTTTAGTCCTAGTAAACCATTTCTTCCATAGCATTTTAATATAACCGTCATATATTTTCGATGCCATCTGTTGTCATTGCTAAATAACTTCTCGTTGGTTTTTTCAACAAGATTATTTGTAAGGGAGCATCTGTCGCTGTAATCAAAAAATAAACAAAAGTTCCTTTTGTATCCGTGGTACGCAAATTCAAATATCGGCCTACCTAATACATATATATATATATATATATATATATATATATATATATATATATATATATATATTATATATATATATATATATATATTCGAGAGGTTAAGGTGGCATGGTGTGTTAACACGATAGCGCTGGCCCCGCCACGGTGGTATAGTGGCTAAGGTACTCGGCTGCTGACCCGCAGGTCACGGGATCAAATCCCGACTGTGGCGGCTGCATTTCCGATGGAGGCGGAAATGTTGTAGGCCCGTGTACTCAGATTTGGGTGCACGTTAAAAAACCCCAGGTGGTCGAAATTTCCGGAGCCCTCCACTACGGAGTCTCTCATAATCATATGGTGGTTTTGGGACGTTAAACCCCAAAAATCAATGATCACGATGGCGCTAAAAAGCTCGTGTCGCGAAAAACCCGCCACTGGTGTCGGCCCTGTTGATTTTGAGCGAAAAATCGTCTGAGGGTCTGTCACCGAAAAATCAAGTTGCCGGGATAGCAGGGGGAGGCCGCTACTTGTCTACGTATGCGCGCTCGATCACACTGAGATAGGCGCGCATTTGAAGAAAAAAAATTCTCAAAGTCACGAGGCACGCGTACATAGTTTATTTGCCCCTGCCACCACTCCCTGCTTAGCTTCCAGCGCTTTCGTCGGGATGAGAGAAGAGATAATGCATTTGCAGCATGCGACAAACCTTTGTCACTCCACTAACACTTAACGGATTGTTAAAACTTTTGCGGCGTTGCATTCGTGAGGCAATAATCTCTTCTAGTGAATTCATTCCATGGTTACTTGAACGATTGTTTTAGAGCCCCTTTAACGCATTTTTTTCGACTGGTGTCACGACAAAACGAGCTCATTCGGCGATAATAGCGCGCTCTGGTACAATCTACTGTGTGCTTGTTTGTGTGCGTGCGTGTGCATTTAACAAAACAAGTAATAAGTATGAACTTAGCGGTTGAAGGGTGCACTGGGGGCTGAATATCGCTATCGCGTTCAACTTTAAAGGCGAAGCTTAAGGGTTCCCCAATTTTCTTAGCACGCAGTAAGAAAAATAGAACTAAATGAATGCAGTCAAAACTAGATCGTGTAACAGCGGAAGATGCGTTGAAAGAGAAGAAGTCCGATGAGGAAAAACGTCACCGTATGCAACGTCGCCGGCATAAAACAACATTGGACAGGTTCTTACAGCAGAAATGCGAATACGGCTTCCTTTGTCATCCCTGCCATTATCATGCTGGCGGCCACATAAAAATTCTTTCTTGTGCCGACGAGAGGTCAAAAGAGCCGCATTAGTGGCATAAAATGAAAAATATAGCTATGGCTTTGCTTTTTTTGTTTCGTGTGAAAGTGCCCCACTTGAACTCTAGAAATCGTAAAGATAGTGAGTGTTTGATGGTGCTGGCAGAGACGTGGTACGGCCGGCATACCTAATACAAGGACTCCTGACCCTACTTAAATGGGTCTGAGTGTTATAACGGAAACCACTATGAGCCGCTGCCCAAACAATTTACTTACACTCTGCCTATAATACAGCAGTTCCGAAAATGCATTTATAAATGGCATTTATATACAATGAGGAAAACAAAAGTATCTTGGGAGGAAATAGTTATGAAAACTTCTCCAACACAAGCATTTCTTTAATCTGCTTGAATATATACAAGTAACTACTTAACATGTTGTTGTTGAGGACGAGGAAGGAAGGAGGAAGCAACAAAAGGGAGAAGGCAGGGAGGTTAACCAGAAAGACATGCAGTTGGCTACCCTGAAAATGCATTTATAAATGGCATTTATATACAATGAGGAAAACAAAAGTATCTTGAGAGGAAATAGTTATGAAAACTTCTCCAACACAAGCATTTCCTTAATTTGCTTGAAGATATACAAGTGACTACTTAACATGTTGTTGTTGAGGACGAGGAAGGAAGGAGGAAGCAACAAAAGGGAGAAGGCAGGGAGGTTAACCAGAAAGACATGCAGTTGGCTACCCTACACTGAGGGATTAGGGAAGGGGACAAGAAAGACGAAAAAGAGGGAAGAGAGCGAAAAGAAAAAAAGGGTGGAGAGAGACTGACAGTAATTTCACTGCAGCGTGTAGAACTCTACCGCATGTCAGAGGCGTTCACGCAAGCCTGTCTTTCTCAGGAAACACAGCAGGGCTTTCACTGCTTTGTGGGCTGTCGAGGCATGCGGACGTTACTGTAATAGCACCTGCAGAGAAAGAGGCCGATCATCCAGTCTCCGCATTGCGTTGGCCGGTACTTGTCTATCTGAGGCAAATCGAGAACAATGACACAGGACGAGAGTTCCAAATATCTACGGCGAATTCATTGAACGTTCGTGCAAGGGTGCTCGTTGTTTGGATTGTTTTAGGTACTTCAATGGGCTTTTGTTTACGGATGACACTATGTTACTCGTAGGTAATCAAACAATTTGCTGGAGCAGTCAGGTGTGTCTGGCAGTTAGGCTTCACATTTGCGTTTTCTACTTAGCAGTAATGAAATCTTGCAAATGGAGATAACAAATCACTTCAAATGTTGAACATTATATACTAAGATGGAAGTGTCTACATATTCGACGAGCGAAATATGCAAAGAACAGGCGAGGTGAGTGTTCATTTTTTTTAAGTTGAATTCGATAATAATGATCAATATCATGCATATGTTCATATTTTTAACAGGCACTTTATGCACGCGGTAGTGAATTACTAATACACCAACGTTCTGCGAAAGTAGCGTAATGGTTCAGAGTCTTTCCTATTCAGTGTGATTTCCCTGATACGATACATGGCACAGGAAACTGCAATTTATCTGCATGTGAGTGTTTTGGGATGCAAGAAAATGACGCAATAATTCACTGTTCTGCTTCGGGTAGGCAAATAAATACTTGGCGCGATGAATTCGCCGGAAATAAGCGCACAAATGGCGCAGTAGATTGTAGAAACACAAGAATTTGTGAAGCAGTAATGAGTTACAGCTATTAATTACATATTTAAATATTGTACCACATTTACAACTTGTTTCATTGTGTAACGTGCACAAGTCTGCGTTAGAATGGCATCGATAGTCGTTGAATGCAAATTGAAAAGTGAGCTCCCGAGGAAAAAGCTTCCGCATGTTTCTGAAAAGTATTTCCCTATTTTTTGTATAGTTTTGTTTTGTGATTTTTCATGAAGTTATTAGTGGCATGTGAAAACTTAAATTCAAAAGAGCCCAGGTGAGTAATACATAGGTGACCTTGTGTTATATTTCTTTCAATTAGCAGGACAACACCGAGAGGAAAAAACAATTTATACACTTCAACCCTTCACTTTTTTTAGGAGGTACTAGACCTGCGGTAGTAGCTTTGAATTTACTTGAGACCAATTTAGAGGCACCCATCTTACCGTAAAATTATATACATTTGCAAATTTAGTAAGCAACAAGCATGCGTTCTCAAACGTATTTGTCATTGTTGTTATTCTGCTTCTTTTATTTTCGTTTTCGTTTTTAATTACATTTTGTTGACGGCTACCCCTCATGTAAAGTCTTTCTCGAACCCATCAGCAAAGAATAAACGAAAACAAGCAAATAATTGCATTGTATATGTGTATACTCAAATTTCAATCGGAAATTCCGGAATACCTTGCTACTAGTATTAAGAAAATCAGGAATTGGTTGTGATTGGACACGGTAGTACAGAGTCGATAAATTGCAATCTTAATCATCCCGAGAAGGTTAATACTATTGAACTGCTCTCATGTACAAATGTTACGAGTGTTACATCACATGCTGCGTATTTTAGTAATTGATTGCGTGATGTCGTCAAAATGTGACTTGTAAGTTTTTGTCTGTGGTTAAAATTAGCAGTGCTTTCTTGCTTTAACAGAGAAAAAATTGGCAGATACCACGTACAGTGGGAAGCGTTGATAAGCGAAGCATGACTGAGAAAGGTTGACTTGTCACAATGAAATAAGCACAACGTTTTGAGGCGCACGTAATTTGTGCCGTACATGACTTCTATGTGATGATTGTCATGCTTGTCCTTGGCATTTGTGTTTGTCGTTCATTCATGTCACGTGATACCAAATTTGGTATATGTGAAGCTAACAAAACGGCCGTGAACGCGCATTGAGCGTGGCATGTAGTTTTGTTTTGCATGTTACGCATGTCAAGAATATCATGTTGAAACGTGTCACTAACCTTCTTGGTCTATTCCCGTCACGTAATACGAAATTTTGTATATGTGAAGCTAGCAAAATGACCGCTAGTGCACCAGGAGCGTAGCATGTAGTAATGTTTTAAATGACACGCATATTATGATTATCATGTTTGGAGGTGTCACTTGCCTTCGTCGTTCGTTCGCACCACGTAATACCAAATTTGGTAAAAGTAAAGCTAAGAAAACGGCCGCGAGTGCATGATGAGTGTGGCATGTAGTCATGTTGTTACATGGCATGCATGTCATGTGTACCATGTTTGCACCAGTTATATAATTTGTCATCAATTCACGCCACGTTATACCAAGTTTGATATATATATGAAGCTTGCGAAACAGCCACGAAGCGCATCTTGAGTGTGGCGTGTAGTCATATTCTTACATGACACACATGCCATGATTTTCAGTTTAGGGCCCGTCACTCACGTTTGCCTTGGAGTTGTGTCATACTATACCAGTTTTGAACTCAGTCATGTAAAAAAACCCCTGCAAGAGTAGGAAGGCGATGGCAAGTAAATCGAAACCTTCATGACATACAAGTAATTATTTTCACGTCATGGCTAGTCACTAATGCTCGTCATAGAATCATATTATGGGATACCAATTTTGGTAAAAATCTCATTATCGAAACAGCCAGGAGAGTTAAAAGTTGTAGGTGGCTAGACAGATAGATAGACATATATGGTCAAACTCGCCAAAGTTCACTAAGAAATGCTTCGCATTTCAATGTAGAGAAATGCGCAGGCAGTATTCCCTGGAGACAGCAGGTCCTGCTCATGTGGCTATGAGTGCAAATGGTAAAACTCGTAAGACAATGCTATATTCTAGTATTTAATGAGTAAATCTCATTCTGCAGATGTTCTCGTGACCAGCAGATCAGAGATTAACGTGTCCGTTCTAGTACTCCACGTTTATGTACCTCGTGAGCTGTAGTCACTTTTCATTCATGTACACAGACCTTATTTCAATATTTTACAATTTCTTTGGGTGCTTAAGCCAAGGGGGCAAAATGTACCTGACTTGGCTACGTAACCTAGGCAGTAGCTGCAGTATTCCTATCTGTCATCCCCAATTTACAAAACTGCAAAAATGCATGTATAGTACAATACCACAGCAATAAAAACACACTATTTTTCTTGTGAAGGGAAAAAAGAACACAGAAGTGACAACAATAAAACAGATGTACAGATGTAGCAGAATGTGTTTCAAAAACATTGAGACATTACGATATGCATTACATAACTTTTAAAAATCTATGCATAGCCCCGCCGCGGTGGTCTAGTAGCTTGCGTGCTCAGCAGCTGACCCGCAGGTCATGGGATCAAATCTCGGCTGCGGCGGCTGAATTTCCGACGGAGGCGGAAATGCTGTAAGCCCGCGTGCTCAGATTTGAGTCGACGTTAAAGAACCCTAGGTGATAAAAATTTCCGGAGCCCTCCACTACGGCATCTCTCATAACCATATGGTGGTTTTGGGACGTTAAACCCCACATATCAATCAAGTATCTATGCATAGCTTTGCACAAAATCCTAAAACTCGGGAAAGAATAGTTCTTGGACTTGCTTATTAAATTTGTTGGAGAAATTCTATTTTGCAGTAGGTTAATTATACCTGAGTATTTGCATACATGCCTGGTAATAGTGTTGCCACTGTGTCACATGCGGAACGAAGGGCGTAAAAAATAGTAATAGGATTGTGGCACCCTCTTTCTTTGTTCAAAATGTTTCATGCCCGTATTATTTGAGTCGCATCAAATGAAATGCAGTCTAGATGGGCCTATTATCACGAACTTCGGCAGTGGTAAGCGCTGGAAGCTCATCTTCGTGTTCTAAGAGTTAATCCGCGAAAGCGCATACATTCCTAAACTTCGTGTCAATAAAGTAAGGGTGGCACCGCGAAAACGCGGAAAAGTTCGCTATGCAACGCTGGACTTTGCGAAACGTTATACAGGAATATACTAATGTGCCCAGCGTATACTCCATTTCAAAGTTTACAGGGCGAACAAGGAAAGTGTAGCGAGAGCTGTAAGGTATAATGAGCGCCCAGAGAGTGCGTGAAGAGCGCGAGGCGCAGCCGAATATTCGTCGCAGCCTAATCGGCGTGCTTATACGACCACTTTCGCGAAAGGAGGACCGTGCCATCTACGGGGTGCAATCGTTAAAACAGGTCACCATGCAATAATGAGCTCTTTGCAGTTGAGCTTGGGCCTTTCCAGTACGGTGAGCAAGTGTACGTGGCTGGGTCCCTTGGGAAACCAGCCTTGATATAGCGTTAAATAAAATTATCCTTTAGGAGAACACAGTAGCGGTCGCTAAGTTTCTCATAGTCCTATATATTTTATGAAGACACGGTACTTAGGTGCGATAATATACCTTAGCGAAATGCAGAGGCGCATGAGGCTACTTACGTGAGGCACGACAGGTGGTCCGCGGAGCACGTCTAAATGTTTGCCTTCGTTCTTTTTTATTGCGCGAGTTTTGATATACGAGACTGCACTTGGCAAAATCTAATTCTAAACCAAATCAGAATATTAAAAGTTTGCCTTCACCGCTTCTGTAATATGTAACAGTTGTCATGGAGGCCAATACTTTAGAAACTTGCGTTGAAAAGAAGGAGAGTCATTTGAAGTGCAGGGAGCCTTTAAATGAACCGTGCAATCAAATGGTGGTTCTGTTTAAACAGCTTAATACTGATCTGGAAACAATATATTAATGAATTTTATCGTCTTTAACATACTTTTGAAGCAGAAAATCAAAGTAAATTTCCATGCTTAAATATCGCGATGAAGTCTCCATACTTGACATTCCGGATTTAAAAAAATGTATTTGTAATATTTTGCGACACAAGCTCAGCGAAATTTATCCAAACTTGGCACAAGTCTATGGCTGCTTCGAAGGACTATGCACCTATTTTTTGCTGAATTTAAGCAACATATATGCTCTGGTAGACGCTAGAAAAATCTCCGATGTTGCAGCGAATGACGCGGTAATTTCAACGTGGGGGCACCACCCGCGCTTTGTTGTTGCGCATTTCATCACTCATCAAGCATGTCGTTATAGCAGACGTGGTAATTGTAGCACTGTGAAACTGTAACTTCCTGACGTGATGAAAAATAGCTTTTTTGTACCCCTTCAAGCACGATACACTCCGTTTCATCAATATTCGCCAACCACAAAGCTGCCTTCCGAATCAAAGCGGAAAGTCAGGCAATCTGCCCCGGAGATGCCCCCAGCACGAGTCTATCCAACATCTCTCAATCATACGGCTCACTTCAGCGCAAGTAGCCATGCATTCCTTTCGCAAGAAAGCTTTACGATGTCGTGAGGAAGCTATCCGGAAAACCCGTTTGGCGATCCTTACATGCAACTACAACTATTTCTTAGAGACTCTATTGCAGATAAGTCACAAATGGCAGCCACATCGACTGCTCTACATTTACTCTGCGTGGTGGTAGCCCTTTGAAGCCCGTAGAAAAAGAAAGAGAACTCATTGTCTCGCTAAGGGGTTTTGCACGAGGCTGCTGCGTGGTGAATAAATGTATGTGCTGGCTCTTGTAGGTCATTGTGTAAAGTACACGAGAGTAGTGAGTAGAGCCAGTGACAACAGTTATGTTCGCTTAGTGAAATAAATCAGATCCGTTCACAATTTACTCTTAGAAAAAAGGTGGTACTACTTGCTAACTTTGGGATAGTAATGGTTTGTCACACATGTTACAACCCTGGTAGTAAGCGCAGTTAGTAATGGTGAGGTTGGTAACAGTTACTACCTCTGCTCTTACTACCATCAGTTAGTAACTGTTACTACCCTAGCCGTTACCAACAATGGGTAGTGACTTTTAGAGATTTTATAAAAAGTAGTAACCAATGTTACCTAGTTCATCACTTTGGGCATGTTTCTCCACTGCTAATGTTGGCTAATCAATGCCTTATTACTAGGCAAAGTCGGGTAAGAAGCGTGGTGTGCCATGAATATAGACCAAACAGGTTCCCTAATTTTCACGTATTTTTTTTTCTTTATTGCCTTCTTGACTACAGGTCAAGCTAATATGACAATCAGTATCACACGTGTTTCAAGCGTGATAACGCGTCAAACAAAGTTATTACATCTTCAACACAGTCGGTAGTCTTATACACATCTTGCACTTTTATAACAGCTTCCACGAAACACTCATTAACGGATAGAACTCTCACATCACAGTGTCTGTACGATAGCATACTACGCCAAACTGAATGAAGACCAAGTAAAAATATAACATACAAATTTTGTACAGAACTATCACAAGGCAAAAAACGAATTCCATATCAAGTAAGAGGTCAATTTTTTTTAAAGTCCTCTGTAAAATGTCCCAAAAGAAAATAGCGTTCTTACAATCAATAAACACATGTTCAATGGTCTCAGGTTTGTTACACAGGAGACAGCTGCTTCCCCATGGTACATACATCCCTCTCTCTTCAAGCCACGTTTTTAGTGGCAAGGTTCCCGTATGAAATTTAAAAAAGAAGGTTTTCACATTGGGTGGTATACAATGTTTTTCACTCGCTTTAGTACGTCATGACCATATGATTTTTTATACCTTTAACGGTACAAGGGCACAGGAACAACATTCTGTATTAGGTCTTTCATAAGGCACTTTCTTTTCACATTAGTTAGGTAATCTATCGAAAACCTCGCCCTTAAGAAACGATATGAGAACACAACTTCGCGCAAGAACGGTGACAAGGTGTGTCGTTCTCGCCTATCTGAAGATACAAAGAAGTCAGGCCTGTGGTGTAACAGCGTTGTTTGAAATAAAGAACGTAAAAAAGAGTCTCTCTGGTCTCTAATGAGCTGGAAACGTGATATTACTTGTTTAAGAAACAGATGGCACAGAGACAGCCCTCCTTGCTTAACTCGCTGAAACAAGTTCGTTCTAGATGTTCTCTCCCACGTAGAGCTTGAGATGAACGTGGCGAATATCCTGTGGACTTTGTGAATGATTTTACGCTTACAACTAAGTACTTGCAAAAGGTACATAATTTTAGCAGCCAGAAACACGTTGCATACAGCTGACTGAAAGAAAATTGATAAGCCACGACCACCCCATCCTTCGGCGGTCGCGCGCAGTTCTTCAGCCTTTCCAAGCCAAAATGCTTCACTCTCTTTATACCGGTCCAATGGTACCCCTAGGTAACGACTAGGCGTCGTGAGCCACTGAATATTTCCAAAGGAACTGGGCGTAAGGCCCCAATTACCATGCCATAAATCAATGCTTTTCTCTTTGTTCATTAAACTTCCACTCGTGTCACAAAACCTTTGAGTGATTTTTAATAACGAAGTGACACTGTCTCTATCAACTGCAAAAAAGGCAATATCGTCGGCGTATGCCAAAACACGCACTTCATGTGACTGCGACCTGAAACCGTTAATCCCTGCATGGTGAACCACTTTCTGACACAATGGTTCCAAAAATAGAGCGAAGAGCAAAGGACTTAAAGGACACCCCTGGCGCACGGAGGAAAGTACTTGTATGCGCTGTGAGAGCTCTCTATTTACAATTAAATTGGTGGTTGAACTTTTGTATGCCAATCTAATACCTTTACATATGATCGCACCAAGACCAACGTACTCAGCTAGCATAAAGAGTATATTGTGTGGAACCATGTCGAAAGCCTTGGCTAGATCAATTTGCAACATAGCTACTTTTAGAAGCGCAGCGTCACAATACTCCAAAATGCTCCTGGCAACATGAATATTCGTGAATATGCTCCTACGCTTGATGCCGCAAGTCTGATGTGACCCGACCAACTTGTATATAACTCCTTGCAACCTCCTAGCCAGAACTTTCATAAACACCTTACAATCTACGTTTGTTAGCGTGATTGGCCTGTATCCTGTCACTTTGCGTAAAACATGTTGCTCTTTCCCTTTAGGAATCAGCACAGTGTGCGCTCAATTAAACGATAGAGGCAGAGTTCCGCGATCTAAAGACTCTGAAAAAACCTCATGCAATGCGGCGGCCATATCCTCCTTGAACGCCTTGTAAAAGGCGGCATTAATGCCATCTGCCTCAGGTGATTTGCCGATGCCAAGATCATCGATAGCCTTCTCAATTTCCCCTATACTAATAGACATTTCCAATAAATTTGTGTCCTCAGCTTTAAGTGTCAGCATTTCTATCAAGAACTCATCTACAAAACCCGGCTCCTTTGGTTCGTGATAAGCAAACAAGTCCTGATAATAGTTTTCAAAAGCTTTAATAATATCTTTATGTTCTTTCAATATTTTACCATTCCATTCTATCTCTAGTATGTCGTGAGCTCGCGCATATGCCTTTTCATCTGACAAGGATCGCTTTGTCGGGGCTTCACCCACGAGGTATCTCTCAGCTCTTGCTCGTATAATTGCGCCTTTATATTTATCTTCTTCAAGACATTCAATTTTGTTTTTGACAACCTGCAGTTGATGTGTGAATAAGCCCGGGTTTTCTGCTTCAATATTCACCAAATCATTTAGCTCTGCCCGTAGCTCACGTTCCTGTTTTCGAGCTTGATACTGCATGTTGCAACCACACTCTATTGCGTTCATTTTTATCTTTCGCTTAAATAATTCCCATATTTCCGTGCACTCCTTCTGCGTTTTTGAAAAAAAATTCTCGATTTCCTTCTTTGTCTTATCTACAAACCCTTCGTGCGTATTTATCTCAGTATTCAGTTTCCATGTTTCCCATACAACCTTCTTTTTGCACTTTCTTCCTATCTCAAACGAAACTAAGCAATGATCACTGAAGGAAACAGCATAAACGTCATAGTTCTGACATAAAGGTACTATCTCAGAACAAACATATGCTCGATCTAGTCGGGCGTGTCTCATAATCAAATAGTGGTTTTGGGACGTTGAACCCCACAAATCAATCAGCTCGATCTAGTCGTGCGTGACTCGAACCTTCAAATTGTGTGAAGTGTTGGCGACTGCCACCCATCGCAAACAGAGCTACGTCATGTAAAAAGTACGTATTAGGGCTGTCTCTAAGCAAACCAACGCTTTCATCACCTAATTTAGCAGTATACGTGCTATCGTCTTGGGTCAAAACACAATTGAAGTCACCCGACAGAATCACACATTTCTGACATTAAAAGTACGCTTGCATTTCCCGAAAAAAACAAACATCTGTCCCTCGAATTTGTAGGTTTGTATACACAGATAACTCTAAATTTAGTGTTCCCGTAAAAAAGTCACACAAAACAAAACCCCCATGTAGGCAACTTTTGACCTCTTCCACAACAATACCAAGAGAGTTCTTGACAAAAATAATACATCCGGCTGATGCTCCCACTGCATAGCTCACACACGCATTGCACCGCAATGAAAATCCTGCTACCAAGCTATCAGTCGCGTCCTGAGTACTAACTTTAGTCTCCTGGACCGCGAGCAAGTCAAGGTCTTTTTCTTGCATCAAGCGTTTCAACTGGTACTGTTTGCGACGCGTTCCCAGACCACGTACATTCAGCGTACCAATGCGTAAAGGCGCAGTCATGCTAGCCATGTTCATGACAAAGATGAAAACTACAATTCTGCGCTTACCGTGTCTCGTATACCATGCAGTGGGAAAACCGGGGTCTTACGCGTCTCGATCCTGTCCCCGAACCGGCGACGATGACACCGACCGGGTTTTGAGGGCCTATTTTTTGCTCTTAGCGCACGTGGCGCGATGCCACAGAAGCTCCGGGCGTTTCAGGTTGCGTTCCGTGCTCTCCACTCGGTAACGCTTGCCGCGTCCCGTGGTCGCTTCCGGAGACTTTGTGCTGGCTTCTGGCGTAGCGATCTCGCCACTGGTACCCATGTCTTCCTCCATCGATACTTGAATGTCCTGCTGGCCGCCTGTTGCGGCCAACTCCTCAGGTTCTTTCGTTGAGTCTTAGCAGTCTTGCGTTGTCGCGTCGGCTGTCTCTTCTCCAGTTGCCTGAACCGTGGCGTCGGGTCCCACGGCGTTGCTGCCAGGGGCCAACTTCTCAGCCTCTTCGGCGTCCATTAGATTATCTTGGGCGTCGTCTGTTGGCAGCACGGTCTTAGTAACTCTGGCATAACACCTGACGCAGTCTTGACTTTCATGTCCAAACGCTCGGCATACACCACAGCGGGGAGTCTGGCAGTCTCGTCGTATATGTCCTTGCATGTGACACCTTAGGCAAAGCGGAGCCCGAGCCGGGGCCACAAGAAGGACGGTGCCCCCTCCAATCTTAAAAAGGTGCGGCAAGTCTTCTAGCACCACGCCTTCCTTCAGTTTCAGTCGCACCACTCTCGTTGTCGATATCGCGTGTTCAAAGCCCGCGACGGTCCAGTTGTCGTTGGAAACCTCCTGAACTTCACCAAACTCACCTATCACTTGTCGAGTGCTCTCATTCGAGACCGCAAAGTCCACCCAGTGAATTTTCACGGTTACATCATGTTGGATAGGGTCGATGATAGTACAGAAGCCACCCTTGACTCGGAGTCCACCTGTTTTGAGTAATGCATCTTTGTCATCCTTGCTTCGCATCTTCACCAGCCAGATGTGATTCATCTGGAATGCTCCAATGCCAGCGATCGCCTTGATGAGTCCCACTTCTTCCAACGGGGCCCGAAAGTCTTCCAACCAGTATGGTCTTTTTTCCAAATCCCCGTGGAGAAACACACACTCTTCCATACTGTCACCCGACGACAATGTAGGCAACAAAAACCGGTAATCCGATGGTGCAGAAGGGAACCTAACACCGCGGCCAGCAGCGGCCGCGGAAGCGCTTCGCACGGAGCGAGCCATCACGCGTCCGTCTCTTACCGAAGCCGAAAGTGGACTCTATTTTTCACGTATACATGCAGTAAGAAGGAAGCGTTGGGTATATATAGCCCCTACTTCGCAGGGGCACGTCTGGCACAGAGGAGCACTTGCGTTTCAGGAGGAATTATAAGAAATATAAATTTATAGCACTATATTGTACTACTTGGTTAAGTTTGTTTTGGTTACGTAGCACAAGACCTTTAATCAGCCTTACTTATAAAACATTATATGTTATATTTATCTATTATAAAATGGCCATAAAAAGGCATTATGTACAGTGGCCGGAACAAGGTACCGAACTCATTCTCAGTGAATTTGAATGCTTCACACAACTAATATATCAGCGTTTAAAAGGTAATAATTGTTTTGGGGGTTTGACGCGCCAAAACAATGATGATATTTCGAGACACGCCACAATGGAATAACTGTGACTGTGCTCGAAGCTAATTGTGACCATCTGGTTATTTTGATTTGCTGGTCTTGGTAATGTTTGCTGTAATTTACTAAGTTTGTTGTAATTGTCTATTGCGGCGCGTGTAGCACTTGATATGGTTCGTTAACTTGCACTTCTCCGTTAAGACAGTATCAGAATGAAGTTTACATATCTTGGTTAAGTAATTTAGAACGAAATGTCTTTTCTTGATCTATGCATACCTTCTACGTCAGTTTTCCGTTTAATGATAATACGTTGAGACGATTCCTCTGATAGATGATGAGAATCGCATTCACACACTATTTTTGGAATATATAATCAAAAGCCGAGTAACAAACAGGTAGTAATGGGGCAAGAAAGGTAGTACCGGCTGCAGTTACTACCTCTTTCATTTCAGTTACTAACTGCTTACTGACGTAGGTAGTAAAGAGGTCGCAAAATGTTAGTAACGGTAGCAGCTAGTAACCGTTTACTAACGTAGGTAGCAAACAGGTACCAAAGGGTAGTAACGGTCAAAGAAAGGTAGTAACTGCTGCAGTTACTACCTATTCGCTTGCGGTTGCTACCTTTTTACTAACTTTTCTTAAGAGTGTACTTATAGGACCTCGTTCGATTGGGATGTTGCTTTTGCCGGATTGTTATTGTTAATGTTTTTTCGTCACTTGCCCTACAGTGAAAGTGAACGTGTCCCAATGTTCTTGAGTTCAGCGCTTCAAAAGCGCTGTGCGTTTATTATTATTTTTGTTATGCGAAGAGCTTTCAACGAAACATTAGGAATTCTTGAGTGAATATTTCCATGTGAGTTAGTTATATAATGCTTGTACTGTTGCGTAAGCACTGCGCATTCCAAGTCTCGGAACGGGATAAAATGCCAACAAAGGGGTTAAGATAATCTGGTTGTAAATAGTTACCCAGTCATATTTTCATTTCTTCTTTCTTTTATAATTGTTTCCCATCAAGGAGAACAAGTTGATTCAGCTTCGTTGTTTCCAGGTAAAGAAAATAACATGTCGCCTTAGTTTGGTCACGTGTGCTGTGAGAGTGGATACCCCGTAGAATACCGTGTTTTTCGTGAAGTGGCTTGGTCGTAATTCATTATCCGCACCATGTGGTGATCTTGTTTTTGAGAAAATAAATTATGTAAGCGAATGTCAATATCATAACTTTTAATTGAAATGAATAATGACAGCCAGATTCCGCGGAATGGCAAAGCCAAACGTGCATTCTCACTCAGCAAATGAAAAATATATACCAAAACAAGAAAAAGTGCTAGAAAACATCTCATCAGTATGAACAGCATGGTAGACGAACATTTGTCGCCCTGAGGTTTTTATCAGCCACCCCTCGTTGATAGGCACGCCTATGTGTACACATCTGCTGCGCGGTTAGCCTTCTTCATGGCGGAAGAGCAAATGGTGACCGCTTTATTGCGGCATATTTTGCGTAAGGTATATAGTGCCGCACCGTTCATAACTACACACCGGGTAGCATCCCTTATTCGTGCAGAAACAACTTCTTTGTGGTGCTTTGAAAATATATATTCAAGAATTACAGCTTCACCCTATATATGCACTACAATTGAAGTATAACGCCTTTTTTTTTCAAAGCAAAGCTCTGAGGTCCCCGTTCCTATTATAATAAAGAGGAACTAGATCGGCGCAAGGGCAGCAGCATCTTGTGTGCAGCAGAGGTTCGAGCTAGCATACTGGGCTCGGAACTGTGCGCGATCGCTGAACAGCTCCTATGCAATAAATCACCTTTATACTTCTCTGGGTGGCGTCGCTGTTGCTGGCTGGGACCAGCAAAACCGATAGAGTGGCCAAGGACAAAATGGAGTGAGGCTGTCGATATAACAAGCCACTGGTCAAGTAACCAGGCTTTATTGCTCCGCCACGCGTGCTGCTCCATCAGTCGGAGCTCTGGCGCACGCAGGGCTAGCAGGTGGCCTGCGGCTGGCTTCGCTGGTCGCAACGTATTGTGTCGGTATTTCGCTTGCTTTGCGACGCCTGCAATGCACAGCGTGGTTTGCGTAGCACTCGAGTGCTGTCAGTTTCAGCGGCAATATGTGACGAGTGTTACGTTGATACCAACTTCGAATAGCGAAAAAGAAAACGTTCAAGCATAGTTGTCAATGCGCCGACACGAAGCCACTCCTAAAATTGGCAATAATCGGCAAAGACCTGTTTTTTTGTCTGTTTACCGTAAATAGCAAGAGCGGCAGTCAGACAGGCTATCACACTTGTTGACTTGCAGCCTTGCAGGCACATGTACACAATTTCCGTTCCTTCAGGCATCCCCATTCTCTATATACCAGGCAGCCACACAAAAAGTAAATTTACCCCTATAATTTGTCATCTAGCCAATAGCCTGCTGCGCGGCACGCAAGTGCAAACATCGTGGTTGATTAGTGTCTGCGAGCCCGCCGGCGTTACAATGTAAACCTAAAAGCATATTTTTTCTTATCTCTTGCAGTGCTGAGACAACGTGCACATAGCTTTCGCAGAAGGGAGAAAGGAAGTATGAATGCATACATTGTACAATCCTCTCGATGCGCTGACTTAGCGTGCGTGAAATTGAATATTGGGGCTGCATATAGCTCCGTGCGCGTCATCGTGAAGACCAACAGTCTGTCACATTCCTTAACGCAACACTTACCAAGTTCGCCATGCAGCTTTCAGAGTGTTTGCAGACACTAAGCGTTCTAAACATAGCTGCTACACACTGTCGTGTGGAAGTGCTATGCCATACATCTGCTGTGCGGCGCAGTGTTTCAATATACGACGGCTGACCGTTAAGTAACACTGACAGCTCCGCAGTCCGTTCACACTTATCTCGGAAGTCCTCACCGGTGACAGTTTCGACAGCGCTAACACATATGCTTCCGGTCAATGAGTTACGGAATTTCGAAAGCAATATACGTGCAACAGATGTCTTATTGACCAGCATATGCTGTTACTTGTTTTTATTTTTACTCTTGAGCCCAAGCAGCTGTTGCTCTCATCGTAATTAGTCTAACGTGTCCTCGTTAGAGTGTTTGCTATGAATGAGCAGGCCTGCAATGCTCAGTCCGGCGGAAGAGTTTTAAAGACGATAGTCTTTCTTGGGGACCTTCGACACAAAAATTTTGGTCTGTCTGTCTGTCTGTCAGTCCGTCCGTCTGTCTGTCTGTCTATCTGTCTGTCTGCCCTTAATGGTACCATAAACGGCACCAAAGTGGCCAAACGATACTCCAAACGGCCGACCCCATCCGCAGCACCCACCAATCTTGCTCAAGACTAAGCGTTCATGCTTGTGCGATTGTCAACTAAAAAGCAATTCTTGCGCATGACTGGGACACTATAACAACATGTCAATATTCTGTATGTGTGTCTCTTACTAAAAAAGGAATACCCAAGTAATTCTAATGACCGTAGCGTTTATCTCGTTCCGCTAACCATGCAACGTTTGCAAGAAAAGGCAAGTGTTTCCAACTTTCTGATAAGATGACATGGTGTTGTCACCTACACGTCTCCTTGCGTTTTACACCTTCTCCCCCCCGAGACAGGCGTGCACGCCGCGCGCTTCGTTTTTCGAGATAACCGCCAGATAGCGCTCATGTCTCACATGTGACGTGACTTCAACTGCAAGCTAGAGGCACTCTTACGCAGTGCCTCCAGAATACCATTCACCAGTTTTCTTGCGCAGAACATCAAATAAACCTTTTTTCACTCTCTCCAGACGCAAGACTACCGTCTTTCGACAACATTTGCAGTGTAACATGCAGATACGTGACCAATACGTGATACGTGATACGTGCAGATACGTGACCAACGACTACCCTAAGGTAGTCTTGAAAGGTTTAATTAGCCATTAATATACATGTACGTTCACCAATTGTGCGCAGGCACTGGGGCTGCTGGCCGGGCGAACAGCGGAAGAACAAAATACGAGGAGACCAGGAAGTGGTGGGAGAAGAGCTTATCAAAGTGTCCCCTAAGATCTGCGCCATGGCGTCTCATCCAAAATTGGAACTTTTTGCTGATGTGTCAACATACACCGTACGAATGCAATAACCTTCTACTCTAACGGCTTCGGCTGCCTCAGTAATTTAGCAAGTGGTTTTATTGTTGCTTGTGACAATGACGGTGCACCTACCAAGAGAAGGTCGACAATTGCAACTTCTGTAATGCTGACTGGGGTAATCGGCCGCTACATTTCGATAATTGTTAAGATATTTACGTAGTTCGTTATTAAGGCACCTGACTGTCTGATATCCTCTATGACACTGAAAAACAATAAACTATCCTTTTTTACTGCAAACGTAAAACGTTTCTATGCTTTATGGCACACGAATAACAGACTGATTTATATTCAGTCTTCTGAAGGTTATTAAATGTCGCTAATAGACTTCCATATACGCGCGTGGAGAAACTGGCGAAAGTTGACGAATTTGATCAAAAAACGGCACAAAACATTGTGTCAGCGTTTGATAACACTATGCGAGGGTTACCGCCGCAAGAAGAGGAGGGTGCTTTGCTGAGAAGTCAGAAACTTTTCTGTGGGCAATATCTTCTCAAAAGAGGAAGCACCACAGAGTTTCCTAAATATACGCTACAATGAGCTCTGGCCCCAGTGTCTAAGGGAGCTGCAACTGACGGTGCTTCAGCGAGCATGCGAATGATGGGTAGTACATGAATTTGCCTAGTCTTCGTTCTCCAGGCTCCATGTGTGTTCATGTGGCATTGGAGCTAATGTTTCTCACAAAACAAAAATCTGCAAAAGTTCAGCTTTTGTGCTTCAACAACTTATTCTCCTAGGGTTACCTTTCCAAAGCGGGTCACGAAGTTCAAAAGCGTTCGTTCTTTCCTTCGAAACAAAACTGAAACACAGCGATAAACAAAGTGTGATTCGCCGCCTGTAAGCACGAATACCAGGTGAATCCGTGTACTACCCATCATCCCCGTAGTCGCTGAATGATTGCAGTGCCAAATCCCCTCTACGTAATTTTAGGAAACTGCATGGTAAGCACCACCTAAACACACTGATGGCTCCCTGGTCAACCAGTACGCCACAGGAGAAAGACAAAGTTAAGGGTCCTTGCCATACGTGGTGCCCACCTATCACCAACACCAAATCGTTCTCGGTATTCTCCAACAAAATAGAAGGGCCGCACAACTAATACTGTCCCAGCATTAGTTGAGGAGCCCACGGCGCTACTCGAATCTCCCGCTGACATTTGTCGGTAGACTCCCTTCGACACAGGAAGCACACCTACAGGCTAATTCATTGTTTTTGTTCTTTTTGTTCCATTTCTTTTGTTTTATTGGGTTTAGACATTGCGGTGTTATTTCATAAAGAATTTTCAACATTAGACAGTTTAACCCTTAATAGTGCGATAAATGTGTGCCAGCTCGTTCTATATATTTCTGTAACCAATAATTGTTGTTGTAGTATATTTACTGTAACCACTTTTCTTAATTATGTTATATAAGTGATTGTTCTTGAATTTTTATATATTTTATTCTTTTTTTCTATTGCCCTCCAGCTACGATCTCAGATGAGATCGGTAGTATTTGAAATAATAAACTAAAACAAAATATTTTGACCATGGGGGCATCCGACACCTTCTGAGTGCTTGACGTAGTACCAACTTTTTGTATTTTTATTTCTTTCGTTGAACCAAGAAGCTATAGTAGAGAACTATCTGTAGTTCGCATTTAGGGTAAATTACAATGACTGCGCTAAGGGTCACTACAGAGCATGGACAACATACACTAAATAGTAAAGCGATAGTTTACTTAGTCACCCGCTTTAATCGCAGGCATCCTGCAGCTTCAAAATGTTATGTTCCACTTCGCAGGACTGATATTGCAGTGGCGGCCTTCCAGTTTATCATAGACTACATGTACACTAGAGTATTTGTTTCATTCAATAACAGCGGCTCGCGAAGTGTCAACGATGCTGAAAAGCAATACTGCAAGGAGTACGCATTTGGGACTTCGTGGGTACTAGCAGCGCAACTGATATTGCCAGTAGCTTTTCGAAAGCTAAGCTATACGTTGCAGCACTATCAAAGCTGCAGCTTGATCCCTGGTCACTATGGCAACGAAAGCCTCGCTTCCACGCCATCACCACGGCGCTTAATAAGAGTCGGAGAGCATGGGTGGCTACAGGGATGGCCGTGACAGGATGGAGACTGAAGAAAACAGCCGCGCTGGGACAGCAGTGCTGATGCACTAGACAACGAAGGGAAAATAAACGCTTAATCAAGCAACGTTGCCCATTAGATGAAGTGAGTGAACCACGTCGAACAGTGTCCTTTTTGTCGTCTTATGTGGCCTCGCAGGAAATTGTGTACGTGAGGTGCTTTTTTGTGTCCGTTATGCGACACGCGTCCTTTATAAACCTTAGAAAGGGCCTTCGGGGGCCCCTCAAGCTTTCGTCAAGTGTGGGCAGCTTCGTAGCTCGGTAATTCGTTAGCAACTCCGCCTCATCTACTCAAAATAATTGGTCTCTTTTCACGCGCGCTCACTGAAAACACGCAATCTTTTTAAGCAAGTGCTTCGATACCTGGGATCAGTGTTGTACACGTTCCTTTAGAACTGGAACGAAAGTTGGTTTCTTGTTTCTTCCCATAATTGGAACGACTTATCGTAACATTTTCATATTGCAAAATAAACTCGTTACATTTACGCTTCGATAACTGGATCGTGTGCATACATTATTGTTACATTTCAATTTTTGATTGAAACACAATGCTGGATAATTGTGAGGCCAAATAAAGCAAACGATTTTGTGTTCTTTTCGCGCTACGTACAATTTACAAATTTAACATTGGTGGCGGCAGGTTATAAGTAGATAACTAGTGTGCGAGGAAACCATCCTAGACAAAGTAATGAGAGGCCACCGGCAAGACTACAAATAAGTCTAACGGCAACTTCAGTGCTCGTTCATTACAAGTGCAACACATATGACTCTACATCAGTCTTCAAATGTGAAGTGAAGGTACTAGACTTCACTCTGAAAACTTCAGAGGGTATCGCAAGAGCAATAAGGCTAAATAATCTCTTCAAACAGTTCTTCTACTCTCGCAAAGCAACTGACAGAGTGAAATTCATTTCCACTTAATTTGAAAGGAGAGAGCGAACTAACCACTTCATGCTCTACCTGTTCCTGACAGAGTGGAATGCCTTCATACTCTTCAGGCATGAGGGAGTAAAACATGATTATACTCATGTTTCTGATCTATAAATTGATGCGCCGGCACATGGCGAGTGATTCGAACTACTTAATAGCCACACATATATAATTAAAAGTACTGCATTTGTCGGTTTTGGCGTTAGAGGTGATAAAAGGGCCACTCACCAGTTTTGACAATTTTGAATTGGCAAACGCAATGTGTAGATGAGGCATTCATGATCACACCTGCAAAAAATTTGCAACGCTACGCGCCAAGGAAATGCGTAAAATTTCAAGATGAACGCTGCTCCCCCTTTTTTTGCCGGTGCGTACCTAGAGAGCGAGGGCACGACGTGCGCGTATGAATGTCTCTACGTACACGGCAATGCAGTGACTTCGGTCATCTACGTAGGCGACTATGCTCGGACCTTGCCAACAGTGACACGTGACATAGCGAAAATTACTTAAGAGAACATGCGTAGTTTATGTATGTGTTGCTTGAAGGGATTATTAATATCTAGTTAAATAATGAGACGCATTAAGGGAATGTGAGCGTTCTTTTATTTTTATTGTTTACCCATGAATTGCAACAAGATGCTGGTTTAATGTGCCGGCGTTTCGCATGCGTTTGTGTCCCCACAATTCCGCAGTCAGTGCATCGAGCAGACGACAGCCCTGAAACGCTCCTACGCGTTTGCACACTCATCCATGCTAGTACGTCTAAGCCAGCGTTTCCAAATCATCCCGCAAAAATAGGCATTACACCTCAAAACAATGCTGAACAACAACAAAAAAAGAAAAAAAAACATTGGAGACCCTCCAGCTTCGCCTTTAAAAGTTGAACGCGATAGCGAAATACGGCCCCTAGGGCGCCCTTCAACCACAAAGTGCACACTTATAATACGTTTTATTACATACAGGCACACACGCATACACAAACACGTACACAGCAGATTTTACCAACGCGCACCCACGATTGGTACATACAGGTTTTTCATCTAAAGCAACAGTCGCATGACCTCTAAGGTACACGCCGCGCACTTGCCATCTCCGAGGCCATAAAGAATCGGACAATGCCTCAAAGAAGGCAGTGCATTATCTAGCGTTTGCTGTTTGCTTGATCAACGCCTCTGGAAAGGCATGATGCCACACCGTGGTCGTCTGGTGCCTAAGGTACTCGGTTTCTGACCCGCAAGTCGAGGGATCGAATTTCGGCTGTGGTGGCTGCATTCTCAATGGAGGCGAAAAATCTGTAGGTCCATGTTCTCGCGTTTGGGTGCACGTTAAAAAATCCCAGGTGGTCAAAATTTCTGGAGTCCTCCACTACGGGTTCCGTCATGATTACATGGTGGTTTTGGGATCTTAAACCCCCCAAGTCAATGGAAAGGCATAATATGTAGTCCGCTAGATGAACATAGTTGTCCATATTTAGAGCTGTTTGAAAATTCTGTGCGTTTATAGCGGCGATGGCTGCACTATCCCGGCCTTTTTGAAATGTAGTTTGAGGCGTGTCAAACACTCCCATAAACCGACGCACGGGCTCATTTTTGTCGTGACACTTGTCCAACAAAATACGTTAAAGGGGCCCTTAAACACTTTTTCGGGTAACCATAATGTAAATTGAATAGAAAAGGTTATTGCCTCATGAATTCGACGCCGAAAAAATTTTCAGAACCGTCCAGTGCGAGTGGAGTTACAGAGGTTTGTCCCATGCTGCAATTGCACTCTCTCTTCTCTTGTCCCGACAAAAGCGCTGGAAGCTAAGCACGGAGGGATGGCAGGGGCAAAGAAACTACATCAACTGCGCCTTGTGACCTTGAGAACTTTTTTAACGCGATAGCGTAAAAGAGCTCGTGTCGCAGAAAACCCTCCGTTGGCGTCGGTCCAGTTTGTTGTGAGAGAAATATCGTCTGTGCGTCTGTGACCGGAAAATCAAGTTACTGAGATAGTCGCGGGAGGCCGTTACTTGTGCACGCCTTCGCGCGCAATCGCACGGAAAAAGCCGCGTATTTGAAGAAAAAAATGTTCTCAAGGTCACAAGGCGCGGTAGTTTCTTTGCTTTGCCACCCTCCCTGTTTTGCTTCCAGCGCTTTCGTCGGAACGAGAGAAGAGATAATGTAATAAAGAAAAGAAAGAGAGAAGAACAATTGCAATTCCAGCATGCGACAAACCTTTGTAACTCCATTCGCACTGAAGGGAATCTTAACACATTTGCGGCATTAAATTCGTGAGGAAACAGGCTCTTCTAGTGAATTCATTTCATGGTTACTTGAAAAAGTGTTTCAGGGCTCCTTTAACGCATTTTGTTCGACAGGTGTCACGACGAAAACGAGCCCTTTTGGTTATAATAGCAAGGGCAGGTCCAATCTACTGTGTGCGTGTTTGTGTGCGTGCATGTGTATGTAACAGAACGTATGAATAAGTATGCTCTCAGTGGCTGAAGGGTGCACTAGGGGCCGGATTTCGCCATTGCGTTCAATTCTTAAAGGGTCACTCACCAGGCCCCATAAGAAATTTTAGTTAGACAGTGGGAATTGTTTGGATGTCCAATTAGGAACATTTTGCCACGAAAATGTTTTGAATCGGTGCATCACGAGTGGAGAAAATGGGTTTTTTGAAGGGGTGTCAAACGACGATAAAAGGAGGCGAGCTCGAAACCCTTGCCGCTCCTCCGCATAGCCTTCGCAAGCCAAATCTCTTCCCCACCCTCTCCGGCATCCGACCAAGAGGTCACGCGCCCAAACAAGTGCAACCCCCGAGCACGCGAGCGGCGTTCTAATACGGTAGCGTTAGAGAGCTCGTGTAAAAGAAATTCCGCTGTCGGCGTCGGCCCCGTAGGTTGTGAGTGAAAAATTGTTCTTGCGCGAAAAAGCTCGTTACAGAGATCCACGTGGGAGGCCGCTACTTGTCCACGGGTGGGCGCGAGATCACACTGAGAAAGCTGCGCATTCGAAAAGAAAAAAAGAAACATTGGGGGATTCCTAAGCTTAGCCTTCACAGGGCCACTCACTAGGTTTGACAATTTTGAGCCGACAAGTGAAAGGCGTGACATCATTCTGGCCATCTGCTTGCTTCGATCAACGGTCCTGCGGTTTCGGTTTATCGTTAATTCCCCCGTTAGAGATTGCTGAAGCTTTCAGTGACTACTTCTTTAACACTGACGTCATCCCTGATGCTGATTATCAGCTTCCCCTTTCTCGTCTGCCACAATCATTCTTCTTATTTCCTACCACATGTCAGGAAGTACATGATGTCATTCGAAACCTGAACACAACAAGTGCTGGCCCTGATGGTATTTCCCCAACAAACGTAAAAATAATTGCACATGCTGTTTCTGATATTTTATCATCCATAATTAACTTAGCTTTCAAAACTGGTATTTTCCCTGTAGAATTGAAAAGTGGTAAAGTTGTTCCTGTGCTTAAAAAAGGGGACCGTACACAAATATTTAATTATCGACCCATTTGCATCATACCTTTCTTTAGCAAAGTATTCGAAAAATTGCTCGAAAATCGCCTGACCAAATACCTCCATAAAGTTCAGGTTCTTTCACTTTCGCAATTTGGTTTTCGTCAAGACTATTCTACTGAACTCGCTCTGTTATCTTTAACCGAAAAGCTAAAGAGAGCAATAGATAGGGGCTTATATGCAGGTTCTGTTTTCATTGATTTTACCAAAGCATTCGACACTATCAACCACTACATTCTTTTCTTGAAGCTTGAAGCCATTGGCGTAACTGGTCCTGCACTAATGTTAATAAAAATTACCTACTCAATAGAAGTCAAGTTGTAAGTCTGTCAGGTTTTCAATCTACACCGAAGGTAACAAATATTGGAGTCCCTCAAGGTTCTATCCTCGGCCCACTTCTCTTCATAATCTATATCAATGACCTACCAACTTCGCTTACCACTTCAGAGTCCTTACTTTACGCAGATGACACAACAATTATTAACACTGATAAATGCCTCCGATCTCTGACACAGAAATTAAATAATGATCTTTCAAGCTTGACTGCTTGGTGTTTCCATAATAAGCTACAAATCAATCCCACCAAAACTAAGTTCGTTGTTTTTCACTCTCACCAACGTGAACATAATCATATCCCGCCAATATTTATAAATCAATTTGCAATTGAAGCTGATGAGGAGGCCACTTTCTTGGGAATACAACTTGACCGCAACTTGAAATTTCATTCGCACATTGCTCTCCTACGACGAAAAATGGCTTACGGCATACGTGTTCTGCTTAAAGCCCGTGATATATTTTCCCAACCTACATTACTTTCATTGTACTACGCTTTTATTCATTCTCACCTTAATTACTGTATCACATCCTGGGGCAATACTTACAGTAGTCATCTTGTTTTCCTCCAAACTATGCAAAATCAATCTATTAGAATACTTACCCATAGTCACCATCGCAGTAATGCTATAGCACTCCTACAAGCCAACAACATCCTTACAGTCTGTAATACTTTCAAATACAAACTAGGAATATTACTGTACAAGCAAATCAACAATCTGCTTCCTGTGTCCATTATCCCTCCATCTAATCTAGTGAATACTAACCTGACTAGGTTTGCCCACAATCGGAATTTAATCTTACCAAGGGTTCAGAATAATTATGGGAAACAAACAATTTACTTCAATGGAATCCATTTCTGGAATACTATACCTCCTGCAATCAAAACATCGCAATCCATTGGCAAATTCAAAAAAGAACTGAAGACGTTCCTCTCATCACAATCATGATCCGGGTAGTTTTCGTCACTTCCGTTAATCTCCTTCCTATTCATATCATTTCAGAACATAGGTGTAAACATCGTTTCATCACCATTCATTGCTGAAACAGATGTGACATTGATCTTCTGTTCATTATGTATTTCAATGCTTTTTTTTAACTGAATTGTCCTGAAAGATGTATAGAAGTGCCTAACTACCTTGTTTTTTTATCTTGACCTCATTGGGAATTTTCGTAAAATTTTAGAGGCACTGCATTACCTTTCTTTATTGTGTTGACTGATTTTGCAATTTTTTCTACATATAGGAGAATTGATTTATTCTTATTTTGTATGTTGTCTGCTTCTGGCTTCTGTCTTCTTTCTTTTTTTTTTTTTTTTCCTGCGTTCACTTGGTATTTTTAATTTGTCCTTCTTTCAGCTTGCATTGTATTTTTTGCTTCTTTTTGTACTGCTGTTTGCTATTTCAATATAATTTTTTTCTGTATTCATTACTGTAGGAGGTCCCGATTCAGTCTTTGACTATGGGACCTCCTTCTGTATACTAACAATTTGTAATGCTCCTGATGTCATAATAAAATCATTTCTGACTCTGACTCTGACTCTGACTCTGGATGGAATTAATGCACCACCATAATGACGATGGCCTGCTTTTTCAAAAGCTGGAAGCCGAACTGAGCTGTTCGCATAACAAATTTCAGTTCCCTTTTGATATAACCACATAACTACTCTAAATAAACGTCTATTTTAAACCACTTTATTACTATTGTAAACGATGTTATTAAAAATTCGAAGATACCTGCAGGTACGGAAAAAGCACTGTTAAAGCATCTAGGAAATAAAGCAATTTCTAATGGTCGGAAATTTCGAAACATATCTCTCTTGGTTTATTGCCCACATGAGCAAATACGACCACTCACAGAACCCAACTTCAAAGACACGGCTCATAATTGAGGAGTAGAATAAACCCGCCGCGATGATCAGAGCTGGGCCCAGACGTACAGTTGGATCACCCTCTACTCACCTTCCACGAAATCACATCGAAATACCGAAACGACAGAAGCCGATACCACTTACCACATACAAAGCTGGAACGCGCGCAAGAGGTAGCTTTTGGCGCGCTACGAGCGAGATAGCGCCCATCACAAGGCCAAATTGGCCGTTACAACTCGGACATAAATCCACAATGCCCACACTGCAACGATTTGTTAGCATTTATGTATTTCATAAATTGTGATTTACTACCTTCATCATCTGAAAAGAACACCTTTAAATACATACCTTACTAGGTAGATTTACTGTTTCTTTTTTTTTACTAAGTAATAAGAACAATTCCCACTGAGACTGAACACGGACTTCGAAGTGTAACTGCCACGGCCGCAATCTTACCTGTGAGCTTCGGTATAGGAGCCAAGTGCCTTAACCTGTGATACTTCATGGTGGACTGCAGAGATGTCTGACAGACAGAGTACCTCTATAGACAATCAAGAAAAATGTTTTCCATTATTTCCTAGCACGACTACGTAGTTAAAATAAGAAAAAAATTAACTAGCGCTTTCTAGCTCTTCAACTACTTCTCTTCAACTACTTCTGGGAGAACTCGATGCGCAGATAGCAAACACCAACACACCCAGCAACACACTTCTTCCTCCAAGCAATACTTCTTTTTTCTGACAGAGCTTTTCATGGTTCATAGCAAACGCACTGTTGCGTTGCAATCTTTGGTTACTTACGTGACTTGTTATGGTAGCTTCTAGATATCTAAATAAGCCAACTCTTCAAAATTGAATGTAGAAATATGCATTGAAGCAGTGAACCTATTCTTTTCAGATTTTTTTGTCCATGATTTATTTAGTTTAATTTTTGCCTCGTAATGAATGGATGTCCGTGTGTCGCCAGACGTAATAAAGATAAACGTCAGAGTTCTGGACATTCTCTCTTTATTAACTTACTGGGTTTTCGAATTTGAATTTTCTTTCATTAGAGCAGCAAGCACTAGCTCCTAAAGGCGTTGTGAAATACTGCCTACCAATGAGAGACCATTTCAGTTACACATATGACTGTTTAAGAGACACCAGGGCACCTCGACCCACTATTTGTGAGAAGGCCAGTATGTATTCAAAATGTATACGTCTTACGTGCGAATGATTACTTGTATTTTGGTAGTTAACGGTGCACAGCTGACAATAACTTTACGTTTGAACGTCCGATTCAACTATCAACTGTATTGGTGGCCACTGCACAGTTTCTTGTTGACCAACAGCGCACGCTTTTACATTTTATGCCGCTTTCTACACCGAATAGTCAGAACTAATTTTCGTCGCCTCAGCATGACGCCAGTCGCTACTATGTCGAAGAAGAAAATGATGCACCCAGTGTTGTCGTCGCCTTAATAACTGCCATATACAGCGGATGCGACTGGACGGAATCTCATATCCGTCTGACGAGGACACAGCAACAAGTACTGGAGAAGGATATTGCGTTTGCTTGCAAGAATCGTGTTACCACTGGGGCACTGTCCGAGCGAGATTATCAGGAGTTGTTGTTACATTGTGTCTCCGCCAGAGAAAGTAGCGACGGCAACCGCCGACACGTAAACGCCACTAGGTTCCCTAGTGAGCATCGCGTCTCTACGTCGCATTTTGAGTGAACGCAGACCCACTGTCGGTTCAATCGGTATTTGTAATCATGTTACTAAGTAGAGTATGCGGAGGGTTCTGCTAGTAATGGTGCTAAATACTGTAGGACATCAAACAAAAGCAGCCATTGTCAAATTGTGCGCCTGAAGGTGCTTATTTTGTTGCTGCTGAAAATTATTATGGCGTACAAAAATGATGAGTGCAGCTATATCAAAGAGCTGTTGTTGAATTTTCATCACCAGGCTTCACCAGTGCACTGCCGTAATCAACATTTTTAATATCAATATTTTGGGATATATACACGTGTATTACTTGCACACTACTAGAGTGCGATATGAAAATGCCCCAGAACTTTCATACTTTACTAAAAAACGGTGACCGAATGTTTTACAGCGAAAGCTGTTGTGTGATCAAAAGTCAGGTAATGCGCGGTGCTATAGCTGTCCGCTCCCGGCGGTGTCTGTAACCCCTATCGTGAAATAAGAAAAAAAACATCCTAGTACCAAAAACACAGTGGGGCTCAAACCCGCATCCGCTGGGTGCCTGCTCAGTTTTCTACCACTGAGCCACGCCCGTGCTTGAGACTTGTTCGCAAACTTCCCTTAAGCAGGCTTGACGTAGAGAAAGAAATCACGTTATTATGAGCAATAAAGCGTTTTAGAACAGCAAAAAAATAACCAGTCGTCGCACGATGTCAATAGCATAACGAATGGGTCGTTGAATGCTCTTACCCATTAAAGAACCTGTTCTTGTTCCCCTATTACGTGTGACGCATACGCACTTCAGCAATAATTAATCATCATCGTCAGCACTGCATGAACAATTGGCACGAAATTCCTTGCAAGTGTTTAGTGAATAAAACGCTTCTCTGAAGATTAACGAAAAGTAGCATAGCAAATGCTGCTCTACTAACCAGAAATTATTATTAATAATGCTGAAGTGGGTACCCAGCAAGTGTGTTTGTAGCTGTTTCCCAATGAGTGTTTAGCAAAGGCTCTGAAAGGCCACTCTTCAAGCTTTCGCTGTGACTGTGCTGCGCCTTCCGCGCAGGCCTGGCGTATTATTGTCTTATGTAACGTGTCTAATATGTAACGACGTGTTACCTGGCTTTTCATGTAAAAAATTTTAACTGCGTTTGATACTTATCGTGGAAAGTTTTACTACTGTGTCTAATTTTCAGATGTACAGCATGACAAAACTACCCTAAATTTCATTATGAAGCAACTGAAGCCAGCACATGCATTAAGGTTCCTGAGCCACGGTGAGATATAAAATCTCCCATTTTCATCACGCTGTTTCTACAACAAAAAAATCTAGTTTCGTTGTGTCAGTTGCTACATGTACGCAAATGAAACACAGTGATTCTCGTGAAAATACTTTGTTTATAGAGCGCTAATCTCCAAAGTGCACAGCGTATCAGTTTGTAGAAAGAGGCGAGTATTTTGTGTGTGATTATGGTGCTTGTGGTGTTTCAATCCCAGCAGAACACGGAAACATTTGATTCTCTAAACTAAGAATGTACACCGGGTATTCAGATGTATAGTTTATGCGTAACGAACTGTGAAGCTTGTCTATAGGGCTGAAAAAAAACCCTAACAATATTCTTACAAATACTTCTATACAAAACGTCATTTGTGTCTTCGTTATGACATTCTTAAAGCGGTGAACAAAGATGTTCTGAAAAACGAGGTTATTGCCATAATTAATTTTAAATTTTTCATTCTTTTATTTTAACAGGCCCCCTATAGACCCTAAATTAGGCATCAGATAAAGGGGTAGGCATAAAAATAAAAAACTAGTATTACGGTAAAGAAAAAAATTCACCAGTAAAATAAAAAAGTGGGCAGATCCTACCTACCTTTGCAATTGATGTTATGTGAAGGATGCGCATGGAAGCTGATTGTGTTATAATTTTTTCGTCGAGCGAAACCTTACGAAGTGGCATGGAAGATATGTACAAATGCGCGCACAGGCGTACGTTAAACCGCTGCATGTGTTTTATATCACCTTTGTTTTGCAGTTGCGTAACGATGCCAAAAGCAACATGCGGTAAACCGGTTAAAATGCGGCGCTCGAGGATGGTACTCTCCATAGACTCTGATACATAAAAAAGCGCAAACGAATGACACCTGGCTACAATCAATGTTAACCCGATGTGATGGCTGTGTCGTAGGAGTACATAGGTTATGTTTATAAAATTCAAAAGCCAGCACTGTATCAACAATTGGCGTCTCACAAACATTAGGGTCTACTGGAAAGACAGTTCCGAGAGCTGGCGTGACTTTGTGGGAGAATACTTGATTGCCACGCAGAATGCTAGGGTTCGATTACTGCTGGGACAATGGCATTTATTTTTTGCATTCCTCCGGTCAGCGCTTCCAATGTCCGCTTTTGTTAAAGTTCAAGCGTTAAATTGGCACATGTGTGTTCTCGCTGTTCCTGGGTAGACAAACTTTCGAACACCTGTGGCACACACCTGCATACAAGTGGCACATACTTACCCCTCGTTATAAGCCACTGTTTTTTGGAAAGTGTTTGACGACGTGCGCGACAATATTGTGTGTGACATTACTGATTGATTGATTGATATGTGGGGTTTAACGTCCCAAAACCACTATATGACGCCGTAGTGGAGGGCTCCGGAAATTTAGACCACCTGGGGTTCTTTAACGTGCACCCAAATCTGAGCACACGGGCCTACAACATTTCCGCCTCCATCGGAAATGCAGCCGCCGCAGCCGGGATTCGAACCCGCGCCCTGCGGGTCAGTAGCCGAGTACCTTAGCCACTAGACCACCGCGGCGGGGCAATGTGTGACATTACTGATGCCATTACCAGCGAGTCGTAAGCGAATAGATAGATAGATAGATAGATAGATAGATAGATAGATAGATAGATAGATAGATAGATAGATAGATAATTATGCTCGAGGTGCCTGCGGTACGAAAAGAAATGCTTTGCAAATACATTAGCAGGTACCATGCCTCATGGAAATCTGTTTTATGTAATTGTCTAATTGTGTATCCTGCTTTTGTCGGCTCTAAGCATAACCTTAAGACGTGTTTACACTAGAGATACACGAAACCAATTTTGGTCTGCCGGCTGTCTTTAGGAGTGCATTCTCTTTTGTCATCGGCCTATGTACACCGCAAAGACACAAACAACTCCAGGGTGGTCTTTTGAGGACCCCGCTCGCGCCCTGTCGTGCTCATAGTATTTCGTTCACCAATTCTGTAGTCACATTGGAGGCACACGCCGCGACACTTACTAAATTTCTACTCCTGCACCTTATTTTCAGGCATGCTCCCCGTTTTGCCATTGTCCCTATTCGGCTAAGCGGCACTCCCCCGCCATAATCTATGGTTACGAGAAACGCGGTTGGGGATACACAATATAAGATAGCAAAAAAAAGACTTCCATTGTGTGCTGCAGCTGCCTATTCAGACCCCGCGGAAGCCTCGGAGAGGGCATTGTTAACTCCACCAAGGTTGACACTTTGTGGTTGATTGATATGTAAGGTTTAACATCCCATAACCACCATATGATTATGAGAGACGCCGTAGAGGGGGGCTCCAGAAATTTCGACCACCTGTGGTTCTTTAACGTGCACCCGAATCTGAGCACACTGGCCTACAGCATTTTCGCCTCCACCGAGAATGCAGCCGCGCAGCCGGGATTCGATACCGCAACGTGCGCGTCAGCAGCCGAGTACCTTGGCCACTAGACCACCACGGTGGCACTGCACTTCGTAGTCGTTTGAAGTAAGGACATGGGGCGAATTTTCGCTCAGGCGCCGATCTCCCGAAGACACGCTGACGACAAGTCTGCGCATGACTTTTGCTGGGGTTTGCGGTTTCTCGTCATGTTACGCTACGATGAAATGTTTTCTTTTTAGGCGGCGTCAGTGTCGTCCGCCTAGTGTGACCATGGGGTATGGCGACTTCATCGGTGGGGGACTCGTGGGCCGATGGTTAACGCCTGCGTCGTGTTTTTGTCCGGCTCATGTCGGTATCGTGTTGCTCTAGTGCAAACGCGCCTTTAAGGAGTCGATAGAGGCATTCTTTCTAAGTGCAGTAGGCGTGTGCGTGCGGAAAACTCACCATGTAAGTCTTTTACAACGGAGTTTGAAGAGCTCAATTGTTGATCTCACGTAAACCAACGCTCACCTTAGAGCCAATACGTCACCAATACGCAAAACAATGTGCACTTTTGGGTGCGATGATGTGAATCTCCTACGTAGAGAGAGAGAGAGATAAAGATACAAGGAAAGGCAGGGAGGTTAACCAGACGCACATCCGGTTTGCTATCCTGCGCTGGGGAAGGGATAAAGGGGAGAAAAGAGGTTGCACAAAGATGAGAAGGTACACAAAATCACGAGAACACTCGGGGAGCACACACAGTTCACAGGCGGTCGCTCAGGTTTGTTGACCTAAGGTAAAGAAGCAGTGCTTTGGTTGCTTTCTGCGCAACTGAGGCAGATGCCCAAGGTCCTAGTATCTTCTGCACACAAAATGGTCCGGGGTCAAGTCGATTCAAAACCATCCGTAGCTGGCATCGCTGTGTGTCGTAGCAAGCGCAGCTGCAGAGAATCTCCTACGTAAATTTTCTCAGTGCTTTCCTCCTAAGTTAAGCAACAGTTGAATATAGCTTGTTCAATCGTAGGAATACAAAGGTAATGTTTAATAGACTTCTACAAAAGTGCAGCAAACCCTGGAAGCACATTGACGCTAAGGCAAAACAACTGCTGTATTACTGAATTTCATATGTTGCGTATTTGTCACTTTCATATAAAATCACACAGAGAGTACTGTAGCCAGAATTGACATCGTAATAACATAACGCTTGGCATAGGCTCTTCGTGATTTAAGATCCTGCAAGGGTTTGTAGAATACCTGACCTCTACGCAGAATGCGTTGGTTCGATGGCTGCTAAGTTTTTTCGCTATAGCAGCCATCGGTAGCACGCACGCTGCCGATGCCGCTCTTAGGGTCGAAGCACCTTATTGCCGATTCTTGTCCGTGCACTTCTGTGATGTCCATCACGGGGAGACGCGTTGATGTGAGACACAAAACGAAGCTTACCTATACACTGATAGATAAGACATCAACCATTATTGCAACTGAGGAATATAAAACGTCAACAAGCACGAACTTTGAGCTGACAACTGCCACCAGGATTACAGCGTCTGCGTACTCTTTCCGGATTAGATAATAAATGAAATAAACGAAGATCAGGAAAAGAAAGAAAAATAAAGTAACCAGGCAAATATGTTGGAGCCTGACACAAAAATTTGCAACAGTAGCACAGCAAAAGAACAATGTCGACAGACAGAGGGTCATCTAAGCTCCATTCCTTGCTATAGATATGTTTCCGCCTGCAATGAGTTGGAAGGATGTACTACCTAAGGGGAACGCCAATCGACGCTAGTGTATGCTGAGTGGCGGCTATATTTGAGAGGTAGCGCAGTTCACTTTATATTGCAGATATATTGCGAACACATTATCACATAGATCGTGACCTCACTACTCTCGGCATTGTCATATTACCGTCCCTTTATTTTATGCACTGCATTATTTAACACAAAATACATGCAGCCGTAAAATCAATACGAGAAAAAGATGTAATCATAGGGCCAAGTCGCTTAAAAGAGGGACAGTTGTATTGTGAGACACATCGTGGTTATGAAAAACAGTTCTCTTTCACTGTTCTCCTCTTATTGGCCGTACAGGGCTAAAGCTAGCTTTTTAGGGGCGAAGCTCTTTATGGTGTGGCTTGTGCGTCTCTCGTAGTACGTAACTACCAGTGGCACATACCCGAAATAGGTATAACATTTGCCCTCCAAGGTCCTGCCGGTGAGAAATTTCTTCTGTGCGTTGTTTAACAATAAAAATTAGTGCTCAATGTACATACCAATGGCTGCTATTGGCGAATGA
The DNA here is from genome assembly GCA_013436015.1 of Rhipicephalus annulatus. Lineage (NCBI taxonomy): Eukaryota > Metazoa > Arthropoda > Arachnida > Ixodida > Ixodidae > Rhipicephalus > Rhipicephalus annulatus. Next base: position 122,373 of record WOVY01009848.1, read on the forward strand.
GTGACAGGAGCATTCGGCTTTTAGTCAACGCGCACGCTGCAATCCCTATTAGGAGCCATTGGCATGTACATCGAGCACTATCAGACAAGAAAGGGATGCTACATTATACTCGCTGGGTGTAACCTCCTTAGTTTTAGAAAGGTTCAGCGAGCGTTGAGCCGCAGGGCCGTGAATACGATGAACTAGCATATACCATGAATGAATTCGAGGTGGTTAAAGGGGGGAAGCAGATACGAAGCGCAAGCCGTAAAAAATCAAAAGCTGAATTCTCCTGTCTCTCATTTCACATTAGCAGCCACTGGCATGTACAGTGAGCACTATCTGACATGAAAAGGTTGCTACGTTATACTCGCTGGGCGTAACCTCCTTGGTTTTAGAAAGGTTTAACGAGCATTGAGCCGCAGTGCCATGAATACAGTGAACTAGTAAATACCATGAATTCAAGGTGGTTGAAGGGGGGAAGTAGACCCGAAGCGCAAGCCGTAAGAAAGTGTGCATGTGCCACCTCTCGTTTAGTCCTTGGAATAGTCACTGAATGGCGGTGCTTCTATATGGAGAATATATGATAAAAAGATGCGAGATGGTGGGACTTGGAGTGTTGAATAGATGGACGAATGGACACACAGACAGATGCATGGATGGACGCATGAGCGGACACAGGGGCGGATGCATGAACGAACGCAGGAACGGGCGCACGAACAGACGCATGAACGGTCACACAGACGGACGCATGGACGGACGAATGCTTCGCCCCACTCTCCATCATTCACTGCGTGGATATGCTGGCATTTTGTTAGCTCTAACGACAGTTGCTGTAATTAAAACGGTGTTTTTGGATGGCCAACCTAAGTCGTGGTTTTATAAGACCTCCGTGCAGCGTGTAGTGGCATGCTGTTCGAATAGCAGGTGAGAGCGTCAGACGAGCGAAAACGGAGGCCTTGAGACACTTGCCTCCACCGCCTCCCGGTTCTCAACATCCAATGGTTTGTGGGAGAGTTCAACAAACCAAAACTGAGCATGTCCGTTTCTATGACGAAGCGCACACGAGGAGGCCCAGTTCCAGCCCAATGCATGCACAAGAACGTTTTCTAGATTTGTAAGCATTAGAGCAAGGCTATATCAAGCTCTCAAACAGGGCCGAAGCACGAAATGAAGTTCCTGTTTTTCTAATCGGCTGTTGCCGTGTTGCCGCTTTTGTCACTTTTCTTTCGGCCTGGTGCCTTTTTCGATCTTCATTTTCATTTATAATTTATTCAACATTAAGGGCCCGAAGGCAATACATAAGGGGGGGGGTCGTACATCTAGGTTGCAAGTTTCTAAGCAATGTAACAATATGAGGGTGCACACTGAATACAATGAATTTGCAAATACAGAACACAAGCGGAAATAACACGCATAACAAAACAAAAAATATGATAGGCGATAAATAAATTCTGGGAGTACAGTAAAACAACCATAAACGCAAGAGGTAATGTGCTGTTAGGTCATCGCATTTGGATTTTGGAAAAGAGTTAGTTTTTCGCGAAATGTTGAGCGGTCGCTGCAAGAAACAATATTATCTGTCAGCGCAATCCATAGTGTTGCTTCTATTGATGCTCTTATCTCTTAGTTATATGTAAATAGGAAGTACTCTGTACATTCTGGGCTGTTTAAAACGTGTACATTTCACGAGTCAATGCTATACATATTTAAAATACATCCTGCGTTACTGCCACCATATTTTTGCCATTGAATGACATTTTCTTTGATGAGCACCGTGAGGCAAACGCAAATGCATATGGTGCGGTGCTCCCACTGGGAGCACCACACCAGATGCAATCACTAATTCGAGCGTCTTTGCGCGTAAATGCTAACCGCACAAACCAGTACCGCGAACTCAAACCAGTCGGCGCATAACGACAAGCAGAGCACGTAAGCACGTATTGTTGATAAAAAAAATCAACCTCACTGAAGCGTTAAAGAAACTTGCGTGAGAAATGGCGACGTCCTGCAACATTAATTGGGACTTGTCTACGGCGGTAGAGCAGGCATTGAATTGAGCAAAAATCGAAACATACTCATAGCGAGAGACGCGCAACTTACTTGCAAAGTGGATTTGACAATGTCGGCCTGAAGTTCTCGCTTCCAATTCTATGCAACCATATCTTTTGTCGCGACTCATTGTGCTTTACGGGTGGTATCATAAAGAGCTTTAAGCCATCACTAGACTCGTTCTCGTATCAGAAGGCGCTACAAACACTCAAAGCAATGAACAGCGACGGTATTCTTGGGTTAAAAGTCTTTGGTAGCGCAGCGCAAACGGAAAGAGAAGTTGGTATCCGTCAAAACGTATGCCCTGAGCCCCAAGGAGTCTGCGCCTGTAGAGCAAAGATGGTCGTCGCGTGCGAATGTAAACAAAGAAACACGGTTAGGTTAGTTGTTCGTGAGGAAAAGGAAGAAGGCACCTAATTTCTGTCTGCCTACAGGCGACGCGGCGCAGTGCCTGCGGCGAGTGGTCCCACGGGCGTCAGGTTGGAAGAGAAGGAAAAGAGAGAAGGCGCGCGAATAACCACATACGTAGCTACTTTGTAAGGTTTAAGGGGCTTTAGCGGAAGCACCCTGCAACCTCCTCCATTCACCTACTCGCACGAGGAGAGGGAGAGAGTTGGCCAATGCGCAGTGAGGGAGTGGACGGTCACCGAGAGGCGGACACAGTGCCGAGAAAAAAGCTGCTTTCCATTTAAAAGCGAAACAAAGTATGTGTCACTCACGAAAACACAAAAGTGGGTTGGTTAATGTTGTGTGCGACGAATTCAAGTATAAATTTTTTTCATCAGCTTCGGAACGCAGTTAACATTACCACGTTGAAACAAATTTTATTGGTCATTCGAGCAAAGAAGTTTGCTAGCGAACATTTTAAAACATGTGTTGCGCTGTTTAACCCAATCTGCAATCCGGGAGAAACTTGAATCGATACGCCCTACCAGGCTGCTCCCGCTTGCGAGTCTCGCTGTCACGAACTTTTAAACCCATTAAAAGTTGGACGTGACCTCTGAAGCCCCGAAGCGGTTTCTTTTATCGCTTTAATACGGTAGATGGCAGAAACTCGTGAAAACGTGCAGAAAGTCGTGCGTCGGGGATCTGACAAAAAAATAACTGATCGATGACTGCTCCGACATACTGCAAACACATGTTATAAAAGTGAAATCTTTGTGTTGACTTCTCTGTGCTTTATTTCAAAATTCTGGAAGGGAGAAAGGGAGGGTGGGCAGGCATTGCAATGCTCAACCTTACAGTAAATTTCTGCTATCCACGGGCTAATCGATAAGCATGATCTGCCGCCGCGCTGGCAAAAAAGGAACAGCACTTCTGCCGTTTTATTTCCCCTGGCCAGAGCGTTGGTCAGTTTTCGATGCGACTGAAGTGAGTTATACTGCTCGGGATCGCACTTTAAAAACAAAAATAATGGGGGTTCGTGGGGAATGTCATTGAAATGACGCTTCTGGGAAAAGTGTTACTTTTTTCGCAGGGTCAGAAGGCAATGGAGCTCAAAGAAATGACTGAAAGAACGCAGGTGTACCTGCCGCCACGACATGACATAATGCCATTCTGATTACCCTGTGGAACACCACAGAATGTCTTCACATATGCAATAATTTAAAACAAAAGCAGCATTAGGCGCGTATACAAATTGTTGCAGATTTATTAAGAACAAATAAAATTATTTGCAAAACATCAACAATTACGAAGATCCGAAGTAAGTGTTATCTGCACATTTACCTGCAGCCGGCTTTCCCTTCCAAGTGCTATAAAGAATCTAACATGGCCCTTCTAGCATTTGCATCCAGACGTTTTATTGAAGGTGAGGTACTTTGCTACATTAAAAATTTTATAAAAATTATTGAATAATGAAACCATTCATTAGTTTTTTTTCTATTGACTTAAGGACAGTGGTTTATGTGGTAACTTTATTGGGCGTGGTGGTAGTTTATAGAAAACCTTTTATTTACAAACTCTCCAACAACTGAACTTGAGGTGTCTGTCATTCGTACTGAAGAATGACAGACAGTTTGTATTGAAAGTTAGCACACCGGAAAAGCACAGAATATACCGCTGTGCTCCGTCAGACCACAATATTGTGCTTGGAACTTTCAAAGCACAGACTTTGTAGCATAATCTGGTGAGGAGAAAAAAAGAAGTATTGTGAAATACACCATCGTACCAAAAATTCAATATGTGTTACGTTTTCTTGCTTCGCTGGTTCAGACGTTTCCTGGCAACTATTATGTCGAAATAATTTATTTCGTTATCTACATATTCAGTCAGGTATTACTTGCAGGTGTAAACTTGGGAGACGAGCAAACGTAAAAGAGAAGACATCTGACCGCACGGAGCTACTCATCACAGTGGTTCATATTTGCGTGATGCGTTTGGGAGTTGTGGCCTGGATCCGGTGATTTTAGGTCAACGCTTAGTTTCTAGGTGTGCCACTTGGATAGCATTTATGGCTACTTGGGTTCAAATACATGCGATATGCACTAAATCACCTTTATTGTTTCGGGCTCTCAGTATTTCAACATTCGTGAGCAGCAAAAAGAACATTAGTAATTTTTTCTAAGGTCGTACAGCCCTCAATCGTGTTGTACTTGCCTGTCTGTGAAATTCAGGCTTCTTTCCTGAAAGGCAGCTATGATAAGAATCCACTAGCATGACTATATAAAAGTTTGATGAATATAAGAAAAAGAAGAAATTCGTCTATAGACGAAAGGCGTGATGACTCATGAGATTCCACATTTCGGCCACTCAGCTTTTACATAAATGCCTAAATGAGTTCTCTTTCCGCATGAGGGCTTCGCAGTAGCTATTTTCGACGCACTTTCAGGGCCACCGTTACTCAGTGGAAGAGTACCTGAAAACCATGGCAAATCGTCGATATTCGCTGTTCGCTGAGAAATATTTTCTGCACTCTACGCGATAGCTACGATGAGCACCTAAGGCGTGGGACAACGCTGGCAACAAAATTGCTGTTTCCTGCGAGCTGTAACAGTTACCTTGTTAAAGGAAACGCTTCAGGCTTGTTGATTCGGTGTGCAAGTTAACTCGAAAAGCTCGTGTGACATGAAGGAGCAGCTTCGTTTTATAAGTCAGCACAGCTTTGCTTTTTTTTTCAAATGAACTACTTGCACTGGGGATCCCAAAGCGAGGACGAAATAAAAATCTGCGAATTTGTACTAAGTCGTGCGAAGCATCACACATAATAACCCGCACCCTTCACCACTTGCTTGGCAAGCTGTTTCTTCATTCTAGAATATACTATTAATCCAGGTCGCCTTCTTTCTTTGGCATTACATTTCTGAATAGTTCTGCTCCTCTTTCATTTTTCATCTTCGCTCCACTTTTCTTGTCTTTAAACTTTTATTTATTGCTTGATTCCTAATTTACTTTTTCGTTCTTACATGTTTTTGTATCACCCTCTCTCTCTCTATTTCTCGCTTGCTCCCTGTTTTTTTTTCAATCTTATTTGTTCTATTTGTTTTTCTGGATTTTGGTCTCTCTTTCTTTTTGAGTGTTCTTTTATCTCTATTTCTCAATCTTCATGCTCTCCCCTTTCCGCTTTCCTCTCCCCTCCTCTCACTTCACCATCAACATTCTTACGTGTTTTTTTCATACTTCCTTTCAGTGCGTTACATATAAGCGGTTGTCCTTTCTTCTGTTGGTGTGGCTGGAGAATATAAGTGCTAACGACGCTCGCGTGCATGTCCTGGGTACGGGTGTTTGAGACCCTCCTGAAGTTTTTGAGATCGACCCACCTCACCAAACGATTGTGACTTTCTAAATAGTGTGTTTTTGCTTCCTCTCGCTCTGTTGTCTCTCTCATTTTGTTTTCCTTACTTTTTTGTCTCCCATTCCTCCTTCCCCAGTGAAGAGTAGCAAACCAGGTGCTTTCTTGGCGGTTAACCTCCCTCCCTTTCTTCAAATATTATATAAATTTTGGCCTCATGAGGAATTGTTTTACGCAATCCTTCTGTCGTTCTCGGTGACTTCTTTCTTTCTGTCTTTTAGTTTTTCTTTGTTTGTTTGTTTGAGCCTTACTGAATAGTTCACATACCCATGCACTCTGGGAGATTGACCGAGATTTCGTAGTTTCAAATTTAGAAGATAACTTTAACATTCTTGAATGATGAAGAACAAATAGGTAAATTAAAATGTTACTGGCTAATTTATTTTTCTTTTTTTATCTTTATGTTTCAACTCACCCACTCTCTCGACGAGATGAAGAAAAACGAGGGAAGATAGAGTAGATGACGAAGAGCGCGGGTTGATGATATTGCCGCGACATAGTGCCCGCATACAAACAACGCGCCCATCACCGCGCGCACAGGGACATACATGCGCGCCATCTAGTGTTGTGCAGAGACGATGGTGATAGCACGAGAACCCAGCTGGCCCCTTATGATGTGCGCCACACGCTTGGGACTATGCTTGAAGAAGTAGAAGAAGGAGACATCTTTGATGTTCTGCTGTAACGTGCTATGACCATAGTCCCTTTGAGTTGTGGGCACAGGTTTGCCCTTTATTAAATGCTCTTTATTTCTCCCCGAGTCCTTCAACATCGTTACAATATTGGTAAATTTGTCTAACGTCGTTTTTTACGCAGACAAAACAACTACTTTCTTAAAGCTCATACACGTCGATAACTAGATTTGCGCGAGCCTTTTTTCCCCCTTGTTTCCAAAGTGAACCTGTGCTAGCTTTATTAGAAGTGTGGCGCTGGAAAGAGAGCGTCTGCACTATTTTAGTGCATGCGTTTCTTCGACCATGTTTTATTTGTGAACACTCCTACCACTTAGCGAGGTAACCTGCCAAGATGTATATTCTTATGGCTGTGCCTTTTTACGTTATTTCTTTTCATATTATTCCCTATTTATACGAGTTGCATGGCCCCGACTATTCCACATCGCTCATTTATTTCCCGAGACGTTAATCCTCGAGACGTAGTGGCATACACGGTGCATTTTCATTTTTGAAGTTTTCGACTTAAGCTGACATAATCTTTGGGCGTCCTGCAAAGCAACAGTGTCTGCCTTGAGCTTACAGGACCTTTCGTGGCATGTGAAACCAAGCCGAAATTCTTGCTGGCGAAATATAAGATCAATGAAGTGTTCTGATTTGTCAAAAAGAGCCCCGCTTCCTTACCCAACAATGTACTGAATGTAAACACACCACAAAAAAAACTCACTTCCGTGACAACTGTCGCAAATTGTCACAAAGTGAAGTTTTCATTTTATTTAAAACAGAAAACGTTCTTTTAACAAGTTCGAATGTTGTAAATTTGTATGGAAGAACAGTAAGTGAAGAAGTGAGCCGATTCCGAAAGGGAAGAAAATGACATTCGAGGAAATGAAGCGAGATTCGCGCGGGGACATTTTTTTGCCGGCACCAGAGAATAATTCGATATCGAACGGAAATCAGCGCCGCGTTCGCTCCTCCGGGTAACCGGAATCGTTTTATGCGCCTACGTTCGTCGTGATTTCACGGCGATGGTTCCTATTTGCATAACTCTCGCCCGTTTGCACTGTTTTATATTCTTGACGTGCAGAAGGCAATACGCAACGAGTAAATTATCAATCTGCAATGGCAATATATATATATATATATATATATATATATATATATATATATATATATGGGAAAAAGTAAGTACTTAAAGGCTCGTTTTTCTGTGTTTTGACACAGTAAAATGATATCTAACAGACAATAACGCCAAGGAATGTACAGGGGAAGTTATTACACCCAATTGTATTGCAAATACCAAGAAAGACAAGAGGGTGAAAAATAACTTGCCGTGAGCAGGAACCGAACGAAGGTCGCAGGTTCGGTTTCTGCTCATGCCAAGCTATCCTTTGACCAAGTTTTTTGTCTTCACACTTACATTATTATTGGGTCTAATAACTTCCCCTATACATTCCTTGGCATTATTGTCTGTTAGATCTTATCAATATTGTGATTCTCTCTTTCTCTCTCTCACACACACTCTCTTTCTCACTGTATATATTTAAATGAAAGCGAGATAAAACAAAGTGACAACGTCTGCAAGCCAGACGACCTATTCTTATTATAACTTTTGTTTCCTGTTGTTCTAGCCTAGTCTGCCCCATTCCCAAGCACCACTCCACCTTCGCTACACTCGGCAACGCTGCGAACTTGGCGCCCTTCGAAAAAAATTAGCAGCATATCCCCGAAGTGAATGATGGAGAGTGGGGCGAAGCATTCGTCCGTCCATGCGTCCGTCTGTGTGACCATCCATGCGTCTGTTCATGCGCCCGTCCCTGCGTTCGTTTATGCATCTGCCCCTGCGTCCGTTCATGCGTCCATCCATGCATCTGTCTGTGTGTCCGTTCGTCAATCTATTCAACACTCCAAGTACCACAATCTCGCATCTTTTCATCATATATTCTCCATATAAAAGCACCGCCATTCAGTGGACATTCCAAGGACTAAACGAGAGGTGGCACACACACACTTCCTTATAGCTTGCTCTTCGGGTCTACTATCCACCTTTAACCACCTCGAGTTCATGGTATATTCTAGTTCACTGTATTCATGGCACTGCGACCAAACGCTCGCTAAACCTTTCGAAAACCAAGGAGGTTACGCCCAGCGAGTACAGCGTAGCAACCTTTCCCTGTCAGATACGGTTCAATTTACATGCCAATGGCTGCTAATGAGAAATGAGAGACAGGAGAATTCGGCTTTTACTTTCTTACGGCTTGCGCTTCGTATCTACTTCTCATTTTTAACCACCTCGAGTTCATTCATGGTATATACAGTTTCATTGTATTCATGGCACTGCGGCTCAACGCTCGCTAAACTTTTCTAAAGCTAAGGAGGTTACACCCAGCGAGTATAATGTAGCAACCCTTTCTTGTCCGATAGTGCTCAATGTACATGCCAATGGCTGCTAATGGGGATCGCAGCGTGCGCGTTGACTAAAAGCCGAATGATCCTGCCTCTCATTCCCCAATAGCAACCATTGGCATGTACATTGAGCACTAATTTTTATTGTTAAACAACGCACAGAAGAAATCTCTCACCGGCACCACCTGGGAGGTCAAATGTTATACCTATTTCGGGTATGTGCCACTGGTAGTTACGTACTACGAGGGACGCACAAGCCACGCCATAAGGAGCTTCGCCCCTTAAAGTTGCCCTTGTCTGGCAGTAGTTGTCTGCACACAAAGAAAAAAAAGTGCGTAGGTCCTGGACCTTGAAGAAGCCTCGGTAACAGTGACTTCTCTGGAAGGCGGCATGGGCTGCCTGATTTAGGCTGTTCGCAAGTAAGGTCATATATATATATATATATATATATATATATATATATATATATATATATATATATATTGGTTCGAGGCGCAGATTTTATGCTGGCTAGGGCAGCAAGGAAGTGGACGCAACTTGCACAGCACGCAAACATATATTCTTACACACAAACACGAAAGCTAACATGATACATAATATGCTACATAAGCTGCAAACCCGAAGCGTCTCTACAAAAGAGTTCAAACGATGGAACGCTCACAGTTTACGAGTGGTGAAGCGGTCGTGGCGTCGTTTATCGCAGATCATTTCGACGCGACGCGGTAGAGAATTTCCTGTCCGGTTCTCCTGCGTTGGGACTGCTAGGCGCCAGGAAGTGCAAACTAGCAATCTAAGTATTATAAACACTAGAAACTGTCTGCTTATATGCAGCGGTTAAGGCCGCGAGAATGCTAGCACCAACACTCCTACACAGGTAAACTTCAACAAATGGTGTTTAAAGTACATTTGACGGTAAACCGGTGTCACGGCTGTGTTGCATTACTACCTATGTAATATTTGTAAATTTGAATAGATAGCACTGGAAGCACAAGTGGCGATTCACAAATATTTGAGTCAACATTAAATAATGTTTCCACACCTTACGTGAATCTGTGCTGGGGTACTCAAAACGCCACGCGCAAAACTGGGGTTCGATTCCTGTGGGGACCTTAACCTGTTTTTTTTTGAAATTCGTCGGCTCAACGCTGCTGATGTCAGCTTTCTTCACAACGGTTACGCATTAAACTGTCAATCACCTGTGGCATGTATCCACTTACCTGTGTCCTTTACACACCAGTAGTATACGGACATTTGCTACGCGTATCCAAGTGTTCGACGGCATACGCAACAGGATTTTCCTGTTATTCATGTCATGAACATCAAGCCACATTTGTCGAAATATCTTACCCTTCCATACCAATTTTGATTAACTCCAAGTTGAGCAGCGACGCGTATGTGCCTTGACAGACAGACAGACAGACAGACAGACAGACAGACAGACAGACAGACAGACAGACAGACAGACAGACAGACAGACAGACAGACAGACAGACAGACAGACGGACGGACGGACGGACGGACGGACGGACAGACAGACAGAGAGACATACAGACAGACGGACGGACGGGCGGACGGACAGACAGACAGACGGACGGACAGACAGATAGACAGACAGACGGACGGACGGACAGACAGACAGATAGACGGACAGACAGACAGACAGACAGACTGACAGACAGACAGACAGACAGACAGACAGACAGACAGACAGATAAATAGATGTTATAATTGCCCACAGTATGCCAAATTGCTTCGAATATAAAATCTATAATATGACCTTCAAGAACCCGCCATGAAGCGACACAGTTTCTGAGTGCTGCAGTCATGGAGATGATAGAAAAGGTTTTTTTTTTACCATTCGAGTTGGCTCCGTGTGAATAATAGCATTTTATTGCTATTCATATGTTTAAATATGTAGACAAAGTATGCCCCTACGCTGTGGTATATAGGCTAAGGCACTCGGCTGCTGAGCGGCAGGTCACGGGATCGAATCCCGGCTGCGGCGACTGAAATTTCGGTGGAGTCTATATTGCTGTAGGTCTGTGTGCTCAGTATTGAGCGCAGGTTAAAGAGCCCCAGGTGGTAGAAATTTCCGGAGCCCTCGACTACAGCGTCTCTCATAATCATGCGGTGGTTCTACAAAGTTATAGTTCATATATCAATCAATCAATCAATCAGACAAACTATGGACACGATGAATTTTTCATTAATTGCTGCTCTGTTGAAGCGATTGACGTTACATAATCCTGGCTTGCGTGCAGCAAAGTTATCTAATTATTTTATTGACCTTGGTTAAAATGCATGACGACTGAAAAAAAACGAATATTATATATAACTTTCAGTAGTTCTGACACATAAGTGATGAGATCAATATAATCCTCTGTCTTCCTCACCGTTGGTCCACCATTCTGAACAGCACTAAAGTGCGTACCGGTCAAGCAACGCCACAGTGCCGTGAAAACTCACTTCGTCAAAATAACGTACCGGCAATAAACCTTTCATCCATATGCTCAACAATACATGTTTTTACGGGTTGCCATATTGTGCTCCCTTATAGGCTGAATAGAAGGGCTGTGTTAGAACAAAAACTGTGGAAATCAACAACTAATAAGTTTTTTTTTCTAATAACCATGGTACAACAATTGGTAACAGAATCTCCAGCGTTAGTCAATTTTTGTATTTACAAAAGCTGATTGGAACTTTCTCATTTTGATTGCACACCCCATGATGAAAGTGTTCCTAACTGAAAGATGAACTCCTGTGCGGCGGGAAAACGGGCAACGCCGATCAAGTTACTGCCACCTTTGCAACTGTGTGAAAAGTTTTGCTAATGGCCTGGAAGCGTTGACACATATGGTCCCCAACGGAGCCGTGCGGACAAAAACATGTTTCGTAATATGGCGTTGCTTGAGTAGCGATGCTGCTGAAAACAATAGCAAATAGATAAGGTCCTGAAACATCAACAATATGGCCAACGGTGCGCGAAAGAGGCACTGCAGCCGTCAGGCCCGGATCACATCTCCAGGGAGATGGCGCTTCACTGAAGTGTAAAAAATCCTGGCGCCGAGTCTCGTATCTTGCTTCAAGAGAGAGGATATCTCCAGGGACGATGCACGCGTGGCAGAAACGTTGACCTCATGAGGTATCTTGTGCGTTCATTTGCAGCAGACTACGCCTAGTGTCTGAGTATTTGTATTTGAACATGTCTTATGTGTCTTATCTGAAGCATTGTTACCTGCTGAACATGTAACTTCACTTTACGTCAAGCAGAATCGCGAGTTGGGCAAGTTGGTGGATGTTCATCGTAAAATATTTTACGGTGCGACGAGTCAAGAGACAGACAAAGGAGGAACACAGCGCTGAACTAACAAATTATATCCATGAAGCCTATCTTGCGTTTCAATTATGGCGACTCAGAAACAGTAAAAAAAAGGTATTGCGTCAACTGTGACGGGTGCCGCTCTTCACAAGTCATACGAGCCACTTATGGCGCAAGCATTCTGGCTTTCCCAGTGACGTGGTTTGCTCCTTGAAAAAAAAAAAAACCTATACCAAAGCTCAAGAAGTCTTATCGTGGTCATTTTAGTGCCCCAGAAGTTAGCAACGATATCAGAGATGCAGTTATCGCATACATACAAAGAACCGGGTATGGTTTGAAAGACATTGGTACTAATCATGGCGCAAACGTGTTGTTCTCAGCTTGTAAAAAGTGGGTAGTATGTGTGCTCTGGTAGATGGAGCGTTTTGTCAGCAGCCAGAGCAGCAGCCTTCTCTTGCGTGTTTCCTTTTGTGCGCTGTCAAATTATGGAAAAGGAACAAATGTGTCTCCAACCATGTACACAAATATGCACCTTGTGCAACTAGCGTGATTTATGCCATTCCACTGTTTTGTGGCTGCGAATACATAGGCCAAATGGGGCGATGCATAAATGTGCGCTTATGAGAGCATGAACTAGCGCTATCAGGTGCTGCAATCACGTCTTATTTGGCTGGTTATTGTGGATCATGTGGATGTGTGACCCACTTGAAGAAAACAACTATGTAATGTACACGTGTCGATCAGCGCATACGTGAAATAGCTGAAGCACTTTTCATCAAATCCAATAACAAGTGCATAAGTCATCCATATATCACTATTCAAGATCAATATAACTAGTTGTTAAAAATACACATCCATCAAATTGTGTTGTAACACATGTTCACATGCGCACATTTTTCATGAGTCATTCTCTTCTATATATGTTCCTTACTTTTAGCAGCGAAGCTCTTTAGGTGTGGGTCTGTCCATTCCTTGTATGTATGTGAATACCGTGGTGCTGCTTTAGAACTCTGATGACATTAAGTCCAGTTCGATTGTCAGTGCCACTCAGACAAAAAAATGACGATTTGATTGCGGTTAACATTGTTTCGATTACCTTTACAAGAGAAGACCTTCACTTTTTGTAAGTGGGGCATGGTGCAGTCACGTAGTGCGCGCTTTCACACTTTTGTTTTGCTCATGCTATAGGTTTGACGTGCAATAAACTTTTCTCCCACTAAAACTTTTGCTCGCACAGACGATCCTAACACGCGTTAGCATTAATGAACACTGCCCTGTGATAGTTTTGCGTTTTTTATATCGTTTCTTTTACGTTGTCCAGCTTTTCTGCCTTTCCTTTTGTTCTGGTGGCTGCACCTACAAATATGATGCCCCATCCACTAAAATCTTATAGACAGCACCGCATGCCAGGGTTCCTTCCTGTTCGATACAGTGAGAATCCCTAACAGGGATGTAATAATTATTGTAGGGGGGTTTCAACGTTCCAAAAGTGCGTTATGATTACGAGAGACGCCGTAGTGGAGCGCTTCAGAAATTTCGACCACCTGAGAATTCTTAACGTGCGTCTAAATCTCAGTACTCGGGCCGCAAACATTTTCGTCTCATTCGTCAACGCATTTGCCGCAGCCGTGGTACGATCCCGAGATCTTCAGTTTAGCAGTCGAGTGACATAACCACAACCATGGCGGGGTAGCAGTGATATTATGCGCGTAGCATTATTTATCTCTATGCAACACGTGTTCCGAGTTCATCCAACATATTCTTATCATTAGCAAGTCGTAAAGGATGCTGGTTTCTCCCATATACCAAACATTTTCTTAAGGACAGGGCAGTAGAAAAACTACCTGCATCGTTTGTGTTTTCATCAAAGGCATACTAATGTCACTGGAAACAAATGCACTTCCTTGACCCTCTTAGTCGCTATCTTATACGGGAAGCACCCGGGTTGCATTGCCGACATTCAAGAGTCTTCGATTACCTTTCATTGCTGCTCTTCAGTAATTATCTATCCGAAAAAACCCAGGAAAACTTTCTTGAGCAAACACGCTATGAAACGTGCAAGTGCATTCTTTTCAACACTCACCCGTATGAGCGCATGTGTTGGAAGGCAAAAGCAAAAACTAGACGATAAAGCTAAGCAATAAAACGCGGCTTACGATGCTCCCTCGTAAAAGTAACGCCATGGCTCTACGTTCCCGCGGTGCGGGCTTACAGCCTGCACACGTTTAATGGCAAATGTTCATACTTACAAAGCACGCGAATCTTCTCTCAGGCGTCTAGATTAAGTAAACCTCCAAGAGTGCAATGCAAACGTTTTATTGTGACGTGGCACACGTGTGAACCACCACGTAGGGTGTTTGAGGTTAAGCGTGTTGAAAGCATCTGAGCGGTGGTATTACTCCTATATCGTCAAGAGTTTTGATGGTCAGCACAATCTGCATCAATAGGGGAATCCTGATGAAATAAATTAATGGAATATGTTATCTTGTCGTGGGGTTAGCAGAAACTTTCATTGCCGTCGTACACAACTATTAGTTAAAGGGTCATTTATTACAACTGATGTAAATCAACCACTGGATATAGATATCGCATCAGCTATCACGTCGTACTACACCTTTTATTGTGTAAGACAATACGAGTAAATAACCGTTGGAAACCTAAATGGTAAGATGAATAAAATCACGTAGTAGGAGCGTTTACACAACGTTTCACTATTACAAATATTTTTAATTATTAGTGCTAGGATTTATGCGCGTTAATGCTAAGGCACTGACCGACTGTACAGGTATGTTTTTTACGTGAATTTTCTCTGAATCTCAAACTTACCTTGAAGACTTTCTCTTTCGAAGAATATGTGGTATTCTAACATGAAAACAGCTATTATGTGCATTCGATGGTACCGACCTCTATTTTTAACTAGTCTATATCTTCCCCAAGAAGTTAGTCACATTGCACACAAACACCGGCAAATGCTCTGAAAATCAATGAAATCAATGTAGTCTACAATTTTGGCTACCACATGTACATGAGTGAGCAGAAATACACTAGGTACAAGTGTGTTATTTGTTTCAAGGCGGTGTATATTCATATACGAGAAGGCTGAACTTGGAAATCGCTATGGGCAATACAGGTATGATTTATTTAAATAGCGCAAGAAAGGCAGAACACTCAGAAAGACATGCATACATACGGCGGATGTATATATGTCTTCCTGGGTGTTGTGCCATTATTGCTCTGTTTAAACTGTTCCTAATTATGAACCAACTTGCCCAAGCATGTGGTTTAACAATATGATGTGAGAGTGGAGCTAACATTAAAAGCTTTCGTTTGCAAAGAACATGCAGTGAATGAGGCAATCTTTGCTAACTCTCGTAGGTGGGGTCAAGGCTTTGATTACAACCAAGAGAAAAACCTACTTTATGGCGGCATATGATGTTTGTCTCAGCTACCGATGCAGAAATTTTTATGTATAGGTAAGAATGCTAATATGTGCTCTCCATATTTGACACACGGTATTAATCCCTTTCTCAAGATTGTTTAAATATACATGAAAATATGAAGGAACATTGCAAGCACAGTTGGATAAAAATAGAAAAATTCTCAAGTACTATGGCATGCCTGTGGATGCATGGTCGCGTCTTGCAGTCTCACACATTTCTGCGAGCTCCGTCTGAGGAGATTTGACTACCTCAAAGTATAAGGAGGTTTTATAATCCCCGAGAACAAGCACTGACGGCACGGAAGTTTAGGCAAAGTGACGTCACGGCAAGCATTCACTTGCTCCGCAGCTGAGTACCACCTTTTTCTGCGCTCTCCGTGTGCCCGCTGTTACGCGATGCGGTGGTGATAACTGCTTGTTGTTGAATTGATACTTCATTGGTTTTTGCAACTGTGCGTAGACTAGCAAAAAAAAAAGTCCGCAGCCAGATACACGCATGTGCCCGTCATAAATAAAACTTGCGAAATTGAAAATATAGCTCTGAAACAATCGCTTGTAAAGTAAGCATCCTATTATTGTAGATATGCGGTCCTATGTGTAAAAACACCATTTGAATAATAATTTTGAATACATGCAAGGACAAACACGTTCTCTCTCTTCATTAACGTCGGAATAAGGGTGCCGTGGCCTAAAATCGAACCGCCCTCGTGTTTAGCAGCGTGACAACACAAACCCGATCAAAGTCTGAACGGTGGAATGTGGTAATTGTTAGTAATTGTGGCGGTGGTGGTGGAAGAAGTTTATTTATTGTCCGCCAAATTAGTGCCCCGGTGGGCTCAGGTCTCCCGTGTCGGGACATCATGACCTTGCCTCTTCGCCACTTCGCGGGCCTGCTGCACTGCCTAGTGTGGTTCGGCAAGCATTGAGCTTTGCAGAGTGGCTACCCACCTCGCCGAAAGAACATCGGGAATAATACGCTTCGGTTTAGCCTCGCATTCCCAGAGCATGTGTGTTAGCGTAGCTGAGTCTGTCTGGCAGACCTCACAGATATTGGTGCTTGGGGTATATTCGGTGATACAGCAGTAGATTAGGTTAAGTCTATTAAGCAGTAAATTAGAGCAAGATTAGGGTAATGAGGAAAGAAAAACAAGATTGTACGAAACATAACTTTCCTTTTGTTTTTTTAAAGCATTATTGATGTTGTTTGCCTCCTTTATATGAAGCTTGAGTAAGGCGAAAATTGGTCGCAAAGGGCAAAACAGCGCACGATGCGAGCGCATGTCATGTGGGCATGCCATGGCAGGCATCAAAGCATTCTTGCCGTGACGTCATTATGGCATCTCACAAGGTGGCGGCACCCCAAGTTGATGATTTGTAGGGTTTAACGTCCCAAAAACACGATATCATTTGAGAGCCGCCGTAGTGGAGGGCTCCGGAAATTTTGACCACCTGGGATTCTTTAGGTGCACCCAAATCTAAGCGCATGGACCTACAACATTTTCGCCTCCATGAGAAATGCAGCCACCGCAGCCGGGATGCGATTCTACGACCTGCGGGTCAGAACCCGAGTACCTTAGCCACTAGACTACCGCGGCGAGGCGCGGCAACCCAACTTCTCTCGGCTTATTGCCTTAAGGCGTTGATACATGTTATTCTTTAGTAACTAGGGAGCTTACGACCGCCTAAGTAGGGATTTTTGAGCAAAGCATTCAAGCAATAGCGAATGAATTGGGCTTTCTATCTTAAAATGACCCCGATACTTAGAAGACGAGAGAATATGCTACTCTCAACCAGCATAGTGTATTGCGTCACTCCACCGTTTATACTAAGTACACAGCGGAAGGACATGCGTAGTGCACATGTGTGCACAGGCACCACAACTCGATCACCTGAGCGCCTCACCATAGCGCAACCAAAAAACGAAATTTTGTGCTGAACAAAGTTGTGCAAGGCACACTAGTGCACTGTGAACCGATTGACTGCATGCAAAATGTTTCTGATAATTCTCGCGAGGTGATGACATAAGCCTTTTTTTATATAGAAGGCAGTATAAACGAAGCTCGACAAAATGCACTGACAATACAGCACTTTCAGTGCTGGTGCCCTTTACCGTATAAGGCGGCTCTAACCAGGCTCTCAAGCGTGCGTCGGTGCTTCCTAGTGATTTCTAATGTACTGTACAGCCTCTACAATGCTGCCTAATGAGCTGAAAGACCCGGGCAAGTACTGAAAACGCTGTTTTTTTCCGATGGCCACGAGCAGAACGTGTATTGCGTAGGGAAGGTTTTTATTGGTATGTGGGGTTTAACGTCCCAAAACCTCCATATCATCATGAAAGAAGCCGTTGTGAAGGATTCCAGAAAATTACATCACCTGGATTTCTTTCACATGCACCAAAATCTGAGCACAAGGGTTTACAGAATTTTCGCCCCCATAGAAAATGCTGCCGCCACAGTCAAAATTCAATTTTGCAACCTGCGGGTCAGCAGCCGAGTACCTTAGCCACTAGACCACTGCAGCGGTGCGTCTTGGCAAGGTAACGTTAAAGTTTAAAATTTGGTTGAATTTTAAACATGACGGTAATCATGAAGGTAATTCAAACATGAAGGTAACTTGCCATTTTTCTGCAAAGTAACCACGCTCGCCTTCAAAGAGAAGGCAAATGCGCTAGGTGGGAGGAGAAATGTTGCACGGCAGGTCATATTAAGGAGTTTGCGGGGACAACGAGACCGCAGCAAGCACAGAGCCGGGTTTATTGGTAGAAGATATGAGAGGCATGTGCCCAGTTGTCGTCGAAGGCAGGTTGATGATGATACTGCTTAATTTGTTAGATATCTTAGTCGGTTATTTCTAAGCGTTCCTTGTCCATATGTTGCTCACATCGTCAAAATGCTCCGGACGTTTTTTTTCTTAATGCGAAACATTTTTTGTGAACTCTAGGCACTTCGGCCGTTCCTATCTATCTATCTATCTATCTATCTATCTATCTATCTATCAATCTATCTATCTATCTATCTATCTATCTATCTATCTATCTATCTATCTATCTATCTACCTACTGTCTGTCTGTCGGTCTGTCTGTCTAGCCAGCTAGACGCCTACGTCTGGGTGCTATTGTGGTCGTCTCCTTTACATGCACCAATTTTTGCATAGAAAGACAGTGGTGAAACAAGAACACAATGGACACTTCACTCAATGACTAATAACGCGATAGCGTTAGAGAGCTCGTGTCGCAAAAATCCCACCGTTGGCGTCGGCCCCGTTGGTTGTCAGCGAAAAATCGTCCGTGAGCAAAAAAGCAAGTTACAGAGATTGTAGTACACTACAGAGAGTAGTGTCCTATTGAGGACACTACTTGTCCACGCGAGCGAGCGCGATCACACTGACGAAGCCACGCATTCGAAGAAAATACGAAGTGCTCAATGCCACGAGGCATGGGTAACGTAGATTCTTTGCCCCTGCCACCCCTCCCTGCTTAGTTTCCAGCGCTTTCGTCGGGACGAGAGAAGAGATTACGCAATTGCAGCATGCTACAAACCTTTGTAACTCCATTCGCACTGAAGGGGTAAAATTTTCGCGGCATTCCATTCGTGAGACAATAGGCTCTGCCAGTGAATTCATTCCATGATTATTTGAAAATGTGTTTCAGGAGCCCTTTAACGCAATTTGTTCGACAGGTGCCAAGACGGCAATGAGCCCATTCGGCGATTTGTAGGCGCATTTGGGAAGCCTCAAACTACGTCGAAAATGGCCGGGATAGTGCAGCCGTCACCGCAAAAAACACACAGGAACTTTCAAACAGCTCTACTAGTAAAATTGGACAACTACGTCCATCTAGCAGAAAACATATGCCTTTCTAGCAAACGGCAAACACTAGACAGCAAACGCTAGACATTGTGCTGCTATCAAGCTGTGAGGGATTGTGAGACTCTCAATGGCCTGCGAGATGGCGAGCAAACGGCGTGTGTCTTGGAGGCCATGCGATGTTTGCTTTGGGCTAAAAAACTGTATATAGCATTAGCGCGCGTGCGCTGGTAGAATCTACTGCATGTGTGTGTGTGTGAGTGCGTGTGTAAGTGTGCAACAAAAATTATAATAAGTATGCACTTAGCGGTTGAAAGCGCGCACTAGGGGTCGGATTTCGCTATCTCGTTCAACTTTTAAAGGCCAAGCTGAAGGGTCCCCCAATTTTAAAGACGAGCCTTTCTTGGGGACCTTCGGCGCAAAAATTTTGGTCTGTCTATCTGTCTGTCTGTCTGTACATTTGCTTGTTTGTCCGCGCTTACCGATACCTCAAACGACATTAAATGGCCAACCCCATCCGCAGCGTCCACCAGTATTGCTCAAGGTTTAGCGTTCATTGTTGTGCAATTGTCAAATAGATAGCAATTATTGCGCATATATGAGGTGTCATAACAACACGTAGATGTTTTGTATGTTGTATGTCTAGCTTTATACTAGAAGAGGCACACACATGTAACTCTAAGGAGTGTAGCGTTTATCGCGCTGCGCTGACAGTGCAACGCGACGCACAAAAAGGTAAGTGTTTCCAACGCTTTGTTACGACGACACGATGATGGTACCTGCCCGTCGCTTTGCGTTCTACACTTTAACACCTCCGAGACTGCCGCGCATCTTTCTCCGCGAGCGCGCACGCCTTCGAGATGGCGCTCGTGTCTAACGTGCCTCGACGCTCTCGTTCGCCTCCGCTACACGCTCGAGGCGCCCTAACGCAGCGCCTCCTGTATACCATTCCCAAATTTGCTCGCACAGAACCTCAAATAAACGTTTTGTTCACTCTCTCCAGACATAACACTATCGTCTTGCGACGACATTTGCACTGTCACATGCAAATGTGGGCAAATTCTTTATTAGGTATTTTTGGCGTATACATCACGAAACCTTTAACTGTGCTCTCATGTGTACATACGCTCATACCAGAGAACAAGGAATGCGGGTATACGCCACAGTTAATCGAATCGACAGTTGGTATCAAGCATGGAACGGCAATAAGAACATTCCAAATCTTTTACACGATAGCGCTATAGTTTGCGCTGCAGGAGTTGCCGGCGTTGACAATGTTGTCGGTAAGGGAGGCATCCGGGAGACCGAAGGAAAGAAAATTTCTGTGACAGCCAGAACCAAACTCAGATCTTTTACATTGCAGCGAAGTCTTCTACCAGAGAGCTATGCCAAGGCTTGAAAACGCTTATGAAAAAGACCCTGTATTTGCATTGTATATCGTGAGTGCTTCAAGAGGGAGGTTTTGGGGATCACAGACAGTGTAAGGAACATTACATATTATCACTAATGGCTTGATTATTGCAAAATCGAGAGCATTGGTCGGAAACTGTTTCTTACGCTGGTACGCCTGCAACACCCTGTTCCTCAGATCGCCGTTGTGGCTTACATTTAAGCATTCTGGATGCGCAGATGTTGCTGGTGCTTTACCATCCGGGCCTGTCCTTCTGCCCAGACTGCTGCAACGCCTCTGCGAACAATTCGCTCCCGGATCTGTGTTGGCGCTGCTCTTGGAAAGTTGTCTGCAGTTTTGGTGTTTGTACGATCCGTGCCTTCCCCATGCAGAAATCGTAAGTTGAAACGGCTGCGCACGGTCTCGGCGGCTGGGCTGCCAAGGAATAAACGACGGCGCTGCCAATGGCATGTGCGCTTGCGTGTGACGTAGAGACGTAAATGCCGGTGCACCCAATGATGACCGTTTTCGTTTTTTGAGGCAAAAGAATTTTTGTTCCGCCTAGATATGAACAGTAATTGCTGTAATATTACGGGTGTTACGTCTCAGAACAACTATATAATTATGACTCACGCAGTAGGAAAGGGCTTCAAACATTTTGACCACATGTAATTTTCTTTAAACTAACACCACACTGTAACAGACCTCTAGCGTATCGCATTCGGCGGCCTCCACCAGTTGAATCCTACCATGGTTGAAATCGAACCCACAGGCTTCTTCTGAACCGCCAAGCACTGTAACCAACAGTCCACCACGGCGGACAAGAGTTGGACAAGAATGGTACATAGATTGCCGCAATATTTGCATGTTTTAAAGTAACCATCATTTCCTGAAGCTTTCAAAAAATACATTTCCGTCATTGAACGTAGTTTCCACGCGTTCGCTTGGTTACAGTCTCTTCAAGATACGATTTCCATACCAAGGTCCCGTTCACGAAGACCAGTCAATTGGAGGCAGAAAACTCCACAAAGAAATTACACTGTACCTTCAAAGCGGCCCTCATTTAAACATCTCTGAGTTCCTCGAACTTATCTATAATTTGTAACCGATGTCACGCAGTTTATTTACGTACAGACCTACTGGAAGGCCGAGGAACGCCAGAAGAGCGAGGAACGCCAACAGGCCAAAAATACATTACAAACGCAAGGTCGGGTCACGCGTGTGCACCAACGCTGTGGCTTGCCGTTTCATGCTGCTGCGTCGTCGTTCGCATAGTTCCCTACACCTAGTACACCTTGTATTAGGAATATCTATAGAAAGGAACGAAAAAAACACACGCTTAATCGAAGGTAAAAAAAAAAACTGCAGGCCGTCTGATTGACGTATGCAGCGAAAGAAAATTGATTTTTCAAAAACGTCCAGGAAATTGGCTTTTGCGCATAGAAAATACCTCCTTGTCACCGAAGAATGACTTCGTCGTTCCACATTGAGAAATTCAGGTCACCAAAGGGATAACGGGAACAGTAAGCGTGCCCTAAGTTCTCTTGCCTATTTAATATTTCCTTTTCAATGCTGGTATACCCACCCGTGCGAAAGAAGACGAGCGTCCAGTGGCAGTTTTCAATCACAATATGCAAACGAAAGGAACGTTATGCAACGAAAGAACATAGTGCCGGAATTGCACCACTGTTTTTTTTTCTTTCAAATGTCAAACTTTATGCCCACGAACGTCCAAGTAAAGACAGCTGCATTTTTCCAGAAGGCTGGAAAAAACGACATTGTTTTAGAATAGCTACAATTTTATTCCAATCCGTGGACCTCACTGCCCTTACAAATGGCGGTGAAAAAACGCATCGAAATGAACTGTTCGAATAGTTCACCGTCAAACACAAATGAAGTATTGACAACACGCTCTCCTTCAAATGACGGAAAAAAGAAAGTAGACTGAACCTTACTGCACAACTTTCACCGGAAATAGAACAACAATTATGAATCACTCAGACATACATTCAAGTCCAAGCACAATTCTACCATAGAGCCGAATAAAACTGAATGCAGTCCTGGGCACAACGGAACAGCATCACGATGAAGAAAGTACAGTGCTGGTAAAGGCTTCAACATTTCTCCCCATTTTTGAAATTTCCTTTACAATGAATGCTTTTACTTGCAGAAGCTCCTCAATACTGTAACAATGTTGTAAAACTGTCACGCCTTTCTGACCACGCCAAAGCGTGCAGGCGAAGACGCCCGAGGCTGAGCATTATACTTAACTTCACGATCGATATTCACTTCGAGGCACTGCAAAAGAGCCCAGCAGCAGATATCTGAGTTAGAAAAAAAAAGAGGGCCATCCGTATGAAAGACGTGACATTTACCACCCGGCACTTTCTGGCTTGAGCTCTTAGAATTGAAACAATTTTTTTAGGATCGTGTTTTAAAGGAGGGGGCAAAGAACGACTTTTATGGTAAACTTGTGCCTGATAAACGACTGCATAAAGTTGTGGATTAGAGAAGCAGAAACTTTCGCGAGGGTAGCATTGGGAAAACCAGAAAACAGCAGACATGTAGGATGGGAACAGATGCAGTGACACTCTTTTTCCTAGCGCTGCCGCCCATACGTATCTTTTGGTGGGTTTCGCTTTATATAGTGTTAAATAAACAATGATAATACTATCTGTTATATTTTTAAAACAATATGCTGGAGAAAGTATGGATTTTGCTTACTCCAAAAAGAACACTTTCACAAATACCTTTTAGGCAGCGTTCCGAATTGCTTCAAATATTTGCTTTCCTGGCAGTATGAACAAATATTGAAACTCATTGAAGGTATTTTGGGAGTTTAGTTTTTAAGCAGAAAGCGTTGTATACCATGTCGAACGCGGATGCTGACTGGGGGCGTCCGTGGCTTCAACATG
This sequence comes from Rhipicephalus annulatus, assembly GCA_013436015.1. Taxonomy (NCBI): domain Eukaryota; kingdom Metazoa; phylum Arthropoda; class Arachnida; order Ixodida; family Ixodidae; genus Rhipicephalus; species Rhipicephalus annulatus. Next base: position 146,138 of record WOVY01009848.1, read on the forward strand.
AGCGATGAATAAGGTAAACGTCCCGAAATTGTGCCCACGACGTCACATAGCACCTAATTCTTTTACGTCATTATATCACGAACATTACTCTCCTAAGGCATTACTTTATGTGACATGAGGGTATTAACTAATCACATACTCAAATGCATACGAATTTCAGAGGCAGTCCAGTCCCGGATTAGGCTTAGAAACCTTGGAATTTTTTCGATACTGATGTAAAGGCGAAGCCTACGAGACCTTCGTACACGAATCTCTCGGAGTTTGAGGGGTGATCAGCAGCTCCACTGGCAACAAAATGAAGAAAAGGTAGCTTGCGCCTTGGTGTCATCTGAGTGATTGCATAGGGAGCCCTGCGTATTTCTTATTATAGTATTGTTTATTCTAACATTGAAGGTTATATGTAGGCTGATATCCAAAACGGTTGGTGCTGCCACGATATTCGAATCCTGTCATGACATTCTCTATTAGACTATTGTTTTGTAACTATTGCTTTGGTACTCCGGGCTACATATCTAGGATACTTTAATTTAGGGTACATGTTTTTTTTCTTCCGTTATTCATAATGTGAATTGTATGGTGCTCACGTGACTTATAATTTGATATGAAGTGTGTGATGTGCTATTCATTGTCATTTGTACCACTGAGACTGAGTGTCAGCAGTAGCGGTAGCCCTTTGTCAGGTACATTGCAGGCTTTTTCTCCGAGTCCTTGTTTCTGCAAAGGAAGCAAAACAAATTTCAGCTATAACTTCAACTCATTTCGGTGGAAGCGAACAGCGTGGGGCCGGTGCACTCTCTGTTGTAATTTCATGATGAATGACAGGTTGTCGAAGTATTGCTGAACCGTCTGTTACATGGCGTCACCCATAAAAAAAATTGTGCATTTGAGACGTAAACCCAAACTGTAGGACGTACTGCGACAATTGGACGATCACCCACTCTCTGTGCAGATGCTGCTGTAGCACCAGCCTTGTCTTTCATCAGCTCAAAAGGCATCGGAGCCATATTGTGAAACCCTTTAGGTTTCTTGTAGTGCCATCGCTGCATACGGATCAGCCCATTGATTGACAATTTTTTCTATCTTCGTATTCTCTCTCCAGTCTCTCATCGTCATACTCTCAGTTCCCATTCTCCCAGAGTAGGTTAACGAACCGGCCATGTCTTCTCTCTGGTTGTTCGTGCTTCCTCCTGGAACGTAAAACCCCAGACATAGACTATCAGTTTGCCTGCTAGCTTCCTTGGAGCCAACGACATGAAGAACTGCTGTGCGCCAGCACGATCGCTACACCACGAGGCAAATAGGCGCAAGCAACGTTGCGAACTGCGCTGTCAAAAATTGCGACAATGTTGACAAAGCTATAGAGATTCGAACAAGACGACGGGTGCAGAAGAACCACAAATGGTTGTCCTCCGTGTAGTTACGTCAGTGCACATTGTTCCATGACACCTAATCATATATAGCTGACCTTGAAAACTGAAATCTTACAAGCATAGCGAAAATGCAAGTACATAAACAAATACGTTTCTAAGCACTAGGATAACATTCAAACTTGTCTTCGGCTGCCGATGCAGCCTGTACACATCAAACATTTCTGCACAGGACTGAGCCCACAACAACCACGAAAAAAACACCAAGCCTGCACGAAGGACGCAGCACAAGCATAGAGAAAGTTGCAAGAGCAGTATTTCTAGAACGAGTTGCAAACTCCTTCAGCACAACGCTAGTGCGAATACGCTTTAAAGGCACCCACTACTTCAATAAATAATTTGGGGTTTGATGATGAGGAATAACTGTGGCTAAGCCTTTTATAATGAATTGGAAGCATTCAACAAGCCACCGGTAATCTAATTATTATTGTGTGAAAGCCGATTAAACAATTCGCATTTTTGACACCTAAATGCCACTTTACACCTCTTTCACAATATAATGCGTATGTGAGCGCACTTTTTTCCGCGATATAACTCATGCACTGAGCTTTTGTGCGCAGGAATGTTGGACACCGGCCTATTTTAGTGGTAGCATACTGAACTGGCACAGAGGGGACCTATGTTCAAACCTCACTGCTTGCTGAATTTCGTTCTGTGGTGGCGGCGCAAAACTACGGCAAGTTTGGTGTGATTACATTACAGCTGTCATTGGAAAACAAATAGTGAAATTGAGCCCCACTTTTCAGTTCCTTGCGAAAGCTTCATTTGTTTTTCTGCCTACCACTATATCCAAGGTGAAACTATAGTACAACTACAACTCACCTTCCCGGCCGCTTCATTTTTTCGGAAGATTGTTTAAGGACAACTTTTTAAGCGTTTCGCGTGTCTACAGTTGGCTCAAAAGCTTGTGATCTAAGCATGCCTTCATTCCACTCAAAAGTTCTGAGAGATTTTGTACAAACACGTACATGCTTCAGAGGCCGACGTGAACTACAAGAGCCTATACTTTACTCATAAGCAAAAGTCCACTACAAAAGTAGCTGAACGTTGTTCCTTGAGATGTTCCGATATAAGGTATTCCGTAGGTCTACGTTCAAAATATTCCGAATCGGCATGGAAGACAGTGCTGCTTGCGGTCATTGCGGCAGCAATGAAACTATAGAGCACGTTCTCTGTCACTGCCCTCGTTACAGCGTGCAAAGACGGCAACTAGCTGCTGCGTTAGCTCGCCTTGACGACAGACCTTTGTCTGAACAATCAGTGCTGGAAAGACGACATGATTTGTGTGCTCACAGAAAATCAGCGAAGGTCTTACTGAACTTTTTGCGTGGCAGCGGCCTATTGTATAGACTGTAGCACCCCAGCTCCTCCCCCCCCTTTTTTTTTCGCACGCGTCTATTTCCCTCTTCGCTTTCTTTCCAATCTTTCTTCCCCATTCCCCCTTCCCCTATTGCAGGGTAGCAAACCGGATGCTCCATTTTCTGGTTAACCACCCTGCCTTTCCCTCGTTTTATTCTCTCTCTATGGCGAAACAAGCACGCATATGCCGTCAAAATAGCTATAGTGGATTAGCACTGAAACCACAGTCGAATCAGAAGATTATCTGAAAGGAACATCGTAGTTTTTTGGGCATTTGTCAAATTCGACAGGTAAAGAAGTGTCAGGTTTTTTAAGAGGAAGAAATCATTTTTACCTTTATGAAAACGCTAGTGTCAGGATCATGTTTCACTGTGCTTTGTTTTATAGCGTTAGCAAATATATGGACACTCTCGGCTGAATTAGGATATGTACACGCTTCTATATACATGAAAACGCAAGAAAGAAAAAATAGAAAAAAAAAGACTGTCACGCGATATGGTACATGGGACCTGCGCGTCGCAAATATGAGGTGTTAATGACTGAGCCACCGTTGGGTATCTCCTTGGACGTTGAAACGGTAAGCTATTTATATTTACCACTTACCGCTGTTGGCAGGAGTCTCGGGGCTGAACTGTCGCGTTTTCGGCAATATCAACAAGATGGCGCCGTAAGCGCATGGCGGTTCTCATCTCTCACGCGTACTTTGGCCCGCGTAGAGAATAAGTGGGTGTAGGCTCGATCGCGCGCCCTTATCTTGTAGTGGGAAGAATCGTACGTCTAGGCTGGACTTGGGATTTAGCCGGAACAATTCTGTTGTACTTACCGGGCGCACAAAGGTCACTGCAATTGTTGCACAGCCTGCGTTTGCGAAACGGGCGCGCTTTGCAGACACAGCGAAGTAACAACTTAGACGCTTATTTCCGTTAATCTGTACCTGTAAGTACGTCTTGAGCGTCATTTGTGCGTGAGAAACGCTGGGCACGTTTCGCTCTGCTAGCCATTCCGCACGTGATCTTCGAATTTGTTGCTATCTCGTTCATTCTCCCGTCGTGAAATTTTGCAGGTGCTCTTTGCAAATACATTGGTCAACGACCAGTGCGGGTTATTGTGAGGACTCCACGGAACTGAGCACACTCAAAGATATTTAGAATGAAAGTGGTCTTCACAGCAATGCTCTTTACGTGGGCAATCACTTTTGAATAGTGAGGGAAGAAAGTGCTTTCGAAGTGGCCTTCATAATTCATTGCCGCGGTTCATTTGTGAGATAAAGTGACCACATGGGCATCCAACTTCAGGCTATAAAGTTTTTATGAAGGTCTTTTATTACTTGAGGCTACGTTCCTTCTTTTGTTCTTTTTTCATCTATATTACGTGAAAAACGGGCTAAAATATAGTTTTTTTTCATTTTATCTGTCGCGCTTTTCTACCTACGCAGGCTTCATCAGCCTGTTCGATGACTTGTGTAGGTTTTCGCAGTTGTCAGTACTGAAAACTGCACAATTTGAGAGCAAGATTCGCATTCAAGACTGGGTACTGGATACGGTGTAAGCACGCCTCCTTGGCTATCTCTTTAATAAGTGCGAGAGCACTTTTTGAACAGTGTTACCGTGTAGGTAGCTTAGACTTCTGTCACCTTTATACATATGCAGTTCTCGAACTCTTCATCGTAGCGGGGCGCTGGCGCCTTGTCATATCACAATACAAAAAGTGTCAGAGCATATAAGCAGAGTGCTAACTGTAGAGCTTTTCACATCCTCCCCATAGAAGCAGGCACAGCATACGTGGTTTTTTTACATCGTAAGCAGCATAAGGCCTTCATTGAAGCTAAAACGCAGTGTGTATGACCAAGAAGAGTGAATATGCGCAATAATAAAAAAACACTGAAAAGTAAAATGCGTATATTTATCTGAGACGCCGTATTGCCCACATTCTACCCTCTTATCATTGGTTCCCATGAGCCTACCATAATATTATATATCATTTTTATGAACACCTTACCAAAAGTGTTTCTGTAGATATTGTGAATGCCATACACGCAACGATAGAATAATTACACTGCTATTTGACTGCGATATAGCTTAGTTCTTTTGAGGTGATGTGGTGCCGTCAATACACATCACCTTTCAAAACACCTTTCAAAAACAACAACATAGCGTGCCGCTGGCGGTGCCATTTGTTCAGTCGAAGCTGCAGCACCCTAGGCCAACAAATGAATGAGTGATAAAGAGGTGTAAGATGTGTTACAATTCAATGTTATTCATTTTTCTCTGTACGAATCTTAGATATAATGAATGAACTGTACAAATGAATAAACTACACAGCATTGCTGCAAAACATTGTTTACGCTTTCCAGGCACTAGCGCCGAGTGCTTGAAAACAATCCTCTGCTCATTTACTGCCTTGAAAATTTAAATAGAGAGCATGCCTCGCGCATTCGGCTAAGACGGTCGAAAACCGGAAGCAATCTGGCGAGGCTATTCTGAAGTGCACTTGACCCCACACGAACGTCACTTCGTCATTTTTTAGAGAAAATAGTACTGCGATGGCGAAGCAAACACGCTTGCAATGACAACAACTTTATTTAGGTCCTGAGGGACAGATATTTAGGGAATGCATAGGCCTCCCGCTATACCAAGTCGGTGACTCCGCCCACGATGGATCAGGAAAAAAAAGTTCCATATCATTTTTGTTGGCCCTCTGGACGGCCTGGAGTTGTGTAAGAAGGCTGCTGCTTTCCAGAGATGCATCCCATCGGAATGGGCAGAGAGGCATTAAGGTCTGGGCACAGCCAGAACATGCGATCAAAAGAACATGAGTCGTGTCCGAATTCGGGGAAAAAATGCGAATAGTCGCGGTCTATGCGGTTAAGGGATCCAGGAGTTGGATACGAGCGGGTTTGAAGTAGTCTGAATGTGTTCGCCTGAGGCTTGGTCAAGTCAGAGAGGGGGTCTGCAAACTGTTTTCTGGCCAGACAGTTGTGGAAAACAACTTCTTGAAAAGTACATAACGGATCCTTATAAATGTCACCGTCTTTACGAGCATGGCTGTTTGCGACAGCGTAGTACGTGAAATTGCGTGCTATCCGGTGAACCGGCTTGTTAGGGTTACATTTGAGCGGCTTAACGGAACAATCTAAATGAGCCGGAAACCACGCGATCTGGTACCCTCTTTCGCTGCCCTCCCAGGCTCGTTGATGTGCTTTCGCCACAACACTGTTCGCCTGTTCCGACACAAGAGCATTCGAGAAAGATCTGACTGCCCGTACGCGAGTCGAAGAAGACAACAGTGGTGGATTTTGCATTCTGAAAAGCCAGAGCGATCACTGCTTCCTCTGCCACATAAGAAATCTTCGTATAAACAAAGGCTGCATTGACCAGCTGGCCTTCTGCGTCAACGAACGCAATATCAAGCGAGTAGCCGAGCAAAGCACGCATCTCGTGCCATTTGTTAGAATGAATGCGCCCGTGGCTGTAAGCGCCGTATTGTGTCACACACAGAGTTTTCGCTCAACGTTACGTTCATGGGGAATGGTGTGAGACATTGCGCTCCACATATCGGCTCATCTAAGGCCTTTTATAGACAATATGTTGTTTAATATCTGCTATCTCAAAAGAAACAATGTCATTAAGAAGTTGTTTGTTATGTGAAGAGGTTTATCAGCCGTTAAAGGCAGCGACGAGACAGCGTGATGAACCGTCCAGCGATCGGCACAGCAGCGAGCCGAAGCACGAGCCGAGAGAGCCGGGCGTTGGCGATGCTGCTCGCTGCAGGCACATCTTCTTCTTCACAATCGCCCCCGCTGAAAAAAGGAGCCATCCTGGCGACGTAAGAAGTTTCAGGCAAAGGCTCATGGTACGGTTTCAGTCGGGAAACATGGACGATGTCACGTGCATGCCGGCGCATGTCGTCCGATCGGGAAACTGGTTCAATTAGGAATTTAACCGGAGAGGTTTTCTCCAAAACGGTGTAAGGCCCCTCGTACCGGGGGACAAGTTTCGAGGAGAGTCCCGGTGTTTGGTATGGGATGGCAAGCCACGCAAGAGACCCTGGGGCGTAGCTGGGATCCGGAAGAGAGGTGCTACGGGTTTTTTTCTGGCGTTGTTGCTCTTCCGAGGTGAACGCACGGGCGAGCTGGCGGCACTCTTCGGCTTGTCTAGCAGCATCGGAGATAGGTGGACACTCGGAAGCATCAGGACGGTAAGGAAGTAGGGTATCAATTGTATGGGAAGGCTCACGTCCGTAAAGAAGAAAGAAAGGTGAGAATCCCGTGGTGGTTTGTATTGCGGTGTTATATGCGAACGTGACGTATGGGAGAACACGGTCCCAGTTGCTATGATCAGATGCCACGTACATTGAGAGCATATCACCTAGCGTGCGGTTGAACCGTTCCGTTAGTCCGTTAGTCTGCGGGTGGTATGCTGTCGTTTTTCGATGAATGACGTGGCATTCCGAAAGCAGAGTTTCGACGACCTCGGAAAGGAAAGCGCGGCCGCTGTCACTAAGGAGCTCTCGAGGTGCACCATGTCGAAGGATAAAGCGTTGCAAAATGAAAGAGGCGACGTCCTGAGCTGTAGCGCTCGGCAAAGCGGCTGTTTCGGCGTAGCGTGTCAGGTGGTCGACCGCCACTATAATCCACCGATTACAATCTGGTGTCAATGGAAGGGGACCGTAGAGGTCAACGCCGACGCGATCAAATGGCTTGGCAGGGCATGGAAGTGGCTGCAATGCGCCAGTCGCACGTGGCAGTGTTGATTTACGTCTCTGGCAGTCAGGACAGCACTGCACGAATTTACGTACAAAATTGTACATGCCGCGCCAGTAATAGCGATGGCGAAGGCGTTCATATGTTTTGAACACTCCAGCGTGGCCACATTGTGGATCGTCGTGAAGGGAGGCGCATACTTGCGATCGTAAAGTGCGTGGAATGACCAGCAACCACCGGCGGCCATCGGGAGCGTAGTTGCGTCGATGAAGAAGTTGATCGCGGATGGCGAAATGGAAAGCTTGACGTCGGAGGGATCGAGATACTGGAAGGTTGGGCGTGCCAGATAAATATTCGATAAGAGAGGCGATCCACGGGTCACGACGTTGTTCGGTGGCAATCGAGTCGAGATTTAGCGATGACAAGGTCTGGAGGCAAGTGTTTCCGCACGTCTGATCTGGTGGTAAAGGTGAGCGGGACAGGGCATCAGCGTCAGAGTGTTTGCGTCCGCAGCGGTATACGACGCGAATGTCGTACTCCTGGATGCGGAGTGCCCATCGCGCAAGGCGGCCAGAAGGGTCTTTCAACGTGGAGAGCCAGCAAAGCGCGTGGTGATCAGTTACTAGATCGAACGGGCGGCCGTATAAGTACGGCCGGAACTTTCCAAGCGCCCACACCAGAGCCAAACACTCTTTTTCTGTCACGCTGTAATTAGTTTCGGCTTTCGTCAGAGTGCGGCTAGCGTAGGCTACAACGTATTCTGAATAGCCGGAGTTTCGCTGAGCGAGGACCGCGCCTAGCCCGACGCCGCTGGCGTCGGTGTGCACTTCGGTAGGAGCCGTCGGGTCGAAGTGGCGAAGAATAGGTGGGGAAGTGAGCAGACGGCGCAGAGTAGTGAAGGCAACGTCACATGCAGGGGACCAGGAAGTGAGGTTCACGTCACCGCGAAGAAGCTGGGTTAACGGTGACATGATAGATGCAAAATTTCGAACAAAGCGCCGGAAATAGGAGCATAGGCCTACAAAACTGCGAAGTTCTTTCATGGTCGTCAGCTTGGGAAATTCTGCGACTGCTCGAAGTTTTGCTGGGTCTGGTAATACGCCGTGCTTGGACACGATGTGGCCTAGGATGACGAGCTCGCGTGCAGCAAAGCGGCATTTTTTCAGGTTAAGCTGCAGACCAGCGTTGGTCAGACAGCTCAAAACGTGCCTGAGGCGAAGGAGGTGCGTAGGAAAGTCGTGGGAGAAAACCACGACATCGTCGAGGTAACAGAGGCACATATTCCATTTGAGGCCACGTAGCGTATTATCCATAAGACGTTCAAACGTGGCAGGCGCGTTACAAAGCCCAAAGGGCATGACGTTAAATTCATATAGTTCGTCTGGTGTAATAAATGCCGTTTTTTGGCGATCGGCTTCTGCCATTGGGACCTGCCAGTAGCCAGACCGCAAATCTAGCGACGAGAAAAATTCCGCTCCGTGAAGGGTGTCAATGGCGTCATCAATGCGCGGCAAAGGATAGACGTCCTTGCGGGTTATCTTATTCAAACGACGATAGTCCACGCAAAATCGGATAGATCCGTCTTTCTTACGCACAAGGACGACGGGAGACGCCCAGGGACTGTGGGATGGTCGAATGACGTCTCTACGAAGCATATCTTCAACTTGATCGTTGATGACGCGGCGCTACTTCAGCGGAGACACGGTATGGTCTTTGACGCAGTGGCTGGTGTAGGCCGGTGTCAACATGATGTTTGACTTGTGATGTGCGGCCCAGTTGAGGTTGCGACACATTGAACGAACTCCTGAACTCATGCAGAAGATTCAGCAGGTCGGCATGTTCGGTGGGAGTGAGAGTGTCGGCGATGGCGCTGGAAAACGTATCATCGGACGACTCCCCGAGTGCCGACAGTGCTTTGGGGTGGTCGCAGTAGTCGTCCGGGACATCAAACAAAAACGAAGGGTCGAGATCCTGCACACGGCCGAGACATTCACCCGCAAGCAATGTGACAGGTGTGGAAAGCGGATTGCTTACGAACATGTTGCTTCTTCCGGCGGCAAGATCAATTGTTGCGAAAGGCAGCGGCAAAGCTCGACGACTTTTGAAGATATCGGAAGGCATAAAAAGAACTGTAGCGTCAGTGTAGGCGTTGCATGAAATGGGAACAAGGGCGAAATTTCCAGGCGGAATATCGGTATCTTCATGAATGAGCAACTTCGGCGGCTGATGAGGAGCGTCCAGTAATGGGACATCACACAAGGGTGAAAACTCAACTTCGGCGCGTGCGCAGTCTATGACGGCATTATGGCGGGATAGGAAGTCCCACCCGAGGATGACGTCATGCGAACAGACAGGAAGAACAATAAACTCCACGATGTAAAGAATGCCTTCGATGGAGACTCTTGCAGTGCAGGCTGCGAGAGGCGTTACTTGCTGTGCGCTTGCGGTGTGAAGCGACAGTCCCGAAAGCGGTGTCGTTACTTTGCGTAATAAACGGCAGAGATTAGCGGCAATAACAGAAACAGCGGCGCCAGTGTCGACAAGGGCGAAAGTACAATAACCTTCAACAGTTACTGCGACCACGTTAGCAGGAGAGGAGCGAGGGCTTAGAGAGTTCGAAAACGGCGCAGTTCTTGCCTCTTGAACTGCGTTGCTTAGTTTTCCTGGTCAGAAGGTCTGGGCCGGCAACGCATTGGGGAGGGCGATCGCCGACGAGGAGAGGGTGCGCGCGGCGTCACGAAGTCGGGGTCGTTAGGAGGGGCATAGCGAGGTGACGAGACCGGCCCGTATTGTGCGAAGGGTTGGCTGCCGGGTTGCGACGATCGGACATAGTCGCCGAACGTCTGAGGTCGACGGCGACAGTAGCGGGCAACGTGTCCGGGAGTAAAGCAGGCGTAGCATATCGGATCGGTTATCGCGCGTCCTCCAAGAATTGGCTACTGGTGGTGCCGCCCAAGGTGCAGTATAAGCAGCCGGGTGCGCGGGCTGTGAGCGCGAGGTGTAGGGTGGTTGCGGAAGCCTACGCACAGCGTCTGCATATGTGAACGGCGCTGCTACAGGCTGCATCACTTGCGAGCAGGCGACAGGAGGAGCCACAGGCTCCGCTGCATACGTTAGGGGCGCGGCCACAGGCTGCACGGCTGGCGGATAGGCGACAGGAGGGCCTACCAGCTGCGCGGCACGCTGGCAGTGGGCAAGGTTGGATAGAGGCGGCTCGTGGTGCGCAACAGGAACAGCTTGGGCAACCTCTTCCGAAATAGCAGTGCGAAGCGGGGCCGGTAGACGGGTGGTGGTCTCGTGAGTGAAGGGCACTAGGGAAAGTTGGCGGGCGACTTCCTCACGGACGAAGGCTCGAACTTGCTGAAGCAGCGGTGAATTGTCCGGCAGGGTGTCGAAACTGCACAGTGACTGACCACCATGCTGAGGCTGCCGAGTCAGAGTGCGTTGCTTGTTCAACTCGTCGTAGCTCTGACACAAGCTGACGACTTCGGAAACTGTGCTCGGATTCCATGCCAAGAGCATTTGAAATGCGCCGTCGTCGATGCCCTTCAGGATATTTTTGAACTTGTCAGATTCGGGCATGGTGTCATTCACACGTCGGCAAAGGTCGACGACGTCCTCAATATAGCTGGTAAAGGTCTCGCCAGTCTGCTGAGAGCGGACGCGCAAGCGCTGTTCTGCCCTCTGCTTGCGGACAGCCGGCCGACCGAACACTTCAGCACATGACGTCTTGAAGACGCTCCATGTGGGGATGTTGTGTTTGTGGTTATTAAACCACAATTCGGCGACGCCAGTGAGATAAAATATCACGTGGCCCAGCTTGTCGGCTTCGTCCCACTTATTGTTGGCGCTCACCAGTTCGTAGTGCTCGAGCCAGTCTTCTACGTCGGTCCCATCCGCACCGCTGAAGACCTTCGGCTCCCGTAGCCTGGGATGGCCAGGGCAGTTGAACTGGAGCGAAGGCGTCGATGTAGTGGCGTTGGTAGTCATGACAGGTGGTAGCGTGCGGCTTCGCAGCTCCAGGGTGTAGCAACGGGGATTAACAGCACCTTCCACCAAATGTGAAGAGGTTTATCAGCCGTTAAAGGCAGCGACGAGACAGCGTGATGAACCGTCCAGCGATCGGCATAGCAGCGAGCCGAAGCACGAGCCGAGAGAGCCGGGCGTTGGCGATGCTGCTCGCTGCAGGCACATCTTCTTCTTCACAGTTAATTATTTTGTCCTGGCATGTTCTGCGTATGCGTGCACTGAAAGTGTTCTGAAGAGAAATGTGCGTCTGTTCATGTATATAGCAATGTAAATAACCGGTATTTGTGTGTAGTATTCACTACACGTATACCGGCTGGCGGCTCGCTACGTTCGTCTGTCAAAATAATTTTTATGACGAAGTTTCTAATGTCACCATGAACGTAGTTGAATGGAAGTGCACACTAGAAAATTTACTGCAGTGCTTTGGAAGCTATGCCTCCATTGGACGTGGTGAAAAGTAATAAAGGTGCAGCTGCGCACTATCACTGAGAAGACTGGACAGAATCAGCAGAGCTTGTATAGTCATCTATTTCTCACTTCCCTTACCCATCTCTTCCTATTCAAAGTGCCGTACCTGCCGAGCAGATTAACTGAAGGAGGAAGTGGCTGTGCTGAGAAGTGCAGGCTTTCGGAAAGTTTCCCTCTGAATAATCCGCAATTAGGAACCTCTCGTCTAGAGAGTAATGTCACTCAAACAAGAACAAAAAGAAAACAAAACAAAAGTAGAACAGAATACACAAGGAGTAGCTTAAGTTATCTCATTTCGCAGACGCATAGGCCAAGGAAGCTAAAGCACACCAAAAGTAGTGTTTTTCGTGGTGACCGTGCCTATCGCGGTGGCACAGTTGGCTCTTCTCTTTCCCTTCGTGTTCCTGTTTATCTTCTTACGACCACAACCGATCTAAACAAGCCCCCCAAGTGGTCGAATCTTTAAAGGCTACTATTGAATAAGACCACAAAAAAAGTTGCCTACTTTTTTTATTTTAAAGGACTCGTATAAACAGTCACCTAGTGCCTTTGGCCACTTTGCATTCTGCTTCTCTTTTGAGCAAAAAAATTATTCTGCTGTCAGACGTCCTAATATCTGGTTTTTGGGCACTCTAATTTAGCTTCTGTAAACCGCACGTTAAAGCGTGTGTCACCGTTCATTTCTTTTACACGATTTAAACAAAATTTCTGCCTTTGATATATTAATCATATTTTTCTAGCTGTTGACTGGGTAAGAGATTTCGAGAGGCCGGAGGCATTTTGTACCTTACTCTTTTAGAAAATAAGTCTCCAAGAGAACAGGGCATTGATTGATCGATTTCATGGGATAACCTTGGCATGGCAGTTTGCTAGTAAAAGAGTTCGACAACGAAATGGCGGGTAGGGCGGTATTTGTGGCGACAAGTAAACATTGGTTGATGAAAAAAAAATAGGCTCACAAATTGATTGCAGTTCAGAGTTATATTTTGTGCACAGATCCCTCGATTGTGCAGATACAAAAAAGCTAACTTGAATAAAATAATGCATGTTTCATCATGAACCCACGTGGATGAAAACATCCTAGGCTATTCATAAACAGAAGCTCGATCATCCTGCATTTGGAATAAGTATTCAGTGCGTTATATTTCATAGTCTTTTTTTTCCTGAGGAGCACTACATTGCCTTGTAGGACCATCGGTTTAATTACTGTGCAGAACATGGTGCGCTTAAGAACTGAAGCTTTTGTCAAAGAAGTTTCAGGTTATACTAAAGAGCCTCGAGTGATCTGAGCATCAGAAAAATTTGCAAACAAATAAGAGCAGTATGGCACTCAGACTTACATACAATGCTAATCGACATCTGATGCCAAACAATAAAAGAGTACTGACACAAATTTTACAAAAAGTCACAATTTTGCCGCAAGAAAAAAGTAACAAATTTGGTAGCAAGAACGGGGAATGTCACTTGAAGAATGCGAATTAGATGAAAGCTTGAAGCGCACCCTGAAGACTAAAAAGATTGATTGATTTGTGGGCTTTAACGTCCCAAAACCACTTCTGATTATGAGAGACGCCGTAGTGGAGGGCTCGGAAATTTTGACCACCTGGGGTTCTTTAACGTGCACCCAAATCTGAGTACACGGGCCTACAACATTTCCGCCTCCATCGGAAATGCAGCCGCCGCAGCCGGGAATTGAACCCGCGACCTGCGGGTCAGCAGCCGAGTACCTTAGCCACTAGACCACCGCGGCGGGGCGCTGAAGACTTAAAAGAACGCTTGAAAAACATTTGCAGCAAAGCCTGCCTGTAAATCCGTCCGTCCGTCAATCTGTACGTCTATGCGTCGATGCACAGACGGCTTTCATAAACATTCTTTATATTGTTTATCACTTCCTTCATGAATCCTTCACTCGCTCTTCAGCATTTACTTCGAGGATGTACAGCACTTTTGCGGATAAGTTATCGTGAAGTTTGAGGTGTATTTGACGCGATGAATTGCCGCAGATGCACTAAGTGAATGCGGATTATAGAAGGAAAGCTTCATTAACAAAATTATAGACAATATATTGTATATAAAATTTATCTGTCCATCCTTTCATCCGTCTATACGGACGGGAGCAAGCATATGCTGAGAGATGAATTTCAATACCATTATTTATATAATTAATAATTTCTTTTATCAAGCTTCCATTCGTCATCAGCATTGACATCGTAAATCTGCTTAATATTCTGCGCATAAATTATTGTCATGTTCGAGAAGAGTTGTTGTGGGATCTATTACATTGGTTACCGATTTCAGTACTCGGTCCTCTAGTATGGGAGTTGTCGTGTTTAGGAAAATTTTATTTCCAAAAGGAACATATTGCCACGTTCCTTTCCTCAAGTTTTGTTATCGCCCCGTTACACTATGTTCAGTGCAAACCGCGACTACGGTGTTAGAGAAGTTTCGAGACTGTAGTAGATCGTTTTGTTAAAGTTACGCCCACTTCGTGTACCTTTCAGATTATTCTGGAACCTACGTCGCCGCTAGAAATAACTCTAGAATGACCGATGGCAAGTGTATAAAAGCCGAAACGCTTCGCCGCTTGTCAGTTGATTGATGGCCGACGCTCTGTTCGTCACCATCAGTGCCAATGACTTACTTTCCTTTTGCGGGGCCGCAAGTTCGGCCCGAATTAACAGTTTCTTCTACGACGTAGAGTTTGCTCCCTTCATTCACGTCACGACCCCGTGACAATATTCAGAGAAGACATTCATCTGTTGCAATTTTGTACTCAAAACACTCTTAATGTACCTTATTATACATTCCCTTGCATAATGAGAATTGTTTGTACCTGAAAACGAAAAATGTAGCGTGCAGAATGATTCTGGCATGCATATGACAGCTAATGAAGACAACCTTTCTATTGAGATGTACATGAGTTGCAGCATTACACTTACAGCATTACAAGACCACCAGAGAATACGTAGCTCTGAGCCAAAGTTCTACTCAATCGATATCATCTATTTACTTAGCTAGCATAAAGCAGCCCTGCTTAGCAATTTTTTCGGAACCCTGGTCGTTTTATTTCTCATCTAGGTCATTTAAGAAGTAAGTAGTATTTTGTTGTTTTTTTGTTCGCTATAGATCATTCTTGCCGCTGCGCTGTGTTAAACACCGGCAGAGATTGAAACTTCAGATGATGTCACGTGCCAATAACCACATCGTACACGAAGCTCTTGGAGGATTCGCACCAAGAAGCCTTGAAGTAAAATTACTGGAGTGGAAGCTCCCGCAATGCTTTGCCTGCATTAGTGAAACCAGCTTTCGCCCTCCAAAGTTCTCAGAAACATGCTATTTTCCGGTGGTGCCCACTTAGACAAGAAGTGGCTTTGATTTGTTAGTCTAAAGACTACGTTGTTCATAATTTAAAAAATAGTTATTTCTGATAAAATAACACCGAGATACGAATATAGGTGACTCAATTTCTAATAAAAATTACCTTGAATTCGAAGCTTATTCAAGAAGGCTAGTAACAGAAGGACGCACTTTAAGCACTCTCTGTCCAGAAAAGTTTTGCACGTTTAACTCGCTGGGCATGTGACGAAAACGCTCCTTCCCAATCGCCAAACAGCAACACTTCATCATGCCACTAGTAAGATGGCTGTCGCATACGCCATTTTACGGTGGGTACAGCTTCACTCGTAGGTGATAATTTTCAATCCAGCATTTTTAAACCTTATTTGTTTGTGCTTTCTCTACGACCGGAACCATTTCGAGGTGTATGAACTTCCTCCTGTACTCCCCTATCTGCGATCAATACGCATTGAACGACGTAATTATTTCATACGACGACGTCACTTCAACGCTACCTACCAACGTATATAAAGTGTTCTTGTTGGAGTAAGCTAAATTTAAGCTTTCTGTCGCGAAGATGTTTTAGCAATGTAACGATGCAAAAGCATTTGGTTTATCTAACACTACATAAAGCCAAACCTGCGAAAAAAATACGTATGAATGGCAGTTCGTGAAAGCAGGATTGTCAATGTCCCTGTTTTTAGCCTACGTTTTTGCTGTAGAGACCCTCGTAGAGCTAACTCCTTCTTTTCTAATTGAGAATTTTATGGTGTCGTTTATCACTTACAGTTTCTCACAAAATCTCTAGGGGGAAATCTGGCGCAAGTGAGCTGCTGGATGCAAGGAAACATTGGTATATGTAGACTTTAAACTTGACTTGGATTTGTATCGTTCACGTTGAGCCCAGACACATCGAAGACGTGTTCAGCACAAATCTCGCTTGAATGCGTTCCTTGCCTCAAAATGTTTCATTTCTTATTAAAAGAGCACGTAATAAGCAATTTATTCTTTGTCATTGCACAGAAACGTGTCCTGTTTACCACTAAAATCCACTACGTCAATGCACAACTTAAGGAAACGTAAATGTAACCATCAGCCGCTAAACTTGGCAGGCATACGACAAAGCCAGGCACTTTCACTCTGCCACCTTTATCTCATCTGTTTCTTCATTTCGCCATTTGGTTGTGCAGTCAAGGTAAGTGGAATTTTGTTTTAGAATATAACACGTGGGACAGATATCACCTTTGTTTTAGAGAAGATATATTGGCGCCGTCGACTCCTAATTTCAGCCAAATCCTCGCTCAACAGCAGCCAATACAAGAATTGCAGACAAACGCAGCATCATTCCCAGCGCTACAACGGCGCCCTTAAAAAAACGTGCTTTGACGGTGCCGCCAAAATTTCCTTTGGGTATTTTTACGAGAATTGCTTTGGTTTATCAGGCACAAGTTTACCATGAAAGCCACTGTTTTCCGCCTCCTTCGAAACAAAACCCAAAAAATGGTTCTTGTTTCGCAACTCAAGTCACAAAAAATGCCACGTAGTAAATGTCAGGTCTTGTATATGAATACTACTTTTCAACTTCACCGAGTATTCTGCTTATGGGCTGTTCTTTCAGTTGCTTGAACAGGAAATAGATTGTAGGTTAAAGTACTGCGCTCGGCCTTAGGTGTCCTCGCCTGCACTCTTTGGCGTAGAAACAAAGGCACGACGTTTTTACAACATTGTCACTGTTTCGACAATTTCTCAAAGTAAAAGCGTTTTGTGTAAGCAAAACTTAAAAAAAAGAGTTGTTGGAGCTTTGACTTCCACTATAAGTGCTTCATATTTTTGCTATTCAGTTTTTCCCAGACACACATTTAGTTTTACTCCACCATACGATAAAAGTGTGTTTTAATCTCAATGTAGACCTCGCTGAATCATAAATGTTACTCTTTTTCCGGCGAAAGTAATCCAGGAAGCTCCAGTCTATTCTTTTTCTTTCACTTTGTCTCAGGGGAAAGCACTTTCATTGTTCTGTTGTGTTTTCGGATGAGCTTTTAAAAACCGTGATTTTGTCGCGTTTTTACAGCGCCATTCCTCAAGCGCAGTCAGGTCTGCGGATTCAATTGAGTTTGTAGTCACCCTGAAACAATATCTTATTTTTTTTTTGGGGGGGGGGGAGCTACTCATGCAACTGTCGTCACTGAGAAGATCCTGGGAGCAAAGTTTCACATATAAAAAAAGGACAATGATACACTATCAGCACTAGGCGTTGGTTGTATCACGTTTCTTTCCGCTTAAGATAATGAAGAATTGTCACTGGATGCCCGTCTTCGTTCGCGCACTTTTGTATATCAGCATTCGAAAACAAAGAATAAATACGCAAAGGATCACAGGGCGCATGTACTTCGTGTACTCCCTCTGGTGACCTGTATTTCTCAAAGTGCAACAACATAGCCGATTTTCTTTGACAGGCGGGTGTTTGCAGTTCGTAAAAGCCGATTCACTGAAAATGGTCTAAAATGCTACTTTCACTGCATCCATACCTGAGATAGCCAACAGTTTTTTTTTTATTGCGCATTGAGTAGACATGTGTTTTCCCCGTTTCTACAGCTACACTGAATGCAAACTGTAGATTGCGACGCATATTTATTTAGGCCCGAAGTACTCAGAGCTGTTTGCATGAGAGCTGCGTTGAAATTGGAGTCCTCCATCACGGTACCCCGGCGGTCCTCATTATCGACAAACGAACACCTTTACAACAAAGGTGCACCATCATGACACAGGTACACATAGGTACACCCTTACTGTGGAGCAAACTCGAGCGATCTTGAAATACAGCCGTAAAAGTACCCGCCGGACGACGGCGTTCCACCAACCGACTAATGGCCTCACCGAGCGGCTCAAAATTAAGATTGCCGTCGAGCACAGGATGCGGAAAAACGGGGAAGCCCCTAGACACAAATCAGGCTCAAAGCTAGAAATAAGCAACTACCGCCTAGTGTCGCTTACGAGCTCGTGCTGCAAAGCATTGGAACATATAATTTTCAAGGAAATAATAACTCACCTTAGAAACAAATGAGCTCCTTTACAAACATCAACATGGCTTCAGATGGTCTCTCAACTTCAACCCAATTAGCTGAATTAACTAACGACATAGCGAATGCAATTAACGAGGACAGTCAACTAGATACTATTTTTTAGACTTTTCTGAAGCGTTCAACGTTGCTCTACACAAGAATATAACAACAAAAGTGTCAGCCTATGGTATTGATGATAAAATAGTAGCATGGATAAGCAGTTTTTTCTAACGAAACGAAAACAGGGAGTAACAATCGACAACCATTTATCGCAACCGCTTGATGTTTACTCTGGAGTACCTCAGCGTTCGATACTTAATCCACTTTTGTTCTTAATGCTTATTAACGACATTCAATTTTCTGTTAATAACCCTGTTCGAATGCAACTTATTGCAGACGACTGTGTCGTGTACACCGTCGTACAAAATTGAAACGATCAAGTCAAAGTTGACAATTCATTACAAATGATCTATGCCTGGTGCAATACTTGGGGCATGAAAAAAAACACAACCAAAACTCATTCCATTTCATTCACAAACAAGATCAACCCTTTTAACTTTACGCATACTATAGGAAACACAACTATCGACAAAAGCGACCAAGTAAACTACTTAGGCGTTACTTTCTCATCAAACCTCAACTGGGAACCACATCTTTTAGCCATATGTCGTGAAGCGGAAAGGAGGCTATCCTTCTTGAGGAGAAAATTGCGCACTGAACCACCACACCTTTAACTTAAAGCATAGAAAACACTAATTACACCATGTTTAGAGTGTACGCCGATCTCATCTGGAGTCTACAGGAAAAGCTCCTCATTTATAAAATAGAAAGAATACAAAAATTGGCAGGTAGACTTGTATATTCAGAATTCTCGAGGCAATCAAGTTCTGCAGGCTTGTTCGCAAGGGCAACCTAAAACCTCTTTCGCACTGCAGAATCATCTCGCGACTAAAATTTCTTCACCAATTGCATCATGGTCAATTACGCATCTCACGATCTCACTACCTGCTAGACAGGCCCAAACAATCATCGCGACTGAACCGTTCCAAAACTATCCACTAATCTTTCAGTTGTGTTAACGTTCACAAACATTCCCTTTTTCCGTCAGCTATACACCATTGGAATAGATTCGAAACAATATTGTGTGCTGTAACACGATTCATTCATTTACGAACAGAATAGAGTGTGTCCAATTTGAATTATCAGCTGTTTGACATTGTATCTTCTTTCTTGTTATTCTGTTATATTTTCACTCGTTGCTTAGTATGTATTTCTTTGTTCCCTCATCTACATGGGCCGTGAAAAGCCCGCGGTATGTTCAAATAAAAATAATAATGAAAAAATAAAAAGGGGGAAGGCAGGGAGGTTCACCATAAAGACATCTGGTTCGCTACCCTAGACTGAAGATCAGGAAAGGAGACGGGAAAGATGAGAAAGAGGGATGAGAAGGAAAAGAAAAGGGAGAAAATGACAGTACTTTGACTGCAGCATTTAGAACTTTACCGCATGTCAGCGGGTTCCCACAAACCCGTCTTTCTCATGAAACACAGCGGATCTTTCACTGCCTTGTGGGCTGTCGAGGAATGTGGACGCTGCTGCAGTAGCACCTGCACTGAAAGAGGCCATCATCCAGTCACCGCATTGCGTTAGCAAGTATTTGTCTGTCTGAGGCTAATCGAGGACAGTAGCAAAGCAGGTGTTTGATATTTTCATCGAAGCTGCAAACATCGCATTCTGCACTGTAAGTCATTCCGATTAACGTGGTATAAGCTTTTGTGAAAGGAATTTTCAGCCATTGGCGATAGAGAAGCGAAGCTTTACGTCGATGTAGGCCGGGTGGAGGCCGGAGTTGTAGTTAAGGGTCAAGCTCGTGTAATATTGTACGTCGTATGCCTCGAGTGTTCAACTCCAGGCAGTGTGAGGCTGCAGGGCAGTTGACGAATCTGCCTCGTTGCGTCAGCTCTTGAAAGCGGAATCGGAACACTGTTTAATTCTTCACGTGACGTGCGAGCAGCATGATCTGCAGAATCATTTTCGCTTATACAAGAATGTCCGCGTAAACATTGAAAGACGATGTCGTGGCCTTTTTGTATTAAGAGGCGATGAAGTTTCACGGCTTGGTAGGTTAACTGGTCGAGGAATCCGCGTCGGAGAACGGACCGCAAGCCCTATAACGCTGATTTTGAGTGAGAAAACACGGCCCATATACTTGCTTTTTCTTCAGAATTGATGAGTTCGAGTGCACTACGCAAAGGCTCGAATTCTGCCGTCGTGGACGTCGTCGCATGTGAAGTCATAAAGCATAGAGTTACCCCTTGTATGGTATATACAGTGCTCCACCTGAACTAGACGGTGTAGTCGAGCCATCTGTGTAAATGTGCACGTGGTTACTGTAGTTTTTTTTCCAGTAAGAATAGATTCAGTATATTCAGGCTTGTGTCAGTAAGTCTGATTTTCTCCGCATTTCTGGGATCAATAAATAAACTCGCGGCCAGCTCAAGCTCCATGGAAGAGGCAGTGGCTGTGATGCCGGTCCGTACGCTTCACTAAGCGATTAACGATGCTTGCAGACAGTGCAACCGTATGTTATGCGGGGCTTTTCAGCAGCGAGGATCGCGAAGTAGTAGGAAGGGGTTCTAGCATAATGCCTGAGGTGCCTGCGCATTGTTTCAGTAATATTATGCGTCTTGATTGAGTGATCTTGCGTGATTGAGTGATTCAGCGATGGAAATGGATAATCTAAGGCATATCTTAAGTGCTTGGACTTCAATGCTCTGAATCGTGCTCAGGTTGGTCTTGCGGCTCTTAGGTATTGCATGTGCGCTGTACCGCAAGAATCCGACAAACAGCACTCCGTACAGTTGTAGTGTACAGAGTGCTCCCCATTTCTTTCAAGCAAGGAATTTGAACATGTGAAATGTTGCAATGAGCCGCTTCTTCACATAGTTCACGCGTAGAGTTCACGACAGATTTCTGTCTATTATGACCAAACAAAACCTGTGGCTTCTGAGGAGTGATACGTGTTCTCCGTTAATCGATATGTTGTAAGCAGATATTGGCTTCTGCGTGAACGCTACCACTGCACATTTTCCGCAGGACACCGCGAGACCTAGTTTACGAAGGTAGCATGAAGACATTAGAGCAGCCTTCCGAAGGCGGGCACAAAGCTGAAGCCTTGATACACCTGTTGTCCAATCGTACATGTCGTCAGCCTATATCTAAAGTTGTACAGTGCTTGGTAGGTGCTCGACCAGTCTACTGAGGGTTAGATTGAAAAGTATAGGGCTTAGCACTCCTCCCTGAACAACTTCTTGGCTGATGAAATAATTAGGTGTTGGGCCATTCGCTGTCATCGCGTAAAACAATCTCCGCTGTAAGTAGCTGTACATCCACATGTATATCTTGCCACCAAGACCTTTTATTTGCAAGGCCCTAAGAATGACTTCATGGGTGACATTGTCGTAAGCCCCCTTAACGTCTTGAAAAAGGGCGGCACACAGTCTCTTACAAGCTTTCTGGTGTTCAACGAATGTCACCAGATCAACAACCTTGTCTAGTGACGAATGGCCGCTCCTGAATTCGGCCATAGATACTACATTCGTCTTAAATTCATTCGTTTGATTTTTTCCCACACAACTGGCAAGCGTGATATAACGGTATCAGGCAATATCCAAAGAACATTTACCAGCTTTTAGAAATAGAATGAGGTGACTTGACTTCCATGCTTGGGGAACCATACCAGTCTTCAAAGAGTCGTTGTATAGGCGGAAGAGTGCCTTGCGAGCTTCGTCTCTACGATTAAAAAGGGCACGGTACGTAATGCCGTTTGGTCCGGATGCTGAAGAACGTCTGCACAGCGACAGTGCCAGCTTCTTGCTCATCTATAAAAAACTGGCATTGCACATGAGGATCACGTGAAGTCGGTGGGTTGTCAAGTGTTGTCACTCTTGTTTTCGTGAAATCAGATTACCAATAATTCTTTACAGAAGATTTCTGCGACGTTAATCTGTGTGCATTTAGGTGAAGTGCCAGGGATGTAAACTGGTGTTGCTGACCAAAGGTTGTCCTAAGATCCCGGACAGTTCGCCATATAGGTGATAGGAGCTTTCGTGGACCCAACGAGTCGCCGAAGGATGTCCAACGTCGCCAAGCGAGTTTGTCCATGTGCCGTTGTATTTTCTTTTGAATTCGTCTAGCCAGCCTCAAATCTTCCATGGACTTTGTCCGTCTTTACCTACGTTCCGCAGGACGACGTATCGGGGGAAGTTTCTCAAGCTCGATGTCAAAATGAGTGCGCTTGTAACTAGTCATAGGTGAATGCGTGGTATATGCAGGACATACTTTATCAAGTCCTATTCGTGATAGGAAGAGCCGTCGCTACAACAGCCTTCCATTTACACTTTGAATTTTGGCCAATCTGTGTATTTTAGGTATGTGGAGGACTTGGAGCAAGTAAAACCTCCTATACTCAGGCAAGTTTGAATAAGGCCGCTGCCTCGCGTTTCCAGATCCGAAATCCAGTGCACTTTTTGATAAATGAGTGAGAAACCAAGGTAAGGTCCCGGCAGCTGCTATAGTTTGATCCGCGTAAATACGTAGGGCTTCCATCGTTACAAACGCAAAGGCAAAACACACCAACTTTCTTTCTCTAGAGTTGACCCTGGGGCTACCCTTATGAAATGGTGAGCATTAAAGTCACCAGTGATCACCCATGGGCTTGGAGTTGATGACAGAATACCGCGTAAGCGATCGCAGTCAAAAAGGCTTGATGGAGGTATGTAAGCTCCGAGAATCGTGGAAGTAACCTTAATCTTCTTCGCAGTAAAGCACACATATTGAATTTATTCATCAGGCGAGACTGTGTCGTGAATGTAAGTGAGGTGACGGCGCATGAATACAATTACCTTGCTGCAGTCTCCGTGAGTGAAGGACATAAATCAGTCATATCCTGACAGTTTTATTGAAGCAGAAAGGTTCGGTTTGCAAATCAGAATATGGAGAAAACGGTTGACAAATACAAATTGTCGAAAGCCATACATGCGTGACTTAAGACCTCTGGCGTTCCACTGAAAGAGATATGAGTTCTTCACTTCCACTCGAAATGACGGTGCCTCGCTCTCGATGGTTGTACCGTAAAGCTGCAAGCACCGGCCTCTTGGTGTCCAGCATTTGGAGTGCGATCTGCGCAGACGGACTCTTCATATTGCTCACTAGGACACGCATGGCACTCACCAGCGATTGCCGCAAGCTTATCATTTGTTTATCTTCATCCGTCCCATCACTGGTTCGAGGGGTCGTCGAGGGCGGCGGGATATCATGCGACTCCGAAGTAGGTTGAATTCGTGGAAGTCAGCACCACTGTTCGGAAGGTGCGACTGCTGTACCTGTCTTCTGTTTGGCAGTATCCGTCTTCATTGAGTTTAGTGTTTGTGGTTCAGCCACTTTGATAGAGGATGACATCTTTCTGTCAGTAGGGCAGTCTTGCCATCATGGTCTTCAGCATCGACGCCGTCGTCGGTGAACTGTAAGGGCAGTTCTCTGTGCGTTTAATTGTCCAGCGCCATACGCTTGAGTACCATGCGCTATTTTCACACCTGCGGGCAATATTTGTATGAGGCTTCATGAGCGCCGAGGCAGTTTGGACTTCGTAACACGGTGGCACCGCAGGCAACTTTTGAATGAAATTCAGCGAAGCGCGGGCACACAACTTTGTTCTCACCGACACCTTTTACGTGTCCCATTTTTAAACACTTGTAGCATTGCAGTGGCTTCGGTAAGAATAGACGTACTGACTGGCGAACATGGTCAACCTTGACGTACGAGGTAAGGCTGCCTCCCTCGAACGCAAGCCTCAAGCAGCGTGAGTTGCCAAGTCTCGTGATGTGCGTGATGTAAGTGCCTTCTGAAGCTCACTCTATTAATATTGCGTTGATAAGCTGGGATGGAAATATGCGCATAAAAATGACGCCTACAGTGCCATTACAACGTGAAGCAACTATTGGCTAAACTTTCACGTTGTTAATTTCTGTTATGCGCTGAAAGCTTTGCAGCGTGCCATGGTGCATAAAGTTTACAGCAAGGACAATTTTTTGTGGATTGATTCTCACGTCTTTGATCTCATTAGGCATGGTTTCCTCGAGAACCACAGAAAGAACTTGCCTGTTAAGGAGTCGCAAGCGTAATGAAGGGTCGTCGGGCATGAACAAAATGGTGTGTGCCCAGCACTGCGGTGCACTCTTAACATTAATACACTTGTCAACGACGCCGTCCGTAGCAGTCTTCGTTTTGGTAGTTCGATTCATGACGACCTTGAAATTATCTTTCAATGACTCGAAGCCGTCCGAGTACAAACTGGTTGCTTCACTGCTCGTGTCCCTTGACGCATGCCACGTTTTCTGGACGAAGATCGACGTGACGGTAGCATGCCAGGAACATTCTAATCACGTGTGTCCTGAAGCATCACCGCAAAAGAGGGAGCGGTAGCTCCCAGGATGTGACGGAAAGTAGATTAAAGTTACTGAGAAAAGGATACAAGTGTTCTGCGAAAGAGTCGCTTCCTTTGTCATCCTTTTAATCTTCGCATACGACACAGCCATGTGAGAAAGGATGCAAATGATGCTTTACAGGTCGTACTACGGAAGGAGCCCAGCAATGACGCTGAACGACAGCTACGGAACGTTCCCGATGAAAAAACCTTTGGTGTCTACGTTTACCTTGAGCACGCCGAAAAATCCTGACAATCGGGTCATCTGTGCACCAAGAGTCAGCGAAAAATCTACAGCCGTCATCCCAACCTTCGAGAACATCACGCAGAATACAAGACTAGCGACCGTTTCTGGGCCAGGCCTCCAATACGCGGATTCGGACTTGGAAGCTTCTTGAACTTTGCATCGGAGCGTACTTGGTACGTCAATGTGTCGGCACACTCAACAACGAGATTCTCCACGAAGTCATCTTTAACTCTAAACAACACCGTACAGGACTTGAACTCCTCCGTGACGTGCGGCTTTAAACATTTTATGCGCATAGCGAAGCTGAGTATTATTGTTTTTGTAGTCCGTATTGTTGTGCTTCATTGCGTGTGATTTTTATTTATGGTGCTTTCTTGCTCTATTACAGCACTTTCCTTTTCTGTTAGAGCGCCGGGTCGGTACCTTTCTAAAAGAGACAACGTCTCGCTCTTCTCTGGACTTTTATTATCGCCCCATTTACACGTGTAAGTGCTGCCTTGTCCAAACCATGGCGAAAGTCTATGAACCATTAAGATAATTCTACAACATTCCGTTGCTATATTCGTACAACGCAGGCGTTACTGTTTCTTCTGCAACTTACGTGCCCGAAAGCGATAAGGCTTTATTTTTCGATGGCACATTTGAAAATACTGTAGAAATTTTACCTCTTGTAAGTTTATGGATGACCGACGCTCGGTGTGCCAGCATCTCTGTAGAGCATTGATTGCTTGCTGCATTTTAAGTTTTCGTTTCATGGTCACAAGTTCGACCAAATAAAGAGTGTCTCCTTGAAGATGCCGACTTTTACGTCTCAACTTCATGGCAACATAAAAGCTAGAAACATTACTTTATGAAAAAGTTATTGCACCTGCGTTGTACGGAATAGTGCAACCATGTTATATTTTTTATGTGCTACACTTATTGTACATATTTTACCCATTTGGTGCAGCGAGAAAGCCCCAAACACACCCCTTCGCCTGTAAAACTTACGAGCAGTACCGGTACATGGTAGCCTTGAACCGTGGTGCTTCAATAAAGAGCGCCAAGTATGCGTTTATTAAAGACGATAGTAATTCTTGGCGACCTTCGATGCAAAAACTTTCGTCTGTCTGTCTGTCTGTCTGTCTGTCTGTCTGTCTGTCTGTCTGTCTGTCTGTCTGTCTGTCTGTCTGTCCATTTCTCTGTTTTTCTACTGTTACCGCGAACCGGGTACTCTGAACCATAGAGTTTCTTAAAATTAACTAGAGGGGAATCTGGCGCTGCGATCGTCCAGCGACCATGGGCATGACGGGTAGTACACCTAGTCTTCGTACTTGCGGGCGACGAATCGTACTTGCGGCTTCTGTTCTGTTCACGCTCTCACTTTTAAGTTAGTAACTTCTGTCCTCTACTTTTCAAGTAGATATAAACTGTCTGTCAAATGGGACACATACCGGCGTACCACGTCCCGTGATATACGGGTGTCTGCCACGCGTATCAGAAGGAAAGCGTTTCATGACGTACGTGATAAGATTTTCACAACATTCCTGCCGTTACCAATCGTCAAAATCTTCTCGCTCAGCGTGTCCATATTTTCGTGCTTGCGTGTGATCAGAAAACCGCATGGTCTTCTGATAACGTTGAGGAGTGCTTACGAGACCAGCGCTTGTAAGATGACCTCAAGGGAACTGTTATAGCGATAGCAGTTATATGGACACTCTTGGCTCAATTTCCCTGCCGGCGTCGGCATCGATGTCATGCAGCGTATATGTATACGTATCTCTATATATGAAAACGCAAGAAAAAAATCCAGAAAAAAAGACTCCAGCGTGCGAAATCGAACGTGGGGTCTCCACGTTGTGAATGCTAGGCGTTTACCACCGAGCCACCGAGGGGTACCTCCTTGAACGTTTAAACGGCAAGCTATATATATGTACCACTTACCGCTGTTGTCGGGCATTTAGGGGTGGGGGGGGAGACTACAGTATTTTCAGCATCATCAGCAAGATGGCGCAATGAGCGCGCGGCGTTTTGCTACGTAAGTTGTTCCAAAAAGAACAAATGTTTTGAAATTGAGCGATGCGCATATTGCAGTTATAGTATTCATTGTATCGCATTTAATCGGTGCAGTGCATTCTAGTAATCCTGGACAGACTTCAAATTTCTTTTAATGAACGCCAAAGCCATCTAGTACACAGAAGGTGTCTTGCTGGCAATTTCAGCAATTTTTCCGTGGTGGTGAGTATGATACTATTCTCACAGCTATATTTGAGTGGTTGCTATAACATTAGGAAAAACAACGTAGCTTAGTGCAACCACTTGAAGCCTACAAGTAAATTGCTCTGCTTCTACTTCAATCAAGAAACTGTAATATTCTGAAGATTCGCAAACAATGTTTGTAACAGTGCTCGTCATAATGGCCTACGAAAGCCTACGCACCACTCTTGTAGCACTCTTGTGCTTTCAGTCCTTCTATTTGTGGAGTCCTTGGTCAGAACATAAAAAAGCAGGCTGGCTGTTAACAAAAAGAAATAATTCCGTCACTTGAGCTAGTTTTTTTTCTAGCTTTGAGGAAGAGAGTTCTACTTCTCAAAACGTCAGCTTGAGCACACAAGCCCTGTTTACAAGCTTTTTCAGGCATCTGAGAGCACCATAAACGACAAAGGACGCGTATTTCTGAAATCGTGCTAGCAAAAACTCGATATTGAGAACACGCACCTTCCCTTTATTATTGTGGCGAAGTAATATTCTAATCATGAGTTGTGTGTATCAGTCGAGTCATACCTTCTTACTTCATAAAACTTTGTGTTAAACCAGCTCAGGTGCTTGAAAGAAATCGCATTTCCACGGAGTGAATGATAGAGAGTGGGGCGAAGCATTCGTTCGTCCATTCGTTCTTGCTTCCGTCCGTCCATGCGTCCGTCTGTGTGACCGTCCGTGAACCCATCCGCTCGTCCGTGCTAGCGTCTGTTCGTGCGTCCACACGTCCGTCGGTGCGTCCGTCCCTGCGTTCGTCCATGCATCCCCCCTGCGTCCATCCATGCGTCCATCCGTCCGTGCAGTCATCCGTGCGTCCGTCTATGCATCTGTCTGTGTGTCCGTTCGTCCACCTATTCAACACTCCAAGTACCATCATCTCGCATCTTTTCATTATACATTCTCCATAGAGAAGCACGGCCATCCAGCGGACATTCCAAGAACTAAACGAGAGGAGGCACACGCACATTTTCTTACGGCTTGCGCTTCGTGTGTACTTCCCACTTTTAACCACCTCGAGGTCATGTTATATATACTAGTTCACTGTACTCATGGCACTGTGGCCAAACGCTCGCTTAACCTTTCTAAAACCAAGGAGGTTATGCCCAGCGAGTATAACGTAGCAACCCTTTCTTGTCAGATAGTGCTCAATCTACATGCTAATGGCTGCTAAGGGGGAATGAGAGACAGGAAAATTCGGCTTTTGGGTAACACGCACGCTGCGGATTTTTTATTCAACAACGCACAGAATATATCTCCCACCGCCCCCACCTTGGAGGTCAAAATGTAAGACTGGTTACACACTACGACTACTACTACGACTACGAGAGATGAACGAGTGCCGTTATAAGGAGCTTCGCCCCTAAAAGTGTGTAACAATTTTAAATACTTACTAGTCTACTATGGGAGAGCTGAAAGCCGTCCCATGTGCGTAGTGACGTGGACAAGGAAGTATATTGCAAACTGATAACTTTTCAGGTCAGTACATTTGTCTGGTGTAACAAAATCACGTGAATGTAATCTACACTTCTACATCTCGTGGAGCCGACCTTTTCACACCAATGTGCTCCCTCATAACATTACAGGCCAACCATAAGTTACGTACCTCCGAGCCACAAAGTATTCCACCACACTGGACATGTGAGCCACAGCGTGTATACCAAACACCCTACCCTTCTTATTCACAAAATACCCTACGCCTTTTAATTTACATCGAGATTAGATAAAAATCAAAGTTCCTTCCTTTTGCTTTTCTTGTAACAAATCACTTATTCTTCTCGGTGGCCATTCTTGTGACTGGCGAGATTAAAATTTCAGACACTGTCAACCGCCATTATCTACAACGAAGCAATCAATCATGCGTTGGACTAAACTTCTTTGGTGAATGCTCTGGTTCAGCTATCTCCCGCTTCTGCCACGGCCCCCTTCCAAGGGAGAGAAAACTGCAACAGAAACAATAAGACCCTCTGGCATCCAGTGGGCTGATTGTGTGGTTCAAGCACTTGTTTTAATCAGTTCTGGGAAATAAAACTTACTTCACTCACTAAAATAGTACAAGAGATTGGATGTGCGAAAGTTTTGCGCAATCTGTCATCTCGTGCCAAAACATACATCTTCCAATTCATTTACAGGGTAAGTTTTGTCAGCGACATGGGACTTGATTAATATCCAAACGACAATTGACAGACGAGACATGTCCCCGCCCCCAGTGCCTAAAGAACAAAGACAATTTCGCCCATATGTGTGTATTTTCTCTCAAAATTTTCAGCTACCCAGAGAGATGTATAGTGTGTGTCGGTCTTCGTGTTTTCTCTGTTAGTGTTCTCAAAGCAGGGCTCATATATACAAATGACTGACAAGCATACTTTGTATAGGCATCTTCGCCTGTCATAAATACGTGAAAATCATTTATTGATTCAAAATAGCTTATCATTTGAAGCAAACATCTATAGCACAAACTTTTTTTGTTGATATGAAACTTCGTTTAAAAGCAGACCCTCGGTGAGCGCTAAAGTTTAGCAAAAAAAGGAAGAAGCATGAAGCACTATGGTGATGGGAATATCTCATTTGGAAGATAAGGCTTTAATGACACTAAAAATTGCGGAGAACCTCAGTACAACCTGTGTGGGTTTGTACGGGTGGGTGTCTATACAATAAAGCGTTATTACCTGCGAAAGGCCAATCGCACTACAGTACCCAACCTCTAGCTAAGCTTGTACCTGAAAGCCATGATGAATCATTCTGACTCAGGCATCCCTCAACCGGGCCGGCCTACACCGCTGTGGCAGCTTTCAGCCGGATGCTTCTGGCCAACTAATACAGCAGTGACCTTCATGTTTTAGCCAAAAATACTTTAGTTATTCATCGACGCACATGTGGGATTTGCAATCGTTAGTTTTTGGTGGTTTATGCAGTTGACTTCCCGAACTTTTACTCAGTGATCAATCGGGATAAAAGTGGCTTTTTAAGTGCGTAGCACTTTAAGGGCTTTGTTTGTTATCAATTCACTCTCTCATGTCTCATCGTCACGCACTGGTCAAAGCAGTTAATAATCAAATAAAGACCAACAGTGCTAAAAACTGTTGCATGAAGTTTCGGCAGCTATGCATGAGCGGTGACATGCGGGAAGGAAGAGCGTAATTTGGAGGCTCTTTTTTTACTTGTCTTTTGCATTATTGCTATTTTTTATTTTCTTCTTGTTGTTGCTGTCTCATTCTTTGCTTACTTTTCATTATTACTGCCTCTATTTGTGTATTTCCTTTTATCACTCTGTTCTTGTCTTTCTTGTCTGTAGTTCTATCTTTTGTTTCTGGCTTTCCTTATCTTTATGTCGCTCTATTTTTTTCTTCCTCTTAATTTATTTATTTCTCTTTCTTTCTATTTCTCCCCTTTCTTTGTATCTGTTTCTGTCATTATTTTGTTCCTATGCTAAGCTTCACTATAAGGTACATTTTAAACTTGGCTAGGCAAGCTAACACCTTCGACAGGCGGATGATGATGATAATATTTCCCGGGAGTATAGCAAAAGACACCACGACGGATCCGCCACGAGGCAGGCAACAGTAGGGTTTGTGAAAGAAAATAAAGAAATACTTTTCTTGGCATCATTGTCAGTCAGTTCTGATTATTACTGTGACTAACAAAGAAAACCTGCTTTTAAGCTTACCGTTCTTTTCTTCAGCTTTATATATGAGCGTTTATAACTTTTTACGGTAGTAACCCTTATTGCCAGGGTGTTATCAATCTTTTTCAAAAATGTTTTATGAGCGAATTTCTTTGAAATTAGCACATACCATGGCTGAAGCGCAGTGACAGCAAAATTGTATTTTGTGTTAATTGACGTTTCACAATCCTTGTTCGGATTGTGCCGTCAGACAGCATATGTTACATGTATTAGCCTCCTGAGGAAGCGATTGAAATCTGCGTTTTCTGCTTAATTCAATGCAAGCTTTTGCTTGGTGCGATGAAAAAACTTAACATACAGCTTAATTGCCTTCTTCTGTAACATGACTCATACTACGCGGTGTATATTGCAGTGAATTCGCTAGTATTTTTACCACCATATATGCATAGCCTAAAGCTTAAGGCTAACCTCATGACCGCTCTCAGAAGGAAAAGCGTAGGACGCGAAGGTGGCATCTTGAGACATGTATGTGAATAAACATCGCAAAACATTATATGCTGGCCTGTCCTTCACACAATAGCTCTAGACGAGGGTTTTTAAAAGTTACAAATTTCAAGAAAAATATGGGTTTTATTTTAGCAGGAAGCTGCAAATAAGGGTAAAAACAAGAGGCCGTGATGTCAATATAGGTATTGACGCACAACATGTTGCGGCGAGTCCTAAAAAAACAATACAATAACATATTACCTTCTAACACACACACACGAAAAGGTTTTGGCATGTTTCCCACAGTAACATACATGACTTCATGGAAAAGAAATGAGGAGCTTCCTTTTTAAAAGGGGCCAAACGCAAAGCCGTAAATAGCTGAAATAAGGCTGTATTGGTGCATATTAACTCCTACCTTTCATCTCAAACAAAAATACTAAATTGATATTAACATGTATCCATTATATAATATGATTTTACATGAAACTTGAAGGCATGTATGAGCGGATGCAACCTCTTTTGAGCTAATTTCTCTTCTGGTATTGGCCCAATTTGAGTAAAGTTTGGTTGGTATCAACATCCAGTATGGGAGTGAATCGACCTAATCATGGGGGCGAAAGTGAGGTGGGCACCGTTTGGGTCATCTGGCGGGAAAAAAAAGCTTGATTATCCGCCATCAACACACTATTTCAGTGACTAGCCGAAAGTCCCAGTCTTGCGACGAAGCGGGAATCTTCCTCGTAAAAGTGCTGGCTATATTCGCGTGTTCACACCGATGGTTGTTCGTCATTTACAAGTTGAGTTAGTATTACTTCACACAGGTTACTTGATTTCGACCATATCACATACGTTGTCTTTATGCACGCGTGAAGCGTATCCGAAAAGGCCAACCAAGAAGGTTTAAATAAATGCCTTTGAAAATTGATATAGGACTGTCTTCCAAAAATTAGTATACACAAAGCGCTAGGCGGTGGGCGTACACAATAAGCTCGACGAACTAATGTAAACACAGCCCCCTACAAAGATTCGCAGGCTTCCATGCACTGTAGCAGGCTAGGCAACTCTAGTGAGAGTAGGCATCCCCTCTTTTCTGAGTAAGGCGATAGCAGTTCCACTTCAAGACATCCTAATGTCGAGTATCATGATTGATAGACTACCACGAGAGATAAATTTTTTAAATAACCAGGGTAGAAAGAGAACGCAGTCTAAGGCATTTCTCTTTAAGGTAACCTGCCGAAGATAAAACCTGAACTTTCTACGAGCATTTAATTCACGACCGCATAGCTTCGTCGCCTATGTGGTAGACATCAGCGGCCGTGTGTTTTTAGTGCCGCCTCGGTAAAGACAGAGTCTGTCTAACTGACCAAGACAGGTCGTCAGCTATCTCGCCCTAACTACTGCATAATCATTATCTTTTTTTGCTGATTACATAATGGCCATCAGGTCTTGTACCGCCTGAAAAGCTATTTGGCTGTAAAAAAGATAGCTGGGCAAATTGGCATGTCTCCATATTGTAACTTTTTTAGCGCGCTGAAAAAGCAGGACAAGAAAGAGAGAGACGAGCGCTATTTCGATGCTCCCACTAATCGTACTAACACAGTACTCCCACACGAGTTGACGCGGAGACCTGACCCCACAGGTGCTTCCGTCGACGGCATAGTAAACGCTAACATCTGTTAACTGAATACACTGGGTAAGTCATGCCCTCACTGAATGCAAGTTGATTTCTTCACACAAAAAGAGCAGCTGGTTGATGCAGGTGATAACAAAGCTGAAAAATTTGACAAGCTCAATAAGGCATAATCAAGACGAGCGGAAGTCGGTATCTGTGTCATATGTGCACGGTTTATTTCCCTGTCTAACGAAAGTGGCCAGAAAGGCGAAAGGAGATGTGAATTTTCTAGTCCGCAAAAATTATGAGCTTTTGCTAGGTTACTGACAATTTTTACAACAAGGCCGCGTGAAAAAACACTGGTATCCTTTTTGTAGCATGCGCATGAATTGCCATTGATCGATTCCGATTCTCACGCGATGAAGTGTACATAGGGCACACGGGCAGTTGGCCCAACAACAGGGGAATATAGCACAAGAAAAAGCCTAACCTTTACCGCGACGGTCATGTATAAATGCGTTGTATCAATGACTACCAATGCCGACCTCTCTTTATTTACAGTGTATTTTTGTGTAGAAAGTCTGAAAATGATGCGGGACCCCTCCTGGAGGCATGTTTCATTGATTGAAACCGGGCAGTTGTATCAGCGTCGTATATTAAATCTTGTGTATGAACGATGCAGGCTTCGACTTCTCCTATAGTTTCTTCTCGCGATAGCATTAGAGAGCTTATTTCGCAGAAATTCTGGCGATGATGGCTGCGTCATTGGCTGTGAGCGGAAAATGATCAGCTAGTCTATAACCCGAATATCAGCATGGGCATGACCAAAAGAAAAATTGAGAAAGATGCAAACAAAATAAATATTAAAAAATCTGGGTGTGAGCTAGGATCGAACTCGAGTGGTTTGCACCCAAATCTGAGCACACGGGCCTACAGAATTTTCGCCCCTATTGAAATTGCAGCCGCCGCAGCCGCGATTTGATCCCGCGACCGGCGGGTCAGCAGCTTAGCCACTAGATCATCACGCCGCTCCCTCCCCCAACAAGCGCGTCCTTTACAATGCAACATGTGATATCTATGTAAAAATGCGAGGTACAAGCGTAAATTGCGTTCGGGCGTCCCGATCCCGTGACCTGCCGGTCACGGGATGGAATCCCGGTTGTGGTGGCTGCATTTTCGATGGAGGCAAAAATGCTGTAGGCCCATATGCTCAGATTTGGGCGCACGTTAAACAACCCTAGCTTATCCAAACTTCCGGAGCCCTCCACTACGGCGCCTCTCACAATCATATGGTGGTTTGAAGATGGTAAACCCCACATATCAACCAATCAAGAAGAGCGGCTAGATTTATTCTTTCAACATACTCTCGAGCTGATTCTGTGACAGAGATGCTGCAACAACTAAACTTACCCACCCTTTTAAAATACCGTCGCATATCCAGACTAAAATTTTTGTTTTTGTTTTTCTCGAAATACATTTAACTTAGATGTAGCGCAACACCTCGTTCCGCAACCTGTCGAGAACCTACGAAGTGACTACCGCAGCAAATTTCAAATCCCCAAATCTCGTGTAAACACATACGCATACTCTTAATTTCCTGGAACCATAAAAGACTGTACAGAACTGCGAAACTAAAAAAATTAAATTCAAAACTACAGAATATTTTCGATGTAAATCTTTGTGAATGCTAGCTATTTTTTTATTTGATGTAAGATACCAAATTGCACAAATTTCACCTGAATTGTAGAATTTATTATTGTGATGCTTAACGATGTATCGATAATGTAGCTGGTAGAGAAAATTTTGTGATGCAAAAATTTTCTATTTCTTTCGCCTAAGCAGTTCCTTTTTATGTTTGACTTGATAGTTATCATGTCAGATTTTTTTAGTGCTTATATGTATGACACATTGCGTTTTTTAGATTTTTTGCGTAAGATTTGCTGTGCTATTTTATTTAAACAATTATTTGATTTATGCCCCACCCCTGTAATGGCCCGGTTGAAAATAACTAATTAAATAAGTGAAACAAATAATTTTTAACAATATTCGTTGTTTGCTGATGTGTTGAAATGTTGGTGTTGACAATGAATATGCTTGCGAATATTGTATAGCCATTTTACGGCTTGCGCAATGCGACTGTGCTTTTTCTACATAGCAATGTTATTTCCGAAGAATTGCAAAACACCGCTATTTGTATAAATATTAATTGTTATACATCAATTTTTCGGATTGCCAGCAGGAAGGTAATTCATTACATAAAAACCCGTGTTTAGCATATTTGTACTGGTTTTTATGTACTGCTGTCTGAATAAACCCAATTCATTTGCAAAATGGACGAGCATTTCTCCCCGCAAGAACTGCCAACAGATAAACGTATTCGGAATAGCCGTGCCCACAGCCTGTTTGACCCAAAAAAAAACAGCTAATGAAAGCAATTTTGAATTTCATTAGAAGAAACACCCGACCTTCACACAAAACCGCTCAAACCAAAACTGAAACCACTCTGGCGCGATGGCAAGGCCGGAAAAGGGACCCTGTGACCATTTAATGCCGGCCGCTAGGAGCGCTAGCAGTCATGAAACCGCATGGTTAAATGAGAGTGTCCGCTCTTTACGTATACAATGTTACTCTATGACCATCCCTTGATGGCCGAAGATGTGTTCAGAAAAAAAGGGTTAACAATTTAGAGTACTTGGTACTCTAAGATCAAAACAGGGAAGTTTATTGCAAACTGGTAACAACTTTTCAGGTGAGTGCAACTGTCTGGTGTAACGAAATCCCTTCAGTGGCGTGTACAAACAAGAGAACATAGACAGGATGTAACACACAGTCCTTCGATATTCTCACAGATTACTAATCACTCAAGAAAAACAAGAGAAAAAGAAACTCAAAAAGCACTAAGTTGGAACAGGTTCACATATTGCGTGCGACAAGAAAAGTTTTTTTTTCTTTTTCCGACATAAAACGGCAGTAAAGTAAATTCAATGTGTTTAAACAAAGGGGGTAACGATTTAGAGTACTGGGTACTCTACTATGGGAGAAGACCTGACGGATTGCTTCTCGATTGATATGCTAGTCAATATTCAACATGCGAAGATATAACACCGCTTATCGAATCAACCTCTCTTGCTCCCAGGTGCTCGCTTACAACATCACACGACCACCATAGGGGACGTAGCTCCTAACCGTAAAATAGTCCACAGAATTTGACAAGGATTTTCATGACAGCGAACGGCGAGCACTGAAGAGAAAATTGATAACAGGCTTACGCCCTTTCTTTCATATTCAGGTTGCTCAAAATTTCAAGCAGCTTTGTACTGTATTTCTTGTAACAAATCACTAATTCTTGCTGCTGGGCTATTTTTCGACCGGCAGAGACTGATACTAAAGACGGAGTCACACACCATATCTTTAGTGGAGCAATCGATCATGGGTGGTCTAAAGTTCCTCGCCGATCTGCTCTGGCTCAGCTTTCTCTCTCTCCTCCCTTTCCCAAAGGGAGTAGAACAGAAAGAGAATCAATCGGACCTCTGCTCCAGTCGGCTGATTGTATTGTTCAAGCACTTTCATTAATCACTGCTGACAATGGAAACACCTTCAGTTCCTAAATAATACAAGAGGTAAGAGTGCGAAAATATCGAGCGATCTACCATCACTCGCTTACGTGCGCACGTTCAAACTCCTCTACAGGGTGTGTTTTGACAGTGAAATGGTATTTGATCAATATCGAATGTTACAGTTGACAGATGAGTGTACCCCTGCCCTCAGCGTCTGGCGGAAATCACGAGTTTGTGCATGTATGTGTATTTACTGCCTCAATTTTCAGCCACCCAGGCAGATGTGAACGGTGTGTTGGTCTTCGCCATTTTATTGTTTTATACTTGTTACGCAGGCACGCTCGCTTCGCTTATGACAAACCTAAGTTAACGATAGTAAACGACAATCTGTGCCAACTTCACTCAGAACATCTCCCGCGCAAGAAGTCTAGTTTGGGTCGTGCCCTTTTCACGTGACAGTCAGTTCTGCACTTAAAAATATGAACGTTAATGCTGAGCTGGCACGCAGCGGACCCGTGTTCGAACGTTAACTGAAGTTTGTTGTAAATGAGGTTAGCACGTCCGTGTAACAAAGAAACACGGTGACTGCACAATGCTGTGGTGGAGTCCCCACACACTCCTATATGCAGATAAGCAGGCAGGCAGGCAAATAACTTTATTTGTTCCGGAGACGACGCTCACTCCCCCTTAGGGGTAGTGGCAGTCGTACTTTGCACAAGCGTCTTATCCTCTCATAAGTACGGCACAGCTACAAACTGATTCCAAATACTTTCATTTTTCCCACAAAAAAGATCAAGCAGTAATTACAGTAATTGCAGTAAAACACTCATCTCTGTCTTGCTTCATCAGCACGCTCTCCGTGAAGCGAGAAAAGCAAAAAGATGAACCACTAATATTATGGGAACATCTTCTTAGATAGATAAGACGCAAATTATACTATAAGCCGCGGACAACCTGACCTCATTGTGCTTTCGATAAGGCAAAATGTACGATGAAGATTTTGTTCGAAGAAAAGCTAAGTGTTTTTTCGTAGTACAGGTTGCATTCCAGAATGATATTTACTGTCAAGTATTACGTAATTAGTCGAGTATTACCTTCAGAGGATGCTGTATGAAATTAAAATTTACACCCAGTAATTCCAACCAAATAAAGTTTTGTACCACCTGATGCAGCTAGGATCTTTCACTTTTTTTGGAAAACGGGCATTCAAGGCCGGGCATGTTTCGACGTGTGCACGTTTACACATTTCCGCGGGATTAATTGAGACGGACTAGTTGCATCGCGGTGAGCCATGACTAGCCACGCCTGTACCTGAAGGCTATAATGCACCACTCTGACTCGGCCGTCAATGAGTTGGTGGTGGCCTACAGCGCTATAAACGCGGTCACCCAGATGCATCTTGGCAGTCTAACTCAGCGGCAACGGTAATCTTTTTACCGAAAATGGTTTATTTATTCATCGACGCACATGTACGAGTCACACCTGGCACTTCTGGAGCATCGCGCAGTACACATGGAAGTTTCGCTGCTAAAGCAACCTTTCAAAATGAAAGTTTACTGCCTGAACATTTATTGAGCGATCAGCAGGGAGAAAAGATGCTTTCCAAGTGCGTAGCACTCTATGGGCCAGGCCGTTCAAGCATTTCCTCATTCTTAATCATGATCACGCACTGGTCAACGCAGGCCTGATGAAGTGCAGAGACTGGTGGCCTCCTTTCTCTTCATTTGTATTCTGTGTTCTTCTCCCTTATTTCTTCATCTTGTTTTTGCAGTCTAATTTGGCGGCTGGTGTCTCATTATTCATTTCTTTATAAGAGTATGTCTCTTGCTCGTTCTATTATTTTCCTTGCATTTATGTCCCTTTCTTCTTTATATTTTGCTTCACTGACTCTTTTTATCGCTTTGCCTTTTCGTTATATCTCTTGCTTCAATTCTCTGTCTTTCTGTCGTTTTAATTCCTTCTACGCTATGCTTTACTATAGGATATATGCCAAATATTTCTTGGCAAGCAAACACTATCATCTGGCGGACGCTGATTCAGCACTTCCTCTTCTCTAACTCTTTTCATCTGTTTAATTTATTCATCGTTCCCTTTACTGTCCTTCCGCCTTTCTTTACCTCATATCCTTCACATCAATTCTCCTCACGTCCTTCTTCTCCTGTCACAATTTCTTCTCCCTCGCACGTCATCCTCAACGTCACGTTCTTCTCTTATTTGATGGCTAAACTGTACTGGACCAAGCTAGCCAATGCGTTAAGCTTTCAAATTCTGTTTCCCATCTCTTTCACTCTCAAAGTCTTCTATCTCAGGCATATTCATTTTCCTTTGTCATACGATGTATGGGTGAAGGGCAGTGTAACCTCAAGTGTCCGTTTTCTTTGTTCGACACAGTATTAGGGAGAACAATTTACGATATTATACCTTCGGTTCAGATGGCTTCTTGGACGACAGCAAAACTGTGAATGCGAAATGTGCTGTTTGGATGAGAAGTGAAGTTCTACTTTTTGTATTGCATATCAGCTGTATGTGACGTCATTTTTGCCTCCATTCGCGTTTCCGTCTACATCTTATGGGAAAAAATATATCACCTTCCATTTTAAATATTCGGGTAATATGTCAATCTTCGCAAAAATGCTTGCGTGAGATTAAACGTACTGCAGACACAAAAACAAAGGGAGAATCGTACAACCACATGCAACACCCTTGGTGCCGTGTGTGTGTCACAAATGTTAGCGCTATCGAAAATTGCGTCATACTTCACAGCATTTACAATATGGTTTTGGATTACCAGGCGCAAGGGCACAAAATACAGTAAAAATGTCATAATTTTCAAGTTTTTTCTGACTGGGTTATTAAGGGTGGGCTCGTTGGTAAACAGTGATTTCGGGGTCTGTTGTACAAAGACAAATAACAAAACAACACTAGGTGAACAATGTCAAGGAGACAACAAAGGAACGGAGATCACGGGACATGCACTGCACACAGGACAAACTCTTCATTTCTTTCTTGTCGTTATTTCTTCGCATTGTTGGATTCTACGCCAATAACGAACCGACTGGAACGATTAATGAAATAGCCAGACCAAAATAAAACATTCATGTTAGTTCTGTAAACAATTCTGTTCAGATAGCAAAGCTCCTGAGGTGTTCACGACGTCCGGTGACGCCATTGTCGTAGCTTTTTGTCACACCAAAATACAAGTTTTACACAGACCGCACGTAGAGCGTTGATAGCGCGCATAAAGGTTTTTTATAGGCCATAATTTGTCCATTCATCCGTCTGTGCTTCCTCGCGTCCATCCGTCAATCCATGCAACTGTCCGTCCACACATCTGTTCATTGATCCTTGCGCGAGCAGAGGGATCAATTAAATTCCTAAACAATCTTCATATCTGTATTCACATCATCATTCCAGCTTTGCTCTATCAAGATCAATCACCTCATTGATCTCCGGCACTTTTGCGGATAAGTTGTCGTCGTAACTTACCCGCCCAATGATTTTAGGTTCACCAATTGCACACTTTAAGGCAAAATTTCCCGAAAAAGAATTAACGGAGCCTAATAAGTGCGTGCGATGAACGAATGGGTTGATGGGTAGTAATCACTTAGGGATGCGCGCCGCGTGCAAACCAATTTGTCTCTCTATTCTGTGCAAAGGGATGAACCGTGCGGGAGATGGGGGCTGTGCGCAAACCGCTGTCGAGGAAACCAGCCGTCCTTCTCTCTCTTGACCCAGTCTTCACCCTGTTTTGCTGGTGACGGTACGCGTTGCGTCGCGCTCGGAGAGCTCGACGATCTAGGATTTACGCCGCGGTTTTTGTGTGTGCGCTTGTATGAACGTACGCTGCTGCTCGCAATTTTTGCCGCAACCATGAAATCTAGAGCCCGTCTCGACACGTCACCACGCTGCACTGTATATCCCTGGTTTAGTCAAGATGATCACGACCAACTCACGACACCACTGGTTGGGAATGAAGGCCAACATGGCGGCCGAGAAGATAGCAGCCCTCTCGGATAGATTATTTCAGTCTGACTCAGGGCAGAAATCAGCACTGGATTCTTCCACGAGTAGGGGATCATTCTCTATTCTGCCGTACTTGTCAGGTGTGCGATACGGATCGCGCTTTCCAGATACGGGATTGGACGTTTTGTATTCGCAGTGTTCATAGACTGTCGCACCGCCTAGTGGAATTCAGGAGCATCCTCTCAAAGATGATCAGTAGGCAGACGTTCCAATCGCTCCCTTGTTCGGCGGTGCTATCCTCCGTGTTAAAACGTTAGCAAGAAACGAACAGAAATCACCTTGTATTTCGCGTGCACCAGTGAATATATCGGACCGTCCGTGACACGATAAATCTGATTATTTTTTGCGGGAGGAGAAGTTTTCGTTAAAATACGTGGCAACTCGCGCTTTCTTTATAGCCCACAAGTACCCATATAAGCTTCGCGAGATTTTCTCCAGCCACGTTGTATAGTTAAATGTTTTTGCCAAACCTTTACACTTGAAACTCACTTTGTTTTACGTGCGTATAGCATTCGTCAGTGATTTTGTAGTGCATGAATTCAAGAAGTTAATATACTACTATAACATTCAATGCAAGCAGAAAGTAGCGCAGGTTCACGATTTGTGGTTCCAAACCTTGGCCTATGCTGCGCCACTTGTTTTTTTACGTTCGTTGATAGATGGTAGCACACTCCAAGCGATTCCTTTCTTGCCTGGTATCGGAGTGAAATGTTCTGCCCACACCCAAATAAGCGTGGTGAGCGATGCCACTGAACACCTATGGTGACGCCGTGTTGGGGCAGTGCAATGACGCGTTGTTGGTGCTATCGAACTCGGTCGGCGGAAACAATTCCTCAGATTACTTTCACCAGTGATGGTCAAAGAAACAATCTTGACGTCGAGGATTTTTCACTGGCCGTAGATAGTTGTCAACCCCCTGACAGTGGCATCGACGATGAACGATCAGCTGCTATGTCACGAGCAGCGAGTTGCACTTCCCGTCTAATCATGCGTCAATGTTTTTTTACGCTCTTAAGTCACTTTTATTGTATTGATTGTGTAATATCCTTCAGCGAGCTCACAATGAAAAAAACAGTTTTTCTTGTACATTGCATATAGCCGAATTACGCTGATTATTTCAAAACGCCGCGTGCCACCTATACGCTCAAAGTTGACCAGCGAAGTGAAATGATTTGAAGAACCAAATATGCAGTTACGGCTACAGTCCACGCTAACTTCTTATGCGCTTCACCGGTGCCATTCGAACGACGTTGTTCGACAAATTTTCGCAATGTTGACGTTGCGAAAATCGTACGCGTGTCAATATCCTTGTTTCGATCGCGCTAATGGAACCTGCAGCATCCGAGTGAAGGGAATTGCGCATTGTTAGAGTGTGATCATGGCTGTGAAACTAGTGCTACTTAACGGGAAGTTAAATGCTTGTGTTCCGTTGAAGAAGCAGCTGCATGATGCCTACAGCGCAAGTAATGACAATGGCGTATTACGTTTGCAAACAAACCATCGCTCTACGGTAAACAATCGGTCCTGTGCAGCCACGACGGCGCGCTACTTGCTAGTGGCCTACTACTACGGCAAGTTCCCCAGGCAGCCTCGGCACTAATTATCTCTGAGTGCCATTCAGTTTATACGTGATTTCTAGTTTGCACAGTTTTCCGTAGTATGCACAGGATTACCCAAATCATCGTTGATACACGGACGATCAGCTGGCGCTACCATCCTTCGCACTGCGGCAAGAAATGAGGTAGCGAACGTTCAGCAGCTCCTATAATTTGGGATAGTACTTTGGTCTGATATGCATTCATTTGATGATAAGGAGTTCATCCGGTTAAAGCGGTGAGGGTAGAACGTCCGTGCGTCCCATCTTTCCTTATGTGAGTTCACTGGTTTGTCATCCGTCCGGAGCCATATTTGATTGCATCACGCGCCACCTATAGGCCGTGAGTCTAGCGAATATCGCACGCACGAAATGCACCACGAATGTCGCCTTCAGCGTCTGTAGTTCGCTTGAGCTTTTTGACCACTCGGAAATTGTTCGCCATTGCCCTCAGCCGCCCGGACGCTCGCTCATCGAGTGCTCGCCTGTCTTCGCCGCCATGATGAGCTATGGGCTGGCGATATTTGGGTGGATACCGCGTCGCTGTTTTGCGAGTTATCCAAAACACGTTGCGGTTGCTCGTAACAACCTTGGTTGTAGTATGTTGCGCGCTGTAAGTGCACCGGCACGGGCTGGTGGGGCTTTCACTAGCGTCGAAACTGATTGTGTGAAAATTGGTCGCCATTACAGTTGGCTTCTCCGTCAATCTGTCGCAAGCAGCTCGAGGCTGACCATTGGCGGCTGCCATGGCGGCGGACTCGCGTTTTCTCGCTGCACTCACTTGAGTTTGTGAACAAGGGCCGCATTACCGTCAGATCTTTAGGCGCTCGCTCCAAACCAACGCGGCGTTATTCGTGGCGGCAGCCCAGCGTACGGCAGCTCTTCTCTTCGAGGTTCGCTGGCGGTAGACACTCCGTGTGCAATGCCGTGTTAAGTCTCGCTTTCGCTGCTCGAGCTGAACAGTGGCGCTGGCTTCAGGCTGGTTAATATAGGCGACTAGCAGTGGTTGCGTGACCACTTGCGACTGGTGATCAAAAAGCGACCGATGTTCACACCGTAAGAGGTTGCATGCGAGCGACCAGAAGTTGCGAAACCTTAGAGTAACGTACGGATCTCGTTATCAGTGAGACCTCT
Source organism: Rhipicephalus annulatus (assembly GCA_013436015.1). Classification (NCBI taxonomy): domain Eukaryota; kingdom Metazoa; phylum Arthropoda; class Arachnida; order Ixodida; family Ixodidae; genus Rhipicephalus; species Rhipicephalus annulatus. The sequence continues at coordinate 189,521 of WOVY01009848.1, forward strand.
CGAGACCGGCGCCGGCAAGCTAATCGCCGCCAGCTTAGTAAGCGGAGCAATCCAAGCGTGCCGAATTTATTGTATTCGTCCCTTCTCGCAAAAGGTTCCCAGCCGCGTCCAGGATTTCGATTCGAGCGGTGAACAAGAGATTGTCACGGTGCTGGTGCGCTATGGAATGGTGTCAGCGCTGGAAGCCCAGATGGCTTCAAAGAAATTGCAGATCTCACGTACAGTGGGAATCAATAACAAGCGAAGAACGAATGATAAAGGTTGATATGTCACTTTAAAATCAGCCCAACGTGACTGGACAGGGGGGGTATATAATGTCATATATGACTTCCGTGTCATTATTATCATGTTTGGATGTGTCGTTTACCTTCTTCGTCTATTCACGTCACGTGATACAAACTTTAGTATATACGGAGCTAGCGAAATGGCTTCGAGCACGCTGTGAGCGTGGTATGTTGTCACGTTTTTACATGAAACGCGTGTCAGTATTATCAAGTTTGCAGCAGGCATATATCTCGTCATTCATTGACCTCACGTAGCACCAAAATTGGTATATGTCGAGCTAGCAAAACAGCCACGAGTGCATCATGAAATGCCAAGTATACTCCAATGTAGCATTGACGCGCGCGCACGCTTGGCACAGCAACGCTGCCTTAGGAAAACGTGAGCATTCTATAGCCCTACGCCAGGTGCGACCAGCGTCTGCCGGCGCGGCCAGACGGCAACCAGCGCAAAATGCGACATGCTGCATTTCGCGTCGATGCGTTACCCAGACAAAACTGCGTCTCCCTGTTTTCGTGACGGAGGGACACCGGTCGCGCTGAGACGCGCATGCGTCAAAGCAACGCAGCGCGCGCGAGCCTGCGAGTATAAGGCAGGACCGGTGCCTGGTGTATCAACGCAGGTGTGCTCGACGAAATGAACGCTGCAGGACCATGGAATAGCTGCAGGACCAATGGCGCAGGACCATGAATTATAAATCCTGACATTTATGACCTACATATCATAAATTTCATGCATTGACTAGTGAAATATGTTTTTCATACAGTCATGTTATGCCATTCCAAGTTTGGTATTGATACCATTATCGAAACAGCTAGGAGAGCTAAAAGTCGTGGGCAACTTTTCCGCCTACGACTTGTCCACTGCAGGACAAAGGCGTCTCCCCTGTTCCGCCAGCCAACTAAGATCTGTGTTTAAGAGAATTTTATTAAGTGGTTGGCTATATTCTAAGCATTTCTCTATTACCTGATCAATAGTATGAATGTGGTCGATTGTTAAGTAGCCTGTTAGAAATCCAGCTTGTTCATTTAGTTGATTGAATTATAATGTTGTCCTAAATCTGTTAAAGATTACCTTTGGAATTAGCTTGTATACTACGGAGAGCAAGCCGATCGGCCTGTAATTTTTCAAGTCCTTGTCATCTCTTTTCCTATATATTAGCATGATATTAGCATGCTATTAGCATTCTTACAAGATTCTGGTACTTTTTCCGTCAGAAGACACCTCGTAAACAGGGTCGCCTGTTTTTTTTTAACACAATTTGTCCTCCATCTTTCAGCAGATCCTATGTTACCTGATCCTCACCACCAGCTTTGCCTCTTTGCATGCTCTCCAATTATTTAAAAAAAGTTATTTACATGTCCTATTTCACACCTATGTTTTTATGTCACCTTGCATGTATTTGTCATACCCATGCATATTCATCCTCTGTCACGTCTGAATAACTATTTCTTTATTCTTAATGTGCAGCCGTGGTCACACACCATGCAGAAAGATGCGTTTGTGTCCTCTGGCGTCTGGAATGCCTGTCATCTATCGGTTATGTCGGAGGAACTTCACAAGAATTGTACAAGATGTGACAACTAGGCTGGACTTGTTTTTTTCACCCCAAATTCTCTTAAAGAATGGAGAAACTTCATGTGTATTCAGAAAAATAAAAGAATTCAGTGTCCCACTTGCTCTTTGTTGTTGCAGTGCCTGCGAAAGTAGTGACACGCAGGTGGCTAAATAATTTTTCCCGTTTACTATTTCACGCCATTTCTTTCTCGTTGCGCAGAAAATCAGGTGAAAAAATATTAGGATTGGCGGAGAGTAAATAGAAAAGAATATTTGAACTGCGGATGAAAAGATCATCTGATGGGAGTATACGAGTGGCCAACTGTTCGTCTGGCGAGGTGAAACTGTGAGGAGTAACGGTTTCCCCGTAAGGTGTAAATGTGGCAACTAACGGTTTCCCAATAAAGTGTAAATGTGAAGAATAATTGTTAGTTATTTGAGGTTTTTAGTAAGAGGCAACAATTACCAGCACGTTGTGTGTAGCGCAATTAATGTGTCAGATGCAGAGCGCGGAGTCAGTTCCCGACCCGTCAACTAACGAAGCTGATTGGTTTCGCGAAAGCGAACGCGGAAGACCTGCGCACGGGAAATGAAGGAGACTGCTTCGTTCACACAGTTCACGAGTGGAGCCGTCAAGGTCGCGCCCGTTTGGGACTCGAAGAGGAAGGCTTACCTGGAAGAGCGTCTCGCGTGAAGCAGGCCATGTGCTACCATCTGAGTTTAAGCCATTGTTGGCATGCACGCGTGCCATTGAGAATTGGTCAGCCCAGTGGTCGCAGAGAAGTGAACACAGGGCTGACCAAGACATAGTGGTGGCATGAACATGACCTTATCCTCCCGCGCTATACGCCATTACCGAGTGTTGTTAGGATGGCGGCCGATACACGATCTTGCATGGGAGAGTGTGTGAAACGCGGAGAACATATCCCTTCTCGTGTTGTACTTCTTAGCGTGATATTTACCAATGTAGTGCCTAATGTGAAAGTGATTCTGCGATTGGTTGTAATGATGCGAGTCTTAACGTGTGATTGATTTGTGTGAAGACCATTTGTCCAACCGTGGGTTGAAAAGAAAATGTTTTAGTCTGAAAGGGGAGAGCAGAGGTTCGGGCTTGGACTCGGGCAGACGCCTGAGGCTGCAATGAAGCGTCTTTTCACCGGACTACGGCTCTTCCTTCGCGCTGCAACCGTGCACTCGAGTCATCGAGGGGCCCCATTCCGAAACTCAAACATCTTCACTCCTTAGCTAGTGTAGAAGCTAGTCGAGGAGGAGGAAATTAACTGGCGCAGTCGACGTGGAGTGGAGAGCCCGCAACGAGGAAACTGCTGAAGCCCGGGAAGGCGACAAGACGCTCACCGCTTTTGGGACCTGCTGGTGCACTGCGAGAAGCAACGTCAAGACGCTCGCTGCTTTGGGACCTGTGTGCGTGCTGCGAGAAGCAGCATTGCCATTCGTTCCGAGCCTGCTGATTGACTTCGGTACCAGGAGTTGGGCAGTGCAAAAGCGCTGCGCGTCAGTGAAAGAGAGAAGATTCATGGTCGTCGTTGAGCGACGGACTTACCGGATAGGCACTGCAGGGTGCTGCTTCAGGAGCAGAGCAGCAGGGCAGTCGATGTGACAGACTGAGTCAGCGACATAAGTGATTGGACGGAGACCTGCTGCATTGGAAGTGGTCGTCGCACATAGCGTTGGTGACGAGACGGACGCAGTTCCTACTGTCCTGTTCATCGGGCGACGCATCACTGCAAGCTGAGACCTGCTTTGTGCTCTCTTGCCCCCCCCCCCTCAAATTTGTTTTTACTGAATGCACTTGCGTTCAGGCACTGTGGGAGATGGCAGACTTGGATAAAGATGTGATAGATAGAAGGGGACGCCGTTAGTGATCCGGATTGCACCCGAGAGTTGAAGCTTGAAATTGAAGCGCTGATGATCAAGCTTGAGCTTGATCACGTGCCTTATCAGAGGAACTGGAAAACCGGAACCAGCAAACCAGTATTGGACGGTACGCGAAAGAACTAAAAACAGTTCTTGGGCTCATGCCCACTGATGAGCCTATGATTTTCGCCTGGTTCAAAAACGCGGACGTTATTTTTGCGGCATTGAACATACCCGAGGGTATTCAGGGCACGATTCTATTGCCATGTCTAAGTGACAAGATGTGAACATTCGTTGCCAATCAATCTGAAGTGTTGGTAATGGCGTACTCAGGCTTATAATCAAGAGTTGTAAAGGAGCTGCAGATGACTCCGAGCAAGTACTGTCGAATGTTTTTGGAAATAAAAAGAAAGGCACACGAGTCTTGGAGCCAAGTGATGGCGCGCCTGAAGACCATGTTCTCCTACTGTCCTAAATGTAGAGAGGTGCAGTTGTTCGAGAGCCTTCAGGAGTTGTTGATAGGTGACAGGCTAAAAGAGTTAATGCCAGATGATCTCCGCACGCTGGTACCTCAGCAGGAAGTAAAGGGTTCGTTGAGGCACAAGGATATTGCGGAAGTAGCCGCCAATTTTGAAGAAAGCCTCAGCAGTGGCAGGCGGGGGAGCTACCGCAATGCAGTGCCAGGAAATTTGAATTAGGAGGCCTCCAGCCAAGAAATCGGCTAGTGCTAATTTCATCCCTACTTCCATGGTGAGCTTTGGCTGCTGAAAACGGGGTCACATTCTGAGAGATTGTGAGTCCTCACGTGGCACTATTGCTAAGAAAGCAGAGGTTTCACGCGTAACCCCCCGAAGGGAGATGTATGCCGAGAGCTCAGCTTCGCCGCTGGCGCACACTGCTTTGATTTACAATTCACTGAAAGGGGATTCAAGGATTGAAATTTTCGTGGGAGACAAACCCTGTTTAGCGCGCATTGATTCTGGGGCGGATATAACAGTGATACGAGCGAATGAAGTACCCGCTGTAATTTTGCGCGAAAGCAGTGGCACCATAAAGCTAACAGGTGCTTTTGAACAAGGTGTTACAGCGCGCCTAATGTACGTGCCTCTCGGTCTCTCACAATCATCAGATAGAGCTACACAGCGTGTGTCATTGCTTTGTGTAGTAACTGATAAATTAAGCGCTAGTGCATCTGTACTACTTACTCAGGAGGATTATGAGTGCCTTCGCCACTGTCTCCAGGAGTTAATGGGTGATCTGCAGGAGTATGACGCGATGAGCAATACAGCACTGGAAATTGTGCCGGAGCGCTGCCTGCCCCTTAGAAAGCCAGAGCAGGTGTCTCGAAGTTCCAACCCTAGCTCGAATGCCATGCAGCACACAGCGGAAAAACTACCTAGCTGCGGACAGGAGGCCAACACTGAGGTTGAGAGGAACTCCTCGTTGGAAGAGAAGGCAGATGAGGAGAGAGACGCAAGGGAATTAGGGCTGCAGGCCATTAATTGCGAGTCAAATGTAGAGCAAGGGCAATTAAAAAATCAGACTTCTGTGGTGCAAGATCACACGGCGGAAAGCGAGCGGCTTGGTCCGGTCACTGAGAATTCGTTCGCTCAAGAGCAACAATGCGATGAGTCGCTGGCCGATGCTTGGCGGCAAGCGAGAAACGAGTCACACGGCATGGTAATCGATGGCTAGTTAATATATCACAAAGAGCAATTGAGCCGGAGACAATGCCTTATATTAGTGGTACCAAAGTCACGCCGAACGGCGGTATTATAGTTAGCGCACGACAGTCCTTGCAGTGGTCACTTTTCGGCAAAGAAAACAAAGAAGCGCTATAAGGCGTCATTTTACTGGCTATCAATAAGATCAGATGTAAAGCACTATTGTCAGAGCTGTCACGGGTGCCAGATGCATGCGGGGAAACTAAAAATTGACCGGGTGACAATAACACCTCTGAAGAGACCGCAAACACCTTTTGATGTAATCTATATTGACTGCATAGGTACTCTAAAGCCATCTTCACACGAGGTCATAAATATGCATTAAGCATTGTGGATCGGTGTACACGATGGGCAGAGGTAATTTCATTGCGAGCAATGACAGCTAAGGCAATGTGTCTGGCGCTAATCGATGTATTTAGTCGCGGCGGAACGCCTGAGCTCATATGCATCGACCAGGGGACAAATCGTACTGCCAGACAAACCGCGGAGCTGATGGAGAGGTTGGGAGTGAAAATGAGGTTTGCGACTCCCGACCAACCGCAAAGTAACGGTATCGTGGAGCGTTGAAACGGTACTTTAAAAGGCATGCTGCGGCATGTGATTGACACTCACGGTAGAGATTGGGACCGATTCATGCCTTGCTTGTTGTGGGCATACCGTGAGTTGGTGAACCGAATTACTGGTAAGTAACAAGGGTGACAGAAAAACTTCAACAAAGAAGTGCATTATGCACTGCAATAGACAAGGATGAACGAAGTGGTGCAATGACTCCATTTCTCACAATGAGAGTGTGAAAGGGCTGAGAAGAGGGTTCCTAGTAGTATAATAACAGTCCCAGATGGCATTCCAATTATGCTGATAAAGACATTGGATCCGAAGTCTAAACAGACTTTGAGAGAGGCAGTGAGCAAAACAATAATCGATGGTGAAGTCCCCGATGGACGAAAACTCAGCAGGATGAGCATGATCTATAAAGGAAAGGGGTACAAAGCTGACTTAAACAACTACGGTCCTGTAACAGTGACATCAGTGGTCTACAGGCTGGCGACGCAGATTATGAAGGAAAGACTGCTGGCACGAATAGAGGATGAGAGGGTGCTAAGAGAACTGCAGACTGGGTTTCGGAAACACAGGAAGTTGGAAGACAACCTGTTCTCACTGACGCAGTCCATCGAAATAGCAGAGAAGGAACACATGCCCTGTGGCCAGAATTTTTGGATATCAAGGGAACATACGATAGTGTGGTTCGAGAGTACTTGTGGGGATACTGGACACACTAAATGTGAAAGATGGAGTCAGTAATCTTTTAAAGTGTATCTATATCTTTAACAAGGCAGTTATAAAGTGGAATAAACAGGTACCCAAGTCCACAAGGATAAAACAGAGGCTTAGGCAGGGGTGTCCTCTGTCGCCTTTGTTATTCATAATGTACCTACTAGGGTTAGAAGCATAACGGGTCAGATAATCCATCGCGACAATAACCCAGCGGTTCCTTGCATAAAAGTAGATAGTGGGCCCAAAATGTTCATGCCGGTCTGGTAGAATGGAGCCGTTGGAACCTGCACGGGTTGCAGGAGGCCAGATGGTTTATTCGGTTGTGACTTGCGTCGCTGACAGTCGAGATAAGTACGGACGTGGTGCTTCACGGCTGTGGTTAGTCTCGGCCAGCAATACCTTTGCTGTATTCTGGCCAACGTTATCGTGTAACCCGAAGAGCCAGAGGTCACCTCGTTGTGTCATGCTTTGAGTACTTCAGTACGAAAAGCTGCTGGGATGACGAGCAGATAGGCGGGTCTCGTCGACGAAAAGTTTCTTTTGGAGAGTACTACGCCCCGTAAATAAAACGATGACAACACTCTTACGAAAACTCTTGGCGCCTTCTGAGATCTGTCAACCAAGTAGTTAATTAAGCCAAGCCACTCAGCGTCGTGACGTTTGTGCTGCGCAATAGCGGCCGTGTCGAGGACACCGAGAATGCCGTTTCCTCCTCCTCAGGTAGGGTTGCCGACTCAATGGGTGAACGGGACAGACAGTCAGCATCCATTTGTCGCTTGCCTGGCTTATGAACGACTACCATATCGAATTCTTGCAGCCTGAGACTCCAACGCGCTAGTAGCCTGGTGGGGTCAATAATACTTGTTAACCAGCACAGTGAGTGGTGGTCGCTAATTAATTTGTAGGGGTGGCCATATAAATACGTGCGAAATCTTTTAACCGCCCATACCATGGCGAGACATTTCTTCTCAGTCGTGAAGTAATTAGTTTTAGCGCTTGTTCACGTTCTGCTTGCGCAAGCGATTACCCTTTCTGTGCCCTCTTCTGCTGCACAAGCACAACTCCCAGACCACTATTGCTAGCGTCTGTGTGAAGCATCGTTGGGGCTTCTTCATCGAAGTGGGCAGGCACCGGGGGTGTTTGAAGACGTTGACGCAGGTCATTAAAGGCAGCCTCCTGTTCTTCGTTCCACTCAAAGGCAACGTCGTCTCTTGTGAGAAGAGTTAGTGGCGACGCGATGCGGGCAAAGTCTGCGATAAATCGGCGATAATAGGCACAAAGGCCCAGGAAGCGTCTGACAGCCTTCTTATTGGAGGGTACTGGGAACCGTGCGACAGTGGCAATTTTTCCAGGATCGGGTCGGATGCCTGCGTTACTGACGACGTGACCGAGAAACTGAAGTTCGTGGAAACAGAAATGACACTTTTCTGGTTTAAATGTCAGGCCCGCGGACCGTAGGACACGTAAAAAACATCCAACTTTTTGAGACGCTCGTCAAAAGTGATCTCAAACACTATAACGTCGTCCAGATAGACTAGGCACGTCTTCCACTTCAAGCCCGAAAGTACCATGTTCATAAGCCTTTGAAAAGTCGCGGGCGTGGAGCACAAACCGATAGGCAAGACTTTAAATTCGTATAAACAATCTGTCGTCACAAAAGCGGTTTTCCCTCGGCCTCTTGGGTATACCTCGATCTGCCAGCATCCACTACTCAAGTCTATGGAAGAAAAGTAGCGAGCGTGCCGAAGTCCGTCAGTACACATCTTTCTCGGTCACCTTATTCAGCTTCCTGCACTGCAAGCAAAAACGCAGGGTGCCATCATTTTTCTTTATTAGCACTACAGGTGATGCCCAGGGGCTCTGTGACGTTTGAATGACATCATCTCCAAGCATATTCGTGGCTTGTTGTTGTATGGCTTCGCGTTCCTCTAAAGCTACACAATAAGGGTTCTGGTGAATAGGTCTCGCCGTGTCCTCGGTGATTATTCGATGGTTTGTCAAAAGCGTTCGACCTACTCGTGATGTCGATGAAAAGCAGTCGCGGAATTCGGCTAGCAGCTGAAGAAGTCTCTGTCAGTCGTCCTTTGACAGAGTGGTGTCAATGTCGAGAACGGGTTTTGGTTCTTAATTAGGCGCTTCGTCCATTACCAACAAACATAAACTGCCTCACATTTCTATGATATTGTCGTAAGAAGTAATAGCTGTGCCCTGCAGAAAGTGCTGGCGCTCAGCACTAAAGTTGGTTAGAAGTAAGTTCGTGCGTCCACCAGTGAGACGGAAGATACCTCGTGCGACCGAATTGTCATGGCTAAATAGCAGTGAGCCAATTTGGTCGGCAATGCCTTCGCCATCAAACGCTTCATGCCCTTCCACTGAAACAAGAGTGCATGACCGTGGCGGGACGACCACATCATCATCAGTTATACGTAAAGTGATACGTATTGCGTCTGAACAATTCACTAAACCAGGGCTGTTGCGGTCCGGGATGTAGATGACGACACCATATTTTCTTAATAAGTCCATCCCTATGGTCATGTCCTTGCACCATGAGGTGAGGATGACGAACGTCGCCACGAAAGAAGAGCCACCGATGGTGAGTCTTGCTGTACACCTTCAGACAGGTATCAACAGCTGGCCGCCTGCTGTCCTCAGGTCAGTTCCCGTCCACGTAGTCTTCGCTTTTTTGAGGCGCACGGCAGAGTTTTCACTTATGATAGAAAAGCCGGCACCAGTGTGAACTAAGGCTCTTACTTGCTGTCCCACTACAAAAATGGTAAGATCTGTTGCCACAGTTTTGTCGGTGTTACAACTAGTCGGGTTTACGGCGTCCTGTGGTAAGAGTAATGGGGGCCTTTTTTCGGTGCCTTGACGGCTTGCAACCTCACCCCCGGAGGTCGCCGCCTTCAGTGTCCCCGGTGTGGGCTTGGTGACCTTCTTCCACTGACGTCGGCTGTAGTGCGGTGGCGCGAAGAAGAATATTCCGGAGACGGAGAGCGTGGTCGACTTCCCAAACCTGCCTTGTAATCAGGCACACTGTCGTCATTGTGGCACGGCTGTTGTCAAAATGGGATTGATACAAGGGGATTCCTTGAGATTCAGCGTCCTGGCTTGGTGCGTAGTCGTCATTGGCGCGTCAGTCGTCAAACCATTGCCGAAGAGGTCGAAACGTATCGACGCGGTGCCGGCAATGACGGTAAATGTGGCCCACACTTCTCAGGCAAAACAAAGCGGACGTCAATCTACGGTGCACCAGACGTCTGATATACGAAGCTGTGGATGCCGCAATGACTCGTAATGTTGAAAATGCCGTGTGTAGTAGGCAGACGGCTCTTCGTACGACAACATTTCGTACGGCTGCACGATGGCACTTCGCTGCGGTGTCTGTTCTTGCGGTGGCGACCAAGGAACTGCTGCCGATGGCTGGTGGTACGACGGCACAACGGGCGGCGGGTGGCGAAGCGTGGCTGCGTAGTTCATAGGTCGCTGATCGTAAGTAGGATCAGCTGTTGAAAACGCTTGGCGTATTTCTTCGCGGTCGACTTCAGCGACCAACGCCGCGGGGGGTTCCGTGAGGAGAGCCCGCAGCTTCAGCAGCTCTTCGCGAATAATCTCAGGTATCGAATCGCGCAACAAGCTTTGATTATCAGATGTCGTAGCGGCGACTTGTACGTGGGCGCTGTTAGACAAGCGATCGTATTGTCGACATCGTGGGTGAAGCGTCCGCTCGATAGCTGTAGCTTCCTTGATGAAGTCTGTCGCGGTGCTTGGCGGGTTCCGCAAAAGTCATGCGAACAACTGCTCTTTAACGCCGCACATGAGGTAGCGTAACTTTTGGTCGTCGGTTATGTGTGGGTCAGCTTTAAGAAAGACACGGGCCATGTCCTCAGCGAACATTCCGACCATTTCATTAGGTTTCTGAACCCGTAGCTCGAGTAAATGCTGCGCACGTTCATGCTGGTAGACATTGGCAAATGTGTCAATTATCCCTATTTTAAAGTCACTCCGTCTTGACAAACTGCCTTGTCTGTTCTCGTACCAAGTATGAGCACTGTCGCCGAGATGGAAATAGGCGCGGGAAAGCCGTTGTTCGAGAGACCACTGGTTGGTGTTGGCGACACCTTAATGGTGATTAAGCCAGTCTTCGACGTCTTCATGTGCTCCACCACCACAACGATCAGGCACCAGTGGTGAAAAAAGGGTTATCTCAGATGGAGCTGGCAGTATACTATCATATCTCGTAGTAACTGTTGTGGACTGGTGGTGGCCATTGGTAGATGTGAGCGGTGCCTAGAGTGTTCCTGCGAGAAGGTAAACTCTGGAGGGAGGCCTGGCAAGTGACAACTGAAGCGATGCACGGGAGTGTCGACAAGTGCGTCGGGCTGGATGAAAGCCCCCCGTGGGGTTGTGGAGCACAAGGTGGGGTCACAGGCCAGCACCTTCACCATGCGAACAAAGCGCAGGTACGCCTTGAGACAGCAAAATCAGCGTGTTCTCAACAGCTGAGCCGCAAAATTGTCTTCTTCGTTCTCGAGTCAAACCAGAGGTAGCGGACACCACTACCTGGTGTCCGCTAAACTCTCCATCATTGTTTTCGTCCACATGTAGACACGGGTCAATATGTACACATTACATGGTAAAGAAGAACACAAAAATGGAACGTAAATATGTATATGCTACGCATTTACATAGTATACACCATATTTCTGCCAGTACTAAACTAACATTAATCTACCAGAAGCAGGCAGGCCTAAAACAAGCTTCACACGTCTTTCACAGACAAAAACTGAAAGGAAATACCCCTGCAGTGTCCAAGGAATTCCTCCTCACCGAGAAAGAGGAGTTCCTCCGACAAAACAAATAGCAGCTCTGTGTACAGTCGCTCCATGATTGGAAAGTGTATGCGATGGCGACGGCCTGCTGCAGCATTTTAGAGACTTCAAACTAACACCTATACACACAGCGCCCTACTGCATAGAGTCTACCCGACGCTATACGCCTACAACCGCCCACTAGTCGACGTGCCAAACACACTGACCCGCCTACTACTCGTTTGCCCGTGGCGCCACGAAGATGCCAAAACCAAGTTCGCAACGACTGTACGTATCCACCCACTAGCCGAGACGTGGGAGGCCAAGATTGCCGCACGCGACCTAGACGACCAACGGGACTTGTCGCCAGGGCCCGGGGGTGATTGTGGCGAGAAGATTCCTGGAATAAAGGACCCTCCCACGAAAGGTGAACACGAGCTCACAAACTCAAGAACACTGTTTTAAAAAATAAAAGTTAATTTCATCATAATTACTCCATGAAATCCAGCATGCACGGCCCTCAATAAAACAAGTGAGGACGCATTGTCTGAAAACACGCAGATTTTTTTTAATTGTAACTTCATATCCTTCTAACAAAAAACTTTGCAAACACTTGTTTAGTCCCTTAGCCTAACTTGCTAGTAGAGGGACCAATTGCGTGACATACCTACATACTTGCGCAAGCGGTTACACAGCGACAAAGGACATCAAACTAGATACAATGCTTAAAAATAGAAAGAAAAACAAACAAAAAAACACATGATTGAATTATACAAAGAAACATAGCGCAGAACATAGCTACTTATAGCACAGAATAATAATAGCACTAGAATAATAATAATCTTAATACTAATAACACAAAATGACAATACAGTCGTATTACTTAGAAAGTTCGCATGAAGTGCATGCTTCACGGCCAATGAAAAATTTCTGGCCTCTTTCACTTCAGTCGGTATTGCATTCCATATGAGAGCCCTGTGAAATTCTATGAGCCTTCGACCATAGACATTTCTGGCTACCAGTAAATTGAAACAGTGATTCGCTGCAGCTCTTTAGCGGGTAACGTAAAGCTGCTTAATGGGAATGGGTCATCACGTTTTATTACTCCATGCACTATATCAGCAACACTGGACACGTGAACATAGTCCAGTGGAAGTGCACGCATCATTTGAAACAGTTGTTTTGCAGTATCCGTCCTGTTTGAGTATGTGATAATCCGGACTGCCCTCTTTTGCAGGCGGCAAATACATTTCAAATGAGTTTTATATGTACTGCCCCACAATGCTATACAGTAGCTCAAGTGACTGTGCACGAATGCAAAATATAAGATGCGTAAAATCGATGCGCCAAAACATTCACGGGCTTTTAGTAGCGTGTGACACCCATATGCGAGTTTGGAGCATCTCTCTTGTATATGCGATTTCCAGTTCATGTCCGAGTCAAACATGACCCCTAAGTACTTAAACGAGGCTACTGGCTGTAGCTGTGCCGTATATAAAACCAAGTTGAAACCTGCAAAGTTGAGTTCTTTTTTCCTAGAGTGAAAGAACACGTATTTAGTTTTTTCTGTGTTGATATTTAGGTGGTTTCGTTTAAACCATACTTGTACTCTCTGTAACTCTTCGTTATTTTACCTTCGATGTCTTTTAAGCTGTCACCAACAAAGATTAGTGTCGTATCGTCTGCGTACATTAAAGCTTCTGAATATAGTAGGGTGGAGGGAAAATCGTTAACGTACAGGGAAAAAAGAGTGGGTCCAATAACTGAGCCTTGTGGTACCCCAGAGACTATTGATTGAGTAGAGGACTCGACACCATTTATTACTATTTGTTGCTGTCGGTCGGATAGGTATGATTTAAAAAGCTGGTGAATTTTGCCTTGAAAACCGTAGTCATGAAGTTTACTTACCTTGATGTTGTGGTTGACGGAATCGAAAGTTTTTCTTATGTCTAAGAAAACTACGACGGCTATCTTATTGTTGTTCAAGGCTTTGTTAACTGGTTGGGTTAATAACAAATATGCAGTATATCTAGATCTGTGTGCTCGAAAACCATGCTTGTTTGAGCAAATTATAGTATGTTCGGATGCAAATGTTGTCATCTGCGCTGATAGAATTTTTCAAACATTGTAATAATTACACTTAACACAGATATCGGTCTGTAATTTGAGGCGCTTGGTCGGTCTCCATCTTTGTATACAGGTACGACTTTGCCCAACGTAAGCTCATTTGTGTGTATACTACAGTCCTGCCAGTGTTGAAACATGCGCAGCAAATGGTCTGCCAGAATGTCTATGTTATTTTTAATATATTAACTGTAATAGCATTGAGCCCAGCCGCTTTATTGGCGTCTAGTTTTTTTACTATTGACATGATAAGAAACATTTCTATATCAATTATGGCAAAACTATCAGAAACTGCTCTTATGGGGCGCGTGTGATCTGTAGTGTCAGGAAACTGAGCAGCCAAAGCACGCCCGACGTCTGCAAAATACTTGTTAAAGCGATCCACCGTGTCTTGAGTATTACCGTAAGGCAGTACACACTGTAAACAGAAATAAGCCGAAATGGGAGTAAATGACCTTGTCCTCTAGCGCACACCCAGATGGGAGTTTTAAAAAACCCGTCTCTGGGAGTAAAAAATTTACTCCCCATCAGGAGGGGGTTTTCGCATGGTGTCAGGGGGGTTTTTATTTACATCCATAGGGGAACTTTTTCAGGTCAGTATGGGAGTAAATTTTTTGCATCGACCGAGAAAAAAAATTACGTCAGCAGCCGTATCATGCGCAAGCGTAACTTTAATAACATTACATTTAATACGCACAACAATGATTACAGTACACAAACATTATCACAACGTTCACGTAATATCACAACACTCGCACTCACCACAGCTTGCCACACGCAGTACACACCTACCGTATAGTCACCGAGTATATATAGGCACCACATTCTGACCTCCTGTAGCCCAGGTGAAAGCCTTTTTTTTCTAATAATTAAGCAATAAATACGCATGGCGTAAGTATGAACTTGCGGTGGTCTGATGTAAGCACTTCAACACACATGCCTTTTATCCTAATCCTGCCTAATATTTAATATTTTTTTACTATAACGAAAAAGTTTTATCAGTTGACGCTCTGTCGTACAGGCTGAATTCGCATCAGCAGTGCTGTTTGTGGACCCGTAAAATGCACTGAATCATACACAAATGCGCGCGGCCTTGAATGAACACATTAACGAGGCACATTCAGCAGCTCCAGCGATGAACCGCGGTAGACCGCCGCTACCGCGTTCGACGACTAGGCCTCACTCACGAGTACGGCACGGTGATTCGATGAATGACAGCTGGCGATCACAAAATGCTTGCTGACGTGCAGTTTACGTCTCGTTTTTCCCATGCACAGAAATAGGTGTCCGCTATCCACGCACTTTAAGCTACGGAGCGATAGACTTAAACGAATGAGACGGTTCGCAGTCGCTGTTCCCGTTGCTCGCATGCATTGCATGTATAGCTCGCAGAGCTCGCCACGGCGGCCGGTGCGCAGTGCGAGCTCGATACGATGCCGGCTTGATACCGACGCCATAGCGAGGCCTTCCTACCGCTTAGATGTTGCAGCCGGTGAAATACCGGTGACACTCCGAGAAGCCACTATCGGAGGAGACGGGGCGAGCGCGTCGCCGGCGCAACTCTCAGACCGGTTGCCGGCCAGCCTGCCGTAGTCGAGCGAAGCCTACTTCGAACCGCTTCGAAGTTTTACGGTGCAATCGCTGACGATCGTACTCCGCCTCGTTCGGCGCTCGCCTTGTAGTTAGTCATTGACAGCTGCGGTCGCAAGGCGCAGAAGACTGTTATACATCCCAGCAGCCTTCATTTTTTGTGAAACACATTCTTTGCATCGCCGGTGGTCGGTGCTAGCTTGTAGCGCTTGCCGCAGTGGCCAGCGCACAGTGAGAGTTCGATACGATGCCGGCTTGATACCGACGGCATAGCGAGGCCTTCTTACCACTTAGATGTTGCAGCCGGTGAAATACCGGTGACACTCCGAGAAGCCACTATCGGAGGAGACGGGGCGAGCGCGTCGCCGGCGCAACTCTCAGACCGGTTGCCGGCCAGCCTGCCGTAGTCGAGCGAAGCCTACTTCGAACCGCTTCGAAGTTTTACGGTGCAATCGCTGACGATCGTACTCCGCCTCGTTCGGCGCTCGCCTTGTAGTTAGTCATTGACAGCTGCGGTGGCAAGGCGCAGAAGACTGTTATACATCCCAGCAGCCTACATTTTTTGTGAAACACATTCTTTGCATCGCCGGTGGTCGGTGCTAGCTCGTAGCGCTTGCCGCGGTGGCCAGCGCACAGTGAGAGTTCGATACGATGCCGGCTTGATACCGACGCCATAGCGAGGCCTTCCTACCGCTTAGATGTTGCAGCCGGTGAAATACCGGTGACACTCCGAGAAGCCACTATCGGAGGAGACGGGGCGAGCGCGTCGCCGGCGCAACTCTCAGACCGGTTGCCGGCCAGCCTTCCGTAGTCGAGCGAAGCCTACTTCGAACCGCTTCGAAGTTTTACGGTGCAATCGCTGACGATCGTACTCCGCCTCGTTCGGCGCTCGCCTTGTAGTTAGTCATTGACAGCTGCGGTCGCAAGGCGCAGAAGACTGTTATACATCCCAGCAGCCTTCATTTTTTGTGAAACACATTCTTTGCATCGCCGGTGGTCGGTGCTAGCTTGTAGCGCTTGCCGCGGTGGCCAGCGCACAGTGAGAGTTCGATACGATGCCGGCTTGATACCGACGGCATAGCGAGGCCTTCTTACCACTTAGATGTTGCAGCCGGTGAAATACCGGTGACACTCCGAGAAGCCACTATCGGAGGAGACGGGGCGAGCGCGTCGCCGGCGCAACTCTCAGACCGGTTGCCGGCCAGCCTGCCGTAGTCGAGCGAAGCCTACTTCGAACCGCTTCGAAGTTTTACGGTGCAATCGCTGACGATCGTACTCCGCCTCGTTCGGCGCTCGCCTTGTAGTTAGTCATTGACAGCTGCGGTGGCAAGGCGCAGAAGACTGTTATACATCCCAGCAGCCTACATTTTTTGTGAAACACATTCTTTGCATCGCCGGTGGTCGGTGCTAGCTCGTAGCGCTTGCCGCGGTGGCCAGCGCACAGTGAGAGTTCGATACGATGCCGGCTTGATACCGACGCCATAGCGAGGCCTTCCTACCGCTTAGATGTTGCAGCCGGTGAAATACCGGTGACACTCCGAGAAGCCACTATCGGAGGAGACGGGGCGAGCGCGTCGCCGGCGCAACTCTCAGACCGGTTGCCGGCCAGCCTGCCGTAGTCGAGCGAAGCCTACTTCGAACCGCTTCGAAGTTTTACGGTGCAATCGCTGACGATCGTACTCCGCCTCGTTCGGCGCTCGCCTTGTAGTTAGTCATTGACAGCTGCGGTCGCAAGGCGCAGAAGACTGTTATACATCCCAGCAGCCTTCATTTTTTGTGAAACACATTCTTTGCATCGCCGGTGGTCGGTGCTAGCTTGTAGCGCTTGCCGCGGTGGCCAGCGCACAGTGAGAGTTCGATACGATGCCGGCTTGATACCGACGCCATAGCGAGGCCTTCCTACCGCTTAGATGTTGCAGCCGGTGAAATACCGGTGACACTCCGAGAAGCCACTATCGGAGGAGACGGGGCGAGCGCGTCGCCGGCGCAACTCTCAGACCGGTTGCCGGCCAGCCTGCCGTAGTCGAGCGAAGCCTACTTCGAACCGCTTCGAAGTTTTACGGTGCAATCGCTGACGATCGTACTCCGCCTCGTTCGGCGCTCGCCTTGTAGTTAGTCATTGACAGCTGCGGTGGCAAGGCGCAGAAGACTGTTATACATCCCAGCAGCCTACATTTTTTGTGAAACACATTCTTTGCATCGCCGGTGGTCGGTGCTAGCTCGTAGCGCTTGCCGCGGTGGCCAGCGCACAGTGCGAGTTCGATACGATGCCGGCTTGATACCGACGGCATAGCGAGGCCTTCTTAACACTTAGATGTTACAGCCGGTGAAATACCGGTGACACTCCGAGAAGCCACTATCGGTGGAGACGGGGCGAGTGGTCGCCGGCGCAACTCTCAGACCGGTTGCCGGCCAGCCTGCCGTAGTCGAGCGAAGCCTACTTCAGACCACTTCGAAGTTTCTGATGGTGAAACTCCAGGAGCAGCCGCTGACGATCGTAACAGCTTACTTTTGATACCATTCATTTATTCTTCGAAGTTTTTTGTTACTCGGCCCTTTGAAGCGCGGCATTCACGACGTATCGTTGAGGAATCAGACCGAGGTGCAGCGTGGTTTAACGGTGGGAAATATATTGAAATGTTCCCAGTAAATACCAACTGGTCGTTGCTATTCTTCGCTGCACTTATAATTTCGTTGCCTGTTGACAGATGCTTACACGGTTAGCCACACAAAGCACATGTGTTTAACACCGACGTGCAAACATATGCCCGTACACACACACATACATACACACACACACACACACACACACACACACACACACACACACGTCACGCCCAAAGAGGGTTTTTAAAGCTCCTATAGGGAGTTTGTAACCACGTGACCTGAAACTCCCTGGGGAGTTTAACAAGGTCATGTCGTTCATAAACTCTGTGATTAAGGAGGGGGCGTTTTACGATGACATGTGCCAAGTTCACTCCCTACCAGGGAGTAAATAATTGGGGCAGGGGAGTTTTGTGGGCTCATGTGCTGGAGAAACTCCCATCTCGGCTAACTTTCGTTTACAGTGCACGTTCATCTGAGTCAAGGCCAACTGCGGATTTCGCTATTTCCCCAATTCTCTTGGTGTTGCCTCCAGCCTCTTCGATAAGCTTAGCATAGTATTCTTTTTTTTCGTTTCCCCATTAGGGTGAGTGACTTATTCCTATAGCATTTTAATTGATTTAGGTAATAGGCATTGGTTCTCTGCCACTTCCACTTGTGATACCAATGGTCTTTTTGTTTCGATATTTCTAGAATACTAGGTGTCATCCAAGGGCAGATTGGCTTGGCGTACTTACTACTAGTTGTGGTGGTGCTTAGTGACACAGCATTTTTGAGAGAGCATACGAAATACTGTATTCTATATTTACAACCTCGTCATACATAGCGCAATATTCGATTTGACTTATTTTGTCTCGTAGTAACTTATAGTCAATCTTTGTAGTTAATTTCCCCCTAGAACGTTTCGTATTGAGAGGCTCATTTGTAAGGGTAACGAAAATAGGCAAGTGATCGGCAATCGGAACAGGAAGCACACCAGCATGCGCATCATTGCCAACGTTGCAGAGGGCATGATCAATAAGAGTACATGACGTGTCAGTGGTATGCGTTTGCCATTTATGACAATACACAAGTTAAAGGATTTCAAGAGGAGCATGTACTCAATCGAGCTTTCGGATGACAGGTCAATATTAAAGTTCCCAGCAACTACAATATTATTGTAGTGCATGCAGGAAACTCTCATAAGCACAGACTCAAATTCCTTCGGGAACGCTTTGATCGAAGAACCGGGTGGGCGGTATACAACGCCTATAACTGGCCCTCTTTCAATTTTGATAAACAGAGTTTCTATATTTGCGTTGGTAAGAGATGCATCAAGCAAGACATTGCACGCAATATTGTCCCGTATAAACAAGGCAACACCACCTCCTCGCGCACGCAAAGTGCGTGGGTGCGATAGTAGCTTGAATCTCTGCATACTCATTGTTTCATCAGCCTTCAACCATGTTTTACTCAAAGCAATAATATCGAAACCAAAGTCTAACCATGCTTTATAGGGGACCAGATTGTTTAAATTTCTGCGTAAACTTCGTTTCCCGTAGGGAGCAGTTTGGACTTATTGCTGATTGGACCATTTTCCACATTTGAGGCGGTAGAGGGTACGAAGAACCACCCCAGCCGCCGCATGAAGTCCCGAAAGTGGCCAGGCATAAATAATGCCGTCAGCGTGCTCCAAGACACATGACTAGGGTAGGTGTGGCGTGCCGGAGTAACTAACGGGAGAAACAAAGCGGCTGTTGCGTGAATGATAAAATTGTCCAACACAACAGGACAAGTCAATTGTATATGGCAAAAATGCGACAGCTGTTGCATAAAATGATGAAAGCGTAACTGCGGGCCGCGATTAAAATGCCCTTTAGGCATCAAATATTGAAGACGAGTGCCTATAAAATTATATGCCAGAGGTCACGTGATGGATTCTTCTCCTTGTACGAGGCGCAACAGGAAGGGCATGGCCAGTAGCCGACACTGAAGGGAAAGCAAATCTTCCCTGAGAATGCTGCTGTCCTAACGGCGCACAAGAAACCAACTCAGTGCCACCGGACCAAAACAAAGAACACAAAGCAAACTTCAATGACCTTACGATGCGTGAAGGTGGCTGCTGCACGTCATCATCATCATCATCATCATCAGCATCATCATCAGCCTGACTACGTCCACTGCAGGACAAAGGCCTCTCCCATGTTCCGCCAGTTAACCCGGTCCTGTGCTTGCTGCTGCCAATTTATACCCGCAAACTTCTTAATCTCATCTCCACACCTAACCTTCTGACTCTCCCTGACCCGCTTCCCTTCTCTGGGAATCCAGTCAGTTACCCTTAATGATCAGCGGTTATCCTGTCTACGCGCTACATGCCCTGCCCATGTCCATTTCTTTTTTTTGATTTCAGCTATGATATCCTTAACCCCCGTTTGTTCCCTAATCCACTCTGCTTTCTTCTTGTCTCTTAAGGTTACACCTACCATTTTTCTTTCCATTGCTCGCTGCGTCGTCCTCAATTTAAGCTGGACCCTCTTTGTAAGTCTCCAGGTTTCTGCTCCGTAGCTAAGTACCGGCAAGATACAGCTGTTATATACCTTCCTCTTGAGGGATAGTGGCAATCTACCTGTCATAATTTGAGAGTGCTTGCCGAATGTGCTCCACCTTATTCTTATTCTTCTAGTTACTTCAATCTCGTGGTTCGGCTCTGCGGTTATTACCTGCCCTAAGTAGACATAGTCTTTTACAACTTCAAGTGCACTATTACCTATCTCGAAGCGCTGCTTTTTTCCGAGGTTGTTGTACATTACTTTCGTTTTCTGCAGATTCATTTCAAGACCCACCTTTCTGCCTTCCTTGTCTAATTCCGTAATCATGAGTTGCAATTCGTCCCCTGAGTTAATCAGCAATGCACTGTCATTCGCGAAGCGCAAGTTACTAAGGTACTCTCCAATAACTCTTATCCCTAACTGTTTCAATTCAAGGCCACAGAAAACCTCCTGCAAACACGCGGTAAATAGCATTGGGGAAATTGTGTCCCCCTGCCTTACACCCTTCTTGATTGGTATTCTGTTGTTTTCTTTATGAAGCACTATGGTAGCAGTTGTTCCCCTGTAGATTTCTTCCAGAATGTTTATATATACTTCATCTACGCCCTGATTCCGCAGTGTTTGCATGACGGCTGATATTTCTACTGAATCAAACGCCTTATCGTAATCTATGAAGGCTATGTATAGTGGTTGGATATACTCTGAGCATTTCTCTATTATCTGATTGATAGTATGAATGTGGTCAATTGTTGAGTAGCCTGTTCGAAATCCTGCTTGTTCCTTTGGTTGATTGAATTCTAATGTTTTCTTTACTCTGTTAGCAAATACCTTTGTAAATAGCTTGTATACTACAGAGAGCAAGCTGATTGGCCTGTAATTCTTCAAGTCCTTGTCATCTCCTTTCTTATGTATTAAGTTGATGTTAGCGTTATTCCAAGACTCTGGTACTCTTCCCGTCAGGAGACACCTCGTAAACAGGGTGGCTAGTTTTTGTAACACAATCTGTCCTCCATCTTTCAGCAGATCTTATGTTACCTGATCCTCACCAGCAGCTTTGCCCCTTTGCAGGCTCTCCAAACCTTTTCTGACTTCTATCATTACTGGTGGGGTGTAATCTGGGTTACTGCTAGTTCTTATAGTATTAAGGTCGTGGTTGTTTCGGCTACTGTACAGATCTCTGTAAAACTTCTCCGCTATTTTAACTATCCTATCCGTATTGGTAGTTATTTTGCCTTCTTTGTCCCTTAGTGCATACATCCAACTTTTGCCTATCCCAAGTTTCCTCTTCAATGCTTTGACACTTCCTCCGTTTTTCAGAGCGTGTTCAGTTTTCTCCATGTTATACCTTCTTACATCGCATACCCTACGTCTAATAATCAACTTCGAAAGCTCTGCCAGTTCTATTTTGTCTGTTGTACTTGACACTTTCATGATTTGATGCTTCTTAATTAGGTTCTTCGTTTCCTGGGAAAGCTTGCCAGTGTCGTGTCTAACTACTCTGCCTCCAACTTCCACTGCACACTCCGTAATTATACTCGTCAGATTATCATTCATTGTATCTACGCTAAGGTTGGTTTCCTCACTAAGAGCCGAGTACCTGTTCTGCAGCGACACTCTGAATTCCTGTACTTTCCCTCTCAGTGCTAGCTGATTGATTGGCTTCTTGCGTATCAGTTTCTGTCGTTCCTTCTTCAAGTCTAGGCGAATTCGAAAACGTACCGTTCTATGGTCACTGCATCGTACCTTGCCAATCGATTTCACATCCTGCACGATTCCAGGGTGTGCACTCATTAAAAAGCCTATTTCGTTCTTATTTTCGCCATTAGGGCTCCTCCATGTCCACTTGCGGTTTTCTCGTTTTTGGTAGAAGGTATTCAAAATCCGTAACTTATTGCGTTCTGCGAATTCTACTAGTAGCTCTCCTCTGGCGTTTCTAGTACCGATGCCATAATGTCCTACTGCCTGGTCTCCAGCCTGCTTCTTCTTTACCTTTGCATTAAAGTCGCCCATCACTATAGTATACTGTGTTTTTACCTTACTCATTGCCGATTCCACGTCTTCATAGAAGCTTTCAACTGAAGCGTCATCATGGCTGGATGTAGGCGTGTAAGCCTGTAATACCTTCATCTTGTATCGTTTATTCAGTTTAATTACGATATCTACCACCCTTTCATTAATGCTCTAGTATTCCTCTATGTTGCCAGCTATGTTTCTGTGAATCAGGAAACCCACTCCCACTTCTCTTCCGTCTGCCAAGCCCCTTTAGCAAAGGACGTGCCCATTTTGTAGCACCGTATAGGCCTCATCTGTCCTGCTAACCTCACTGAGCCCTATTGTATCCCATTTAACACCCTCTAGCTCCTCGAATAGTACAGCTAGACTTCCCTCACTAGATAAGGTTCTAGCGTTAAACTTTGCCAAGTTCAGGTTCCTTTAAAATCAGCAAAACGTTACGAGGTGGAGGTAAATGATGCCGTACATGACTTCTGTGTCATCATGATTATCATGTTTTGATGTGTCGTTTATCTTCGTCATCAATTCACGGCAAGTGATACCAAATTTAGTATATGTGAAGCTAGCAAAACGGCCGCGACCACGCTATGACCGTGGTATGTTGTCATGTTCTTATACGACACGCGTGTCAGGATTATCATGTTTGCACAAGTGATATATTTTGTCATCAATTGATGTCACGTAACACCAAATTTGGTACAAGTGGAGCTATCAAAATGGCCGCGAGTGCATCATGAAGGGCTCAATATACTCCAATGTAGTGTTGACGCTTGTGCACGCTGGGCACATCGACGCTACGTTAGCAAAACGCGAGCACTCTATAGTCTGACTCCAGGCACAACCGGCGTGACCAGCGTCCGTCGGCGGAACCCGACTTTAACCGGCGCGAAATGCGACATGCTGCATTTTGTGCCGCGTTACACAGGCAACACTGCGTCTCCTTTTTTTCGTGGTGGAGGGACACAGGATGCGCTGAAACGTGCATGCGTCTCAGCAACGCAGCGCGGCGCGAGCCTGCGACTATATTTCAGGATTGGCACCTGGCGTGGCAACGCCGGCGTGACGCAACGAAATGAACGCCGGTGAGGATGAGCATCGCGTCACGTAGAGATGTATTGGTGCCTTGACTGTGGCATGTAGTCATATTTTCATGTGAAGAGCATCTCATGATTATCATGTTTGCGCGTCACATACCTTCGTCATTCATTGATACACGTAATACCAGATTTGGCATATGTGAAGCCAGCGAAACGGCCGCGAGCGCATCATGAGTGTGGCATGTAGTCATGTTACATGACACGCATTTTGTGATTATCATGTTTGGATGTGTCATTTACCTATGTCGTCTGATCGCGTCGTGTAATACCGAGTTTGGTACATGTGAAGCTAGCAACTGTGAAGCTAGTTTGGTACATGTGAGATGCGGCGATGGCGTAGTGGTTAGAGCATCCGCCTCGGGTGCAAGAGGTCCGTGGTTCAAATCCCGGTACCACGCATTTCCCAACCGGATTAAAAAAAATCCGCGTGTTGATGGAACTGCATTAAGAGGCCTGGGGTGCGGCCTCACCGGCAAAACACCGCCGAGAACGCACTCCCTCACCAGAGAAGGATTGGCCACCCTGGTGCTGTATCTAGCCACTACCTCCCACATGCTTACGTCAAATAACTCACGGCCCTCAGTCTCCAGCAGCTGCGAAGCAACTGACCACGGCGGTGGTCAGATCTGCAACGCAGCAGAGGGTGCTAAGAAACTCTGGATCCGGACAGGCCGCCAGTGGAACCCGGAACCTGGAACAGATGTTTATATAACCAGTTGTTTCCACGTGCACAACAATCCCAACTAGAACATGCGTATTAGCAACACCAAAAGGTGATATGAAGCGCTGATGCTCGCGAAATTGTGGTCCTTGACGCTGCTACATAAACCAACTTCAGCGCATGACACCTAACCACAATTGACGTTAACCCGACATGACGGCTCTATTAAAGGTGTGCATAAGTAATGTTTATAAAATAGAATACGCAGCCCTGCAATCACTACTGACATTTCACGAACATGAGTGTCTATTTGAAAAGTAGTTCCGAGACGTGGCGTAGCTCTGTGGTAAAATGCTTTATTGCCACGCAGAATGCTTGGGTTCGATTTCAAATGGGATCCCGACATTTATTCTTTGCATTCGTTGGCTCAACGCTACCTGTGTCAGGTATTCTTTAACACACGCGCGTTAAAATCGCCCATGTGTGTTCTCGTTGTTCCTCGGTAGTTATTAAGTGTCAATCACCTGTGGCACATACCCGCATACCAGTGGCACATACCTGCCCGTGCGTATTTGCCACCGTCTGGAGGAAAGTGTTTTGACGACGTGCGGGACGGGATTGTGACATTTTTCATATCTTGAAGAGTGTGTCATATTCATGAAACCATCTCCCCCCTCCCCTGCTAATTTTGGTTTACGCCAAGCTAAGGGGGTGACCCCGAGAGTGCCCGAACGTACTGAGCGGCTAGATAGATACATAGATACTCTCAAATTCGCCGAAGTCCGCTAAGAAATGCTTCGCATTTAATATACGTGTGCTACAGTTTGTCAAGTGATAATGCTTTTTCTTGGTTCAAAGACACATGGAGACCACGCGCATATCGCGACAGAGTATAGGCTATGATTTCCCGGGGACAAGCTCCGTATTTCTTTTCGAGGCATCAATGAAAACTGGTGATGACCCACCAGGGTGGTCAACAGAGCCGTCAAACGTTGGACGATCATCGTTGCTAATACGTTATAGTCAACGTTGAAAAGCGTGCTGAGGTTGCAATCTTGAGGACTAACAGATGAAGTGTCAGCTTTTCAAATAAGTACAAAGCCGTCTTTGTAATTCAGTTCTGCAGAGTTTCCACGACCTATGGAGTCAATTTATACTGTTTCCGTGGGTTGGTTTATAGAATTACACGACCACAATTGGTAACGTAGCTTTCTGTTCTGAATTAGTCAAGAGATTTTCACAACGGCTTTATTTAGAGCGTTTGTTGAGCACTGCTGCATAGCCAGTGCATCACTGCTGTGCGCCTTTTGTTTTATATGGATTGTTAAAAAATTGAGATTCCTTTTTATTGTTTTTCTCGTAACAAATCTGTCATGCTTATCACTGGCTTTTGTTGTGACGGGCAGATATTCAAACTTCGGTGTTATGCGAGAATATCTGCAACAAAACAATCAACCATGTTATGAACTAAACTTCTTCGACGAAAGGCCTGGGTCAGCCACGACCTTTTCACTAAACTTACGACGTGCTCATGCCTTCAGCTACGTGGCAGGTCTCCTCCAATGGTCGCAGGCCGAGCTGAACAAGCTCAACACCAATATCAGAAAGTTAGTCAAAGCTGCTCTAGGTTTACCCAGCAGTGCGTCGAACGAGAAGCTCATGAGCTCAGGTGGTAACAATACCATAGAAGAGATGGCGGAAGCGCAACAGATGGCACTGCAAGGACTCGCTCACTAGATTTGGTGCCGACCAGTCGTGCCCTCACGATCTCCGACGTCAGCGGAGCTCTGGCTGACCGGGCTCGCCCTACGCCACCCACTGACGTTGATTTCCGACGACAGTGCAGCTATGGCCGACTGGACTCGCCCTACGCCATCTCCTGACGTCGACAAGAGCTCTTGTAGAGTGGTGCCCCGTCCTCAGACTCCTGCGAGCAGGTCCATCTTTTCTATCTCTTTTTTACTTCCGTCGCTCGCTGTGCCTGCACCTCGCTCTCTCCTTTCTCTTTCTATATATACCTTTTAATCCTATCCTTTTATTCCCTCCCTACCCCCGTTCCTTTTGAGCTACTGCTGAGGTGTCACACCTGATGCAGACTGTCACAGAGCTCTCTTTTCTGTTCTTTTCCCTTTAAGAACCACATAAAGTGACACAGCAGGAAAGACTAACAAGAACACTTGCGCGTAGACTTATATTTAAAGTGATCGGGTCAGTGCTCAATTGATCGAAGAAACCGAAGGAGGTCAAGGTTGAACTGAACGCCGAGCTTAGAAATGTGATAAGAACCACTCCCCTGCAGAGAAGCTTGCATTCTGAACACAATTTCAGCTGGCGAAAAGTGACAGCGAAAGCTTTATTGAAAGAATTCGAACAGGCAGAAACAACATGCGGCCGCCATGGATGCAGCCTGGGTGAAAGGCAGAGAGGCCTACACGGCTGTGGTGGTGGACAGCCAGGGACGCCCTGACTATACTCACTAAGGACTTCATGGTGGCGGAGCAAGCCGCGATTGCTTTCGCTCTCAGGAACAGAAAGTGGTCATACGTCTATAGTGACTCCAAAGCAGCAATTACGAGCTTCGACAAGGGCAATATCGCTGAGACTGTGGTTAAACTTATGAAGAAAGTTAACGCTATTGATACTGAAATCCGAATGGTTTCTTGCGCATATGGGACAAGTGCACGAACCTTGGCTCAACCTCAACGAGGTGACCAATGACCTGGCACGAGGACCCGCTTGCAGTGCCGTTCAGATCTGACCCGAAGCCCGGTATCATTCCGGGTTCGTAAATATCATTAATTCACATACAACGACATCACAAAATATTATTACTTGGGGCGTAGGTCACTGCCACACGCAAAATTGAACAGAGCTCAGGCTACGTTTACTGCGAACCGGAACTTACCCCACTCCGTATTTTCTAAATAAAATTCACACGAGTGAACTTCAAGACAAGTGTGACGCGTGCGATGGCATCTTTGGGATCAGACACTTGCTGGCGGGCTGTCCCGCGACTCTTGCCGACCTCGAAGGACAATGGCTATACTGGCGAAGATGGTGCAAAGCGCGTCTTATCAAGATCAACTACGGGCAGTCCAGAAGGTCCACGATGACGCCACAGGGATCGGCCTGAGGGTACCGACGTGGACGCAGCCCGCCTTGGTCTGAAAGAATGGTCTTCAGGACACTAATAAAGTTTGGTGAATGAATGAATGCTCGTGCTACCGTTCCCCGTGATGCTATATTTGCTATTCCTTGTTTACTTTCTTTAGTTCTCTATAGTGCCACAGCACTAGGAACAGCATGCCATGGCACTACCAATCAAACTGCTTTTTAAACCGCTTTCAAGCCGTCAAACCGCTTTTCTGCACGTGCGTGCACGCGTTCGCTGTTTTTTTTTTACTAAGTTGCTCGCGCAGAGATCGAGTTCCGGTAGTGTAGAGCCCGGAGCACGGTGTAAGTATAGTGACTAGAATATACCGACTAGTGTGCCGACTGTTGAGATTTTCCAATGGGGGATGCTGGCACTGCCAATGATGTTTTCTTCCGGAGGCCACCAGACGGCAACACCCTTAGCGACCGTGCTATCCGAGCGGTGGGGCGCACCGAGAGCACGCGTCTCACGCGCGTTGCATGCGCGTTGCTTGCGCTTTGGATGCACTTCGGATGCACGTTCGTTAACCCAGTCGGTTGTGGTGTAGTTGAGGGGCATTTGTGCTGTTGCCCACACAGCGCATGCCTCCGCATGTCTTTGCCGTGTTTCTATCCTGTGCGGGCTGTTCCCCCTTGTTTTCTCAATTTCTTTTCACGGCCAAGATGATCTTTCGCTGAAACCAGCGTCAGCGACACCGGCATTTCTACGAAATAAGCTATTTAGTGCTGTTGCGTTCATAGTTGTTATTTTTCTTGCACCACTAAACAATGTGCGCATCGGTACCAGGTGTTTCAACAAATGTGTCTAAAATCCTCAAAAGCGAAAAAAAAAATCTTTATGTGCTGTAGCACACAGACCATGCCGGTTATAATATTAAACTATTTTCGTTTAGTATGTTGAGCTAGCATCAACCTCATTGTAGAATTGAATTTCATGCGAAGAACTCAACCTACCTCTGAGCAATAGAAAAATTGGCTTATAATAGGTAAATATTGTGGCATAACTAAATCAACCAAATGCCACGTGTTTCTCCGTTAAATTTTGTCGTACTTCATATCAAAGTAGGCTTTGCCGCTTGGAAACCACGCGTATTCATTTATTTATTGATAATTTTTTAACAAACACTCGAAATCATGTATTGTAATATTGACAATGGGGTGTACGTACGTTTGTAAAAGTGGAAGAAAGAAAATTGGCCCCTTATATGGTCGTAATCTGCAAATGTCGTCGAAATACGATAGTCTTGCGTCTGGAGAGATTGAACAACAAAACGTTTATTTGATGTTCTGTGCAAGGAAATCGGTGAATGGTATTGTGAGGCATTGCGTTAGAGTGCCTCGAACGTGCAGCGGAGGCGAACGAGCCCACCAAGTGACGTCACACGTGAGACATGAGCGATATCTGGCAGTTATCTTGGAAAACAAAACGCGTGGCTCTGAGATTGGCGTGCGCGCCCGTCTCAGAAGTGATAAGGTGTAGAAAGCAAGGTGACGGGTAGGTGCTACGACCATGTCGTCTTAGCAAAGCGTTGGAAACACTTCCCTTTTCGTGCAAGCGTTAGATGGTCAGCGCCGCGTGACAATTGTTGCGGTCCTTAGAATAACCTATGTATGCATTTTTTAGTAAAAGACGCATGTACAGAATATATACGTGTTGTTATGGTGCCTCATATATCCGCGATCATAGTTTTTAATTTGACAATCGCACAAGTATGAACGCTTAAACTTGAGCAACATTGGTGGGCGCTGCGGATGAGGTCGGCCGTTCGGGGTAAGTGCTGGTGCCATTTAAAGTGACCGCTACTGTTACGGTGGACAAACATACAAGTGGACAGACAGGCAGACCAAAATTTTTGCGTCGAAGGTACCGAAGAGAAACTATGGTCTTTAGAAATATCGCTTTGTTTACGCATCGCCTCCCAACCAGTGCTCTACAGTTCGAAGCAGGCTGGGAGAGCCCATCGGGGCCTGTCGTACGAGCACGTTGGCGCAGAGACGGTTGCGGCCGTGGTAGAGATGCCGCCGACACCACTCCGCCCGCGCTCTGGCAACTCGTCCATGGGCTAGGCACAGCACGGTCACTGCGGCTATCGCCGTCTGGCGGCCGTGGTGGAAGGCATCATTCTCCTTGCAACCGCGATGGCTGCGATCGGCACACTAGTAAGTATATTCTTGGCACTAAAGTGTAAGATACAAACACTTTAGGTGGGGACACTCGCCAGACGCGATCGACCTGATAAAGTAACAGCGGCGCGCGTCCGTCGGACCACTGCCGGCAGCGTGCCTATCGGCGAATATACCGAACTTGAAGACAGAAAGAGGCGTTGCTATAACAACCAGTCCTTCACAGTGAATTTGATTAAAATGGCCTATGAACGTTGTTCGTGCCAAAGAGTGAAAACTGATTACCGTTGTATGCAAGCATGACGGGGGCTTGAGTCATGTGGAGAGCACGATCTACATGTCTCTCTTGGAACGTATGCCGGTATTTGAAGTGGTTTTCGCTCGTCCTGTGAACCCAATGGGGCGTAACTAATACGCACATAACTGACATGCCTTCCAAAATTTTGTACAAAGCCGTTCTTTATTCAAATGCCCTAGTTCGTACGGCAAGCTTGATCAGCAAAGCTCGCAAACGGCATGGGGGGACGCACATGCTTTTGGTGACGAGTAAAGCAGAACTTGAATAAGACCACGTGACTGCTCGTAAAAAGAAAAGCAAACACTTGGATACTGTGACCAATTTGTTGGCGGGCATTACATAGATGCCACCGGTGTTGCGCCAAATTCCATTTTCACGGCTTCAATGATAACTATACGGCGAAACGTTAACGACCATGTGATTACTCGCTGGGAGACAAGTTTACGGGGGACCCTACGCTTATTTTCCCGCTGATTTCACCATCCTTTCTTACCGTGCACGGAAAAAAATGGCAGCATATCCACGGAGTGAATGATGGAGAGTGGGGCGAAGAATTCGTCCGTCCATTCGTTCTTGCTTCCGTCCGTCCATGCGTCCGTCAGTGTGACCGTCCATGCGTCCATCAGCCCGTCCATGCGTGCGTCTGTTCGTGCGTCCGTCCCTGCGTTCGTCCATGCAGCCGCCCCTGCGTCCGTTCATGCGTCCATCCATGCATCTGTCTATGTGTCCGTTCGTCCATCTATTCTACACTCCAAGTACCACCATCTCGCCTCTTTTCATCATATATTCCCCATATAGAAGCACCGCGATCCAGCGGACATTCCAAGGACTAAACGACAGGTGGCACACGCACACTTTCTTACGGCTTGCGCTTCGGGTCCACTTCCCACCTTTAACCACCTCGAGTTCATGGTATATACTAGTTCACTGTATTTATGGCACTGCAGCCGAACGCTCGCTAAACCTTTCTAAAGCTAAGGAGGTTACACACAGCGAGTATAATGTAGCAACCCTTTCTTGTCAGATAGTGCTCGATGTACATGCCAATGGCTGCTAATGGTGATCGCAGGCTGCACGTTAACTAAAAGCCGAATGCTCCTGTCTCTCATCCCCATTAGCAGCCATTGACATGTACATTGAGCACTATTTTTTATTGTTCAAGAACGCACAGAAGAGTCTCTCAACGGCACCACCTTGGAGGCCAAATATTATACTTGTTACATACTACGGGGGACGAACGGGTGCCGCTATAAGGAGCTTCGCCACTAAAAAGGATTATAGTATTTTTTTTGCACGGAACAATCAGCAGACCTTTTTAAGAATACCACTAAAAACGTGCTCACAAAAAGCAGTGAGTGCAACACGTAATAAATTAAAAAAAAGGTCACTAGACCTGTAACAGGAACAAAAATGGCAGATCCCACGTGCAGTGAGAATAAATGGTATGCGAAGCACGAATGAGAAAGGTTTTTTTGTCACTTTAAAGTCAGCAGAACGTTACAACGTATAGGTAAATGATGCCGTTTATGACTTCCATGTCACGATTATTATGTTTTAATGTGTCGTTTACCTTCGTCATCTATATACGTAACGTGATAGCAAACTTAGTGTATATGAAGCTAGCGAAACGGCTGCGAGCACGCTATGAGCGTGGTATGTTGTCATGTTCTTACATGACACACGTGTGAGGATTCTGATGTTTGCACCAGTCATATACTTTCGTCATCATTTGACGTCACGTAACCCCAAATTTGGTATATGTAGAGCTAGCAAAACTGCCGCGAGTGCATTATGAAGGGCGCAGTATACTAAAATGTAGCGTCGACACGCGCGCATACTGGGCACAGCGATGCTACCTTAGCAAAACGCGGGCACTCTGACGCCAGGAGCAACCGGCATGACCAGTGTCCGTCGGCGCGGCCCGACGGCAACTGGTTCGCGCCGATGCGTTAACCAGACAACACTGCGTCTCCCTCTCTTCGTGACAGAGGGACGCCAGACGCATTGAAACGCACATGCGTCAAAGCAACGCAGCGCAGCGTGCGCCTGCGAGTATATGGCAGGACTGGTGCCTGGTGTGGCAACGCCAGCGTGACGCGACGAAATGAACGCCGGTGAGCACGCGCACCGCATCACGTCGGAACGTATTGGCACCTTGACTGTGGCATGTAGTCATGATTTCACATGATACGCATCGCATGATTATCATGTTTGCACCAGTCGCATACCTTCGTCAGCCATTAGCGTCACGTCATACCGAGTTTTGTACATGCGAAGCTAGCAAAACGGCCGCGAGCGCATCATGAGCGTAGCATTGTTACATGACTTGCATCTCATGTTTAACTTGTTTACACCAGTATTATACATGCGTCATTCATTCACGTCCTGTAATACCCAATTTGGCATAAGTGAAGCTAGCGAAAGGGCTGCCAGCGCATCACGAGTGTGGCATGTAGTCATATTTTACATGACACGCATCTCATGATTATCGTGCTTGCACCAGTCCCATATCTTCGTCATTCATTCATGTCCCGTAATACAAAGTTTGTAATATGTGAAGTTAGCGAAACGGCCGCGAGCTCATGACGAGTGTGGCATGTAATCATGTTGTTACATGACACGCAAGTCATGTTTTTGGTGTTAGGGTCTGTCGCTTGTGTTCGCCATGCAATCATGTCATACCATACCAGTTTTGCAACATTCCTTGTGAACGAAACCACCGAGACAGCTGCAGGACCGGGAAGAGCAAATCACGATATTCATTGATTTATTTGTGTGGTTTAACGTCCAAAAACCACCATATGATTATGAGAGACGCACAACCGTGTCATTCATGACACCCAGGTCATGATTTTTTTGTTATGACTAGTCAAATGTGTTTTTCTTACAATTATGTTGCGTCATACCAATGTTTGGTATCGATACCTATTTTGAAACGACCAGGGGAGCTAAACGTCATAGGTGGCTAGATAGATAAATAGATAGATAGATAGATAGAAAGATAGATAGATAATAGATAGATAGATAGATAGATAGATAGATAGATAGATAGATAGATACGCTGAAAGTCGGCGAAGTTGGCTCAGAAATGCTTCGCATTTGAAACAAAAAACTAAAAGATGCGAGCAGCTCAAACCAGCAGTGAGCCACCCTACCTGGATAAAAAAAAGGTCCGTTTAGTGATGATGATAGTACTAGCAGCACCATCTCACCTCGCAATACAGCAGTTCAGTACGCCGCCGCTAATTCTTTACGTGTTATTTTTATAAAACAGTTCAAAGGTGCAGTTTCCTTTCTCTAAATTAGTACAGGTGTTCTCTGGCTGAGCTCCTTTCAAGGCGATGGCAGAGGTAGGTGAAGGCGAATTTCTGGCAGCAACGTTACCCACCCTCGGAGCAAAAATGCATTCGATTTCCTCACGGTACTCTTCGGGGAGATGGGGGCAATATTTTACAGCGAAAGTAGTTGTGAGATCACAATTTCGACCTCGCGCAGCGCCGTAGTTGTCCACCTCCGCCCCCGCCACCGCCGGTGTTCATACCCACTGTCACACGAAAGAAGAACCTAGTACAAAAGAGACAGTAGGGCTCTAACCCGGGTCCGCTGGGCTCCAGGCCAGAATTCTACCACTGAGCCATGCCGGTGCTTGGGACTTGTTGGTAAACTTGGCTTAGGCCGGCTTGATTTCGGGAAAGCAAGCCTGTTACTACGACTTATAAAGCGTTCTTAAAGAGGGAAAAACAACCAGTCGTTGCACAATGCAAAAAGCATAAGGAGTGGGTCGTCCAATGCTCCGAATCGTTATAAAGGCTTGTTCTTGCTCTACTAATAACTGTGGCGCATACCCATTTCAGGCATAATTCCTCATCGTCGTGAGCCATTCCATGAGCTATTGGCACAAAATCATTTGCAAGTGTTTAGCGGATTCCACGCTTCTCTGAAGAATGGCGAAAAATAGCTTAAGAAATACCAGCCTATTACCCGAAATTTTCAATATTAATGCCCTTGTGGGTATTAAGCAAGTCGGCTCGCAGCAGTTACCCAATGAGCGTTTAGAAGAGGCTCTGAAAGGCCGCTGTTCTAGCAGTTTTCTGTCCACTGTTTCTAGGACTGCACAGACTGGAACATTAGAAGGGTAGACCACGCCCTGCGAGACCGCACCTATCCCACGCAGGATGCTGTGAATAAAGTATTTTTTCTCTCTGTCTCTTTCTAGCTTTTGCTGTGACTGTGCTGCGCTTTCCGCACAGGCCTGGCGTTTTAGGGGCGAAGCTCCTTATAGCGACACGCGTTTGTCCCTCGTAGCCGTTGTAGTAGTGTGTAACAATTATAACATTTTGACTTCTAAGGTGGTGCCAGCGAGAGATTTCTTCTGTGCGTTGTTGCACAGTAAAAGATAGTGCTCAATATATTTGCCAATGGCCGCAAAGAACGAATGTTTTATTGTTCAATAACGCATAGAAGACAAGAAAGCGTTGCTACGTTATATTAGCTGGGCGTAACTTCCTAGGTTTTAGAAAGGTTTAGCAGCGTTGGGCCAAAGTGCCATGAATACAGTGAACTTGTATATACTGCCACCTGACATGCTTGGGTGAGATCCGGGAGTGGAGGAAGACAAAGACGATCTGTCTGAGCTGCTGCTTGGCTAGTCGACTCAACGAACCCAATAAACCAAGTTTGTCTTAAGAAACGTGACAAGACTGGTGGAGTTGCTGGGTACAACGTCTCACGATCCACCCGATGCCCAAGACCCCGTCCAGCAGCCGGAACACAAGCCCTGCACCCGTGGACACTCCTGTTCACAGAGTAAGCCGCCACCAACGAGGCCTACCACCTGAGACACCAACCACTGACGCAGCGACTATGACTTCGACACAAGATCCCGTGCAAGCTCCGACACCTTCCACGCCGATCTACTGCACCGTCCAGAACCCGCTCATGCCTAGCCCCTTTCATGGAGAGCAGCATGAAGATGTTGACGACTGGCTGAGTGAGTTCGAACGTGTCGCAGCGATAAATTACTGGGATGATGCCGCGAAGCTCCGGAACGTGTACACTTGCCTGAAGGACGGTGCCAAGACGTGGTTTTTGAACAGGGATGATGTTCTGACATCTTGGCGCGAGTTCCAGCGTCTTCTTCTGGAGACTTACAGGAGTCCCTACCGCCGCGAACGAGCGGAGCGTGCACTACAATCACGCATCCAGATGCCAAACGAGACCGTCTCAATGTACGTTGAGGACATGACACGGCTTTTCAAGCGAGCGGACCATGCTATGGCAGAAGAAAAAAAGTTGCGCCACCTCATGCGTGGTGTGAAGGAACAACTTTTTGCTGGTTTGGTGCGTAGTCCCCTTAAGAGTGTGGCTGAGTTCCTTACTGAAGCGGCAACAATGGAGCAAGTACTGCACCAACGGTCTGCCCTGTTTGACCGTCAAGTGAATGCTGCCTCAAACCCCAAAATTTTCGCCACCCCTGGGATCAAGAGCCCCGAATGGATTCGCGAGATCATGCGATCTGTCGTCCAGGAAGAAATGGAAAAGATGTACGGGACAAGACCAATCGATGTTGGTTCTATCACCAGTGTCATCCGTGACGAGGTCCAGCAGGTGTTGCACGCCCATCGTTTTCCGCTGATGTCGGTTGATCCGGAAACGGCTCCTGTGTCTACTGACAGTCACCGTCGTACGTACGCGGAAGCCTTGCGATCTGCCACGCCTCGTTCTGGTCAAGGAGTCCCGACCCAGCCAGTGCCGCACGTCCCAATCCAGACAGTGCCGCACGTCCCGATCCAGACAGTGCCGCACGTTCCGCTTCAGACAGTTCCATACGTCCCGATCCAGACAATGATGCCGTCAGTCGCGATTCAGTCGGCGCGCGCTGGTTTGGACATCGATGGTCGCCGTGCACCGACGCGCAAGTCTGATCTCTGGCGTACGCCGGACAGACGACCCCTCTGCTATCATTGCGGTGAGGCTGGTCACATTTACCGCGAATGCCCATACCGGCAACTTGGCCTGCGTGGATTTTCCGTCAATTCACCTCGTCCCCAAATTGGTCAAAGGCCGAGGGACATCGAAGAGTATCTCGCGCAACAGCGTGCACCCTTTACACGACGTCAATCACGGTCACCATCTCCGAGGAGACCCCCAGCCACTGGGTCACGTTTCGATGTGACGGCACGGGAACGCTTTCCAAGCCCCCGTCGGGAAACCTGAAGGCAGCGGCCTTCGGGGGCAAGGTCGCTGGGACTCAAAGTGCGGAAGACCTCCCATCGACGCTTGCACGCAACACGGAAGACATTCAACCAGAGAATAATTGCAGTACTGAAGAAACGCCGAAATCCACATCTGAACCCAGTGACCGCGTGTCACTTGACATACCTGTGCTGATTGACGGTTTTCAGGTCAATGCATTGATAGACACTGGTGCAGAATATTCGATTATCAGCGGGAGGCTAGCAAAAGATCTCAGGAAAGTGATTACGCCATGGAATGAAACGCGAATTCGAACTGCTGGAGGACACGTTGTAACACCACTGGGTCGCTGTATGGCAAGAGTTAAAATTCGTGCGTCAACGTTTGTGCTCAGCTGCCTCGTTCTGCGCGACTGTTCACGCCAGCTGATTATCGGCATGGACTTCCTTCGGGAATACGGTGCCATCATAAATCTCCGTGAACGCATCGTGACCTTCTAGACTCAAGGCGCAACAGATCGAGACGCTGATAACTGCCATAGACCTGCGCTGCGTGTTGCTGACGACAGTGCGACGCTGCCGCCCCGAGCGACTGTTCCCATCGAAGTCATTTGTGAAGACCTCCGGGACGGTGACGTGGTGGCTGAAAGCAACCTATCACTTCTGATACTCCAAGGTGTATGTGCTGCCCGAAGTGTTGTGCGTGTCCGTAACGGACAGTCACAAATACTAGTTACGAACTTCAACTACGAGCACCGGCATCTTTTCCGCGGAACCACCGTAACCTATGGAGACCCTGTTGCCGACGTCACGGAGTGCTTCGCGTCCGAGGATACGCATGAGGATGAAGAATTCCTAGACCACATCGACATTAATTCGACGCTGTCAGACAAGAGAAAGGCTGCACTTCATGACCTTTTAAAGGAGTTTCGGTCTTGCTTCGCCTCTTCTTCCTAAGTCCAACAAACACACCTCGCCAAGCATCGAATTATTACCGACGATGACGTCCGCCCCATCCGGCAGCAGCCTTATCGCGTTTCTTCCAAAGAATGTGCGGCCATTCAGACACAAGTGAAAGATAAGCTGAATGACGGGATTATTCAACCATCCAGCAGCCCTTGGTCGTCGCGAGTCGTTCTAGTGAAGAAAAAAGACGGAACGCTGCGATTTTGTATTGACTACCGGAAGCTTAATAGCGTCACGAAAAAAGACGTTTACCCGCTTCCACGGGTCGACGACTCTCTCGACAGATTACGACGCGCGAAGTATTTTTCGTCCATCGATCTAAAGAGTGGCTATAGGCAAATTGAAGTGGATGAACGAGACCGAGAAAAAACTGCGTTTGTGACTCCAGACGGACTTAACGAATTCCGTGTTCTTCCCTTCGGCCTCTGTTCTGCTCCAGCCACTTTTCAAAGGATGATGGACACAGTTCTCGCTGGCTTGAAGTTGCAAAGCTGCCTTGTCTACCTCGATGATGTGGTCATCTTTTCCGAGAGCTTCGAAGAACATCTGAAGCGTCTGAGAAAGGTTCTGGACGCCATACGCACAGCTAAACTCACGCTGAAACCCCAAAAATGCCATTTCGGCTACGAAGAGCTGAAATTTCTGGGGCATGTCATTAGTGCGGATGGAGTGCGACCTGATCCAGACAAAACTGCTGCTGTCGCCGCCTTCCCTGTTCCATCAGATAAAAGAGCAGTACGCCGTTTCCTCGGCTTGTGCGCGTATTATCGCCGATTTATCGCAAACTTCTCGAAGATAGCTGAACCTCTTACGCGACTCACTCGAGACGACGTGCCTTTTACTTGGAGCGCAGAACAAGATGCAGCGCTCACAGAGCTACGGCGGAGAATGCAAACAGCCCCTGTTCTTGCCCATTTTGATGAGGACGCTGCTACAGAAATTCATACAGATGCCAGCAACGTCGGACTTGGCGCTGTCCTTGTACAACGACACGGTGGCGTTGAACATGTAATAGCTTACGCCAGTCGTACTCTTTCTCGAGCCGAGACCAACTCTTCTACATCGGAAAAAGAATGCCTCGCAGTCGTGTGGGCGACGACCAAGTTTCGGCCTTACCTCTACGGTCGTCCCTTCAAAGTGGTGACTGACCACCACTCGCTCTGCTGGCTGGCAAATCTCAGAGATCCATCCGGCCGTCTCGCTCGGTGGAGTTTGCCTTTGCAGGAATTCGATATAGAGTTTGCCTTTGCAGGAATTCGATATTACGATAGTGTACAGGTCAGGGCGCAAACATGAAGATGCCGACGCGCTTTTTCGAGCACCTGTGGGGCACGCTGTCAGGGACTCCGAGGATGAAGATGCCTTTCTCGGAGCAGTCAGCGATTCCGAATTTATGTCAAAACAGCAGGCAGACGACGAATTACGCCCAGCTATTGATTTCCTGGAAGGCCGAAACTCTCAGGTCCCTCGACACATTGCTCGCGAACTGTCCTCTTTTTGTCTAAGAAGGGGCATTCTTTACAAGAAAAACGCCCGTGGTAGCGACAAAGCCTTCCTACTTCGTTTCCTACCGAAATGCGGGACGAGATCCTCCTTGCGTGCCACGAGGAGCCCACGTCAGGACATTTGGGCTATTCGCGAACTCTCACCAGAGTACGCCAACAGTATTACTGGCCACGACTA
Source organism: Rhipicephalus annulatus (assembly GCA_013436015.1). Lineage (NCBI taxonomy): Eukaryota > Metazoa > Arthropoda > Arachnida > Ixodida > Ixodidae > Rhipicephalus > Rhipicephalus annulatus. Next base: position 228,077 of record WOVY01009848.1, read on the forward strand.
TCAACAATTGTACATCGATACGTGAAAGGCTGCCGTGAGTGCCAGCGTCGCAAGACTCCGCCTGTGAGACCCGCAGGCCTGCTCCAGCCGATCGCACCACCAAAGACACCGTTTGACCTCGTGGGAATGGACCTTCTTGGACCCTTCCCTTTGTCGTCCTCTGGGAACAAATGGATTATAGTTGCGACAGATTATCTCACTCGGTATGCTGAAACAAAAGCGTTACGTGGTGGTGCAGCACATTCCACCCTGCGTGCCACGTGAAGTCCCAGATGAACCTAGAAAAAAAATATGCCGTCCGTGTGTTTCAAGACACACGACTAGGGCGAGTGTGGTGGGCTGGGCGAACTAACGAGAACAACAAGTAGCTGTTTTGTCAACAATAAAATCATTGAACAGAGCTACCCCAGGGCAGGTGAACTCGACATGGCGATAAAATGAGACAGTCGTTGCATGAAGTGCAACGACTGTCTCATTTTTAGTTTTACTGATTGCGGGCCCCTCCTATAGTGCACATAGTGCATCAAATGCCAAAGGTGTGTGATTAGAAAATAGTATGCGAGAGTTCACGCAGACAATCCTGCTCCCTGTAAAAGGGGAAACAGGAAGCGTAGTACCAGTAGCCGGCAGCGTGTGGACATCTAAGGGAAATGAAAGCCTCTCTAGGAACGCTGCGGTCCTAAAGCCGTGCGAGAAATAAACTCAGTCATATCAGACCCATAAAAAGAGACATAAAAGCGACTACAACGATTGCACGGTACCTAAAGGTGGTTGCTCTACGTGACTGAGATACCAAGTAGGACCGCAAAATAGAATGCCAAGATATCTACGCTGAAGAAGGGGAAAGTCTAAATACCCGTGTCGTTAATTTTTAGTCCTACTTCTTCAAAAGTGGTTTAACAAACGAGGTCACAAATATGGTAGTGCTTATAAAATACCTAATATACGAAGGGACGTAGCTGGTTGCAAATAAATTCACGCGACCTTCCATAAGAGAACCCTGAAGGCATGCGAAGCAGCAGCGTTGCGCACGGATGACGTCACAACTTGAACGGTGCTAACGCGGTGCTGCGGTGAATGCTAGAAAATTCTTTGAAGCGATGGCAGTATCAGGTCTTGTGACACGTACAGGCATGTTTCATAGTGTATGTTAGGCATGCGTCAGGTTTATTGCGTGTGAACCAACAAGTCGGCGGTGTAGCGAGCGGCGGTCACGGTAGCGGAGCGAGTGGCAGTAGTTGCAGGTGTTGCAGGTGAACGAACGAGGTGGCAGCTGCGGGTGCTGCGGCAAGCGCATGGCAGTTGAGGAAGAGGGTAAGTCAGCGCGCACTGCGAGAGGAGCGTGACGTCAACGCACAGCTGCGGCATAACAACTTGGCACCCCTCTAACGCCTGCAGCGAAGGCAATGCTTTGCGGCACGTTCGTACGGATGCACGTACGCACGACTGTACACTTGTGAGTCAAACAGGTCATTCGCATTCAATAGAGAGAGAGAGAGAGAGAACGCTTATTGAAAGAACTTGTGAGTGAAGGTGGGAGGATCCCTTATTCCAGGAACCCTCTGGCTTGGACAGCCCGCCGAGCTCGAGCGACGAGTTGACGCTGCTCGACCAGGTCCGGCTGGGAGATGGCAGCCTCCCACGCTTCACTGAGGAGGTCTTGGTCCGCATCTGGTGCTGCTGCTCGTAGTGTTGGGACGCTTACTTTGCACTGCAGTAGGAGGTACGCCAGAGTGTCTGCCACATTGCAGTGAGGGCAGATGTAGCTGTGCAACGCTGGCCTCAAGTGGTGCAATAGTACGCCGTGGGTGAACGTGTTGCTTCTAAGACGCCTATAGTCAGTCCCTTCGTCTCTTGTGAGTTTCGGATGTGACGGAGGGTATAACCTGCGTTCGAGCCGATAATGTTGCAGTAATGCATGGTACGTTAGTGGTATGACTTCTCTTGCCTCTGATTTTGTTGTTGAGTGGGAGGTGCTTCGGATCTCGTATGGGAATGCCCGGTTGACGCATTCTCGGGCTGCGGTGTGTGCCGCTTCAGTTCCCTCGAGACCTTCATGACCCGGAATTCACACGATGCATGTGTAGGCAGGAGGATTGTCCACGCGCTTTAGTAGCCTAATCGCAACCGTGGAGACCCTGCCTTTGAGGTAGTTCCGTGCCGCTGTTTGTGAGTCGGTAAAGACCACGAAGGGATCCACACTCGTCTGGGTGGCGAGTGCTATAGCAGCCCCTTCAGCTGTTTCCGCACGTTTGGCGAGGATAGTCGCCGATGACAGTACCACGCCCTTGTAATCTGCGACGGTTATCGCGAAGGCATTACATCTCGGATCTTTGGCTGCGTCCACGTATCGCGCCTGCGGGTCATTGCCATGCTTTTTCCGGAGCATGTTAACCCTTGCGAGCCGCTTTTCTCGGTGATGTTGAGGATGCATGTTCCGAGGAATCTGCTGAATTTCAAGGCTCTCTCGCAGCTGTGACGGTTTTTTGCCTTTGAGTTCTTCGTTGGATTCTAGGGTGGTCTGGTATTCTGTGCGTCGAAGGACGGCTTTCCCTGTGAGTGACAGCTTCAGTCTCTCGACCTAGTTGATGAGGTGTGCTTTGGTGAATTCTTCCCAAGTATTATGAACTTCCATGCGAAGCAGTCGGTCAGTGTAGGTGGCTGGCGGCAGTCCTGGGGCAAGCTTTGTAGCCTTTCGTATCAGCAGATTAAGTTTTTATTTTTCCGCTGTCTTCATGTTGAGATAGGGAGTTCCGTACGTTATGCGGCTGTAAATAAGAGCTTGTACCATTTTTAGGGTGTCGTGCTCTTTGAAGACACTGCGGCGATTAGCCACCCTTCGCTTTAGGTGGGTGAGCTGTGTACACACACAGTGTTCTGTAGCCGGGGGTAGTGTTGTAGGCCCGTGTGCTCAGATTTGGGTGCACGTTAAAGAACCCCAGGTGGTCTAAATTTCCGGAGCCCTCCACTACGGCGTCTCTCATAATCATATAGTGGTTTTGGGACGTTAAACCCCACATATCATCATCATAGCCGGGGTAGGGCAGCGGAGCCCGACCCATCTTTATGTATGTGTAGTCCAATGACTCGAAGCGTGTCAACTTGTGGTATTTGGACTCCCTGTAGAAAGACTTGTGGGTCAGGAGTGTCGTAGCTTGGTGGTCTACCCCGGGTGCGTGCCGCAAGTACTAAGAGTTTCGACTTTTTCGCAGCACGTTGGAGGCCGCAGGTCTTGAGATATCCTTCAGTGATGTTAACCGCGCAATCAATAGAAAAAACGGTTCTGAGTCTGGAGTTTTGAGTGCGAATGAACAAATACCATGATTTGGAGAAGTTAAGCGCTGCACCTGAAATGTCACCATTTTGAAATAATAAGCGCAGGCTATGTGAAAGACTGCCTTCACCTGAAAAGTACAGAACTATGTGGTTAGCAGAAGCTGTTATTTTCACTTCTGTGCAGCCAGGAAGCAAAAACACTGTGCCCTCAAATCCGCAATTAGGGCACACACAAACCACTCAAGGCTGAGTGCAAATTGTACCGGAGACAATGGACACTCCTGACGGCCCCACGTGTATTAGAAATGTGTCTAAAAAGCTGTCAACAATATAGAGTACTCAGTACCCTACTAAGCGAAAGCTTAAAGCCATCCCATGGGACCCTCTGTGTGTCTGTTTAGAAAAAGTGGTTAAAAAATTGGCAGTTCCGGCGTACAGTGGGAATCGATGATATGCAAAGCACGAATAAAAATACTGACATGTCACATTAAATTTAGCACAGCGTTAGGAGGTGGAGGTAAATGATCCCTTACATAAAATAAATTCCGCATCATGATTGTCATGTATAGATGTGTTCTTTACCTGCTTTATCTATTCACGTAACATGATACCAAATTTAGTATATGTGGAGCTAGCGAAACGGCCGCGAGAACGCTATGAGCGTGGTATGTTGCCAGGTTCTTACATGACACATGTGTCAGCATTATCATGTTTGCACCAGTCATACATTTCGTCATCTATTGACGTCGCGTAACACCGAATGTGGTATATGTGGAGCTAGCTAAACGGCCACGAGCACATCATGAGGGGCCCAATACATCCAATGTAGCGTTGACGCGCGCGCACGCTGGGTACAGCAATGCTACGTTAGCAAAACGCGAGCACTCTATAGTCTGACGCCAGGCGCGACCAGCGTCCTTCGGCGCGGCCCGACAGCAACTGCCACGAAATTCGACATGCTGCATTTCGCACCAATGCGTTACCCATACATTACTGCGTCCCTCTATTTTCGTGACGGAGGAACACCGGACGTGCTGAAACGCGCATGCGTCAAAGCAACGTAGCGCAGCGCGTGCCTGCGAGTATATGGCAGTACCGGCACCTGGCGTGGCATTGCCGGCGTGATGCGACAAAATGAACGCCGGCTTGCACGCACACCGTGTCACGTCGAAATTTATTGGCGCTTTGACTGTGGTATGTATTCATATTCTCACAGGACACGCACGTTATTATTATCATGTTTGCTTTGTCACATACCTTCGTCATTCATTGGCGTCACGTAATGCCAAATTTGGCAAATGGTAGCTAGCGAAATGGCCGCGAGAGCATGATCAGCGTGGCATGTAGTCATGGTGTTACATGACACGCACGTCGTGATTATCATGATTGGATATGTCATTTACTTCTGTCGTCCATTCGCGTCACGTAATACCGAGTTTGGTACATGTGAAGCCAATGAAATGGCGGCGAGCGCATCATGAGCGTAGCATATAGTCATGTTGTTACATGACACGGATTCCATGTTTATCAAGTCTGCACCAGTATACCTTCGTCATCCATTCACGTCCCGTACTATTGGATTTGGCATAGGGGTAGCTAGTGAAACGACCGCCAGAGTATCATGAGCGTGGCATGTAGTCATGTTGTTACATGACACGCATGTCATCATTTTTTCATGTTATGGTCTGTCACTTGTGTTCGCCATGCAATCATACAATACCATACCAGTTTTGCAAATTGCCGTGTGAACGAAACCACCTCAAGAGCTGCAGAACCCTCAAATAAAGATCGTGATATGTATGTTATGTTTCTCCTGTTATGAAAGTCAAATATTTTCTTCATACAGTCATAATGTTTCATACCAAGTTTGGTATCGATACCATTATCGAAACGGCCAGGTAGGCAGCTAGATAGATAGATAGATAGATAGATAGATAGATAGATAGATAGATAGATAGATAGATAGATAGATAGATAGATACGCTCTAAGATGCCGAAGTTCGCTAAGAAGTGCTTCACATTTAAAATTTTGAGTACTCAGTAGTCAATGATGGGAGAGCTGAAAGCAATATCTGAACCTCATACTATGGTGCCGCATCAATAAACAATACGCACGGATTGAAATTGCGAGACTTGTGTTTAAAAAAGTTGTTAACGATTAAGAGTACTTGGTACTCTACTATGGGAGAGCATAAAGCCATCCCGACCGTGCTAGACGGCTTCAGGTTTCGTGGACCAGCGAGACTTCCGAAGACTCCAGAGCTAGCATTTCTATCATACCAACAACATTTTTGCAATGTGTTCACTTGCATCACTACAAGACTACCATAGGTGGCGTAGTTGTCAGTCACAATATATTCACTAAAATTTCCAATGATTTTCAGCGCAGTTAACGTCCAGCACTGCTCAATAACAGTGGATTCGGGCCCTACGCCTTTTATTCCATAACGATTTTGCTCGATGCTTAGTGTAGCTTTCTAATGTATTACATGTAACAAATTACTCTTTCTTGCTACGGTGCTGTGTTGAGACCGGCAGAGATCGGAGTACAGATGCTTTCACACACCATATCTTCAGTGGAGCAATCGATCATGTGGGGTATAAACGCTCTCGCCGATATGCTCTTCCTGAGCTCTCTTCCTCTCTTCCCCATTTCCAAAAGAGGTAGAACAGAAAAAGAATGTACTGGACCTCTGCAGGGATCCAGTTGGTTGATTAGATGGTTCAAGTACAATAATTATTCACTGCGAGGAATAAAAACACCTTCAGCCCCTAAAGTAGTAGAAGAGGTGAGAGGTGCGAAAATTCTGAGCGATCTACCATCTCGCGCTTACTTGCGCTGAATAAAACTGTTTTACAGGGTGCGTGTTCTGACTGTGACATGACCTTCTATCAATATTCAATGTTGAGTTGACAGATGATTGTTTCCCTGGCCCCAGCATTTGACAAGCAAAGGTGAGTTCGTGCATATATGTTTAATTTTCTCACAAATATTCAGTTGTCCAGATAGATGTGTACTGTGGTACACGGGCACGCTAACCTCGGTTTTGACGAACCACAGTTACCTGGAGTAAACAACACTTAGCGCCAAGTAAAATGAGCACATGTTACACGCAGGAAATTATAGTTCGCGCCGTGAAGCATGTCACGTGACACTCAGTATCACTACTAAGGATGTAGACGTTAACTGAGGTTTATCGTAACAGGGGTTAGCATACCCATGTAACACTTTGCAGTCACCTCGGGCCTATATATGCACTGGACAAGCAGGCATACCTTACATAGGTGTTTTGTCCTGTCATGAATACGGTACACGTATTCCTTCGAAATATGTTCATGTTGGCAGCAAAAAAGTTCAAGCTCTAGTTTTTGTCGCTGTTATCAGACTTTGTCTAACATCACTCTCCCCGTGAATGTTATGACTTAAAAATTTTTTTTAAAGATGAAAAAACCTCATCGCGGTAACATGCTCTTCGCAAGATAAGGTTCAAAAGGTTTTCGAAATTTTGGAGAACCTCACTTCACTCCACTTTCAATAGGGCCAAACAAATGATGAAGCTCTTCGTTCGATCAATAGCTAGGGGTTTATTAGTCGGAAAAGGCTACGTTCCAGAAAAGTATAGTCACTTTCAAATAATTTCTGAAAAGGGTCAACATATACAGAATGCGTCGCGACAGCAGACTTTAAGAAATTATGCACTATCGTACGTATTTGAAAAAAAATCTATAACATAGCTCACGAGAAGCACAACTTTGATTGGGTAGCGCCTACGACACAAATACGAAAGATAGAAATCCACACACCACAAGTGCCATACTGTCTACGTAACCAGCCCCGCCGCGGTGGTCTAGTGGCTAAGGTACTCGGCTGCTGACCCACAGGTCGCGGGTTCGATTCCCGGCTGCGGCGGCTGCATTTCCGATGGAGGCGGAAATGTTGTAGGCCCGTGTACTCAGATTTGGGTGCACGTTAAAGAACCCCAGGTGGTCAAAATTTCCGGAGCCCTCCACTACGGCGTCTCTCATAATCAGAGGTGGTTTTGGGACGTTAAACCCCAGAAATCAATCAATCTACGTAACCAGAAGGAAAACCCTGAAGTCAGCTTCGCACAAGTGCTCGCTTGCTTGCTCGCTTGCTTGCTCGTTTGCTTGCTCGCTTGCTTGCTCGGTCGGTCGGTCGGTCGGTAGGTCGGTCGGTAGGTCGGTCGGTCGGTCGGTTGCTTTGCTTTGCTTTGCTCGTACCCACCACAGGGGATTGGCCATTAAACCAGTGGTTATTGTAATAAGAAAAAACGAATAACAAATTTTGAATCTGAAGAGAGTGCGGAGCTGTGCTTTATTCTTCTTCCTGTTTTCCTCTCATTTCTCGTACCTGATACCGGAGGTTCGCCGGGTATTAGGTGGAACTTTCCAGTTTTTTTCTTTGCAATGCTTCTCGTATAAGCTAGGAATAGCTAACATAACAACCGTAGGTACGGAATGTCAATAGCGAAATATTTAAAGGATGAAGAATTTAGCTTGACATTCTTTTAGAGTGATTAATAGACTCATCTATGGCGTAGAAAGCATTCCTGTGACTGTAGAGCAGAGTAGAGGCGCCTGAAGAAAGAACAACTGATTTGGATGTTTCCGGGCTCAGACTTCGAAGAAGTGGTCAATTAATCTTCTCCTTAACGACGTGCACCAGCGGCAGTAGGAAACGTAATGACTAATTGTTTTCTCCTCACAAGAGAAGCGACACAGAGGAGAAAGCGCTCGACGTGCAGTTAAACGTCGAGAGTGGGTAACCCGGCAGCGAAGTTTGGTTATAGCTACTTCCATTATTCACAACCGCGATAACTCCCTCTTTGAGGGAAATCAGCTGTGCTTATATTCTAAAGAAGCCGCTAAGACAGGGTCTGATAAGTAATTTTCGTATGCTAGGGTGGAGAATCTTGTATTTCTAATGTATGATGTCAGTGAGAAAACCCGAATTATTGGCGGCGAAAACGCCACCTTTATTGAATAATCAGCGCACCTTTTGTTTCTCAACGTTTTTCACTTTCTTTACAGCTCTCCATTCTGTTACGTTTTTTGTGTGTTTTCTGTAAATTTTGCCTTTCTTTTCAAGTAATTCTATCTTACCAACTAGGCCAACAATCAGTATTGTTACAATTCTGTCGTTATTGCTAGTTTTGTTCTTCCTTCTTCTCTATTTGAATATATGGCTAGCGGCCACTTTTTTACTTTTTCATGAGCTTTTATTTGAAGTGCTCCCCACTTAATATCTTTATCAAACGGCTGAAGAACAAGGAGGAGATTTTCTCTTGTCATGAGCGCACGCTCTAAATACTACCGATGACTCTGTTGAATGTTCTTTATCCGGGTTTAAAATCACCATTGAGGCTTCCGCAGAACTAGAGGAATAAAAAATTTGGCAGATCCCATGTACATTGGAAATTGATGATATGCAAAGCACAAATGCGAAAGGTTGATATGCCACTTTCAAATAACCATGACGACGAATTCGAGCTACATGTTTCTTCTGCCTGCTTTATCACAATCGACAACGACTGTAGATGACCACCTGTCCCTACCCCTCCTCCTGCTAAAATTGCCTGAAATTTAAGCATTCTGAGTATAAATTATTTTTTTCATTCACGGTGCCTCAGCACATCGTCCCTTCACCGCATTTCCCTAAAAGGGTAACGCTGAAAGAAAATCAACAAGGACTCTCCGATCACGTTGGTCAATTTCACGATGTGTACTGCAAACACGCGCTTTATTCGGCACAAGAAAGCGACAACCTTTAAAGAGCCAATTTATAGCTGAGCAACTGGCACGTTGAATAATGTCAATTATACGCCATGCGTTTCATTCCCTTTTATTAAATATCATCTGTTCTTCTCCGGGATACTTGCACGTCGCGACCCATTGGCACGAGTTTCTGGGGGTGTCATTGGGACGGCTCATTGCTCTCCCATTGTTGAGTACAAAGTACTCAAAATCGTTGAACTCTTTATCTAAACACATTACAGTTGTTACTTCATCATGGCTCATGTCATATAGAGGGAGAGCCTAATGCTCTCCCATAGTAGAGTACCAAGTACTCTAAATGGTCAAACTTTTTTTGAACACGTAAAGATACTTCTTCATTTTTCATAGTAGAGCTCTCCGAACTCTAAATTATCGGACATTTGTTCTAAGCAAAATGTATTGGTTTTTTTTTTTGGAAGGGGGACGATACCTGAAACTTAGTGATCAAGAAACATTGGAGAACGCTTCAGCTTGGCTTTGGAGGGCAGAAAGCGATAGCGTATTAAGTCTCTGTATCGCCTACTCAAAAGATAGAATCGCTACTCTTTGCGGTGGAAACAAATCATTTTACAGGGTAAGCCAGTGTGCGAATGCCCTCCAGCTCCTATAAGCATGCATGTGGCGTGACAAACCACGATGGAGTGACGACCCTTCAAAGTTCTGCTCTGGCGACCCTGCGCCATCACACCAATGAGAGTGAAGCCTCTGCCAGACAAAAGCGTTTACGAGATGTGCCTAAGAGTGATGGTAGATGGTCTGCATAAGCACCTCGCCGTTGGTATGCCAGAGGACATATGCGTGCTGTATGGATGGGTGGCTAAAAGCGTGTCGTCATGGTAGAATTGGTCACAGGCTTAAGTTCACGATTCAAATCGAACCCAACAGTTTCATTTTGCTATTTCTTTTTTCAACTATCTCAAAATTATATTTCACAAAGAACAGCGCCTAACGCGATACCAGGAATTTTTCAAAACGAGCAATGTAAAGCCATCACGTAAGAATATTGGTACTCAGGAGGGAGGATTGAAGGAAATCATAGCGGGGTTACAAGACAGTACAAGAACAATAAGCGCATTCGTCCTGCACAGAAGATCGAACGAGAGTACCGAGAGAACGAGAACAGAGACATATGGCCAAGCTGATATCGTAAAGTGTCCCATAAAAAGTCACAATTTCAAAGCGAGGGCAAAACCATATATATATATATATATATATTTATATCTATATATAGTTAAGAATAAAGAAGCACACTTACGAAAATTTGACAATTGTTTACTCATTCGTTTCGGCCGTGGCACGGCCTTCGTCAGGATTAACAGAAATACGGGTATGTGGCCGCTTATATGGGCAGGCATGAACACGTCAGTACAAAACACGTGCGATCAGCATGTGAGTGTCACAAAAATTCTTTTTAAACAGCCGTGACTACACTACAAACCATTAAAATCTAATACAATAGACAAGATTGTGGGCATGTGAAAGGCATTTTTAACATTCACCATTGACGACGAGGATCACGCATGAAAAAAATAAATATGTGATAACCTTTAGGAAATATATTATACGTCAGGGATGCTTCTTTAAATATTTCTCAAAATTTCGGACGTCAGGGCATCGTAGAAAGGCATGACACTTTTCCTACGCATTCGTTAATGCCGGATAACAGAATGTTGAACTTGTGAATCAAGAACGATTCTCGAATTTCGCGATCATGGTGCGATTTAAAGCCAGATTCTAATAGTGTTACCATAATCTTGTCAAACGAATGACCTGGTAGATGACAATGCTTAGACAATGGAAGATGTGGCAAACTGTTTACGTGTGATTTGTGGTTGTTGAAACGGATGCGAAAAGATGTCTCGGTTTGACCGATGTATTGCATGTGGCAGATTGAGCATTCAAGCAAGTAAATGATGTTGCTGCTATCGCAGTTTAAGTCCCCTTTAATCCTAAGTGAAAAGTTAGATGCCGTGCTTTTAGCAACAGTTGCAGTGGTCATGTGCGCACAAACTTTACATCGCGTTTTTTTACAGGGGTGACAACCAACGGGAGCAATGAATCTAGTCTTGGAAGAAGTTACCATGTCGCGCAAGTTCCTTGATCTCCGATATACAACCCGTGGTGATTCAGTGAAGATGTCCTTAAGCCGATCGCTCTGTGTCAGTATGTTGTAATGCTTTCTGAGTATATGTGACACGTTAGGAATAGATGCAGAATGCGTTAGAACGAGGTTGGTTCGGGAAGGTGGCGCTAATCGCTTGTCTTTACTGATGAGCTCTTTCCGATCGAGACATTTTGCCCGTTGGAGAGCGTCGTCAATTATTTGTGAAGGATATTGTTGTTCGGTTAATGCTTTACGGAGCTGGTCACAGTTGCGAGTGAAATCCCTGTTGTCCGAACAAATTCTTTTAAAACGGATAGCTTGGCTATAGGGATACTTGTTTTGCAGTGTTTGACATGGCTACTTTTAAAATGAAGATATCTTTGTCGGTCAGTGGGCTTCCTGTATAGGTTTGTCGTTAGTTTACCATTGCTTAAAGCTACATTGACGTCAAGGAAGTTTATGGTGACTGGTGAATAAGAGTGGGAAAAGGAGATGGATGGTTCTACATTGTTAAAGTCTGCAATGAAAGAATGTAATGCCGCTTCACCATGGTGCCAAATTAAGAAAATGTCGTCAATGAAGCGTTTGTAATAAAGTGGTTTAAGGTCACGAGTGGCGAGAAAGTTATTTTCTAGAATGCCCATGAAGATGTTCGCATAATTGGGACCTGTTTTTGTGCCCATAGATGTGCCGCTGGTTGAAACATAATGTTCACCGTTAAATTCAAAGTTGTTAAGCTCGAGTATCAGTGATAAAATAGTGCCCAAGGTGGAACCGTCGATGGGTTTGTCATTTACCAAGTCATTGTATGCTTGGAGTACAGAACGGATCCCGTCCGCGTGGGGTATATTTGTGTACAGTGACACCACATCTAGTGTGACCAGAAGAGCCCTCACTCGGAACACGCATATTTACAATGTCACGTAGAAAGTGATTAGTGTCCTTGACATATGAAGAAAAGTTAGGAGAAATTGAACTAATTAGGCTGTCTGCATATCGAGACAGGCTTTCCGTAATGGTTCCTATTCCTGAAATTATTGGCCGGCCTGGATTATTTTGTTTATGAATCTTAGGAAGCAGATAAAATCTACCAGCTACCGGACTCAGGGGGGACTAAGGATTTAAGCACAGTTTCTGGAACTTTATTTTTTCTTACAAGCTCTTTTAAAGTTTCTTTTACTTTGGTCTTGAATTCCTCGGTTGGGTCGTAGCTCAAATGTCTGTAAAATGTGTGGTCATTTAATTGCCTGTAGGCCTCACGAAGGTAATCAGCCTTGTTCATTATTACGATTGCTCCCCCTTTATCGGCCGGTTTGATGACGATGTCGTCTCGAGAAGCCAGGGTCTGGATCGCTTGTTTTTCTTTGTCGCTTAGGTTGCGGTGAAACGGCGATTGCTTTTTGTATGCTTCGAGTACATCTCGCTGCACTGCTCGAATGTATATATCGAGACATTTATCCCTTTGGGAAGGGGGAGTCCAGTGCTTAGTAGAAAAATATGCTGTTTTGATAGATGGAGGCTGATTATGAAAGTATTCGCGTAAACGCATGCTTCTTTCAAAATTGTGTAAGTCACTGATTAGTTGGAATTCATTGTATCCTCCAGTGGCAGGACAAAAGTTCAAACCACGGGAAAGAACGCCCAATTCTTCATCCGATAACGTGGCACCAGAAATATTTATTATATTTCCAGCTTCTGCGGAGGACGAATGCACTGAAGACGTTGCGTCATCAAGAGTGCTGACGCTTGTGCAAATGTTATCGCGTATCAACTTTTTATATTTTTTGTCGCTGAGCTCCCGAATTTTTTCTTGCCTGTAGTTATCAAGTGACGCTCTTTCATCGGCAGTGAAATTCCGCGTAGCAAAGAGTTGGTTCTCTTTGTTCCTTAGTTGTTTTCCGGATGACTCATAATGGTTAGTCACAATGCGCGTGAGTTCCAGAGACGCTTGTTTGAGCGTGTTGTCCCACCTGGAGAGATTATTGCTAGTCATTTCAGACGTAGCAGGCCTTAGGTTAAGGCTTAAACCTTTAGGTACTGTTGAAGTAGCAATATACATCTTTAAGGTGGAAGCATGCAGGTCGCAGCGAATACGCTTTTCTATCACTTTTCTAAGCTTCAAAAAATGCACTGAGGCATCCCCAAAGGGAGTCTTACCCCGGCTGATTACCTTCGGTAATCACTGAACAAGGCTGATTACCTTCGTGAGGCCTACAGGCAATTAAATGACCACACATTTTACAGACATTTGAGCTACGACCCAACCGAGGAATTCAAGACCAAAGTAAAAGAAACTTTAAAAGAGCTTGTAAGAAAAAATAAAGTTCCAGAAACTGTGCTTAAATCCTTAGTCCCCCTGAGTCCGGTAGCTGGTAGATTTTATCTGCTTCCTAAGATTCATAAACAAAATAATCCAGGCCGGCCAATAATTTCAGGAATAGGAACCATTACGGAAAGCCTGTCTCGATATGCAGACAGCCTAATTAGTTCAATTTCTCCTAACTTTTCTTCATATGTCAAGGACACTAATCACTTTCTACGTGACATTGTAAATATGCGTGTTCCGAGTGAGGCTCTTCTGGTCACACTAGATGTGGTGTCACTGTACACAAATATACCCCACGCGGACGGGATCCGTTCTGTACTCCAAGCATACAATGACTTGGTAAATGACAAACCCATCGACGGTTCCACCTTGGGCACTATTTTATCACTGATACTCGAGCTTAACAACTTTGAATTTAACGGTGAACATTATGTTCAAACCAGCGGCACATCTATGGGCACAAAAACAGGTCCCAATTATGCGAACATCTTCATGGGCATTCTAGAAAATAACTTTCTCGCCACTCGTGACCTTAAACCACTTTATTACAAACGCTTCATTGACGACATTTTCTTAATTTGGCACCATGGTGAAGCGGCATTACATTCTTTCATTGCAGACTTTAACAATGTAGAACCATCCATCTCCTTTTCCCACTCTTATTCACCAGTCACCATAAACTTCCTTGACGTCAATGTAGCTTTAAGCAATGGTAAACTAACGACAAACCTATACAGGAAGCCCACTGACCGACAAAGATATCTTCATTTTAAAAGTAGCCATGTCAAACACTGCAAAACAAGTATCCCCTATAGCCAAGCTATCCGTTTTAAAAGAATTTGTTCGGACAACAGGGATTTCACTCGCAACTGTGACCAGCTCCGTAAAGCATTAACCGAACAACAATATCCTTCACAAATAATTGACGACGCTCTCCAACGGGCAAAATGTCTCGATCGGAAAGAGCTCATCAGTAAAGACAAGCGATTAGCGCCACCTTCCCGAACCAACCTCGTTCTAACGCATTCTGCATCTATTCCTAACGTGTCACATATACTCAGAAAGCATTACAACATACTGACACAGAGCGATCGGCTTAAGGACATCTTCACTGAATCACCACGGGTTGTATATCGGAGATCAAGGAACTTGCGCGACATGGTAACTTCTTCCAAGACTAGATTCATTGCTCCCGTTGGTTGTCACCCCTGTAAAAAAACGCGATGTAAAGTTTGTGCGCACATGACCACTGCAACTGTTGCTAAAAGCACGGCATCTAACTTTTCACTTAGGATTAAAGGGGACTTAAACTGCGATAGCAGCAACATCATTTACTTGCTTGAATGCTCAATCTGCCACATGCAATACATCGGTCAAACCGAGACATCTTTTCGCATCCGTTTCAACAACCACAAATCACACGTAAACAGTTTGCCACATCTTCCATTGTCTAAGCATTGTCATCTACCAGGTCATTCGTTTGACAAGATTATGGTAACACTATTAGAATCTGGCTTTAAATCGCACCATGATCGCGAAATTCGAGAATCGTTCTTGATTCACAAGTTCAACATTCTGTTATCCGGCATTAACGAATGCGTAGGAAAAGTGTCATGCCTTTCTACGATGCCCTGACGTCCGAAATTTTGAGAAATATTTAAAGAAGCATCCCTGACGTATAATATATTTCCTAAAGGTTATCACATATTTATTTTTTTCATGCGTGATCCTCGTCGTCAATGGTGAATGTTAAAAATGCCTTTCACATGCCCACAATCTTGTCTATTGTATTAGATTTTAATGGTTTGTAGTGTAGTCACGGCTGTTTAAAAGAATTTTTGTGACACTCACATGCTGATCGCACGTGTTTTGTACTGACGTGTTCATGCCTGCCCATATAAGCGGCCACATACCCGTATTTCTGTTAATCCTGACGAAGGCCGTGCCACGGCCGAAACGAATGAGTAAACAATTGTCAAATTTTCGTAAGTGTGCTTCTTTATTCTTAACTATATTTACACCGGACCCACAGAATTTCTTTTTTATATATATATATATATATATATATATAATTCTGCAGATAGTAGTCAGCACCGAAGTACTTATATGATGCCAAACGAGCTATGGTGTATTCTGTCAAGTTCTGGATGTGTAATTGACAAAACGTCCTAGAACGCATCATCAATTACATGACGACGCCATGTGAGTGGACGCTATTTAAGAACCTTACAAGGGCAGTGTCGTCATAATTCATCCAGCCATGAATGGCTCTTCTTAATTTTTTTTCACAGGAGTAGTTTTCTCTTCGCTTTGTTCTTCATCTTTCTACCCCACCACCCCTAAACTTACCGCAGGGTAGCAAACCTTACGCTACGAGGCTGGTTTTTAGATGCAGAAGCATCTTATACTCGCGCCTTGTAGTGCGCCGTCCGCGCCGTCCGCACCGCCTTAGTTGAGCTAATTCATTACGTCTGATACAATAATCACTCGTTCTCTGCTACTGCAATATTCACGCGTTCATCAAGTATAAGGTTATTTGTTGCACTTCAAAAGCATACATGTGTCCAAGTTAAAACGGTCAAAGTTTCACATTAAATGCACCAGGAAGGTAAAGTATTGGTACGGAAACCAGTAACACAAACATGAGCTTGTACGGTAAAGTTAGCTATTTAAAACCTACGCGAGCGTCGGTGCACACTGAACCATGCCTGTGTATTCAGGCATGTGTCTAACTCTGTTACCAGCCACTAAACTGTTTTAGCGGGGCGGCTCAGTGCTCTCCCATAGTTGAGTACGAAGTACTCAAAATCGTTCAACATATTAGATGCGGAAGCATCTTATACTCGCGCCTTGTAGTGCGCCGTCCGCGCCGTCCGCACCGATTCTCGAACATTCGACAGCTGACGCGCGCGCATGCGCCGTCGCGCCGTCGCCCACCATCTGTGCCGCGCGCGCTTCTCCTTCGAGAACATTCGACAGCTGACAGCGCATGCGCCGTCGCGCCGTCGCCATCTGTGCCGCGCGCGCGCTTCTCCTTCGAGAACATTTGACAGCTGACAGCGCATGCACCGTCGCGCTGTATATATACTCAAGGTCGGCGCTCGCTCGCTCAGTTGCCGCTCGTCCGTTGGTTCGTCGCAATAAATAAAACACCGCCCTTTCGCATACGTGCCGTACGTGTTCACTCATTTAACACCCCATTTCACAACCACGTTAACCAATTTAGCCATCGACCCAAGTAAGTCGCAATTTAACACCCGTTAACCAATTACATGCTTCCGCATCCTCCTCAGTGTTCCCCCGAGGGAAGCTGCGGGCAATTTTTTTTCTCAGTCTATTTTTTTTTGCTCTCTCTACGTCAAGAATAAAAATGTCTCCATAGCCTAAAGCAATCTGTTTCACAAAAAATTATAACAATAAATCCCTTATTTTTATGAAGAAAGTGAGGGAAGATGGGTGGAAAATTGAGAAGCAGGTCGGCTATAAAGCTTGCTTTATCCAAAGATACGCCTTCGCAAACTCACAGCAGGCAACAGTATCTAAAAACGTTGCTGCAGGTTACTTCAACAGTCTTATAAACAAGGTAAATTAACTGGTAGGAAGAAAAACGAATCCTTGGAAAACCAAGATAATCAGAAACATAACAACACATTTTCAGTTTAAGCAATAATAATAAAAAGAGATCGTAACAACTCATGATGCAAAAGTAAATGCCAAATTTCGTAGAATTTGCCATTTAGAAGAAACAGGTTCTAATAAAGCCTAAAGTCCCAAAACAAAAACAACTTTGAAAAACACCCTTTGATTTCAAACAAAGCCCGAAGACATGGGACCCTAGATATAACGATAAAACTACGCTGGCAGACAGAAGAGGAAACGTCCAAAAATACACAAAGGATAACCAGCGACAGCAGACGCCTTCTTGAGCCAGTTAAGGCAGAAGATCTATCGGGGTAGATCGCACTTTAGTGAATGGTGTTCTGCATGAAGTAGCTGTAATTAGCATGCGTTGTGGCGTTGACATGCAGAGTGGTGAATAGGATTTCGTTCATCCCAGATGCTTTTGTAACCACCACATGCAAGCGACTTGGTGTTACAAAAAAAAGGCTGGTATGCGCATCGTTTGGAATGTCTCGCAAGATGATGGCAACATATATACTGACAACGTTTTCAGAAACTGATTTAAAGTGCTATACACTTATTTATTTATTTATTTTATTTAACACATACTGCAGACCACAGTTGTGGTCCTGGCAGGACGAGCACTTGAATAGCATAATATTACAAAAATAGCAAAAGGGACAAAAAATGAAGGGCGGACATTGCATTGTCCATCCAACACACAATTAACAACACTAACGAAAAATGGGGCTATGCAGTATCTAATAAGTATGGCTCAGCAATGGAATTCCATTCAGCCACGGTGCGCGGGAAAAATGAAAATTTGTAAGTATCGGTATGCGCTTGGTATGGTGTTAGCGATCTGGGGTTATGGTGTCACGTGTGTTTTGTGGTCAGGGTGGATATATACAGGGAGGGGTCGATAGCCAATTCATGTTTAGTAAGTGAGCAGAGGAAATCGAGACGAAATTTTTGTCTTCTTAACTGAAGCTTGGGAATGCTATTGGCAATCATTAATTCAGAGGGAGAATCCGTGCGACGGAATTTTAAAAAAATGAACCTGACAGCTTTCCTCTGAATCTTTTCCAATTTATCGATGTTATTTTTAGTATACGGGTCCCATACTACAGCAGCATACTCAAATTTTGGTCTAACGTATGAATGGTAGCAAAGAAGTTAAACACTTGGAGGCGAATTACGAAGTTTGTGTCTCAAGAAACACAGTTTTCGAAAGGCGGAGGAGCAGATGTTTTCTATGTGCAAGTTCCAGGAAAGATTACTAGTGAACGTTACGCCTAAGTATTTGAAGCTGTTGACTTGGTTCACCGCGCATAATCCCAGTGTGTACTGAAATTGGAATGGAGATTTTTTGCGCGTTATGCGGAGGGAAACAGTTTTCTCTGCGTTGACAACCATGCCCCAATCCCTGCACCAACTGTATATATTGTCGAGGTTTGTGTTAAGTTCTATTTGATCTTGCATGCTGGAGATTTCACGGAATAAAATACAGTCATCTGCAAACAGCCGGACATGAGTGGTGGGTGTAACTCCAGTGACGATATTAATGATGTGTAACAGAAAAAGCAACGGCCCCAGAACACTACCTTGACGCACTCCGGATGTGACAGGAAGACAGCTCGAGGCATGACCATCAATCAAGACATACTGCTCTCTATTCATCAGATACCTAGACACCCACGCTACCAAACTTTCGGGAAGATTTATATTTTTAATTTTTGAATTAATTTGTCATGAGGAACTTTGTCAAATGCTTTGCTAAGAACAAGAAAAATTGTGTCTACCTGAACATTATTATCAAGGGCTTTTGCAAACTCGTGTGTGACGGTGACCAGTTGAGTCACAGTTGAATAGCCTTTCCTAAAACCATGTTGGAAGCTTGTTAGAATCGAGTGTCTTTCAAGAAATTCAAGAATACGGTTGGCTATGATATGTTCAATTAATTTTCAGCATGTTGAAGTTAAAGATATAGGACGGTAGTTATCCGGAATTAATCGATCCCTTTTTTTAAAGATAAGAATGACTCTAGCGATCCTCCAGTCACGTGGTAGTGTTGCAGTTAACAGTAACGCTTGGAAGATTACAACAAGAAATTTGGCGACGCATTCAGCATAACGCCGAAGAAACACATTGGGAAGGTCATCAAGACCACAGCATTTTTTTTGCTTTCAAGTTTAAAAGCATTAAAACAAAACCAGAATAAGAAATGACATTCGCTTCACATGGTTCAAACAAAACCGTTTCTGGTACACATAATACTGAATTGGCAAACACGCTCTGAAAATAACTGTTGAAGTGATTTGCGATGTCACTGCGATTTGTAACCGTGCGCCCTTTGACAGAAATTGACGTCACTGGCTTTTTGTTATCGCATAGATAACTCGAGAACTTTGTTGGGTCGCTTTTAATAATGTTTGGCATTAACGTTTTAAAGTAATAGTCTTTGGATTGTTGCATTTCACTTGCCAGGCTTCTTTGTAGCTTTTGGATCACATCTCGCTGGGCATGCCTCTTTTTCAATTTTTTAATTTTCCGCTTTAGATGGATGGTACTGCGTGTCATCCAAGGTGTGCGTTTGTTAGTTTTTTTACGTTTGTTCGGTACAAAGTTGGTGATACAGTAGCGGCATACTTCCAAAAAGCGATCCCAAAGAGCGCATGCGTCATTGACATCATTGCTGAAGTAAACTAAGGCCGCTTCCATATGTTCAATCACTCAAGCGTCGTTTGCTCTAGAATAATCTTTAAAAGTTTGAACGGACGGTTTTTTATAACAAACGAATTTCAGGAGCGGAGTAGATACGCTGACAAGGCTATGATCCGATAACCCTTGTTCTATTAATACAGAGTGTTCAGAAAAGTCGCGATTCACAAACACCAAGTCTAAAATAGAGCTCGACTGTCCTTGTACACGAGTAGGTTCATTAACTAGTTGAATTAGGTCGTGTGTGAGCATGATGTTAAAAATAGCATTATCATTTTTGTTAGGCTGCGAACAAGTTTGCAACCGGTCCCAGTCGATGGTGGGCAAATTGAAATCACCTATTAAAAGTATTTTTTTATTAAGATACAGGGACATATGTGCTTGCAACGTGATTAGATAATCTGGAGCTGAGTCTGGAGGCCTGTAGCACGCGTACAAAAGAAAGCTATGGCCCCAGCACATAATCTGTAGGCATAAACATTCAAGACTGCCCATATCTGCTAGAATCCTAGCCTCTAATAGCGGCTTCACTAGGACGGCTACGCCCCCTCCTCTGGTGGCCCTGTCTTTGATTGATTGATATGTGGGGTTTAACGTCCCAAGACCACTCTATGATTATGAGAGACGCCGTAGTGGAGGGCTCCGGAAATTTAGACCACCTGGGGTTCTTTAACGTGCACCCAAATCTGAGCACACGGGCCTACAACATTTCCGCCTCCATCGGAAATGCAGCCGCCGCAGCCGGGATTCGAACCCGCGCCCTGCGGGTCAGCAGCCGAGTGCCTTAGCCACTAGACCACCGCGGCGGGGCTGTCTTTGCGAAATACGTTGTAATGGGGCGGAAAAACTTCTTCATCACCTATTTCACTTCTCAACCAAGTTTCAGTTATTACGGCTATGTGCGGATCATGTTGCAATAATTTAATTTCCAGTGAATCTATCTTAGTAATGATACTGCGTGCATTTATATTCAGTAGCCTTTGTTGTTTTTCACTTACCACATTTTTTGTGTTTGAGCAAGACGATGTGATCCTCGCAGTAAAAGAATCGGCGGAGCGTACAGTTGAGACGCTGGCATGCCGTTCAATTAGCTCTGTAATTGCCCTTGGCTTCGCGTATATGGCGGCTTGACTCTGCGATTTCGTTTCTTTGGGCAGGAACTTTGTCGTTTTTCTCGTCATCCGAGACATAGGCCTTTTTGTTTATGTATAATCTATCAAAACTAAGCGAAGTTTTCTCTCCATTTTCGCGGTTTTCCCTAGAACTTTGCCAGAGCTTCCTCCTCAACTCTCTCACTCATTTTGAAAAATCCTCGCCTATCGAATAATTTGTGCCGCTTATATTGATTCCTTTTTCAAA
This sequence comes from Rhipicephalus annulatus, assembly GCA_013436015.1. Taxonomy (NCBI): domain Eukaryota; kingdom Metazoa; phylum Arthropoda; class Arachnida; order Ixodida; family Ixodidae; genus Rhipicephalus; species Rhipicephalus annulatus. The sequence continues at coordinate 249,280 of WOVY01009848.1, forward strand.
ATGGCAACTTTGTCTCTTGCGTCCAGCAGCTTGAAAATTACTGGCCTTACTTTTCTGGGCGATGGCTTTCCCAGCCTATGAATGCGCTCTATACCCACAGGATCCAAATCAAGAATGCCTTTGACTATCTCTTGCTTTACAGTATGTTCCAACGTGTCGCTACTTTCGTCCTCAGCTTCAGGTAATCCGTGAATGATAAGGTTAGATCTTCTGCTACAATTATCGAGGTCATCTAGCTTGTTCTCAAGGGTTTGAATTGTAGTAGACATGAAAGCAATCTGTTCTTGGCATGAGGAGACCTTGGTTTCAAGCACTGTTAAGGCATCAAGTTTCCTTTCAATATCTCCAAGCCGCTTTTCTTTGATTTCTTTATTATCATTAGCGATTTCGTTAAGTGTTTTCGCTATTTTGGCCAGGTCTGGACCAGGGTTGGTCTCAATATCCCCTCCTAACAAGAGTATCTTCCAGCACAACGAAGCAGCGTCATACATCAAGCAACAAATCTCTGAACAGAAAAGCCGTGGGCACGGCAGCACCACCACAAACAGGTCACTAGAGCAAAAGCACTTTCCGTAATGCTTTCTCACCTGTATAATAAACAGGAACGGGTTGGCAGCAGTCCGCATGTTTGTGGTGCCACCGTGCCCAGTGATCGTGCCTTGAGCAGGGTTTTCTTTTATAGCCGAGTAGACGGGTGTCGTCATCCGCAGCTCCATCACGTGACGTTCTGCGCGCGCAGTGGACGAGTGACGGGGCATCAAAGTCCATGACAACCCTTCCAAGTGGTACGGCACGAGGCAGTCGGTCCTCTCTTGGTCATGCGCCTTGGGACCGGCATTGCACTTGCCACGACGCGTGGCGTTGACGTTATGCAGGAGGCCAAAAACCTGTATAATAAACAGGAACGGGTTAGCAGCGGTCCGCATGTTTGTGGTGCCACCGTGCCCAGTGATCGTGCCTTGAGCAGGGTATCCTTTTATAGCCGAGTAGACGGGTGTCGTCATCCGCAGCTCCATCACGTGACGTTCTGCGCGCGCAGTGGACGAGTGACGGGGCATCAAAGTCCATGACAACCCTTCCAAGTGGTACGGCACGAGGCAGTCGGTCTTCTCTTGGTCATGCGCCGTGGGACCGGCATTGCACTTGCCACGACGCGTGGCGTTGACGTTATGCAGGAGGCCAAAAACCTGTATAATAAACAGGAACGGGTTAGCAGTGGTCCGCATGTTTGTGGTGCCACCGTGTCCAGTGCACACTTATCAGACGACGGACGGAGACAGCCTGTGGATAATTCACGGTTTGCCGATATAAAGTATGTTACGTGCTCGAAGACGAAACCCCGATGTGCGAGCGCAGGAGAAAGTAGGAATAACGTCACGCAAAGACGTTAGCGATCCCGTGTTCGGTGCCACCGCGTTCTTGCACACTTATCCAAACAGTTGTAACATAACGATAGAGGGTGCTATGCCGCGTAAGTTGAACAGAAGCAACAAAATTTCTGCAGCTGGCACAAAGCATGAAATTGTGTTAATTACCGGGAAAACTAATGAAAGAAACAAACAACGGGCCTGCTGGGAAAGAAAGAAAGGCCAGCATATTCTCTGGGTGAATGATGGAGAGTAGAACGAAGCTGGGTCCGCACGCCGCTGCCGCACCGCTTGGGTCTTCCGTTTTCGTACGCTGGGATTTTGTCGGCACCGCCGCGTGGCTTCATGGCACGTTTCTGCCTCGCGTTCTTGCACATCGGAGTTGCAGCTTCGAGCGCGAGCCGCCGCCGCCTTGCGCGCACTTCGCTTCGCAGCCTTGTCCATCCGCCGATCTTCTGAACACGCGCGCGTGCCAAAACGGCATTTATTAGGGGCGAAGCTCCTTAAGGCGTGGGCTGTGCGTCACCTGTATGTAGCCACCTCTCGTTTAGTTCTTGCAGTGTTCACTGGATGGCGGTACCATCCTCTGTATGTAGCCAACTCTCGTTTAGTTTTTGCAATGTTCATTAGATAACGGTACTTGTAGCTGATGATGAAAAGATGCAAGATGTTATAAACTAGACGGTGGTACTTGTAGTTGACGATAAAAGATGCGAGATGTTATAAAATAGGAATGACGTCACATATGGCGCTTGTCAATGGTGGAAGGCAATCGTTCGATTTAGTAAAGCGACGCACGCTAGGGGGAGCGTTGTAATAAAATCGAGTGGGCAAAATGTACGGAGGATTCATGGTTTACCAGGTTTACCTCCGGAGCTTCGCCCACTCATTATCATTCACTTCGTGGATATGGCGGCACTTTTTTACTACACCACGCCCCCTAGCGTACGGCATCGCCGACGAACACGGGATCGCTAACGTCTTTGCGTGACGTTATTCCTACTTTCTCCTGCGCTCGCACATCAGGGTTTCGTCTTCGAGCACGTAACATACTTTATATCGGCAAACCGTGAATTATCTGCAGGCTGTCTCCGTCCGTCGTCTGCCTGCCTGCCTGCCTGCCTGCCTGCCTGCCTGCCTGCCTGCCTGCCTGCCTGTCTGTCTGTCTGTCTGTCTGTCTGTCTGTCTGTCTGACACATGGACGGGCGGATGCAACGACGAACGCGGGCGGACGCGCTGATGAACAGACGGACGCATGGACGAACGCACGCATAGATGAACGCGGGGATACACGCACGGACGGATGGACGCATGAACCGATGCACGAATAAACAGACGAAAGGATGTAGGGATGAACGCAATAATGAGCGGGTTAATAATGCACGGACGGACGGATGGTGGACGCATTGACGATCACAGGGACGCACGGACGGTAACATAGACGCATGAACGGATGCACGAATGAACGGGTGCACGAATGGAGCGATAGACGCACAGATGAACCGAGGAACGCATGGGCGGATGGACAGATGCACAAATGGACGGAAGAAAGAATGAACTAATGGACGGAAGCACGAACAAACTGATGAACGCTTCGCCCCACTCATCAATATTCGCTTCATAGATATGCTGTGATTTTTATTATGTATCACAATACAAGTAAGGTCTTCTAGTATCGCAGCGTTTGCATTTTTCAGCGCATATGCATTTAGTTATACGTAGAAGTACCGCCCTCTAGGGTTGATTCAAGAACTAAAAAGAAGTGACTACAAACGATTACAACGGAACGCGCAGCCCACGCCTTCAGGAGCTTCGCTTCTGAAACGCGTTGACTCAGTCGAAGTTGTGGTCACGCCACAGGCGCACGGCATCTCGCGCCACACCGGAAAGGTAGGGAAATGATATGGGGTCTCTGCTTTCTCCTCTGCGCTATACAAGTTTAAGGGGCTATGTAAATTACCGAGTGATAACGAGGCAAAAAAATTCGGCAGATCCCACGTACCTGGGAATCGACGTTATGCGAAGCATGCGGATGGAAGGTGACTGTGGTGTAACTTTTTTATTTAGTGACACGCCATGAAATGACGCTGAAGATATGTACAAATGATGCACGCGCAGACATATGTCGAAGAGTTGCAGATGTTTATATAAGCAGTTGTTTGCACCAGCGCAACGATGCCAACTGGAATATGTGTATAGGAAACAACACACTAAGGTGATATGAAGCGCTGATTCTCGCGAGGATGCTGGCCCTGGACACTTTTGCATAAACAACTTCAGCGCATGGCGACTGACCACAATTGGCGTTAACCCGACGTGACGTCTGTATCAAAGGAGTACAAACGTAATATTTGTGAAATTGGGTAGACAGCACTGCAACCATTATTGACGTTTCGCGAAGGTTAGAGTCTATTTGTAAAATAGTTCCGAGACCTGGCGTAGCTCCGGGGCAAAATGCTCCATTGCCACGCAGAATGGCTGGCTTTGATTCTAGTTGGGACCCTGACATTTATTCTTTTCATTCGTTGGGCTGATGTTACCTATGTAGGTTATTTTTTAACGGTCGCGCGTTCAAATTGCCTATGTGTGTTCTCGTCCTTCCTGGGTAGATGCTAAGTGTCAATCACCTGTGACGCATGCCCGCATACCAGCCGCACATACCCGCCCGTGGGTATGTGACACTGTCTGGCGGTAAGCTTTTTAGGGGCGAAGCTCCTTAGGGCGTGGGCTGTGCGTCCCCTGTAGGCTGTATGTAGCCACCTCTAGTTTAGTTCTTGCAGTGTTCACTAGATGGCGGTACCATCCCCTGTATGTAGCCACCTCTAGTTTAGTTCTTGCAGTGTTCACTAGATGGCGGTACCGTCTCCTGTATGTAGCCACCTCTCGTTTAGTTCTTGTAGTGTTTACTAGATGGTGGTACTTGTAGCTGATGATGAAAAGATGCAAGATGTTATAAACTAGAAAGCGGTACTTGTAGTTGATGAAAGACGCGAGATCTTATAAAATAGGAATGATGTCACATATGGCGTGTGTCATTGGTTGAAGGCAATCGTTCGATTTAGTGCGGCGACGTACGCTAGGGGGAGCGATGTAATAAAATCGAGTGGGCAAAATGTACAGAGGATTCATGGTTTACCAGGTTCACCTCCGGAGCTTCGCCCACTCATCATCATTCACTTCGTGGATATGGCGGCACTTTTTACGACGTACGCGACTGCATTGTGACATTATTTATGTCGTGACCAGCGCATCCTCCTCGTGAAGCTACCTTACCCTCCCATGCTAATTTTGGTTCACGCCAAGTTAAGGGGGTGACCACGAAAGTACCCAAACGTAAGCGGCTAGGTAAAAGATAGATAGATAGATAGATAGATAGATAGATAGATAGATAGATAGATAGATAGATAGATAGATTCGCTCGAAGTCGCCGAAGTTCGCTAAAAATACTTCGAAAAAAAAGAAATGCACATTAGAGCGCCCAGAAGTATTTGTGCAGTGCGCTGAGTGGATTGTGTATGATATTTCCTTATTTTTGGCAGAAAACATATACGGAAGGAAGGACGCCGAATCCATGAACACCTTCGCGAACGCCGATATGTAACTAAATATTCCAAAGAACGAGTTATTTGGCGCAATGTTTCCAGCACTGCTTACACAGACCAATCGTTTGTGACAGTGAGCTCTCGCTCAGGAGGTAAAAATAAATTAGGGACACCGAAGAAGCCCTATTCATCATAGCAGCGAATGGTCAGGGCATCTAAACTCTCTTCTTGCAAAAAATTCCTGCAGAGATCAATTTCATGCGATCCACACCACTCTGCCATCTTCTAACATGTGGTGTCTCCAGAAAGCTTCCTGGAGGCACCGCCTGTTAGCCGATGGCAAATTGGTGTGAATCGCGTTCTAGATAGGAAATGCATCTTTGGAAGAGTTTCTTGTAAGGAGAGAGTTTAGATGCGTTGACCATTAGCTGCTCTTGGGGGGGGGGGCATTACTTGTTATTTTGTGTGCACTTTCAACGTTTATTCTTGTCTCCTACTATCTGCTTGTTTGACACGTCGAAACATACGCTGTCAATTTACGCAGCATTGATCGTCAACGTTTCGTTTTTTGGTACTCGTTTTGCACTGTGGATCACAAGGCATATGAATGAAACACCTTCACGAAGCGCAGTGAGGTTATCTGACCATATGTACATACGCAAGCTTAAGCCAAGTGATTTTATTTTTAGTAAGCAGTCTTCCATCAAGTTGTTGAATTTAGGTATCAAGAGCACGTCAATGGTTTTCTCAGTATTGGAACGGGCACACAGAATGTGTTTGGTTACATTCTCATTCAGGTAAGAATTGAATGACACATTGAAGCCCATTGTTTGCTTACGCCTTCAGAGCTGCCTAAGCCTTCGTGTTCCTTCTTTTCGCTGGAGTTTTAAAAACTTTGATATTGAAATTGTGTAAAAATACGATGCGTCAGTCACGCATGATAGCGCCTGTGAAACGTCTGACTAATCACCAGTATCTCTATGCTGAAAGAGGGTGGAGTTAAGAAGTTAGTATTTTACATTATGAAACTTAAACACTAAGACTTTGTAGAAGCACCAGTTGATTGCTTTATTTTTTCCTTTCAATACGAATTAGACTTCGGGCTGTAATTTGGGAATCATTTGAGAAAAAGTACGAACTAAAAATTTCAAAATATCTTAAGTAGCCAAGATAATCAGTGCTCAGTCAAATGATTGCATTGAATTTCAGAAAACCCTTAGAAAAGGGTTATTTTAAGGTCCATTCAAGGCTATAATTTCTAGCCATAGCTGAATTGTGGATAGAGGTTCAAAGTATGAAACAGACACAATATTCGAACATAAAGCAGCTGTTTCGTTCTCTTCCGCAGCAGCGCCGTAGTCCAGAGCCCGCTAGGTGTGCCAGAATATGCGTTATTTCCTCAACTCTTCCTTTTCATGCCATTCGCGCGGTACACTAATCTATTTCTATGTTTCATAATTCATTCAACTCCTAATTTCTGACAAAATTCTGTTGGATACGATTGGGAAAGGCACAGAGCTACCTGACTGCATTCTAGCACCTGATTGCAATCTCGGAAAGTGAACGAACTGGAATAACACGTTGCTTAGGGTGTAGCTATATATAGTCTAGATGTTGCAAGAGGCTCCGGTGGCACTAACCTTGTAAGACATCATGGTAATTTTTTTAAAGGACGCTTAGCGCAGACATTAAAAGCTTGAAAATAAAATAAGTAGCACGTGCCTTTGAAACATTTCGGCAGTAAAAGTTTATGGCACTTCGATTGCATGGATGCACTTCCACACTCAAGGAGGAGGAGGGAAGGAGGAAGGACCGGGATTCTGAACTCAGTGTAGCGACAAAAAAGATAGGAGGAAGACGCCTATAGTTTGAGAACGTAGGCCGGCCAAGTTTGTTCTCCGTTAATGACGTGACGCCTCATTGTGAAGTATGCGATGGGACGTCGGGCGCTCTAGCGTGAATTTGACGTTTAGTCGTTCAAAAGGTTGTGTCGCCTTAGCCAAAAAAAAATGTTGAGTTGCACCAAGCTTGGGCCATTCTGGATAGCGCCCGAGCATTTAAAAAAAAGGGGGACGGGGTATCCAGGAATTGATGCGGACAAAGCGGGGAACACTAAAGACCCAGAAAGGTTCGCTGGTTTAGAAGGTTTGCTAGAGGGTACCTTGACCAACATCTATTACGTAACAATGGCAGCCGAAAGCCAGAGTAGGCGGTACAGATATTTTAGTTCGTGCAAACAGTATTGTTCGATTGATTAATATGTGGGATATAACGTCCCAAATTCACCGTATCATTGTGAAAGAGGCCGTAATGGAGGGCTCCAGAAATTTCTACTAGCCCGGGTTCCTTAACGTGCACGCAAATCTGAGCACACGGGCCTACAGCACAAACAGTAATGTATCAAAGACTGCGCTGGCGTTAATGTGGCAGTAGGCCACTGGGTAATCGTGGACGTTTTTGAAAAAGGAAAGAATATTGTGGTATAAAGCCGCGAACTTGCTTCTTTAGCGAGCGGCCAAGGTAGCTGCCGTACGAGAGAATTCGCTTAACGGACATAATCCGAGAAGCAGCGGCAGAAAAAATGCGGTGTTTTTTGTAAGTAGCAATTGATAAGTGCGGTTTTACGTCCCAATTTCGTAAGCATTGAGGTAAACTCTTACAATACGTACGTACATTTCAGGGAGGCGTTAAATATAGGATAAAAGAAGAGGCTTCATGTAGAGGTTTAAGGAGCACATTGTTGGGTTGTCATAGATGTTTAAAGCCGTTAGTTCAAACTTATGTACTTCTAGGCCTGTGAAAATGAAGCGAAGTGTCTTGTTATTGAACAAAATGCTTAACTCAGCCACCTTTAGAAACTTCGGTAAACTTTAGTGCGTACAGAACAAGAGACTAAAATGCGTCACATCATTTTACCTTCACGCGTTATCGACCCGAAATAGAACGAAAGAAGAACTTATACATTCATTTGTTAAATATTGATTCAGAATACTTAACCAACGACATTCTAAATATGAAGCAATATAGAGCTCATAATCATGAATATGCGAGACAGCAAAAGAAAACGGTAGGTATGTTGTGACAATAATATACTAACTAATCGAAACGCACTCTTAAGATGACGTTCCCTCGTCGTGGCAAATTCGCACTCTAATGACCTCTAATGACAAAAAACACAACTATTTGAACTGTAAAAACAAACTTTTTCAGCTTAACACTGTACCACTCAAATTTTTGTAATAAGAAATGAAAACAGAAGCGGAGCTTTTTTTTTTTCAAGAAAGCAGCTTCAGGCACTCGGCACGTAACGCCAGAGTAACAGAGCTAACTTACAGAGAGACACAGAAAGCGAGAAAACATAAGCGCTGATGCTCACCAAATACTGGTCCCAAAAAGAACAATGAGCTTTAAATCAAAAGCCGATGCGCATATCCCGAACGCCTGCCCGCCAATTATGCAAAGTTGGTCTCCGTGAGTCACAAGCTCTCTCCCGGATAATCCGACAAATGATGTGCTGACGCACGCCCAGAGTATATATATCATTTCAGCATCAATGATCTGAAACGCTACTTTCCTTGTTGTGCACTCCCCATTAGCTACTCGAGGAGCTTGTTCTGATAACATATGGTGATCCCATCCACGCTTCCGTTCGAAGGATAACGGTTAGATCTTTCTTCTAGGGCAAATCTTCTGGAGGCTAAATAATGATGGGCTCATATGGGTGGTTGGATATGGTGCCACCACGTACCAAACTGGGAAAGCATCTTGAAAAGAAGAAAAGCGAAAGAGTTGCGGAAAGAAGAGGGACGTACCAAGGCTGATAGGACCTATCACATGAGTGAGATGCACCGACGAGCCAGCATTTTATAGTAATAAAGCGGTGTAATGAAGTAATGAAGCGGCCTTGACTTTCATCAGACGATAAACACGCCCCGCGACCGCTTCTAGATTAACTTCAGGAGACTCTGACACAAGTGAGCTGGCGCTGTGTACGAGAGCAAGTTTTGCGCAAATGATTGACGTATTTCCAAGAATGTAGGTCACTGCATAGCATTTTGTTTCACTTTAGTTTTTACGCGAAAACGCAAAGTTGAAAACATTAATTTGTTCATGAAAAAAATACACTTTCAAATTGTTGGGGATGGCAAGTTTGCGAGGCTTGAAAGGCGCATCGGGTTATTCCTCATTCACTGCGTGGCACTTTGCAAACTGTTTTGTGTACAACACCACCTAAATCTTTCATTTTCTCCGCCTAGGTGGTTTGGTGGTTACAGTGCTCTCCTGCTGACACCAAGGTCACGGGTCCGATACTGCTCACGATGGCTGCAATGCGATGGAAGCGAAATACTGGAGGCTCGTGTATCAACGCGTGTCACTGCAAGCTGAATAACACCGAAATTCCGGAACCCTTCATTGTAGCGTTCTTCATGATCATATCGTGTTTAGGAGAGCCAAAGCTCCATCTATTACAATTCACCTATTGTATTTTTGTTGAGTACTGTAGTTGTTAGAAGTTCATCAATTTTAACTGCACTCACCACCATCGTTATCCCGGCAAGACAGTTGACGCTTGTTTAGAAAAAAAAGTGATAGTGGTTTAGAGAGCCAGAACATCGAAGAAGTCAAAGTAATGAACATGCTTCTATTTTTGTAAGCAAACTCTACATCCAATAACTGAAACATTCCAGCAACATTAATTCCGGTATGACATCTACTGATACGCAAACAAGGTCTACTTTAGTAGAACCGAAAGGCGGACGAATTAAAACATATTCACCAATGAAACACACAAAGGAAGAGAAGGAAACAGCACAGGGGGTAGTCGAACAGAAAAAAATTATTGGAAAAAAAGCTTGCATATATATATATATATATATATATATATATATATATATATATATATATATATATATATGCGCCACACAAAATTACATCCAATCGATCAAACAGATTTGTTGTTCTGATAATTTAAAAGTTGGCTGGCTAACGCAATTGCCAGCACACATTCGTCATGTCGTCTGCCTCAGCAATTTCATGTGTACGTTGACTATGATGGTGAGATGAACATCTACTAACACGTATGTGAGGCAACACATCAAACAAGTGACTCACAACAATTGGGTGGCCACTTCGGGCCATTTGTCGTTCTCAAATTTTAAGCAGCGAATTAACCCTGATGCAATGTGAAGCAACGTCAAATCGACGTTACAAAAAGTGATATCCTTCGACGCAATAAGCAGTTCAACGGGCTATGGTGCTGCAGGCATGGTGGATCTTCCCCCAGGGAGCAGTACGTTTGATGAATTGCGTGTTTGCCACATGCACAGCCAAGCAGCATACTCAGGTTTTGTTGCACAACACAAATCTTTATTTTCACGTACGGCGAAGCACTACTTCGGAAAAAAAAAACGCCAAGCCTGCGCGGAAGGCGCACCACAGTCACAGCGAAAGCTAAAATAGCGGCCTTTCAGAGCCTTTTCAAAACACTAATTGGGTACATTAGAGTTTCTCACAAATACCTAGAGGGAAGTGTGGCACCACCGCCTAAGCGAGTTTCTTAAGGGGCGATGATGGAGCGCTGGGAATGGCGGTATATATGTTTGCGAGGCTTGTGTTGGCTGGTGTTGAGCAAGGCTTCAGCCCAAAAGCGAATACGACTGTTTAAGGGAAGCTTCTCTTAAACGAAAGGTTTATAAGCGGATCTCATTCACGCGTATTTTAAAATGAAAGTCTACTTACTTTGACGGCACGAACAAGTGGCGCAAAAAAAACAACAATAAAAGTGGTGGAGTGAACGCTCGCTTAGTCGTCTGTCTGCCAAGTTTAGCGGCCGTCAGTTATTTCTTACGCTTCGTAAAATTATACATACGTACGAGGTTCTACTATTAAATAAAACACGTTTATGTGCAATGACATTAATAAATAGCCTATTATGTGCTTATTTAGTGGGAAATCAATTATTTTAACGTGAAGCCAGACGCATCTTCAAGCTATACAAATCCGAGTCAAGTTAGAAGCTCCCGTATGCCGTCATTCCCTTGCATCCAGCAGCTCACTAGCGCCAGATTTCCCTATTGGGATAATTGTGAGAAACCCTATGTGATAACTACTTCAAGCACTCTTGCTTGATGCGCACTAGGGCATTCGTAATAAACTTTTGGGTAGTATGCCGGCACTCGCTATGCTATTTTTCGACATTTTTTTGAGGGTCGTGGTTTTGGGATGTCAAACCCAACATATATATATGACATTCTTTTGAGAAGCGTAGCATTTGTTAAACACTTGCAAAGAATCTTGTGCCAGTTGCTCATGCAGTTGCTGACGAAGATGAAGAATTATGGCTGAAATGGTTATGCACCACAGTTATTAGACAAACAAGAACTAGCTTTTGTGATGGTTTGGAGCATTGGACGGCCCACTCGTTACGCTATTCGCGTTGTGCGATGACAGGTTTTTCTTTCACTGTTTTAAAACGCTTTATAAATTGCAATAGCGTGATTTCTTTCTCGACATCAAGTCTGCCTAAGGCAGGTTTCACAACAAGTCAGAAGCACCCGCGTGTTTCAGTGGTAGTATACTGGGCTGGCACCCAGCGAACCCGGGTTTGAGCTCCACTGTGTTTTTTGTTCTAGGTTTTTTTTTCTAATTGCACGCGATGCAATTACCGACACCGGCGGCGGCGGTGGGCGACTGCACGTGACCTAAGTAATGATCTGATAAAACTTTCGCTGTGATAATTACCTATTCTTTATCACATTACGTCATCGCGGATTCATGTGTCATACGCTCTCCTACTGCCACCTCACGAACATCTGCACGCGACCAATCACATAAGGTAACATAGCGAAATCAGCTAACATAAGCAGTGCACAATATTATATACAACTCCGAAAAAACGTAACGAACGGACGTATACAAATGAACACGCAAGTTGAACACCCGCTATTTCGCATCTTCACACGGTACCCTTTAGTGGCAGATGGTGCAATTTTTATCGTGTTCACGCGAGCGAAATATTAGGTTTCGTAGAAGTAGAAACGTTAGGTTTCGTAGAAGTAGGAGTCTTCCAAAAATAAAGCAACTCGGTTGCTTAAGATTTTGACGCGCATCTCGCGTTAAGTTTGATTGGTGATTGTTTTAGGGGCGAAGCTCCTTATGGCGTGGCTTGTGCATCCCTCGTAGTACGTAACCACCAGGGGCACATACCCGACATAGCGGTCCTTACGATTTTGACCTCCAAGGTGGTTCCCGTGAGAGATTTCTTCTGTGCGTTGTTAAACAATAAAAGATAGTGCTCAATGCACATGTTAATGGCTGCTAAGGGGGAATGATAGACAGGAGCATTCGGCCTTTAGGTAACGCGCACGCTGCGATCCCCATTAGCAGCTATTGGCATGTACATTGAGCACGATCTGACAAGAAAAGGTTGCTACGTTATACTCGCTGGGTGTAACCTCCTTGGTTTTAGAAAGGTTTAGCGAGCGTTGGGCCACATAGCCATGAATACAGTGAACTAGTACATACCATGAACTCGAGGTGGTTAAAGGTTGGAAGTAAACCCGAAGCGCAAGCCGTAAGAAAGTGTGTTTGTGTGCCCCTTCTCGTTCAGTCCTTGGAATGTCCGCTGGATGGCGGTGCTTTTATATGGAGAATATATGATGAAAAGATGCGAGATGATGGTACTTGGAGTGCTGAATAGATGGACGAATGGACACACAGACAGATGCATGGATGGACGCATGAACGGACGCAGGCGCGGATGCATAGACGAACGCAGGGACGGACGCACGAACAGACGCACGCACGGACGGGTGGATGGACGCATGGACGGTTACACAGACGTACGCAGAAACGGACGGAAGCAAGAACGAATGGACGGAAGAATGCTTCGCCCCACTCCCCATCATTCATTCCGTGGATATGCTGCCAATTTTTGCCATACTGAAGAAGCTGTGAGGTTCTCGGGTAATGTCCAATTGATGCAATGCCACGTAAAGTAAACAAACGAAAGGAGCATTCCTAGTAGGTCAATACGCACACAAGTTGATCGTTTACCATCTGCCTCGTGAATTGCTTCCGAGTTGAAAAAGTTGGTGGCCAAATACTCAACATGCAATTATCTGTAAATGTCTAATAAAGTTGCGTTTGCGACGTTAAAGTTTCGTAGATTCTTGAATGCAACTAGCCTTTGCGATTTCTCTAAGTTTGGTTATATTGCGAGAATGGCGGGCGTGGGAGAAAAAGAATTCTTGTACAATATTAGTTCGCTTTATATGACGTTGATTTTTCTAAGTGAGACTTCCAACTCGTGTAAGTATTTGCATAATTTTTGACACGTTTAAAGCGCACCGATTGTTATGCCGGCTTGTTGAAAAACTTGAGGCCCACACTACTTGTTCTACAGGCAGTGTATAATCAAAAAGCCGTGTAACTTTTGATAATTCTCTGAATTAGTGCCATTTTTGCTGGTTGGTGATACATGTGTCGGTGATACACATCTCCACATTAGCTAATTGCCCTAATGTCGGTGCAGGCATGTCTCCTTTCTATACCGCAGCAAATTACCAGACACTTATAAAGCATTGCTATATACAAGACAAAAAAGTTCAGAACACCGTTACGTTTTTTAAGGAGATGACTGCATCCAGCGCGGCCGGCTGTGGTGCGTAAAAAAAATTCAGTTCATTAGACGTCGCGAAAGAGAACGCTAATATGACATCGGATGTGTTTCTGCCCTACCAACACGCTACGACAAAATTACAGCTAAGTGGTTTAGTATGCCAACTTTGTTAGTTTACATTACTATTGGCCGCACTAGCGTATACTTTGCAACTTGGCTGTCTGCACACAGGACACATACGCCAGCTTACTTACATAGATTATGCGTAACTGCCTGGGTCATCTAAGTGTGCGACCATCGTCGGGAGTGCACCTATGCTTCCTGCTCAATTAGGTAATGGTCTGATGCTGCGTTATAGGAATATGCATTGGTGTAGCACGCAGCAGGCGGGCGCCGCTGTTGATGAGAATGAATGTCGGCTGCGCTTGCACTATCTAGGTTGTGTTGTGGTTCTACTTTTCGCTATTCGTTAGCATCTCGTGTAGACATCATTGCTTCCAACACATGTCCGCGTCTTGATGCAGTGAATCTTGAGTGATGAATGCCGTGTGGTGAAGGAGTACGTCAGCTGCAATTTTTTGCCACTGTCTCTGTTGTTGTCACATATAAAAATTATCGTCTTAGTTTACCAATGAGTTATTATAATCAGGCGCAATTCTTCTGAGGCATCAGTAACAGAAGCACTGCCTCGTAATGAGCTTTGCTGCCTACACGTCATTCCGAGCGAAATACTGAGACACGTCGGCAATTTGATTGATCTCTTGTGACAGGTTATGACGCACCACGTTGTACACGCAACTAAAGAGTTGGTTTCTTGCTTGAAAGTTTGTATTGCATGTTTGCGTAAGTTTCTTGCATTTACAAGAAAGAAAATTTGTGACCACACCTCTACATAGTTTCTTATTCGAATGTCTCACTCTAAAATATTACCATCCCAACATCAATAAAAACATAGAATTAAGAGGGCACCAGCCTACAAGACAGTATATTATAAGTGGTATATTACGTGCTATATTTTTCACAATTTTTTTTTCATGGGCATACAGAGGATTCTTTTTTGTGCGATGGAGAATAAACAGTATCAGTGAAAAAAGTGCAAAAAGGAATGCCGTGCGACACCATCAATATAACCAGCATTTTCTCACCGCTTTGTTGACAATAGCAGTCGAGGAAACATACTGAGGCACTCTAGAGGGCAGAAATATCCACAACATGATCCTATCCACTGATAGCTCCTTCGTGGCAAAGAATGATATTCCACATGCCAGAAATACAAACAGGGACAGTAACCCTGCCAAATATTCAGTGTTGCTATTTTTCAACACTGACTGGAGTTGCCTGTCGTCCCAAGTGTGTTCGAACTGTTATAACACATCACTGGCCAACGACATGAACATCGCCACTATGTCAAAGGCCGTCAATGTGCACTTCGTGTATCATTCACTTGTGCACTTCCAACTGCTTATCACAATGTTTGTGTTAAAAGTTTCTGTAAGGGCCCTTTTTAGATCTTCTTGGATAAAGATAGATGATGAGAGTAGCAAGAATAACGGGTAAATAAACCTCCTAGAGGCATAAGTCAGTGAGGCTGTTTTCAATTATTTCAACAGTAGTCTGTGTTTGTGTCAAACAGGGCAGGACACTATCGCTATTCAAGAGCACTACAGTAATCTCTTCTTGATACTTCGGAATATTTATGTTTCTGCATTACTATACATACAGAAAATGAACTTTTGTCACCATAGCAAAATATTACATATCAGTTATACTGCAATACTGTGAGGCAAACCGGTATGTCACTACTCATAATATTGTCAGAAAGAACGAAAATTTTGTGCTAAGCCAAACAAAGGTGCATCGCCAGTAGGCGACAAATACTTCCCTCCGGCACACAGAATGGTCACATGTGGTAGAGTGCCTAACGCTGCTAACTGCTGAAACCGTTCAAGCAGTTTTAAGTGCCTCCATACACACTGAACTTGTTCCCTATGCCCAGGTAGCAAACTGTGCTTGTGCCTGGTTAACCTCCCTGCCTTCTCTCTTGTTGTTGTCCTCCTCCTATCAAGCCCGGTGAATCACCCCTAGCTTTTTTTTCAGGCACCATACAACTTTGAAACAACCCCGGGGCCACAAATTGCCCGTTGACACTATGATTTTTAATGCATTGGACTCGTTGAGTTCCAGTGCAGCAGAACTTTCAAAAGCAATTTTTGTAATGGTAGTGGCAAAGTCCCCCGAGGATGCGCGCCCATAGAAACGTGGGGTGGTGCGTCCCTAAATGATATGCAAACCCGTTGGTGGTTCGTACGATATACGTCAATTGCGACGCTAAACGTTCTTGAACATTTTTCACCCTAATTCACTCCCTTTATGCAGTGTCTAAGGTGATAACACAAGCCGCACAGGGTGCGTGAACACTCACAAGAAAAAAAAAAACTTTCGCTTTAGCAGGTATCTGCCACAGCACAACTGCGAAATTATTTGACGAGCAACCAGCTATGTGGTTTTTCAGTTAAGGTTATGTCTCTGCCAACTTGGTTGGTTTGTTGAATCCTCATCACCTGGGTGCAACCCACTCCGGGGGATAAGCCATGAGTTGGATGGTGCCTTGCTTATTAAACTAATTTACCTACTAATAGAGATAATTGAAGATGTACGGATTAGCCATTACAAGTAATAGGTTAAGTTTCCAAGATTGCAAAAAAAAAACCTTTAGAGTATTCACATCAAAAAGTTATTCTAATCACCTCCTCGGATAACGCTTCGTTTTTCAGCTGCGAAATTCTTTGCCTGTTAGATTCAAATCTTTAACAATTCAAACAATACTAAAAGTGTATGACTCGCAAATAAGACGAGGAGAAAATATATTTATCACTGATCCAGCTCTGTTTTTTTTATATAACATGGCCTCGATTTCAAACACATCAGGTAATCGTTACCCAGAAGCTGTTGGCCCGATTGCAGAGAAGGCTTAATGATATAGTGCCTATGAGTGGCAGGTTCAGTAAATTAGCCATATATTAATACGATATATTTTCTAACAATGCGAAATCACTACTTCGTAATCTTTATAATGGCATTTTTTAAGAGCACTTGAATCGAATTGATTATGCGGTTGTGATAGCAACTGATGCTTCGCACTGTGAAGAAAAGGCCGGGATGGGAAGTTCTTCTGCAGAACTAGACTGGTCGTTTTCTGTTAGGCTTCCTGATTACACCCAAACATTTTTTGCCGATTTCTTAGCTGTTATATTAGACCTACGCGAAATTCCTTTACCCTTTACTTCTGTGGCTATACTTACAGATTCATTGTCGTTGTGTTAGGCACCAGCTGCTTCAACAGATTCGGATATTCTAAAATTATTGCGATTACTTGTTTTCATCATTTGAGAAACTTGCAATTATTTTGGGTGCTGGAACACAAAGCGATCGTACTCAATGAAGTTCTGCACTCGCTGGCGAAAGCTTCTCTCACAGGTGCAGTTCTGTCGCTCCTTCCTGTTACGGCGTTTGTGGCGGGGGCAAGGTTCACAAAGTATGCATTATCTGTGTTTACTCCAAGTATAGATTCATCACTGGACTCTCTGCACCTACAGTTCTCTTGGAGCAGGAAATGGTGTGCACCAAGACGAGCTGAAGTTTCAATAACCAGAATGCGTTGTAGAATTCCAAATCTAAATTTTTACATGCACAGAGCGGGTTCGGCAGTCTCGCTTTTATTGCTCTTATTGCAACGAACTCAAAACTATCGAACACTTCTTGTTAAGCTGCCGACCTTTTTTTCTTACACAGAAAACGCATCGAAGGTAAATTGCGGCAATGTGGTCTACCGGTTACTTCAGCCGTTCTGCTATCATTTGGGGTCTTTGCGCTGGGGCAGCCAGACAGGAATATTTTTAAAGCTGTCGAGAAGTTTACATGCGACTCGAATAGATTTGGTAGGTGTATCAACTACTAACAATGCTTTATTCAGTCTTTTGAGTCGAAAGATTTTCAGTCTCTGGGAGATTACACAAAATAGGCGACTTTAAATTACCAATATTCATAATTAACGCTAAAAATTCTCTCAAAAGTATTTTGTCTCTCAGTATATATTAACCACAAGTTTAGTATCTGTGATCGGCCCGACTCACGGCCGATTCCCCAGAGTGGGTAGATGCCAGTGAGCCAAAGATCATCATCATCATCATCATCATCATTAACAAGATTAGCAAGACAATCCATTTTAACCGAAGAACGTGTTGGTTGGAACAGCTCGTTGCTTACTGACACGAGAATTCTATGTCAAAATAAGGAATAAGCATGGATCTACGTCACGTGTCGTGTTTCACCAGGTAAACCAACACTGGACCGGTGGTACACCTAAAATTTACAACGAAGCTCTGCTCTAGGGAGCTGGCTGAGAAACACCAAGTCTTACGACGACGCCGTGAGGTGTACACGACACCGCCAAACACAAACTCAACGTCCGTCTACTCTACGACGATGGTCTCCCTTCGCTCAATCTGTGTCGTTTTTCTCGAACTTTGGAATGCTCAAGTCCAGCGAAACACGGTCCCCTTTACTGCACAGCGGCGCAGCGGGCAAGCAGTGATGCCGCCGATAGTTTTCCGCTACGGCTTCAGAGGGTAAGGTGCAAACGGATGGGTAGGATCACGAAAGTGTGCTAGTAACGGTGCAGAGACTGTCCAGTAACAATATATGCATGACGTGGAAGAAACTGTTTTAAGTGGAGACAGCGATTGTAGCCGTTCGACAATGTGCCAAGCATCGTACGACCTGAAATTGCAGGTAAATGCGCATACAGGCACGAGAGAGAGGGGGTGTGGAGTGGCAGCCGCCCTTGATATTTCTACTAAAAGGGGAGGGTTGGCACGAATTCTGCCCAATACATTGACGTAATAGGAAGAGGAGGCACGCTGCGACTTAGACGCAGGCTGTGATGTTGGCCCCATACATTTACTCAAAAAAGAAGAGGGTCACAGCGACGAACCTTCATCCCAATCGATGGCGAACCCTGAACACGCCTATGAGGGGTAGATGTTTTTATGTTGTGCAAGTGATGATGGACTCGGTATGTGGCATGCTGGATTCTAATTAGGCCGCCTTGAAATAAATTTATTGTATCTGGGAGCACTGGGATAAAATTCGGCCCAAAGACAGCTATTTCAAGTCAGCGTATCCCATTTGCGTAATTGGTAGCTACAGTGTTCGTACTAAGTTGCAGAAGTTATTTCACCATACTCTTTTGTTAATGGCGTTAGAAAAAGCGATTAAGCGCCTACTAAATGCTCGCGTAGCAGTCTTAAAAAACTTAAAGCTCCCGCTAAATCGCGCAGATAATGTGTGCTGTAACCTGTACTTGATAGGCTGAATTAAAGAGGTCATTAGTAGTGTTAGCGAATAGGCAGACATGCCTCAGAAGTCGTGGCAAAGTCGTCTCGCTGCCTGCTGCAGACCGTATGCAAGATTGCGGTCCTCCTATGTACAAGCCTAATACTTCGAAAAAAAAAATGCCATTGAAGAACCAAGTTGTAACTGATTTAGTGAGGTTCTTCTTTTCAGATCCAGTGTGTGCTGAGTAATAAAATATGCGAATGTGATATGGCTTTTATAGCTTTTATAGCGGTCATCGTTCTGAAACTGGCCTACGTCACACTGAGGTTCACTTTGTAATATCTTGTGCGATGTTTACGCAACATAATTGGTCATGTGTTTGCTTTAACTCCACGAGGACTGAAGATTTGGCATGTTGTGGCGTCACTGCGCCAATTTATCCGCATAGGTAAAAAAATTGCCCGCAGCTTCCCTCGAGGGAAAACTGAGGAGGATGCGGAGCATATAATTGGTTAACGGGGTGTTAAAGTGCGACTTACTTGGGTCGATGGCTAAATTGGTTAACGTGGTTGTGAAATGGGGTGTTAAATTGCGACTTACTTGGGTCGATGGCTAAATTGGTTAACGTGGTTGTAGGAGGGGGTGTTAAATGAGTGAACACGTACACACGTATGCGAAAGGGCGGCGCTGGTCGAAGGGACGTCAGTCATTGTGTTTGTGGATTCGTTGGAATTCATTTCACCGCGACCTTGGACGTCGACGCGCCGTACAAACCAACCGACGAGCGGCAACTGAGCGAGCGAGCGCCGACCTTGAGTATATATACAGCGCGACGGCGCATGCACTGTCAGCTGTCGAATGTTCGAGAAGGGGGAGAAGCGCAGCGGCGCATGCGCGCGCGTCAGCTGCCGATGTTCTCGAAGCGCGACGGCGCATGCGCGCGCGTCAGCTGCCGATGTTCTCGAAGCGTGACGGCGCATGCGCGCTACATTATACAGCTAGCGAATGTTCGTGAAGAGGAGAAGCGCACGCGGTGTGTAGAGGATGAAGGGTGCACAGATGGTGGAGGAGTGAAGCGCGCGCGGTGTGTAGAGGAGGAAGGGATGCACAGATGGTTGAAGAAGGAGGAGGAAGCTTGCGGACGGCGCCGCACTACAAGCCTCGAGTATTAGATGCTCCGCATCTAAAACTTGCCGGAAAGGAGTCAACAATGCTCTGTATTATTTTTTTTACATATTAGAGCGAAAGCGCAGAGAAGCTCGTTTCGCTGAAACCCTGTGCCGATGTCGGCGTTTATGTTGGCGTCAGCGTCATAGGTTGTAAGTGAGAAATTATAATCTTGTTTGTAAGGTCTGGCATCGCAGGCCAGGGGGTTGAGTCTTCTTTGTCGCAAAACGGTGCGCTTGCCAAAGAGCCGATTCTCAGGAGACGGTAATCCTGGCGCAAGGACGCCAGTTCTGGTAAGAAGACCGCTGTCGGTCGCCACTTTTAAGAACCAGCTTGGTGGTCCCCGGCCAGCGGAGTGCCGGCGGGTGACGTTACGACATCCGGTGTATCAACACCCATCCATCTGGATTACAGTCCACGGGACGGTGTCACGCTGGACAGTGTAGTCATCTCGCAGTAATGATATGGGCCCGCAGCCGAAACGGCGCCACCATCGGCTGCGTTCCCACAGTTCGCGGAAAGTCGTGCGTAGGCCAGCCCTTTCGTCTTTCTCTCTCTCTTTCTCTCCGACCAAGAGGTCGAGTGCTTGAATAAAAGAACGAGAGGAGAGGACTGCAACAAGTGCGTTTATTCTGTCCAATAAACGGACTGAATAGTTTTGGTTGGCCGCGGGGAGAATTGATAGGGGCAACCGAGGGGTTAGAACTTGGCTCCCGTTTCCTTACGGTCGTTCTGGTCGCAGAAAACAGTGCTTACACTATCCGCTCTGCCGAGTCAACATGCGATGGTTCCAACGGTGAAGAGTCTTGTAAAGTTGTATATAACTTCCTGTACATAAAGTTGAGTAGTTGCAACGTATGGAAAGGCACTGGTCTCCATCCCTGAACAAACAGCGCAGCCATGACAAGACAGGCACCATGCAACCAACCTTCCACTTCCTTCTATAGCAACAGCCGCTACGAAGCTGAGAGAGCTCTGCTCAAGGGAACAAAGAGAGTGGGTAGAAGGTTGAGTTTTACTTTGTGCATGACCAAAAAATTGAGAAATCTGCAAATAAAATCCATAAAATGAGTTTTCGGTGCCAAGTGAGCATTGATCCCAGGCCGTTAACCTCGCAAGCAGGCGTTCTACAACATCGACATGTATCTGCTTGGAAATACGCATAACTGAAGTAGCTTTTTTTTATTCCAACATAGACTTGCTCCCAAGGCCCGATATTTTGCGCGTATGTGCGCATCAAATGTGTGCTGCTACGCCGGTGTTTTGTATGAAGAGAATAGTGTCTTGTGGGATGTGTTGTCATGTATCCAGCGGGCGTAACTGTTTATTTCGCTGAAGTGAAGGTTCGCATGCAGGAGTGGATGGGAGTGTTGCGACTGTAATTCTTTACACGTCAAATGAGGGCGGTGTGCTTCTGCCTGAATCACTGGAGTAGTGCAGTACAGACACGCACCACAAACTGATAAAAGCGACCAGCTTCATAATGATAAAGCAGCCTGTGTAAGAGCCAACCCTGTCCGAAGCCTCCGAAGCCTCCACCCTAGTAAGGTAAGGCGGGAGAGAGCAGACACATGGTGGAACAAGAGCACGTGTATCCTGCCGGAAAAAAATTTTAAAGACGGCAGTCTTTCCTGGGTGCCTTTGACGCCAATAAATTGGTTTGTCTGTCTTTCTGTCTGTCTGTACAATTGTCTGTTTGTCCGCGGTAACGTACCCCCCCCCAAAAAAAAAAACGATACCTCAAACGGCCAACCCCGTCCGCAGCGCCCACCAATATTGCTCAAGTTTTAGTGTTCATGCTAGTGCGATTGTCAATTAAAAAACAATCATTGCGCATATCTAAGGCACCATATCAGCACGTCGATGAATTGCATGTGTGTATTTATACTAGAGAAGGCACAAACAAGTAGTTCTAAGGATTGTATATTTTATCAAGCTGCGCTGAGGCACTTGCCTTGAGGCACTTGCCTCAAAAAGTCAAGTGCCGTCTTAGCAACGCTTTGCTAAGACTAGGGAGCCTTCATGTGCGCACGTATCCGTGTTTTAGGGTGGTGTCAGCCTTTGACCCACCACTTGCCACCACCCGCTAAAACACAATGTTGCCAGTCCCGGTTTCGGTGGCAACAGGCGCCATGTTGGTTCTTGCGGCCAGGCATTCCTGCTCCGTTGCACTGCACCAGCTGCATGTTGGCACGGGTGTGCAAGCTGCGGTATGAGCTGCGTTTGATTACACCATAGACGTAGCTTCCGCTACGACACCATCCTCGTGCTAACCACACATGAAAGAACTTCGAAGTCTATATGCCAGCGTGCTGCATGCCACAATGCAAAACGATCTGGAGACCTTCCCGCTTCCCTACTTGCTCTAGCCAACGGAAACGCTGGGCTACACAAGTGAAGTGAGCCTGCTTGGAGGCGACAACTTCTCGCCGTGTTTGTGAGGTGAGTACCCGTTGTATTGCGAGTGGGTTGAGTATATCACCACACAATTTGTGAAATGAGTGACTTAGCCATGCAACGAAAAGCCGTTTCAGCAAAGTAAGCAGGACAACGTGCACAGTATAATTATGAATTAGGCTTCGTTCGGCTACGCTGTGCGAGCGGAAGATAGATGAGTATGCTTGTTTATCCTTGTAGTCGAAGCGCAGTTCCTCAATCGAATGATATGACTAGTCGAATGTGTGGTCCTGCATGCATTCACTATCTGCACTTTGTCGGTTTCCGAAGCCGTCGCTGCATTCGTCGCGGAAAATGCCAGGCCCGTAAACCACCTACAGACATTCCCGTTCGCTTCTTCCTTTCCTGACAGATGTTCGCATTCCTGCAATTTTACCTCGGTTGCTGAGGAAGGGCATTTGGAGAGGTAGACAGACGAGCCGATGAACGCGTTCCCTGTAGGCGCTTGTCTTGCACAGTTGCAACGCAACTAACTTTTTGTGTGGCTTGCCATGGGGTATTCGTTCTTTGCTTGAATGACACGCGCAACCACACCGAAACTCGCTCAATAATTGCAAACAGGACTTCTCTTTAATGACATAGAATGCGACAGATATACTGTTCGGGTCAGTCCATTCTTCTGTCTATCTGTGGGTCCTGATCGGAGCACTATATGTGCACTAAGCAAGTCAGTTGTCAGCCTATAACTCAAATATGCCCTATGTGGTGCATCGTTATTTGTGTCGTCCTTTTGTTTCATAACCTGACACACAGATGATTTGATATCGTAAACTATGCTTTTATTTAGTGCTTGCAAAGAAAATGTGTATGAACTTCGTATATGTGGTCAGAGGCGTGTATGATTTTTTTGTCTTATTGCTTTACTCTAGGCCCACTGCGAGGACGCAAGCTTCCAGCAAAGGAGGCAGAATGGTTTGAAAAGACAAGGCCAGATGTCGTTTGGATGCTGTTTGCAATAAAATATGACCTGGAAAAACCTGATTTGTCCCTCGTTGCTCCCCTTTGCTTTTCTTCTAGCCTAATATACCGGCTTATGTGCATAGGAGGAAGGCGGTGTAATGTGATTGAATGCCCTACTTTTTCGGGCAATGCTTACAGCTTATAAGGTTTTAAAGCAGTCATTGTACAGATTCTTTTGCAGGAACTAAACTTGCTGTATGAAATATATTACGAAGAAACGCAATGTTTGGGGTATGAGAAGCAGGCTAGCTGAGCTACTTGGTTTACAGAGAACATCGCGAGCTACTCGGTTGTTTGTTCTGCCTTCCCGGTCGTTACGATTTCCGTTATATAAACAGCACGGTTTTGAGCTTTGCGCTAAGAGGCGTTTGAGGTATTTGCAGTGCTAAGGTGAATATGCTTCATGAATGGCGCGCAGACATTGAAGTTCATTCATAGTGACATTGAGGTTCTCACCCTCGCATATATAGGCTCCCTAAATAACCTCACTCCACCAATGCGGTGGGTCTACCCAGTGGGAGAAACGAACTGTTTCAACAGTATTTTATACAAACTCGAGTCACGAACATGTCCTTCCTGTTCTACCAACTACGGCTAACTTCAGAAAACAACCCTTCAGCCTTCAGCGCTTGCTATACAAAAAAACACCTCTTATTGTTGAAATCCACGCTGCCGTCAATGTAAATGAGCGACCACTCAGAACCAATCAAGGCGGCCCGTCAAGTACGGCGCCCGTTTTAGCCAGTTGTAGGTAAACATGATCGGAGTTGTCACCACCCTAAAACATGGAGACGCGCGCACATGAAGGCTCCCTAGCTAAGACGACATGGTGGTGGCATCTGCCGTCGCTTTGCGTTCTACACCTTATCGCCTTTGAGACAATTGCGCATCTTTATCCACGGGCACGCACGCCTTCCTTCGTTTACGAAGATGACTGCCAGATGGCACTCGTGTCTAACGTGTCTCGATGCGCTCGTGTACCATCGCTGCACGGATCGAGACTCTAACGCAGCACTTACAGAATACAATTCACAAACTTTCTCACGCAGAGCATCAAATAAACGTTTTGTTTACTCTCTCCACACGCAACACTATCGTGTTTCGACGACGTTTGCAGTGAAACATGCAGATACGAGGCCAATAATTTACGGGTACTGAGTTAGTTTAGAGGCTGAGGTGGAAGAGAAATAGCTGGAAGGTCTAGAGGGCAGTGTGCGTGCTGGTCAGCAGCAATGTTGTGCGGGTTCGCAGCATGGCTTTCATTCCTGTGTATCCTGATTGAGGAAGCTGTACTGCGGTTCATCAATCGCCTAGCAAATTTTCCATCGCCTTGTGAACTTTTCTGAGCTCCCGGTTACCTCTTAAGGAATGAGTGAGTACTCCAGTTTGCTTAATTGTAAGCACCTATGTGGTATCCTCCTGGAATGCGTCATGAATGGTTTAAAGTTCCATTTACCCTGATTTGAAATGCAGTGATAATAAGGTTCTCGAAACACACACACGCGTCCTGTATGCACGCTTTACAATACAACATGTAGTAATATTGCGTGGTAAAAGGATATACTGCCATGAGGCAACAAAATAATATAATAAAATAATAACATCATAATACACGTGCCGTGGTTTAAAGCCAGCCACTCATTACGAAATGCGCACACGTTACAGCGAGTATACCCCCTTAACGCCGTATAGTTGGTGCATAGCGAGTTCAAGAACATTGTACCCACACAATCACTCGTGATTTGAAGCAAACTACTCATTGCACAGAAGGCAGCGTTATGCGAAAGCTTCACTGAAACATGCCACTTCCAACTTTATCAACTACATTGTAGTATTCCACATATTAAACTTCTTTACATCATACAATAAACAGTATTTACAAAATGGTTGAAGTACGCTCTATAATAACAGGATATCGCTATGGCATTCAGTTCTTAAGGGCGAACTTTAGGTGCACCCCCACTTTTCAAAAACGTTTCTTTCTTGTGGCATTCGTAATCACAACTCGCTCGATCATCACAAACGGTAGCATTTTTCACGTTAGTAGCCACGTGTATTTGTGTGCTCGAGTATTTTCAGCCATGCTGAAAGGGATCACCCTTTATATCGGTAAGAACTGCAGCGTCGGGTTCGAAATAAGTATTCTGTTTATTTCTGTCGTCAAGAATCCCTCCTCCTGCTTTCTTATTTGAAGGAGGATCGTGCGATGCAGTGAGGTTGGGGTGGAAAGGCCAAGCCACACCACCGCATCGTAATCTCTCTGGACTGCGTGGTATTCATGGAAAGACCCAACAAAAATAAGACCTTTCTTATATCAAAATGACTATACTTTTCCTTATGATACGGTTTTGAATGGTTTTTAGGCATCATACAAACCTACTAGTGTTTGCAATTTCTTATTTTTGTATTCAAGAAAATTTTCCTCTCGTTCGGAGTCTTTCGGAGTCTTCACTTCGGAGTATTTTAAAAACTGTGTGGCTTTTAGAAGATTTACAAGTCTGTTTTTGGCATGGTTCTATTTAGGCCATTGAATAAAACAGTTTAGTGTATTCGTAATTCCGTGCAAAGTTTCGAACATGGGTGATCGTTCATAGCTATGACTTGTACCTTCAGAAAAGTTTTATGAGAAAAGATTTCTAGTTTCAGCAGGTGGTGTGGCTGACGATGCTAAAAGGGGAAGAGGAAAAGTTGCATGAAATCTCCAAAGCTGCCGTTGTGGTCAAGTGGTTATGCTGCTTGGGTGGTGCTCTGAACAACTGGTATTTTTTGTGTGAGGGAAGAGATTTTTTATTTACCTAAAGTTACAGAACAACGAAGTGAAGCTAGGCCATTCGGCCTGACGTTGTTTGCATTCCGATGAAGGCAAAGGCTTTGTGCTGGCCACCTAGGCAATGGACCATAAATAGCATCATGCAGTCAAAATATTCTACAGGCCTCCACTACAGCATGAAAATATTGTAGTCGCTTCAGAATGTTTTACATGAAAGTTCTTACTTACAATAACATGCATTCCTATTCGGCCTCACTTTCAGACATTAAATAACTGAAAAATACAAGCGAGGGGCATTTCATGCGGTGTTTGGTGCATTGGAGTCATGTATCATTTTTGTTTCATTTACGAGTAAAGCAGCGCCACGCATAAAGAATATAAAAATGTATAAACACTTTTCAGGTGCACAGGTATGGATTGTTCTGTGGTGTAGTTGTTCAGTTAGCATAACGGTGCATGGACAACGATTTCCAGGCTGTCCTTCATGGATGTCATGATGAGAGACTAGCCCAACAAGGGCTGCTTTGGACCTCCACATTACATATGCTGCAGTAAGAAGCCGCATAAACGTTGGATTTCTATGGCAGCAGGTTTGCATAAAAAGTCAAAAGATGCCTGAGAGAGATCGATTGACACCTTATCTGTAGCCGCAGCCACCTCAGAAGCGAGTACGCTCATAACTCTAAAAAAAGGTGTCCTATTGTACTAACAGATAAACCGCACTTACAGTTGCTGTCAAACTTCTATGTAAACACTTCCCACTCCATCTTCATCTTGACAAGAGCTCAAGTGGGTGAAGTAGATCCTCTTCGTCTTTACTTGGATGCCAAGTGGAACACGGGGCCTAGAGTGAGAGCGCGGAGAAGGGCGTTTCATCAGCAACGAAGAGAAAAACGCGAATTTGCTTTGTGTGCAATGATGCAGAGCAGCTCTTATCATTTGCTTCACATTAGCCAATGAAATGGTTTCTAATAAACTTTCATGCATGTTGCTGACCGCGATTTTAATTTGACCATATACTGTTGTTGCTGAGTTAACGCTGCATCGATGCCATGTCCACTTGAATCTGTACAAATCTCTGTTGGAGCAGCAGGGTTAAAGCGAGCCAGATTCGGAGGGCTATTGAGGAGCGCGATTTGAGTCGAGAAGGTAGAAGCCTCTTCTGAGCCCCATAAAACAGGGACGTCTAGCTTGAGGTGCTGCATAAGAGGTCCTGCTAGATGTGAAAAATTTTTCATAAAGCGTTGGAAGTAGGAGCACTGCATACACCTTTCACAGATCGTTGCAGAGGAAATTTTTAACTGTGCTGATTTTTTCGGAAGTAGTTGTACACCATTAGCGCTATATGACCAAATATTTTGATTTTGTGGCGGCTAATGTGACATTTTTTTTGTGTTCAGCTGAAGGCCAGCGTGGCGGAAAATGCCTAATATAGCTTAGAAGCGCTTTGTATGAGTCACCCAAGTGGCCCAAGAAGGTCAACAATTTAAAGACTCTAAGCAGAGAGTCCATCGTTTTTTTTTTTCAAATGTAGTGGGCACGTTTCAAAGGCCAAAGGGTGAGACTTTGTACTAATATGGGTTATTAGGGGTGAAGAAGGCCGTCTTTTTCCTGAATCTGGCAGGACCCGGGAAGTAGGTTTATGAAGAAAAAATGATGAGTCCCATAGAGACAATCAAGGTATAATCGATTCGTAATAAAGGGCACACATCTTTTTTTTTTGTAATCTTGTTTGGGTGTCGAGAACCGACACAGAAAGGCCATGTACCGTCTCTCATGCGAAAAAGCAGACCGGAGATGTGTTGGATGGCTCAACAATGTGCTCTGTGTGCACTTTCTCGAACTCGCTTCGAACAATTTGGAGCTCAGGCGCCGACACCCCAAATGAACGCCCATAAATACAAAGCTCATCACCAGGGTTGACGCAGTGAGTAACATCAGCAGCTTTTACAAATGAACAGCTGAAAACGTCAACGTAGGACAGCAGAGCCCGTTGTAGTGTGTCAGGCTGCTGTGGGGTTAAGTTGAAAGCAATCATCGACCTAATAGTGGTGTCGGAGAAAACCTTAGATTGATTTTGAGCAGGAAGGTAAGAAGGAATGGCTGCCATGAAAACATCCACTGAATTTCCGTCTAAGGTGGACATCAATGCCAAAGAAATGCCTCTTGGCAGCACTTGCATTGGCAAACTCAAGTTTACAACTGGAAAGCATGAGTTCCCCGCGGCAGACAAAACGGTGCGCGGTAATATAATGCTAGAGTGAATGGGAACGTCGGTGACAGGTGTCAGTATACATGGTCGCTGTCGAAAGCTGATGCTGTTGAGATAAGCTTTATCTCAACGTAGGTCAGTGTTTGGGGAGGCTGCCGTGCATATCGCGCTGCGTTTAGTTGATTCGGTTGATGTGCAAGAGTGTCTGTTGTGGGCACGTGGAGCCGGAGAGTACTGGCCGAGCAGTAAATGGGGGTAGAATGCGCGGAGAGGAAGTCGAGGCCTAGGATAACATCACGGGGTCATCTTCAAGGACGGTGACGACAAACCTGCGGGGTGATCTGCGATGCTTACATAAGCAAAGCGCATTCCTAGGACAGGTGCTGCGTCTATCTATCTATCTATCTATCTATCTATCTATCTATCTATCTATCTATCTATCTATCTATCTATCTATCTATCTATCTATCTATCTATCTATCTATCTATCTATCTATATATCTATCTATCTATTTATCTATCTATCTATCTATCTATCTATCTATCTATCTATCTATCTATCTATCTATCTATCTAGCCACCTATGACTTTTAGCTCCCCTGGCTGTTTCAATATAGGTATCGATACCAAACTTGGTATGGCATAACATGACTGTATGAACAACATACTTGAGTAGGCATAGCATGAAACTCATGATATGGGTGTCATGAATGTCATCATTTACGTTTCATAGTCCTGCAGCTCTTGCGGTGGTTTTGTTCACATGGCATGTTGCAAAACTGATATGGTATGACATGATTGCATGGCGAACACAAGCGACAGACCCTAACATGAAAATCATGACATGCGTTTCATGTAAGAACATGACTACATGCGAGGCTCGTGATGCACTCGCGGCTCTTTCGATTGCGTCACATATATGAAACTTAGTATTACAGTACGTAAATAGATGACGAAAGTATGTTACTGGTACAAACACGATAATCATGAGATGCGTGTCATATAACAACATGACTACAAGCTACGCTCACGGTGCGTTCGCGGCCGTTTCGCTAGCCTCACATGTACCAAACTCGGTATTATGCAACGCGAATGGACGACTTCGGTAAATAACACATACAAACATGATAATCACCAAACGTGTCATGTAACAACATGATTACAATCCACACTCATGATGCGCTCGCGGCCGTTTCACTCGCTTCACGTACACCCCCTTTGGTATTACGTGACATCAATAGATAATGAAGGTATTTGACTGGTGCGAACATGGTAATCATGAGATGTGTTTTTTGTGAGAGCATGACTACATGCCACATTCAAGACGCAATACATTTCGACATGACGCGGTGCGCGTGCTCGCTGGCGTTCAATTCGTCGCGTCACACCGGCGTTGCCATGCCAGGCACCGGTCCTGCCACGATGAATGGATGGATGGATGGATGGATATGGCTGTACCCTTTAGATCGGGCGGTGGCTAGCGCCACCAAGTCGTAATACTTAATGAACCAAAAACTAGATTTATTTTTCCCCTTAAATAGTGAGGTTGAGGATTCGTATTTTGCAGTGAAGGGTTTAATTTTAACTCGTGCCTTGACTTCAGCCACCAATCAGATAACCTCCTTCTAGTTAATTCTACCCGCTTAAAGTCTATCTTGCCCTCCTTGTCCCTAAACAACAGTGATAACTGGCAGATCCCTCACCGGCGCGCGCATACTTTCTCGCAGGCATTCGCCGCGCTGCATTGATTTGACGCATGCGCGTTTCAGCGCGTCCGGCGTCCCTCCATCACCAAAAGAGGGAGACGCAGTGTTGTCTGGGTGACGCATCGGCGCGAAATGCAGCATGTCGCATTTCGCACTGGTTGCTGTCGGGCCACGCCGCCGGACGCTAGTCGCGTCGGTCGCGTCTAGCGTCAGACTATAAGAGTACTCGCGTTCTGGTAACGTATCGTTGCTGTGCCCAGCGTGCGCGCGCTTCCGTGCTACTTTGGAGTATATTGGGCCCTTCATGATGCGCTCGCCGCCGTTTTGCTAGCTCCACATTACCAAATATGGTCTTAAATGACGTCAATAAATAGCGAAAGTATATGACTGGTGGAATCATGATATTCCCGACACGCGTGTCATATAAGAACCTGACAACATACCATGCAAATAGGCTGCTCGCGGTCATTTCGCAAGCTCTATATATACAAAATTTGTATCACGTTACGTGAATAGAAGACAAAGGTAAACGACACATCCAAACATGATAATCATAAACAGATGTCATTTAAAGCGTAATTTACTTGCACCTCGTAATGTTATGGTGAATTTAAGATGACATATCAACCTTTTTCATTCGTGCTTCGCATATCATCGACTCCCACTGTACGTGGGATCTGCGAATTTTTCTTTTTTCAACTAGCGCCGTAAATTTTTTCAACTAGTGCCAGTGGGCCTGGCAGCACCGTGTTCGGGCGGTTGCTCATGAATTTCTACTTTTTCGTCCAGATCGCCCTGCTGCGGGTGGATTCCGTCGTTGGCCCGGCGGAATTCTTCCTATCACGGGGAAACATCGCCGCGCCTGCGCCGGACAGCCCCGTCCACGAAGAACCATCATGGAAAGCAACGCCTCAAGTGCCCCTTTCCTACCATGTGGTCAACCGAGTGACGTTAGCGGACACGCTTGACCTTCAGCATAAAACCCGGAGCCATCTTCAGCAGTCTTTCAGTGGGCCTGGCAGCACCGTGTTCGGGCGGTTGCTCATGAATTTCTACTTTTTCGTCCAGGTGGGTGACAAACATTCTGTCTGCTCTATTAGAGACGATTCGCTCACTTTAGTAGTGCTGCCGGGCCCACAGAGTCTGCTTTCTTCATTTTGTGATTGTTTTCTTGTTATTAGGCTACTGCTGTTAACATCAGGTGATGTGGAGTTAAACCCTGGACCCCGCTCAGACTCAGAGTCTGGTTCAGAAGCCACTTTAAATAGCCAGCTCCTCAAGAAAATTCTAAAGGAACAAACAAAGACGAATAAAGTGCTCGCTGCTCTTTCTGAAAACTTAAAACACGTAGAAACTACAGTAAGCAACGTACAGGAAAGATTGACCGCTATGGAAAAAGAGTTAGCTCGCCTACAGCAATTTGAGGATAAACTCGCCGAGCATGAGGTGATGACCGTAGAAACAAATAAACTGGTGCGAGAGCTATCAGTTAAGGTAGAAGACTTGGAAAACAGGAGCCGCCGGAATAACATAATAATCTATGGCGTGGAAGAGGGTGATAACGAACAAAATGCAGATTTACAACAGCGTATTGTTAAGGGCATTTTTAAAGACATCCTCAAGGTGAATGTTACATCTGTAGAACGCATGCACCGAATTGGCAGGAAAACACAAAATCGAGAGCGGCCAGTAATTCTTAAGCTGTACAATTTCTCTGAAAAAATGTTAGTCCTTCGTAATTGCAACAAACTGAAGGGAACAGCGATATCGATATCCGAAGACTTTTCCGCACGAGTTCGGGACCTGCGCAAAAAGCTATGGCAATCAGCAAAGAAAGATCGGGACAATGGTGCTAAGGTCACTCTTGTATTCGATAAACTAAAGATAGATGACGACTTGTACGTATGGGATGAAGCAAAAAATGCAAGAGTTTCCCTGAGAAGGGCACGTCACGATGGTCGCGCGAAAAGCAACGCGTGACACCCGCAAGCCGCCACACCGTTTTCATTGATATGTTTGAATGCCCGTAGCATTGTTAACAAAACTGATAAGCTAGAAGAATTGTTATTTTCGTACACTCCTGATATTGTCGTGATAACCGAAACGTGGCTGCACCCAGACATTCTTGATTTTGAAATTGTTCCTTCTTCATACTGCCTACTTCGGTCAGATCGTGACGGTCGCGGGGGCGGGGTCGCCATTGCAATAAAACGTGGTTTGCAATATCGTAAAGAAAAGGGTATCGCGAATCACGAAAGCGTTTGGTGCACAATATTTGCTCACGATGCTCCAGTACTGATCGGTGGCATTTACAGAAAGCCAAATGCGTCTGATGATTACCTTTTACAAATACATGACTATCTGGTTGATAAGGTTACCCCCCGTACCAAATTAATACTTACTGGAGATTTCAATCTCGCTATTGACTGGGAAAACTTAACAAGTACTAGAAATACCGCCAACAGCGAGCTATTATACGATTTAATGTTCAATTTTTCATTGTCCCAGTTGGTCCAGGAACCAACCCGAATTCAAGGAAACACTCGCTCCATACTAGACCTAGCTTTTCTTTCCGATAAGCTATCCGGTAAAGCCACTGTAGAAGATGGAATATCTGACCACAAAATGTTAATCATAACTTTTAACCTTGAATACTTAAATACCAAACCCGATGGCACAAATTCACGGATAGCCGTGAAAGACTACACCAGAGCTAATGATGTTTGTGTTATTGATTACCTCGACACAGCACTAGAGACTTTTTCTCTAGAGGAATGTGAGGGTGTTAATGGTATGTGGGTTCAACTGAAAAAAATAATTACGTACTGTGAACAAAAT
The DNA here is from genome assembly GCA_013436015.1 of Rhipicephalus annulatus. Taxonomy (NCBI): domain Eukaryota; kingdom Metazoa; phylum Arthropoda; class Arachnida; order Ixodida; family Ixodidae; genus Rhipicephalus; species Rhipicephalus annulatus. The sequence continues at coordinate 282,256 of WOVY01009848.1, forward strand.
TTTATCCCAACGAAACTAAAGCGCACACAAAGAAAAACACCATGGATTAATCGCCGTATTATTCACCTTAAAAAAAGGGTACAGAGAATGCGTAAGAAAAAGAGGAATCCAATCATCTTAAAGGAACTTGCATCTCAGCTTAAGGCGGAAATTAGAAATGCAAGACAAACTTTTTTTTCACATACGTTATCTCGCTTCATGACGGATCAGCCGCAAAAATTTTGGCGTTTCTTGGCACAGCCTGAAAACCCAACAACTGAAGTAGAAATTAAGGGTACTATTGTAAAGGACGCGCAGACCGTTTCCAATGCTTTCAATAGGTATTTTCAGTCGGTATTTACACGAGCATGCGCACCAAGCAGCCCTGTTGCTCCGGTGCAACCTTCTTTAATGCCCGATGTCGTTGTCACTACGGAAGGTATTCTCAACCTGCTGTTGCAGATCGATGTTAAGAAATCAGTGGGTCCTGACAATATTTCAAATGTATTCCTTCGACGCTACGCAGAGCAACTATGTCCTTTCCTTGAAGCAATTTTTAAAGCATCCCTGCTAACAGCTTCTTTACCTGCCGACTGGTTGTGTGCAAAGGTTATTCCAATTCATAAAGGCGGGAGCAAGCTGTCCATAGAAACATTCAGGCCTATCTCGCTAACTAGCTGCTGCTGTAAATTATTGGAACATGTAATCAACAAGGCAATAATTACTTATTTAGAAGACAACAACTTATTGCACCCAAACCAACACGGATTCCGTAAAAACCTGTCGACCGTTACTCAACTCTTGGAAATAACGCATGACTTCGTAACTACTATTAACTCACAATTGCAAACCGACTCCATATTTATAGACTTCGCCAAAGCTTTTGATAAGGTGCCTCACAGTAAATTGATTGACAAACTTGTGTCTATTGGTATTAACAGTAACATAATAGCATGGATAAAAATGTATCTATCAAATCGAAGCCAGTATGTAACCGTAAACAACACAGCCTCTGATTCATTGGAAGTTTTTTCCGGAGTACCACAAGGTTCTGTTTTAGGGACCCATCTTATTCCTAATATATGTTAATGATATCTATATGTGCCTTGAGCCTAACGTTAAAATGAGAGTATTCGCTGACGACTGCGTGATCTACACCACTATCCGCACAACTGATGACCAGCTTAGACTTAATACCACACTAGCTAATATTGCATGTTGGTGTCTTGAGTGGGGAATGGAAATTAACGTGTCAAAAACAGCTTGCCTTAGCATAACTCGCAGAAAAACAATCCAACATTTTAGTTACAATTTGGCCGGCACAAACATTGCAAGAAACGACGCTGTTAAATACTTGGGCGTTACCTTTACAAGTAAACTGAAGTGGGATGCACATATAAGCAGCACATACACAAAAGCCTATCGCCAGCTGGGGTTCCTGCGTCGAAAACTTGCATTGGCGCCTCCTAATGTAAAGATGGTAGCATATAAATCTCTCATAAGGCCGATCCTCGAGTACGCCAGCATTGTTTGGAACCCCCACCAAAAATATCTTTCCGACAAATTAGAAAACGTCCAACGCAAGGCCCTTCGCTTTATTTATTCTAAGTATTCGAGGCATGACAGTGTCACTGAGCTGCGCAGGCGGGCATGCTTGCCGACCCTTGAGGCCCGTCGCCGTGTCTCTTCCTTAAAGTTTATTTTTCTTTTGTATCACAACGGTTTAAACATAGATAAAGACAACTATATAAAGCCGCCTAACCAGCACTCCCGTCGTACCAACCACAATAAGTGCATTAGACCATTTATGTCACGCTGTGACACTTTTAAATATTCATTCTTCCCGTCAGCAGTGGAAGAGTGGAACAAATTGCCACGTGAATGCGTTAATCATTCCTCTGTAGATTCATTTGTTCGGAATCTAGAAAGCCTGTTTTATGAAGACTAAAAGCAACTTTTTTTATGTTTGTTAGCGCTTCCTCTGTAGATTCATTTGTTCGGAATGTAGAAAGCCTGTTTTATGAAGACTAAAAGCAACTTTTTTTTATGTTTGTGAGCGCTTCCGAACACACTGATCACAGTAGCCCCTGCTGATACCTCGATGTTTTGTGACCTGTTCATGATTTTGTACAATTGCTTTCATCGTACAAGTTTTATTGTCACCATCATCTTGTGATTCTGTTTCTTCCGCTATGTGCGATATTGCCTGGTTTGTACGCCACTGTGTATATTTGCTCGCCCACCCTGTATGAGCCTGAGAAAGGCTTACAGTATTAAATAAATAAATAAATAAAAATCCCTGATCATAACGGCAAGTTCAGCCTTGGTGGCGACAAGAGCAGTCACATACACACCGTCGACTTTAACATCGATAAAGTTCTGTTTTGCCTGTATGTTCAATAGAGGACTTCGATTGGTCCAATTGAAGCAGCACCACCCCCTAAGGTTGGAGCACTTGGTTTTTTGTCGGGGAACGTCGTGGGAAAGGCGTGGCAATATGATCGAAGGGTTTCTGCATAACAAGTGTGGTGGTGGCGTAGAGGTGATGCAAAGCGGGAGTAACGAGGTTTTGTCACAGGTTGCTGGTCAATAGGGTTGAGGCTGGTCACATTTCGATGATCGGGACAAGCATTCAAGGTATGATGAAAAGCTTGCGCAGGAGGACCCCAACGTCTTTGCAATGGCGACAAATGTGCCAAATAAGGTGACAAGAAAAGCATATGGGCTTGTAATTGTCTCTTTGCCATGCGGATAAGTTGCGGAACGTTGATGGAAAGCCAGGCAGGAATAGATGTGCAGGCTTCTCTTGTGGCTAGAAGTCGGTGCAGGGAAGCTTCGATGTAGAGCGAAATCACATGCTGGCGATTTTCTGCCCCTTCGAAAGCTTGAATTAGGGGCCAGGGGATTGAGGGAGGTGGGTCAGGGCACGTTGGTGCTGCTGTAGCTGGAGCGAACGCTTAAAGGTCGCGCCTTACGAGTTGGCGTAACTTGTGACTGGAACTAATCGGCGATATAAATCGAAGCACGATAGCGTCGCTGCGGTATTCGGAAGCCCCTGGGACTGTTGAGAGACGTGCCTGATTTAGCCTTTTCCATCTGTGGCAATATTTAGTTATGGCATCAATAGATTACACGTCATTAAGCTTCAAGAAGTCGAAAAAATTATCAGCAATAATCGTGAGGGTATGCGCAACTTTTTCAGTCGCTAACATGTTTTTTTTCTGATTTGCGGCATAGTGCAAAGACATCCTGTATTTAGGTGATGTAGGACTCGGTGGAAGTAGACAACCCATTCTAGGCCGCTTGTCGACGCCCAAACTGGTTTCGCCAAAGCTCACGGATCTATTTTTCAAAGCTGTCCCAACTTGTAACATCATGCTTGTCAGCGTCAAACTAGACACGAGGCGTTCAATCGAGGTAAAAGATAACGTTCGCGATCTTAAATGTCGGATCCACATAAAACTGGCGCGGACACGTTCACAGAGGCTAACCATTTATCCACGTTAAACCCCTTGCAGCTTGAGAACAGACCAGGCTCTTTCAAGATGCGAATCGTCACGAACGTTGTCGAGACTGTTGGGTTGCCAAAGAAGGGGTGGGAGTGTGAAGACCGGAGAGAATATGGCCGAGTCCTGAGAGGTCGTGCCACGAGAGAACACCTGCTGCGGAGTTCTGTGGTGAGGACAGGGATTGCGCCACTTTGCCAAATATGTTACGGGTAAGAGAGTGACTCGAAGGAGTAGGCACATAAATATTTACGACTGGTTAAGCGAGCAGCGCTAACGATACTGATGAGCTCGCGCCAGTCTCTCCTTTTTGTCGTCCTTCTCTTTGTCCCCTTCATCTCGACGCCACTGGTACGTAGCAATAACATACCTAATAAAGCTCACATAGGACTAAATTGTAACTATGTAGCCATAGGTTCACAGAACTCGCAACCTGTTAATAAAGCTTGCAGTACAAACTAAATGAAATGGAATACATTATATATGATCGAATTTCGCGTGTATTTTTATTAGTGATACAGGTTGAGCTGGTGTCACCTACCTCCTTGTTAATTAGGCCACCGTGTTTACCGATCATCTTGAGTTCCATAATAATATTTCATGCCGTTTCTTCAACTGGTTGGGTCAGCCTCGCTGGAGATGCTCGCATCATGACCTCTCCTACGCATACTTTAAAGAAAAACTCCTTCATTGAAAAAGCAGCTGAGTATATAGCTTTCTTCGTCCCTACCGCAGAAAAATCGACGTTTGTGAGAGTTTGCACGTGAACTTTAGATGGAATGGAGCTTAACTAACGATGAGCAAAATGCTGCAAAAAACACGGTACAGTACCCGTAATCCTTAGTAATCAGTGACAGCTCTGCCCAGCGTTCTTTCCTGTCTTGAGTGTACCCTCCTTTAACGCCATTAAGGGAGCTCGTGTCGCAGAAATCCCGCCGTTGTCGTCGGCCCCGTTGGTTCTGAGAAAAAAAAATCGTCCGTAAGCGAAAAAGCAAGTTACAGAGAGTACCATGAGAGGCCGCTACTTCTCCACGCGTGCGTGCGCGATCACACTGAAGAAACAACGCATTCGAAAAAAAAGTACTCAAGTAACGTAGTTTTTTTTTTGTCTCTGCCACCCCCCACCCCCCTTTTACTTAGCTTCAGTGTTTTTCTCGGAACGAAAGAAGAAATAGTCAAATTGCAGCATCCGACAAACCTTTGTAACTCCACTCGCACTGGACGGATTCTTAAAATTTTCTTGGTGTTGAATTCGTGAGACAAAAAGCTCTTCCAGTGAATTCATTTCTTCTATGGTTACTTGAAAAAGTGTGTCAGGTCCCCATTAACCCGTTTTGTTCGACAGGTGTGACGACGAAAACCAGCCCATTCGGCTACTTGAAGGCGCATTTGGGAGGCCTCAAACTACGTCACAAAAGGCTGGGATAGTGCAGCCATAGCCGTTAAAAACACACAGGAACTTTTAAACAGCTCTAAAAATGGACAAATATGTCCATTAGTGGAAAAAATATCATGCCTTTCCAGATGCCTTGATCAGGCAAACAGCAAACGCTAGATAATTTTCTGCTATCTGTGAGGCATTGTGAGACTCTTTATGGCCTCCGAGATAGCGAGCGCACGGCGTGTGTGTTGGAGGCCGCGTGGCTCTCGCGTTAGATCAAAAACCTGTATGTACCATTCGCGCGCTCACGCTGGTACAATCTAAAGTGAGCGTGCGTGTGTGCGTGTATGTAACAAAACATAATAAGTAGGCACTTAGTGGTTGAGGGGCGCACTAGGGGCCGGATTTCGCTATCGCGTTCAACTTTTAACGGCGAACCTTAAAGGTCCTCCACTTATTTGCTACTTTCTACAGATGTTTACATATCTCATATAGTGTTGCTTTGCACCGTAGGAGTAGTCCCTTCGAAATATTTGTGTGTTTTACAGCATCGCATATTGGCATAGCAGGAGAGTTAACTTTTTAATTCTGCCTTGGCCCTAAACTGATCAAGTAGGGAGATAGAGTGGGCGGTGCTCATTCAGTGCTGTAGGAGACATGTAATGTGAGCAACAAGCCAGGGGAATCAGATGTGGAAGTGCTTTAGCGTATGAAATCTGAGACATTATAATGCATATATTCTATGCGGCCTTTGGCGTTGCCTAGAAAGCATCCGAGTGTTCAACCACATCCTCCCATTGAGCGCTGTCATTCTTACTATTACCACAGTTTCTTTTCTTCAATCGCATACATGTGGAAGACAAATGCGATTGCGATACCACAGTAATAAGTCGCATTGTTACTACCAAATTTGCAGAGAATACCAATTCCCTTGCACTTAGTAGCGTATGCTTTCTACATGCGGAAAAGCAGCTTATTGTGTAAGCTGATATTACCTAAAAAGCCAAGTGAATGAGTCCGCACAGGTGCCTGAATAAGCAAGAAATGCCGAAAGACCCCGTTTTGCTGTTCTGTTTGTAATGTTTACACTGTTGACGCACACTTCTTTTAGTAACACAGTTTTTTTGCCTAATTGCTCAAGACGTAGCTGTTGCAGAAAAATAAAAAAAATCTAATTATCAAATATTATAGTTATTGCGTCTTAATACTTTTTTTCACTCCTTATTCTGCTGCAGTATCAGAAAAATGCGCCATGTTTTGTATCCTTTCTTTTGTGTTATCGTTTTTTTCGGAGAGGGAGGGGGAGTGACTGTGCTAATAAGAAGGAATTAGGATATACTTACACCCTTCGTACGTTAACCACGCCACATAACATATATATACAAGCGCCACCATCGCGGACTTAGCGTGGATTGAGCTATGCATAGTGAACTGTCTGCAAGCGAAACTGATTCTTCCAGAATGAATCAGATAACATAGGTTGAACTGCCACAAAAATTTAGAATAATAAGTACCTGAGAAGCTCTTTAGGCTCTTCGATCTAAAGATGGTGGACGAAAGTGACCAATTGAAAACCTAAAAAAGGGTAAATCAAGCAATTACTGCAGTCGCAGAAAGTCCCCAGTTGTTTCTGTGACCTGAGATTCTCATGTTATCAATCTAGAAGATTGCTGCAACGTAGTCTGGCGTTCACTATGAACTGCAACGCTAGAGCATTGGCCAGAGTAATGATGACTCCTGCTTCACATACCCCAGCCCTCAAAGAAAAAGAAAATCTTGCAGTTCAAATGACAGACGCTGCTTCTTTGTCTGTATGTGCGTGTGCTATTGAAGTATAGAAGGGAAACATGTGTTTTACCAACGCCTCCTAAAAAAATCATGCCTGAAACGTCGCTCTCTTTTCAATTGAGAGCCTCCTGCCAGCACTTAATCTCGGAGGCCATGGCTCCTGCCTTGTGTTGCGACCGACCGCCACATGAGACCGCTCGCTTTCGTACCGCTCAGTCACTTGACAATACCGTACCGCTTTGTCATGTGACACGATGGTTGTTCAGAGGCAATTGTGAGAGCATTGATGTTTTCGCAGGGGGTGGCCGTCAGAGACGCTTGTCTCCGTACCGAAGGAGGAGAGTCAAATCAGAGGGTAGGGGAGCGTGTTCGTGGCTCACGTTCCAGGCATAAATTTTTTAGGAGGCGTTGGTTTTACAAAAATGAAGACCACTGACACATCCTTGGAAACAAACTCCAGGCTATGCGTTCAGAAAGTCATGTCAGGTTGTAAATAAAAAAGTTTATGGACGATTGTATATTGTGTTTGTTTAGTCTGTTCTTTTGTACTTAAGCAACTCAAAATCAACTATGCCGCGAATTGGTACCAGCTTTACAAGAAGTATTGCATCGTTTCTTCGTGAAACAATGAAGTTAAGGCATTGCTCCTTACTGGGGCCTTGCCATGTTTGTTCTGTGACCTTCTGTAGTATTGGAGTGTGTACAAAATTCATTGTTTACATGAACACGAAGAGAAATATAAAACTTGATGCAAGAAAAGTTTGGCGATTAGTTGTTACTTCTTTCTACAATCTGACGCGTGGTAAAAAATTGAAATAACTGTAAATTACTCCGTAAATCGAATGTTCCATGGTTGCTGGAAGAATCGTGTGCGTCGCCGATGAACGCGGCTCAAGCAGGAAACGGGTCACGTCTACAAAACCCAAAAGAAGCATCGAGATACTAGTCAAAGGGATTTCTGCGTGGACTGGTTTTATTTCACCGACATAGGGTAGTCGACCCATGTTGGTCATGTTATATCTTGATAGGGGATTCACATGTGATTGATACGTATGTAAGTATCACGTTCTTATTGCACGTTTTGTGTTGCAGGTACACTAACGTGTCTCGTCCACTTTTCCGGGTGTTCTTGATTGTATCTTTGTTCGTTGGTTTGTTCATCATTTAGTCAGGCCGAGCCTCATGCAACTAGAGTTAACTTATAGCACCACTTCGTGTAACATTCGTATTTGTAGCAATCGCATTCAGTGTTTTGCTCAGTACTGTGTCCTAAGTTGTACTTAGGGTGATTTCTTATCAATACCTTAGCTCACGCATTCTCTTACGAATACGACACACCTCCAAGCCTGATTACGATGTGAAAAAATATTTCACAATGATATCGCAGTAGGTAATCACCCTTTTTGTGTTTAACTGTCTTGAAAATTTATTAGAAGGCAGGAAGGTATGCCTGAGCTCAATCACTCTAGAGAGAGAAATTAACAAAATAAAGAGACAGGGGGGTTAACCTAGGAGAACTGGTTCGCTACCCTGTACAGGGGTGGAAAAAAAGGTCGGAAAGGGGATAAAGATAGGGAGATATAAAATAAATTAGAAAACAAAATTCACATGTACACATTCAGATAATTCCGACCACAGTCGTTTGGATAGGCTGGTTGACCGCAAAAAGCGCAGGAGCGCCTTCGCAGCTTTCTCCTGCGACATAAAGTCCTGTCGGTAACGCAGGACTCTTTCTTCCGAAAGAGTCTTGTTGTCCTGCTACTCGACACAGAAGATGAGAGAAAGGGGAAAGAAAGAGGAGTGAAGGTTGATGATGAAGACATGCGGATCAGTCCACGTTCGACTGGTAAGGAGTTTCATCAAAAGAAATGCATCCCACCGTAATTACTTCAAAGTCATGTCAGTTATTTACAATGAAAGCTGTTATGCTATCACAAAATGGGTCTTGTGTAGGCCGTAGATGTCTCCTGCCGCCACTGCCGGTGTTCGTAAACACTATCGCCAGAACTAAAAAAATAGGTAAATAAAAACCACCAAAAACCCAATCAGATTCATAGGCGTGTTCTTGTGTGCCAGCCCAGTATTCTATCAAGAAGCCACGCCTGTGCTCCGAGCTCTTTTGCGAACTGGCCTTAGGCAGGCGTGATTTTGGGAAAGGAATCTCGTTAATATGAGTAATAAAGCGTTTCAAAACAGCAAAGGAAGAACCAGGTGTCACGTAATGTGAATTGCGCTAGGAGTGGGCCATCGAACGTTCGAACCATTTACAAAGGCTTGATCTTTTCTGCCTATTAACTGTGGCACATACCCGCTGTAGGGTGTTCTGGGGATTACAAAAGTTTCTAACACAATTCTTCGTCGTTGTCAGCCACAGCACGAGAAATTGTCCAAAGCTTCTTGCAAGTGTGCAGCGGTTACCCTTATTCTCTAAAGAAAGACAATAGATGGCATAACGGATGCCTGCCTACAACCCAGTGAATAATGGCGTAGTGGGTATCCTGCAAATATGCTTGCAGCAGCTATCCAAACAGTGTTAAAAAGAAGCTCTGAAATGCCACTCTCCCAGCTTTCGCTTTCACAGTGCAGTGCGTTCAGCGCATGCTTGGCCGTTCTTTTTCTTCCTATTTTTCCTACCGGAAATCGAGCCTGACGTCACAATCGTGGCCGTGTTACAATCGAGAAAATACGCTGCCCTCCTTCGCCCAGACGCTACTAATGAAACATTCTTGAACGCTGTTGTCATACCAGTAGTGTCATCACCTTAAGTGACGTCCAGTGAACTTTGAAAAAGCTGCAGCAGATTCCCGGAGAGACGCGTGGGCTCCGTCGAGCGCTCTGGAATGTAGGTTGGCCGATAGGATGAACTCTGTATACGGATTGCGGATTTCAGTTGACGATCACCCCTATGATAACCATTGCGGTCGCTCAGCTACCATTTTCTTCTGGTAGTAGTGAATTAGTTTATAGAAAATGTATCTTACAGGGTGGAAGAGAAACGTTCGTTAGAGAGGTTCACACAAAATTGTAACCTAAAGAGTGTAGTACTAAAGCTTACATGGTGACAAAAATAAGAAATAACAGCGCTACGAGAAACAATGCTATGACGTATTAGATACAAGATAAACAAAAAATACCACTTTCGTGAACGTGCACAATAAAATGAACTGTGAGTTGTAATATTTGCGCAAGACACCTGCTCGAAAAGTACAAATTAAATAAAAAACACTAATATGCATCTTCATGAAAACAAGTTATAGAAGAAAACAAAAGTTTTTCAATTCTTTGGTCACCCAATTTCTTATGGTTACCATCAAAAAAAAAGTTTGACCACCAGATGACCTCCAATGTCTCCATATCAGTATGTGTGGCATAAAACACCGCAATAAAGTAGGCGTTGCTCACGACAACTTATCGAATAAAGCTTATGCATACATACTCTATAGCGCTATACTTTGTCGCCGTCGTACGCAATGCGTTAGGTCTGCCTGTACATAACAATTCCCGAATAACCACTGTCCACATTCCCCATTTCCAGGGGCAAGAAGGTAACTACAAGCCCCTACGGAATTCTCGGATAATAAAGCATTACGCTAAGCACAGCACGCCAGGACTCTTTTGTACAACCGGTGAGTAGATGATAAGACATTAGCAGTTATATCGAAGAACTGAGCGAGGAACTGTCGTAACGTGATGTTCTTGTTCTTGTTCACCTATTGCCTGTGGCGATCAAACGTGATTTCATCCTCGTCTTCTCTGCGTTTTCTGCTTGCCCTTATTTATTATAGCTTCAAATGGTCCATTGTCTTTCTCTCCAGCAAAACGACAAGATGAGACACGCAGAATCCAGGTCGTAGTTCGAACAATCATTACTTTTAGGTCTACGCGCAAGAAACCACGATTACGTTATAAGGCCCGCCATAGGAGACTGCGGATCATCAATTTTGAGTACTTGATAATTTTTAGGTTATTTTAACAGACACTTATTCAAAGCACACCTATGCTTTTTGATGAATTGAAACGCAATGAAGGACACCGCAAAACAGCAGACACGCAAGACAAAGCGCTTTTTCCTGTGTGTCTCTTCTTTTTTTTTGTCCTGTTCATTGTGCCTCATTTGATCAAGTATGAATTAACACCTGGACAAAAATCTACTCTTCTAAAGTACCTATGCTTTTGCTCACTGCGCCTACAAAAGTGTGGACGCCATGACAACAATTGGGGTCGGCACTATAGACAAATGTGGATATATGTATTTTTTCGGCCAGCAGTAGACGCAATTTACACGCTAAATATGTTTGAACACTTCCTTATTGCCGACACGTGCCTCCTGCTTGAAGCCGAAGTCCAGTAACTAACGTGGCCGAAATCCTTTGTCCTGTCATGCTTCAAGACAGTCATGGGGTTTATTTCGAAGTTCGAATAGAATTAACGCATCGCGTTCACGCCATAAATCAGTATATCTGCCGTCGTTAAGACCAAGCTTTTATGGTCATCGGCGTTTCTTGCTTTTTGAGCCAAGAAGTGTGCAAGCTCCTGTATCTGAAAAAATTTCCTTCGCTCACAGATAAAAAGCGTATTTTGCTATCTACTAGTTAGTACATATTTGCATAATAATATTTATAAACAGGACTGAATACTGCTTAGCGATTGTACCAGCATAAACAGTACATTGCAATATGAAGCATAATGGAACATTTGCAAATATATTTTCGTGTTTTCTTTACGAGACTGCACTTATCATTTGAATATGGTAATATTGAGGACATTTATTCATAGCATAAACTAAACATGGTAAAGATAATTGCATGAAACCGTAAACGACGCGAAGGAGTGCCACCTTTTCCATGTTTCCAGTCCACGTGCCATGAAAATGACATTTATGATGTTGCTGAGCAAACCAACGCGAAAGAAAATACGTTAATACTTGCATGACGTATTCGCGACCACTACATTCATTTATTACACTGACGAGCAGTGATAATCCTGGTTGTTAAAATCATTCTTGTGCAGAGACAAACTTTCACATGCGCCTTCAGAGAGCAAATTGATTGATGATAATACAGCCTTGGTGATGTAATTTTCAAGTCACTAGGATGAAAATCTGTATCTTCCTTTAGTTCTTGCAATTTTTTAATGTAATGGCATGGAGCAAATTGATATGCAGGCTTTGGATTGAAATTTGGATTGCGCTAGCTTTTGAAATAAAAAATGTGTTAAAACTTCTCAAAGGTACAAGAAAATTACTATATAAGAGATTTTACTCATCTGTGAATCTCATGTGATCTTAAGTCTGACAAAAAAATCCTTATTTTTAATAAGTTATGTACATGTTAGTTGCTATTCTTCTTTCCTATGATTATTGTTTTGTGCTTATTCTTGCGTGCACTATGCGAGGCTAAAAAGTCAAGAAATTGAAACCCGTTGGTTTTCTGCCCAAATGTGGCCCATCGAACTGTCACGAAAGACTTCAAGTGAGATGGCCATCACATAAACACAAGGACTCAACATCCCTAAGCTACGTGATCAGGATACATTATTTCATGAGCATAAATTGATTCCCAGTGCCACTCGTTGGCCCAGTAGAGATCACGCTGTGACTGCAGGCAGGCAGGCAGGCAGGCGGGCAGGCAAAGAACTTAATTGGAATCCAGAGACGATGCTCTATTCTCGATAGAGGGTGACATCGGTGGGCCGCACCCACGAAGGGGTGGAAGGATGCGTCTCCTAGACCATGTCATGGGCTCTCTGAAAAGTCTTTAGCTGCTCTTCTTTTTTTGTTGCTAGTGAGCGGAAATCGCCAGTGCTCCTCTGTATAGGAAGCCCTAGGGCTCCCACGCAGAGCAACAGATTGCCAAAGAATGCGTTCTAAAGTGTAACGCGTGTTAGTGAGGGCAGCCTGGCTCTAACAGCCAAGAACTCACCCAAGTTCATGCTTCGGAAGACATATCCAGAAAGTGAGGTGCAATGAATTTCAAAAAGTGTAATGACTTCGTTGCTGTTCAAAATTTGCGTTGGCAGAGTCCTATGTTTTTCACTGACAACGATACCGAAAGAGTGTGCTATCGAAAAGTACTTCCCAGAGTAGTTCTTTCAGGTCAGGTGTATGCCGTCGTAAAGGCGAACAATGCGGTGGTAATGTTGGCTGTCCAGACGTCGAAGCCGCCTTCATCAACCTAAGGATTCATCATCCGGACATCGTTGAAGTTCACCATAAGATACATCTCTATTGGTTGCCTCACCTTCAATCTGACGAAGAAACAAGTCTTTAATAAATATTACTTCTTTCGCAATTTATAAATGTGATCTTATTGAAGAGCGGTACGATGCGTATCAGTTGCGCTCCATTTGACGAATTTAGTACGGCTTAGAACGAAACGCAAAAGTATTGATCGGGCGTGGTACATCCCGCAAACTGGCAACACCAGCTATGCGGCGCAACCTCTTGAAGATTGCAGTGCCAAGCATGCTCTCAATCCCAAGAGTGCAGAGCGAAATGTCGTGGGATAAGCAACAAACCAATACTAAGTGACTGAGAAACTCGAGCTTATTACAGGCACGTCGAAGTAGTTTCACCAGAGGTCGCGTTTCTAATCGCATTCCCACGTTACCTCGTGAATGGGAAAAAGCAATCTTTCTGGAAGGGTGCCGGTTGCCATAGCAACGTCGAAGCCTCAGATCACACATAGCAGCCGCGCCAATACACGAGAGCTTGAAATGGCGCAAGGCACGCCGGCGCATAACAAGATTGAAAAAAATGAGAAAACGATTGCAATAGGGCGATTCTATTGAAAAAAAAATCCAACAGACGGGTTGGCCAAGCGGATGATAATACATTATAAACAATTTCGTTGACTTATACAAAAAAAAAACCCAAAGAGGAAGGAGTGTGCGTGAACATAGTTGCGTGATCGCTTCTACAGCGGCAGACAGTCAGGCAGATGCAGAGAGGCATGCTTCATGGTACCGACGAAGGCAACATTGTAATATTCTATAGGTCAGTCTATCCTTTTTCTTCAGGTTACCATTTCTCCAGATCACCAGTATGAGCATTGTAACATTGAAAGGAATTGACTAGCTAGCGCTATCATTTCAAAGATAAATGAATGTGTAAGGAATAATATATATCAATAACAACGCGTTTCTTAACCACACCACAACGAAAGATCTTTTTTGTAGTACAAAAAGTGCATAACATTAGGAAGCTCGGTAATCCTTCGCACTTCAGTGGTATCCAGTTTTTGTTAGAACACTTAATCGATATATGTTGCAGTCTGCTAATATTTTCATACATCACATAGAAATATTGACGTTCTATGTCGATTTATAATGCCAACAGCGCCTTTTTAATGTACTCCGATTACAAGTAATATGATCTCTTGAAAATAGGTATCACAATTTGTTCGCGCAGAATTTCGCGAAAAACACCCGACCACAAAAGTCTGTTTCAGAAACAGCTCAGTGATTGCAGTACTGACGCTTTGCCAGGTCACCGACCACAAATGAAGCGTAGCTTCTAACGCAGTACTTTCGACTTTGTATTCAGCAACGGTATTAACCAAGAGCTCAAGCCGAAACTCACGAAGATTTCATGAATTCGTCTAAGATTACTCGAAGGAGGAAGAAAACCAGCATCGTCATCTTACTTACAGTTGAGCGAACATACGTTGAAATTGTATCGCGACACAATACAAGATACTCAGGCAAGAAGTATCTGAGATACAGATACAAGATACCACCGCAATGATTGTATTCAATAGGATAATTGAGAATTGTGTATTAAGATACATCATAAAATTCATAAGCTTGTGTTAATAAATGTATATAATTAGCAGCAAACACCTTTGCCAAAAATTCATGCTCCAAAATTTCTCAATTTCAGTCAATTTGATTTCATTTGAAAGAAGTGGTAGTGCTTCAAAAGCTTCGTCCTTCTCGCTGGCTTCATTCTTATAACACGTATTGTTTTTTTCAATAAACTCTTCATTAACAGTGGTTCTTCTGTGTCATTTTGTATAGTTTATGGGAGTTGCTGCTGAAAATACCGATAAGCTAGCGTGTACAAGGGCATTTATTCACTATAACTTCGATAAAGCTTTCTTACGATGGCGCAAATAACAGGGTGCAGCTTTACTTTATCCGTAAAAGAACCATTGCGCAATTGTGAACTGCCGTACCGGTCTGAAGCAGCGGCAACATAGTTAGCGCCACCTTTTTTTTAATTTTATAACTTATGCCCTATACATGGACTGCAGGAAACTGTAATGTCTTTTCATATTCTAAATATCTGCCGGTGCAAAACATTCGTTATCGATGTACTCTCTAATGTGCTGTCTTTTGGCAATGTTTCTTCATCGAGGGAGCATGTGGATTCAATGTGCGTCTCATGTGTACTGTGTTACCACGTGGCAATCCCGATCAAGAAATTGTCAGTCTACAAAACTCTTCACTGGGCTAACGTCTGGCCAGGAACCTAACTAACTCAAACTACAAGTATAGCAAGCGTTATGCTGATGGCGGTGATCCAAGTCATCAGACGTCGCTTCCCGTACCATGGGGGGAGCGCGTCGTGTTCATACATCCGTGATCGAAGGATGAAGCGTTATCGATTATCGATGATGTCCTTGTAAGCACGCCAATAAACTAGAATAGCTGTGTCCTCCGCCTAATTGTAACGGAGAGATTTGAAACAATCACGAAGCTTTCAAACAATAGAGTGCAACTCACTCCAACAGTTTTTTTTTCACCGGGTAAATCAGATCAAACGAACATAAGTAGTAGCGTGGTACAGTTTAGCTGAACAAAACGTCGCAATGTACCGCCGCTATTGGCGTGGTTACCGCCTATTGATTCTATTTATTTATTTATTTATTTATTTATTCGGAATACTGTCAATTCCGTAATGGGATTATTAAAGAAGGGGTGTCCTATTGTTTATTGTAAAAACAAGCAATACACAGACTAAAAATACATGTTGTAAGCACTAGAAATTTCAAGCAAGTATCTCAAACATAGTGCAAAATTTGTCGAAGTAATAGGCAAAGTCTTTATGAATATAAACATCAGATGAATCGCTGGGGCAAGCAAAAAACAAATACAAAACGTATTTGTACAGACAGAGTTAAAACTTGCGTTATCGTCGATTCAGGAAATTACGGCTAATGAAAAGTCAGCACACTTTCACTCGCTTGATTACCAAACTTATCAACTGTCGGCTGTATCAACACGGTGAGGTGCAGGTAATTCCGAGCGCGTATGGCTCGCGGAAAAAAAGAGTGGCCAAAAATTTTTTTCTTGAATGAATACTCATCAAGTTTGCGACAATGCTTATTTCGTGTTTGGCGCTTACTGTGAAGCTTATCGTAATTACCGGATTTATTTTCAAAGAGTTGTGTAGCACCAGATATAAAAATCTCAGACTATGAAGCTTGGCTCGGCTTGCCAGGGTGGGCAGATCCGCTCTTATCAAAAGAGCAGTAGGTGAGTCGGTACGCCTATAATGGCTATAGATAAAACGGACTGCTTTACGTTGTATTCTTTCAAGTGCGGCTACATGTTTGTTTGTGAAGGGGAACCAGGCCACACTCGCATATTTGAGGATTGAGCGGATAAGCAAGGTATACGCTAAAAGTTTTGTTTGGGGTGTAGAATGACGAAGGGTTCGCTTAAGAAAAAATAACCTGCCGAGTGCCTTCTTTGTAACACGTTCGACATGCGCAGTTCAATTTAAGTCGGACGATATCAAGTTGACTAGATATTTGCAGGCAGCGACGTTGCGAAGTGGGACATTTCACAGCAAATACGAAAAACTTGCCGTCATTTTTTTCTTTGTAATTGGACATGGTGACAGTTTTCTTAGTATTTATCTTCATTTGCCACTCTCGACACCAGGCTTCGACCTTTTTTAGCGAATATTCTAGTTTTAAATGATCCTGGTAGCTGTCTATTCGCTGGTACAACCATCTGCGAACAATCAACCATCTGCGAACACAACCATCTGCGAATACAACCATAATACAACCATCTACAACCAGAATACAACCATCTGCGAACAATCTGATTTTTACATTGGCTACGTCAGCAACGTCATTATTAAAAAGAAGAAACAACATGGGGCCTGAAACAGAACCCTGGGGCACTCCCGGTATTATTGGAACCGTGTCAGACACATGTGCACCATATTAAACAAATTGGTAGTTATCGGTCAGATAGTTTTTGATCCACTTGGTCATATGTGCGTTTCCCAGTATACTCGTTAGCTTTTGGATCAGTTTGGGATGGAAAACGCGGTCAAAAGCTTCTGACAAATCTAAAACGACTACGTCAATCTGCGATTGATCGTTAATACTATTGGCAAAGTCATGCAAGGTCTCAATGAGCTGTGTGACAGTAGATAGTCCGCGACGAAAACCGTGTTGATTGGAATGGAGAATATCATTTTCTTCCACGTATTCGGTAAGGGACTTTAGAATAATATGCTCAAGCATTTCGCAGAAAGTACACGTAATAGAAATTGGTCTCTGATTAGATGGACAAGACGAGTCACCACTTTTGTGAATGGGAAGAATTACTACTCACCTGCTGAGTAGTAACAGTAAAAAAAAACGTGACCTAAGAAGGGCAACAGAGATGAGCATTACAGGAAGGTGGTTAAGTATCGAATTAATGGCAAATAAGTATAAAAACACAATTCAGGCAACACCCCTAGTAGCTATGGCAGCATGGCATGAAGTATTGTCTATTTGCTGTTTAAATCTGGGCGATTGAAATTTCCGTATCTATAGAAAATGGCATGACCCAGGCCATTGAGACAATCCATTAGAAATGTTAAGCATGTTGTATAAAATTGTTTCTCGATTTGCTTTCTTATACAATGTTTAGAAGGTGCATAATAATTTCCTTTATTATAATGCAAATTCAACTTCGCTCTTTTGTTAAGTGGTCAACAAATAAGGGTGAACGAACGAAAAGTGACGCTGATGATTGTGGAGTAAACCACGATTTATTCTTGCCTAAAATGCGTTTCGAATATTCGTGGCGACTACAACTCTCACAGAAAATCTCATTTTGGTGCAGCGAAACAGGTTACTTTGATGTGTACGCAGTTCACTAGTTGCTGCTTTTGTAAGATTTACTTTGCCCTCAGACCATGTTGACCACATATCACTAGCAACAGCATCAGATAAGTTGTTTTCTGATTGACGACTGAGAGATACAGTGCCACACAGGAGACAGCTTAGTGTCGTACTGGTTGGTACCGTATACTCCAAGGACGGCCACTTGATTATATACTTGTTCTCAGCATCACCTTGTCAGAAGAGTTTCGGCTTACTGTAACTGCAAGCTCAAGTGGAATGTATATATGCAAGCAGTAGCAGAAATAGCTCCGACACTTGAAAGCTCCAAGCAGTCAGATAATTCTGACAGATTCTTGCAAAAGACATATTGCAGAGAGCAGACCAGAAAAAGCAATCAGTAAACATTCCTAGGTAATAACCAGAATGCAAACGACACACTGCGAAGAAAGCAATTGTGCTAAGAACCTTCAGTAGCGACGATACAGCGGCGTCGGAATTCGCACAATAGATGACGTCCCGATTTCAGCATGTGGCGCAGGACAGTGTCTGAGAGCAAGCGGGATGAAACTGGCTCAACTAGAAAGAAACAATTGGCGCCGCCTCTGCGGGCTTCACTGGCACCATAGCATCATGCACATTTAGTGAAGCGTAAAAAACACTCGTATTTCTTTTTATTTGGTCATAGTGATTTATTCCCACTGCCACGTAATTAGTACTGCGGCCTCTAGAGTTAGGTATCTACGCGTTCTCAAAATAAAGCAACACACTACCTAATGACCCGTTCTTGATTTTTTGCAATAGTATGCGTAATATTTGACTTTAATGGACAATCTCAGCCCCTATCAAAGCAAGAAGCAGATCAAGATGGCTGATCGCTTAAAAAGAGTTAAATATTCACTTTTCTACTGAATCTGGTGACAGCAGCAAAATTATAGACAGGCAGATCAAAATTTCTGAGTTGATCTGTTCCAAGAAAGAATCCTTCTTTTTAAAATCTAGAAAACAAAAAGTACGCGGGCTTGGTGTAGAACATCGCGTCTTTGTTTTTGCCACTTGAACCTTCTCCACCGAAAGAGGCGCACAGACTTCATTGCCTGCCCTCCCTGGAGGACTGTGGCGGAAAGATTGAATACCGTCATGGATCTTTGTAGTATTCAGGTTGCTTAGTAGCACCGAACGAGCTTGCAAGTGATTTGCTTCGCGTTGTGGTGTTGCAATAGCAGGATCTAATATCTTAAGATTCACAATACCTTACTGAATGAGTTGTAAATGCAGATTGTGATACTGTCGCAGAAAGAAGACGAGACAAGCATAAACACAAATGCATTCGATGCGAACGAGAGCAAGATTTTCGTTTATTTTTCTTTTTTGAATAATAACGGTCTTGTTTTTCCGAGCCCACTGAATTACCTTGTTTTCGGCTGAGTTTCAAAAGATACAGTCTTGTCAGACGTAGTCGCCGTACAAATACAACCTACTCAAAGAGTGTCTAAGGTAGTGTCTAAGATACATGTATCTTCGGTGCTGTCTAGCCCCGAGAACCATGTCTTTTAGGTAGGGTAAACGTTGCCTTATTGTATTGTATTGGTTTAGTCGAGAGAAGAATGCAAAGATAAAGTAAGCATGCATTATGCGCACTGCGATTCGTGCACCGTGCGAGTGTCATGTTGCTTTTGTACGACACGACAGGTTTGTGGCCAATGTAACATTTGCATATGACCTTTCAGGCATCCACCGTGATAGAAACTATAGTTGGCAAGCATACAAGGTTGAGAGGATAAGCCAAGAAAAAGGAAAATGGCAGGAAAGACCACTGCAAACACCTAAAGCATTACGCCCATGTGTACTTCCCGAAACACAGGGCTGGAAATACATTTCGGGAGGCCTTATATGCAGAATGCAATATTTTTTACAAATCTCCTAATTTATATATGAACGAATGAGAGTTCCCCAAAGTTAGAAAGTTTGAGGTTAAGCATTCAGCTTTAACACAAGCTGCAGAGGGATCGAACACAGCAAAAGAAAAAAAGATTATTGTGATACCTTTGATTATCTCATTGAAGTTATTGTTCCTGTCAACGTAATACTCCACGAAAATTGTCGGGTCCTCACTGCTTTAGCGGGCTTTTAAACCGGTAACATGTTTACAATAAAAAAAGCGAAAAATAGCTGAAATAATAAGTGAAAGAAAAATAAGTTAGACATTCATGCAAACGATAACTTCGTTCATTATCTTTCGTTAAAAAAAATCTCGGACAAGTGGACCCCGTCTAAAACGCTCTCCATATTTTTCTACGAATGAATCGAACCATAACGTGTCGTTACGCATGAAGTATTCATGTGCACTGCAAAGTGTCCTGTGGTACAATAGAAAGTGGTTTTGTAATCAGCTATCGTAAAGACAGAAGTTTAAGAACGAGGCAGACACTTCAGCAAATCGACATAAATAACAGAACCAAAGCTCTATTATATGATCATCGATGAAGCTACTCTCACACAATCCTGTCAGTGGCGTAGTGCGATATTTAACCCCTACCACTAAAAAGAACTTCTGTGTGATCGTCTTTGTTTTCCTCGAGAGTGCTTTTCCTTTTCAAATGGATGTGTTTTCTTGGTTCTTCTTTATTTATGGCACCCAACAGTTCAGGAAACCTTTTGATGTATACCACAGTTTCTCCGAAGTCAGAGCGTCAGTCTTAGTTTGGTCCTGTGGAAGATATCAGGAAGTATGACGCTGTGATCGTGCCTGTACAAAGGAACACTCAACGTTAAATACGCACTGAAGTGCTTAGAGGGTACGTAATTTATCACCACCGAGCATAAAAAACATTGAAAGTTGACCCATTTTTATGGGGCGGCCTTAAGTCGAGGGCTGCACTGGCATCAGCTGCCCATTGAAGCTGGTCGATAACCTTTGGTTGTTCGGTCTTGTCACAGCTGAGTATTCAACACCTTCCATTACTCCAGCGCGTGTTTCAGCGCCATTTTTATCGTATGCGAAGCATGGGGTCTTCATGGAGCAGCCACAAGTTTTGCGGTAAAATGTGGACTTCGCTCCTGCACGTAGCACGACTTTTAATATAAAGTCGCGTATATGGTGTGCGAATTCTTCGACTGGGAATAAGTACCACCCTTTGGGTTTCTATCCGGAAAGAAAATCCAAAAACATTAAAACACGATGGCAATTTTTCAAACTTCAGGGCATCCTAATGATTCCTTTGCGCTGTTGGGTAGCTATTTTTATTTGTTTTTGTTTGTATCTTTCACTTTTTGTTTATCTCTATTTCTCACCCTTTTTCCGATATAAATATTTCTACTTTCTTATTATCTCTTTATTTCTATATCCTTTACTCTATACCCTCCCACTTGTTTTCCTCGTCAACGTAACGTTTCTCCTCCTCACCTTCGTTTTTTTTTCTCCCACCTGCTCTACCATGCAATACTATACTTTCATACTTTATTATACTATACCATACAAGGCCATGTTACGCTTTGCTATCATGCCATAAAATGACCGAGCATTCAAGATGCTCGCCTTTGAATTACATGCCCATTTGTTCGATTACCGCCACAACAAGGAGCTTTGTTTTCCGCCAGTAATTTCTCTCGTTCCCTTTCTGCCTCTCCCCCTACGTACTCTTTCGCTTCACCCGCGGCAGTTATAGTTAAGGAGGGGATGAACAATAGGTAGAAGAGGAGAAAGTTGCACGTTTCCTTCCATGACGTTGATAGTTCCTGTTCGCTGGTTGCTGTGGACGTCAGACATAAACAGCTTGATTGTTAAAACAGCAGAAACCTCAACGCACGAAACATTCAAAACAAGAAAATGGAACCCTGTCATTGCAAAAATAAGACAAGTTCATATCTTTATAGATGCATCTGGCTCTGGCCAAAAAAACCACCCAAGAAGCAGAGTGACATCCGTACTGTACCACTCTAAGAAACCCTTAAGCCCGTATAGCCTTTGTTGTCGTCCGCTTTCAGGCCCACTTGTGATGCGTAATGACGACGGTAACACTTGTGAACAAACACAAAGCAGGCCCCAACAAGCACGCTTCTTTAACTCTTTTTTAAAGGAGATATACGAGAGTGAGGAATGCAAAGGTCGACACAGTTAAAGGCGCGATGAGGCACGTGATGTACTTAAAACTGACAGTAAACTGAAGGGTGCACAATTATGGAAAAAGAAAGAAAACAGCGCAATAATTTTGATGTGTTGAGCGTACATGGCACAGGAGCCTGGCTCGCAAGCAGGCTCCAGTGTGTCAGCGTCATATTTTTGATTATAAGAGTGCAATCAAACAATGTTGCCACGAGAAGTATGTGGCGCTTTTAGAAATAATGGTACTACAATTGTGAAGAAAGTCGGCGAAAAGATAAATTGTCCCCAGGAAGTTCCGAACCTGGGTCCTTTGAATAACGCGTCCAATACTCTGCCAACTCAGCTACCGCGACGACTATCCTCCCGCCCACCTTACGGCGTAAATATGGGCATTTAAATGTGGTCGCGTCAGTCAGCGCCGTCTGTTGCCATTGTGGCGAGTTTTGAACATTGTTTTTTGCCACTCGGTTACACATAGCATGCGATCTGTTTACGAGCTGGCAGCTTACGAATAATACCTGGCATACTATAGATTAGAGGCGCCAAATCTACCCGAACGAGACCATCACTGTGAATCAAAAAGTGGAAATTAAAGGGAATGTTTTCTTTGTTAGAAACAACATTATTAAGAACTGACAGTTAATACGGCCAAGAGAAATATATGGGATGGTACTTTAACGAATTTCGGTGTAAGTGAGTAGAAACAAATTTGGACAAAAAGATGACTTACCAACGGCTGATGGAAACATGCGACCTACGGATAATGCGCTCGTGGCTCTGTAACTGAGCTACGGTGGCGGTCATTTCATGACAGTTTGTTCTCATGTTGGTGTCTGACAATGAAAACTGTCCTATTATTTTCAACTCTTATTCATTTGTGATGAGTCCCACAGCTTACCGTGAAGTGTACCAGCACCTTAAAATCAAACTGCGTCTTTTAACACATAAAGCAGCAAATACTTTCTCGGTTCCTTATTATACCTAGCCTACCTATGGCATTGTTCATTCGTGAGAGCAGCATTTTTGTTCACTCTGGCGTACTTGTTGCAGTTAATTTCAAACACTTTTGTTCTCAATAGCTCTGTACTGACGGCGTCGTCTTTGTCTTATATTGTTTAACTGATTTTTACAGAGTGTTGGTCCGGGTAAAAATTTTGCCAGGTAAATGCGCTTTCTTCAACTTTTTTGTTCTATGGGAAGAAAACAAGGGCCTCTTTGCCGCTGCCTCGTGGTGTTTTGCGACTAATATACATATTAGCAGCAAATTAACTTCAAAACCACGCACTGATGTGTGCTACTCCGAGGTAGTCAGCGATATCTTCAGGTCATTCACCCCGCTGCGGACACGGCGCGTTCACGTCGAAACCGCGTTGCTCCATTTGTCGGTACTGGCAGCGACGGTAGCTGTGACCAGCTTTCCCGCAGTGGTAGCATAGTGGAATTGATGGATGTATTCAGCTGTGCCATTTCGATCGGGTGGTGGCTCACGCCACCTAGCCATAAAGTTTAGTACTATCACTGTGTGTTTAAGGATTGAATTTCACTCGTACCTGGATTGTAGCAACCGATCAGTTAGCCTCCTTCTGGTTATTTTTACCCGTTTAAGGTCTATTTTGTCTTCACTGTCCCTCAATTCCAATGCTTTGTAAAACTCGGCGTCCTTATATTCGACTATAGGATGGAGCCCTTTACAGAACATTATCAAATGTGCAGCCGTTTCGTCCTCCTCTCCACACGCACTACATACCATGCCTGTGCCTTCGTATTTCGCTCGGTACGTCTTGGCCCACAATACTCTTGTTCTAGCCTCGAAGAGCAGAGAATTCCCGAGAATTATCGCAGATCTTTTCCCTTCCAATTTGAAAGTTCGGTAGGTCTCCAGTGGGCAATTGTCGGGAGCGCACCAAACGTCAGTTTTTCTCGCCGTGTATTGCTGGCTGGCTGGTGGGCGGTATGACGACGCTGGGGCCCTCTATGTAGTCTCGCGGCGAAACTGCGGCAATGCAGTGTCTCGGCGGAAGCGTGAAGGAGGGACCTGACTGCGGGCCTGCGGGCTGCCGCCACATAGCTCATGGCTTAAACCTGTGACTGTAGAAGCTGAGGAACGCCCAGCGATTGTTGGATCTCCTGGCATACGACGTCCGCGATGGAGTTCACTCGAGGCTGCGCTGAAGGTAATAATTTTCGTAGTTCCTCTTGCACGATCCCTCGGATTGCCTCACGCAGGTCAGTGGTTCCCAGCGCTTGTATCTTGGTGTAGCTTGCAGCCGAGAAGTTGCAGTTGTATTGCCGTGTTCGAATTCCAAGCGTGTTCTTGATTGTGAATGCTTCCGAGGCGAATTCAGTGACCATCTTCGCTGGATTTCTGATCAGTCCTGTGAAAAGTTCTTGCTTTACACCCCTCCTAAGGAGCTCACTTTCTTCTCCTTGGTCATGTTGGGGTCAGCGTGACAGAACAGCCGGGTCGTCTCTTCTACAAAGATGTTCACACCTTCGTTGGAAGTTGAACCCGTGTATCTGAGGCAGTGGCAACACGTTCCTTGTGAACGACACTCGCAAAGGTGCTGAGAAACGTCGTCCGAAAGACATTCAAGGTACGTAGGTGGGTCCCCGGTTTTCAAACCATGTTTTTGCGGCGTCTTCTAGGTAAAAGTAGACACCGCACATTTTTTCGTCGGTGGTCCAGCTGTTCAAGGCAACGACTCTGTCGTATGTCTTCAGCCAGCTTTCTGGGTCTTCAAACGATGATCCCCGGAAAGTGGGAGGCTCGTTAGGCTGCTGGAGCAGGATGGGTACAGGTGGTGCAAGAGCTGTTGCCGTCGCAGTGGTCGAGCTCAGGGTCTTCCAGGTTGGATCAGTTAGAGGCCCGAACTCTGGCGGGAGCCATTGTTGCTGGTGGCTGCCTTGCTGCTCAGCATTGGTGTCGATGTCCCCTTGAAGATGTGGGCTCGGCTCTTGGCTGGAGGGAGGCGCTCGGTACATGGGCCGGGAAGCACCTCCACCAGAGGTCACGGGGTCGTGAATTGGGCGAAGGAAGCAGGCTGCAGGCGGAATAATAAACTGTTTATTCGGGTCGAACTTGTGGCCATGGGAAAAGAAAGTCAGATTACAGCAAGAAGCTGGCACTCATAGCAGCGAGTAGGGAGTCGGCCTTCAATCAACTGACAAGCGGCGAAGCGTGTCAGCGTTTATACACTAGCGTTATCGCTATCGGTGACGTAGGTTCCAGAATAATCAGTAATGTTCATTTAGTGAGCGTAATCTTAACAAAACAATCTACTACGGCTTCGCAGCTTCTCGAATATTGTTAGCGCAGTCTGCACTGAACGTAGTGTTACGAAGCTTTAACAAATTTTGACAAAAGGAACGTGGCAGTATGTATATGCCCAACTTCAAAGGTCTCACTTGATTATGTGACTTCTTTGTTACTACTGAGGAAAAAAAAGACCACATTCAATCTTCGATGGATTCATTCTAAACATAGAAAAAAGAGAAATTCACCCAGTAACTTCTACTTTGTTTTGCAGCTTAAGCGAGGCGTACCGGCTCGGTTGAACAAATTTTACGATGAGAGAGTACTGCTTCGTGACCACCGCTCACTTGTATTTTGGCATGAGTGTTTTTTATAGTTTACTGAAAAAATGTTATGAAATAAAATTTATCACCTTGGGTCACTGTCATCACGTGGTGTCTGCCCCTTTCGCTGTTCACAAAGAGAGTTGTTTGAGCTATATGTACAACGACTTAGAGTACTTGGTACTCTTCTATGGGAAAACAAAAATTTGTCCCCAAGGTAATGGGTCAGCTCAATGAGGCCCGGTTGCTAGACGGTTTCGGTTTTGTGCACCAGCGTAGCCTTGTAGCATTGGTGGGAACAAATGCTTTAGCGAGTAGCTCACTCAATTTTAACACTGTGCATGCCTTTTTGGCCAAATAATTCAAATGAATTTTCTTCTAAGCTACCCACAACATTATAAGAGTTGGTAGTAAATTGCTTTTACCAGAAAGTGAAAAAAAGTTTTTCCTCACTGTGGGACACCTAAAAATTAGGTTTTTTTGCTTTAGCGTTAGAGAGTGATAATTTAAGTATCCAGAAATTTCTTGAGAAGCATCACGTGCGGCTGCCATTGCTATGTTGACACGGACCAAAAAGTTTACTTCTGAATTCTCCTGTTCTCTTCGCATTTCCTAAATAGGAAAAATACAAGAGATTGGGCAAAACGTCTGGAAGTACCAAAAACATAGGTTGGAAAATACAATCTTAAAAATGGCCAAATAAAACCACAGCAACATATTTTTTTCTCTACTCTTGGGTATTGTGAAGGAGAGGCTGATGATAGCACTCCAACGTCACCCAAAAGCGGTGATAGTGGGTGAAGAATAAGTTATCTTTGTAAAAAGGAAGCACGCAGAACATACAGCACGCAAGAAAATAGAGGACATTGAACGACGAGCTACTAACAGCTGATGTATTTATTCCGAAAGAAAAATTAATTCGCAGTTACGCCATAGAATACAAAAGAGTAGACCAAGAAATTCCTCGCGTCTCCACGAACTGAATAATAACGAGTGACCGAAGCTAAGCCCTGAGGTCCATATACCTTTGAAGTCATCGACTAGTATAAAAGACGGACAGGTGTATGCACGCACAAATGAAGACAAACGGACGGATGGACAAAAGGACGTACGCCCGAATGACGAATGAATGGATGGCACTGGTGATTTCGCTTTTCACGGCTGTGTAAAAGGTGTTGTGATACGAGCGTGAACGCCAGTAAATTGATGTACGCCACAGCTGTGTAGCAGGTGCTGTGGTACGAGTGTGAACGCCAATCAATTGATGAACGTCACACAAGACTAGCCTTTATAAACCTTCAACCCTAAAAACAAAAAAAGATACAAGCGCTGAGAACGATGAGCACAAGTGTTCCTCTGCGCACCCCCTCAGTTACCACGAACCAACACCAACGCCCCCAACTTTTGAATTTACTTAAGTTCTACATTGCTTCTTTAGCTTGCATGTTTCACAGGCGTGTTTCTCACTCTATCTTCAACCCCTATTTCTTCATGCCACACCTAACATATGCGTTTTCGCGATGTCTATACATGCTTTCTTTGAACTGACGCTAGCTCGTACCTTTCTGTCGCGCTGGCCAATATTTGTATTGATTACACGTATTGAAACTTGTGCAAATGAAGACAAAATATCTCCGATATAGAAAAGCAAGGAACAGGAAACTTTTCTTGTTCTGTTCGCACAGCACTTTCATGCTTATGCGACTGCTCGGTGAAAGTGTCTTCTTTTTGTTTGTTTAGTGGTTTGCTGTAGCCCAATCTCAAAGGACCCATAGCAAACACGGCGAAGTTAAATTAGATGCTGTGGGATTTTCTGCCGTCCCAGATAAATAGCGTATGTTTGCGTCGGCAAACATAAGACTTGCCACCATTTCGTAGGTAGAGTATTCCCTACCATCTTAAATCATGCGAAGGGTAACACCTGCGCAGACATCGAGCAAGAATGTTGCAAAACGATGGCTTCCTTTCGTGTTTGTCGTCTTGCGCATCTCAAGGCCGAATGCATCAGTTCTTGTTAGTCGAACTTCTCTGTCCTTAAGTTTACCTGAGAAATACAAGATGTTGTTGCAGGGAATTCTGTGTCCTTTCTTGCCAGATAGCGGCATACTTCACAGGATAAAATATAGCTTCGTTGTTTATCCTGTACGATTAGTTATACTTGTTTAGTTAATAGAAGTTGTGTTAAGAGACGTCAACGTTTTGGTTAATTTGTTCATTCTACATGGCCTGATTTTCTGAACTGTGCTGAGATATTTGGTGAATCGAATTTCCATTGTTTCTAGTTTGCAAAAGAAAACATTACAAAGCGTAAGCTCGTAATAGTCATACCAGCGTTACCCTTGGGTAATACAGGTATGAGCATTATAATAAATTGACATCATGTTTCGCTACTGTGAAGGCATTTTTTGTGCTTAGAGTAAGCATAATTTACTGAATGCATTGGCACTGAAAAAATCAGTGGGTTGTGCGTCTCATTGTTTGTAGAATTATTTTTTGCATAAAATTTAGAGCAACATAATAAATTCCCTAATGTCCAATATCGTACCCTTCCACAGTTTTCAGCCAATTGTATTATCAGTGTATTAGGCTCAATCTCAAGAACAGAACTCGAATGAATACGCGCTACAATGGTCGGCAATTAGAATATAAGAGCCATCAGTTATGTTTTTTTGTCTTATTAGTAGGAGCAGCAATCACCTTTATATGATCCCTAGCGTAACGGAGCTTAGCTTAATGTTAGGTTCATAAAAAATGCATTTTTCGCAAAAATGTTGCGGCGATTTTACATGATCAGCAATGAGCCTACAAAAAGCGTAAAGGAGAATTCGAGTAACAGGATTTCGGAGTTCATAAAGGCATGATTAAAAGCATTCCCAATAACGCAAATTATTCACTTGTTTTAAATATTTAACCCTAGGCTCCTGCATCCGGCATCTATGGGAGGTGGTTTGTATTACTTGTTTGAAGTTTTAGCCATGTAATTTCATTTCTCAGTACACTCTAACGCACGAGGGTGTAAAAAGGTGTGTGGTTTGTCCTTTTCAGGACTAATGAGGCTGCCACAACTATTAACCCCCTTAAGGACTAACGGCATCGGGTCTAACACTTATTCCCCATAGATGAGATCGAAGGACTAACGTTTAGTCCTCGCATTTACATCTTTGTGATTAACTGTTAGTTCCCGAATTCACACCAAAGGACTAACATTTAGTCCTCACATTTACGCCTAATGAGCCACTGTTAGTCTCACAATTAACCCCAAAGGACTAAACTTTAGTCCTCACACTTGCACCTTATAGGGAAACTGTTAATCCCCACTTTTACACCTTACCGGGCAATCGTTAGTCCTTACAGTTACACCTCGCCGGACGAACGGTTGATGCACTCAAATACTCCAATCGGAGGAACTTTTAAATGCGAAGCATTTATTAGCGAACTTCGGCGACATTGAGCTTATCTATCTATCTATCCATCTATCTATCTACCTATCTATCGATCTATCTAGTCTATCTATCTATCTATCTATCTATCTATCTATCTATCTATCTATCTATCTATCTATCTATCTATCTATCTAGGTGCCTACGACTTTCAGCTCTCCTGGCTGTTTCAATAATGGTATCAATACCATTATTGATGCGATGTAAGAAGGTATAACATGGAGAGAATTGAACACGCTCTGAAAAACGGAGGAAGCGTCAAAGCATTGAAGAGGAAACTTGGGATAGGCAAAAGTCGGATGTATGCACTAAGGGACAAAGAAGGCAAAATAACTACCAATATGGATAGGATAGTTAAAATAGCGGAGGAGTTTTACAGAGATCTGTACAGTAGCCGAGACAACCACGACCTTAATACTATAAGAACTAGCAGTAACCCAGATTACACCCCACCAGTAATGATAGAAGAAGTCAGAAAAGCTTTGGAGAGCATGCAAAGGGGCAAAGCTGCTGGTGAGGATCAGGTAACATCAGATCTGCTGAAAGATGGAGGACAGATTGTGTTAGAAAAACTAACCACCCTGTTTACGAGGTGTCTCCTGACTGGAAGAGTACCAGAGTCTTGGAAGAACGCTAACATCATCTTAATACATAAGAAAGGAGATGACAAGGACTTGAAGAATTACAGGCCGATCAGCTTGCTCTCTGTAGTATACAAGCTATTTACAAAGGTAATTGCTAACAGAGTAAAGAAAACATTAGAATTCAGTCAACCAAAGGAACAAGCAGGATTTCGAACAGGCTACTCAACAATTGACCACATTCATACTATCAATCAGGTAATAGAGAAATGCTCAGAGTATAACCAACCACTATACATAGCCTTCATAGATTACGAGAAGGCGTTTGATTCAGTAGAAATATCAGCCGTCATGCAAACACTGCGGAATCAGGGCATAGATGAAGTATATATAAACATTCTGGAAGAAATCTACAGGGGATCAACTGCTACCATAGTGCTTCATAAAGAAAGCAACAGAATACCAATCAAGAAGGGTGTAAGACAGGGGGACACAATTTCCCCAATGCTATTTACCGCGTGCTTACAGGAGGTTTTCAGAAGCCTAGATTGGGAACAGTTAGGGATAAGAGTCAATGGAGAATACCTTAGTAACCTGCGCTTCGCCGATGACATTGCATTGCTGAGTAACTCGGGAGACGAATTGCAACTCATGATTACGGAGTTAGACAAGGAGAGCAAAAAGGTGGGTCTTAAAATTAATCTGCAGAAAACGAAAGTAATGTACAACAACCTCGGCAAGGAGCAGCGCTTCGAGATAGGTAATAGTGCACTTGAAGTTGTAAAAGACTATGTCTACTTAGGGCAGGTAATAACCGCAGAGCCGAACCACGAGATTGAAGTAACTAGAAGAATAAGAATGGGGTGGAGCACATTCGGCAAGCACTCTCAAATTATGACAGGTAGATTGCCACTATCCCTCAAGAGGAAGGTATATAACAGCTGTATCTTGCCGGTACTTAGCTACGGAGCAGAAACCTGGAGACTTACAAAGAGGGTTCAGCTTAAATTGAGGACGACGCAGCGAGCAATGGAAAGAAAAATGGTAGGTGTAACCTTAAGAGACAAGAAGAGAGCAGAGTGGATTAGGGAACAAACGGGGGTTAAGGATATCATAGCTGAAATCAAGAAGAAGAAATGGACATGGGCAGGGCATGTAGCGCGTAGACAGGATAACCGCTGGTCATTAAGGGTAACTGACTGGATTCCCAGAGAAGGGAAGCGGGTTAGGGGGAGACAGAAGGTTAGGTGGGCAGATGAGATTAAGAAGTTTGCGGGTATAAATTGGCAGCAGCAAGCACAGGACCGGGTTAACTGGCGGAACATGGGAGAGGCCTTTGTCCTGCAGTGGACGTAGTCAGGCTGATAATGAATGAATGAATGAATGAATCAATACCAAACTTGGTATGGCATAAAATGATTGTATTAAGAATATATTTGACTAGTCACAACATGAAAATCATGACATGCATGTCACGAATGTCATGTTTGCATTTCATGGTCCTGCAGCTATTGCGGTGGTATCGTTCACATGGCATGTTGCAAAAATGGTATGGTATGGCATGATTGCATGGCAAACACAAGCGACAAACGCTAACCTGAAAATTATGACATGCGTTGCATGTCATAATTTTCATAAGCGTGACATGCGTTGCATGTCACGCTTATGAAAATTATGCGTGACATGCATCATGCGTGACATGCATCATAAGCGTGACATGCGTTGCATGCCACGCTTATGATGCGCTAGCGGCCGTTTGGCTAACGTCATTCATACCAAATTTAGTATTACAGTACGTGAATGAATTTCAAAGGTATGTGACGGGTGGAAACATGATAATCATGAGATGCGTGTCATGTAACATGATTACAT
This sequence comes from Rhipicephalus annulatus, assembly GCA_013436015.1. Classification (NCBI taxonomy): domain Eukaryota; kingdom Metazoa; phylum Arthropoda; class Arachnida; order Ixodida; family Ixodidae; genus Rhipicephalus; species Rhipicephalus annulatus. Next base: position 313,556 of record WOVY01009848.1, read on the forward strand.
GCCACGTTCATGATGCGCTGGTGGCCGTTTCGCTAGCGTCAATTATACCAAACTGGACGTGAATGAATGACGAAAGTATGATACTGATGCAAACATGATAAGCATCAGGTGCGTGTCATGTAACAACATGCCCACGGCTGCACAATACGTATGTAAAATAGTGAGTCACACATGACACAGGATGAATACGAATGCATATGAGAAATACGTGCAAGATGAAATAATAACATACGTGATATACGACATGCTAACAACTGCATCGTGATGTCACACATCGTCAAAGACTGATTTCGATTGCATAGCACTACAGCTGACGAGCGGCGGCTGCAGCCACAACTCCGCGTAATCGTGCTGCCAAGAAGTCGGCACGTTCTGAGCGAGTGACGTCGTTCAGCCCGAGCAAGCGAACGCGAGACGAAACATGGCGCTGCACGTGGATTGTCTGCCACCAGCGCACTTCGAACTGTAGAGTGAGCGTACGCTTGGCCGCCACCACGAACAGCGCCGAGCTGGTTTGGAGCTAGTGCCGAAGAAATTGTCGGTAATGCGGCCCTTTTCCACAAACTCGAGTGAGTGCAGCGCGCAAATGCGAGCCCGCCACCGTGTCCAATGGACGGCGCCGAGCTGCTTGCTACAGACTGACGGGGAAGCCAACTGTAAAGGCGACCAATTTTCACTGAGTTCCGACGCTAGCAAAAGCCCCGCCAGCTTGTGCTGGTGCACCTAAAGCGCGCGACATACTACAACCAAGCTCGTTACGAGAACCCGCAACATGTTTTTGACGACTCCCAACACAGCGACGAGGTCTCAGCCCAATATTGCCAGCCCGGAGCTCATCACAGTGGTGAAGACAAGGGAGCCCTCGTTGAGCGAGCGTACTGGGAGGCCGCCGGCAATGGCGGCCAATTTCCAGGCGGTCGCAAAGCACAGGCGAACTATAGACCCAAGCTAGACCTTCGCGGTGCATTTCGTGCGTGCGATATACAACATGACCGAGCCCGATGCCGGCAAGCGCGATCCGTACCGCACACGCGACAAGTAGACCAGAATAAAGAATGATCTCCTACTTGCGAAATAATTCAGCGCTGATTTCTGCCCTGAGTTGTATCCGATAGGCCTGCTGTCTTCTCGGCAACCATGTTGGCCATCCCAACTGTTGCTGTCGTGTGTTGGTCGTGACTATCTTGAAGCCAGAGATATACAGCGCAGCGTGGTGACCTGTCGAGACCTGCTCCAGACTTCATGGGTGCGATGAAACGTAAAAGCAGCAGCGCACGCTCATCCAAGCGTACACGCAAGCACCACGTCGTAATTCCTAGATCGTCGAATCCAGGCGGTCGTGGTCGACCATTCCCAGTGCGATGATACGCGAACCATCGCCAGCAAAACACAGGGAAAATCTGAGCCAGGAGAGGAAGAGGATGGCTAGTGACCTTGGCAACGCTCGTCGCACTGCCTGCGATTCCCAGGTGATTCATACATTTGGAGCGTGTTTGAAGATTAAGTGGTTTGCACGTGGCACGCATCCCTCTGTGGTTGCTGCTCAACGGTCTATCCGTTCATCACGCGTGCCTATTAGGCTCCGTTACTCCTTTTTGGGGTAATTTTGCCTTAGAGTGTAGGTTATCTTTAACGTGATCGACAGATGCAATTGATGAGCATCTAGCTTAACTTTGGTATAGAAGTAAAGGTGGCAAGCTTGAGTACTTCAGACAGACATGGCTGCCCTCTATTAACGATGAGGGGCATTGGACACTGCCGACTCATTGTCTAAAGTCCCCCGTACAAACAACCATAACTTAATAGATAGCATTTCATTAAATCACCTGTCCCCGAAAATAGCCGACATTCAGCGTATTGGTGGTCGGCATAGAACTGTTTATCTGATGTTCATTAAAAAATTGTGTTTAAAATATAGCAGTGAATGAGGACGTCTATCAATGTTTATGCGCATGTTGCTTTTAAGTCAAATTTGCTCTTTTCACACTAATAATGATGATGAACACTCTTTATTCACCTGAATGATCCTCCTCTGCTTTAAGTTGCGAGGGCGGGAGAACCAAACCTAGACGACGGCCATGATCTCATGAGTCTTGGCGGCGTCTTCACCCTGCTCTATTAAGCGGGCTTGTAATTGAGAGTCAGAGCTGAGGAGCCCGGTATTCCATCCACTCCCGTCTGGGAATTCGCTTCTCATGGGGGCCTGCGGGTATGCCCAATGAATGTGGCTCAAGTCAGCTCTGTTGTTGCAAAGTTTACACTTGTTTGAATGAAGTTCCGGCATGCAGCGGTTCATTGTTACTGGACTAGGGGACATATGGATCGGGAGTAGGCGCCATGCCACTGCGTGTCCTTCAATGACGAGTGTGCGGGAGAAGAAATTTTTCTGCCTAGCCTGGTAATTGTGCGTAATATCACTGTAAGCGGCCATCCACTCAAATCTCTCGTCGTCTTCCCAGCTCAACCAGGGCAATCCAGAGGCTCAATCTGTGAGTCCTCAATTTTTCCGGTGTGCATCCTCATTGACGGATAAGGAGGAGTGAGCGGCTGCCCAGGCTATATATATTCTTTGTTGGTCTTTGTGTCCAGCCAATATTCCTAAAGCTATTTGGGTTATTCACCCTCGTGCAAAGTTTCTCACAGCCACCTGCGAGTCACTAAGGATTAGTGACATCGAGGTGGATGCTATGGCCAGTGCTATTGCGCTTGCAAGACCACACGAATTGATGCGTAGCACAAGCCCTCTGAAGTCATCGCACTACGCGAACGAATAAAGTTGTGTGAACATCCTGCTGAACTTCTAGGCAGTCTTGCTTTTACAATGTACTGTATACCAGCATAATTTCAGAGCGTTTCGGCTAGTTTTCGGCATAGGGTTTATGGTGAAGCCTTCAGACTGAAAGAAAGTGACAGCGAATCTTTTATGCAAGCATTTTTATAGTTAAAACACAACATACCTTCCCTGTAATACGCCGAACGATTATCTGAAGCACCATACTGCACTATTTATAATCACTGAGCCCAGTCCAGATTGAATGTGGTGGACGTAGTTTGCTCATTTGAAGAGACTGGGGAGATTAGCCATTCAGTTACGAAACTATGTTCAGATAACATAGAACCGCAATCAAAACTAACTGCATGTCAGTTTGTACTACAATTAGAGAAAAAACTTTCATCGGCGCACTTATTGTTATACACTTGTGCCAGTTTGCAATATACTACACAAGAGCGTTGAAGCTCAATATACTAGAGAAATGAGTTGAAGACACTAGAGCCACGGAAGATGTTTTATCTATGACAATGTATATGACGCGCAACGTGTGTAACCACCACTTTGCGCACGCCACACCAGATTGCCTAGGAACATGCTTGATTAGTGTAGATTGCTTTTATAAGCTTCAGTGCGCAGTACAAAGAGTTCAGCTTACACTCTAAACAAAAGAGCCCCCAGATGGGAGTTTTCGGCTTGTCCTCTGGATCACTTCCATCTGTACATGTTTTTACGCCCTCAAAATGGCAGTAAAGAAAAATGCCTATGTAGTAGGACATACTAAGGGCGTAGATTGGGTAAAAACTTTACTCCCTTTGTGGCTCAGCGAAAACAACCCTGGTGTTTTATGGTTTTTGCTTGGGAGTATTTTCGGTGTAATTAACGCATTATTTTACACTCTTCTAAGCGTTTCAAGAGACAGAGTGGGAGTAATTTGGTGACGTGACCACGCTGTTTTTGTTGTTTATTTACTCTATTTTGGTGTAAAAGAAATCTAGGGTGTTTTAGCTCACCTCTCTAGGGAGTACTTTTGTTATTGAATGGGGGTAACCACTGCAGCTGGAACTCCCTCCGAGCAAGCATTCTTGCAAGGCTCCAGGCTGCATTCTAAAAAAATTATATGCAAACAAAATCTTATCTACAGCCCAAGCACGTGCCAAAGCAAAATACGAATCCTTTCTTATTCTGACCTTATTGATAATAGCGGACATAGTTCCAGAATATATTCTTGAACTATGACCGTCCCCATCCATAAGGTTGGAACCTTCGGTGTCTCACGTGTAAGTACCAACGTGCCGTAGCACTCACTAGGTAACCAATAGCCGACGCTATGACCGCTGCTATAAGTGTACTGCGTGCTCAGCTTAGCGTTAACCTTTAGTTTTCCAGTTTTCTGGGCACAAGATCTCGCGGCAAGAAATTTTGTCTGTAACAGCCCGAGCGCCGGCTTCTTCACCCTCACTAACACGTTGCAATAGGATCCTGGAACCAACAGATTTCTTTCCTGGGGTACCCCAGCCAACAGGACATCAATTTTTACATAAGAAAAACCAATAGAGTTCATAAACACTTTCTGAATACAAAAATTCAATGAAAAATTTGCGGAGTCCGATTGAGTGCCTCACATTCCACAATCGATGTCAAAAAAATTTTACTCTGTTAGGCCGTAATTGGTATACTATTATGAATGTGGTATGCTGAGATGAGTCAAACAAGAAATAGGTAGTTAATATGGTTGCTTGGGCGAGTTGCTGTGACATTATTCACATAAGAAACAACGCCAAAAGTGACGGACCAGACATTAATGTTGGCACACGTTATGTTCATGGCGCGTTAACACGATGACTACTCGGTTGTTAGGTGAATTCTGTTTTTTTTTCTAATTGCTCTCATCTATTAGATACTGCTCAAGTATATATAAGACGCTGGTTCCAGCTAATGAATCTTTCTGTAAGCCAGTGCTGCTGTCTGTCTCCTTCTTTTCTTGTCTTTTGTTTTTGGCACTGTTTCTTTATGTGAAGAAATAGGTGTTTATGTTTCGGGATAGCGCAGATATACTTTCCTGATTAGCAAACTTTTTGTGGGAGTGAGTAGATATTCCCTGCACGGGAGTTCTACGCAATCGCCTAACGGGGCATCTCTTAGGCACCTTCATTTTTTTCCTTAGTGTGCGCATACTTTATGATAGTTCTACTATCAGCATTTCCAGCCAACGAGTGATGTCTACTTAGGATCAGTTTGCAATTAGTGAAGGCTGAACTTGCCTTCCAGAGAGAAATCTTCTGGGTTCATTCGATGTTTTATTGAATTAGTCAGAGCTTAGATTAGATTATATGAAACTGGTATAGACAAACAGGTGTGTGATGATTCGTGACCCACTTAATGACTTTGCGATGCTATCAAACGATGTTCAAGATTTCTGCTTACCGCCTACAGACTAAATAGGTGTGTATCCTGATAGAACCAAGTATATTTTGATCTCTGCTGCACCACGCCACAACCACTCAAAGGTGTAAGGAAAAATATTGCTCTTTAGTTCTCAAGCTTGTGTTTCGGCGCTTTTTTTTCTTCGTAGTGTATGTATAGGTTGACCATGCATGTTTCTTTTTTTCAGTGCAATACCTAGACAAAATCAGTGCATGTATATTGCATATCTTTACACGTCAGAAACGAAAATTCAGGTTTGGTTTTAATTTACACTAAGCATACAACATTGAACGCCAGTCTTCAAAACGCATGATACAAATTATTGCGCAATATCATGTGCACTACAACTACCTCTTATGGTCACCGTCATGATTCGTCGGCCGAGTTTGTTATTATCGTCATCATTACCTGCCTGACGATGTCCACTGCAGTGCAAAGATCTCTCCCAATAAAGCTCCGCCCATGAACCAGGTCCTGTGTTTTCTTCTGCCTCGTTACACCTGCAAACTTCTTAATCTCCTCTCCCAACCTAATTTCCTGTACCCCCTCACACGTTTGCCTTTCTCTTGGAATCTGGTCAGCTACCCTTCATCACCAATGATTATCTTGAAAACGGAATACGTGCTCGGCCCATGTCTATTTCTTTTTGATTACAACTACGATGTCCTTAGCCCTCGTTTGTTCCCTGACGCGCTCTGCTTTCATCCTCTTTTTAAAAATTATGAAAGTCACTTTCTATTACATCGCTCGCCGCGTAGTCCTTAATTTGAAATAAACCCTCTTTGTAAACACTGAAGTTTCTACTCTGCAGGTCAGCACCTATAAGATTAGGATGCAGCTGTTGTACACCTTTCTCTTTGAGGTATATTAGTAGACTACCATTCATGATTTGGAAGTGCTTGCCAATTGAGCTCCATCCCTGCCTTATTGTTGGAGTTATTTCACTCACAAGATTCGGCGCTATGGTTACTACCTGTCCTGAGCAGACCTGATATTATTAAATGCGTGTTTCAAGCGAACACCTTTTTGAGCTCATCCGCGGGAACAATAGAGTAATGACAGATTCTGTTACAGTGAGAGAACGTTGAACTATTTAAGCATTCAGGAAAGAAGAGTTGAAGGCGTGGAAGCTCAGGCACGCCAGAAGGCCTTGTTCTGCTCAATTGTGAGCGTGTTTGAGACGCGTTTAGAGCATTTCAACAGCCGTCACAAGTGTCACAGTAGGAACATTTTCTTTGATTTTCAAACTTCCGTTCTTGATGTTTGCTCAAAATTTGACAGATATTTTGCTTTGGCTGTTTCATGCCCACTGCTAAGGTTTTAGCGCACGCCCCGGCAGAGGATATAGTGCTCTACTACTGAACCAAAGGACACAATATTGACTCGGAATCGAAGCCGCCTCATCTTTGATAGAGAGAGAATGCGTCAGGCCTGTGTACTTACATGTAGAGGCCTATTCGAGAACCTCTGGTGGTGGCAATTTCCGAAGACGCCCCCTAAGGCATGCCCCATATTCGTATCATGGTTTCAATACGTTCAACATTCTCAGAGAGTGTTATTATTATTATTATTATTATTATTATTATTATTATTATTATTATTATTATTATTATTATTATTATTATTATCGAAAACTCTTTACATCATTCCATTAGTCCATGCAAACAAATACGCTGTCTTTACCTTCCGTTATATCCAATCAGTAGTTGTGCATGCAATTATCACATGCTTCACCTACTTCGCGGAAGCATTTATTCACCATGTATCTTTTTTCGGAAGATTACCTGGTACAGTGGAGCATATATAGTAAACAAAATTCACTGAGGAAACAGCAACGCACAAAACTCAAATACACTAGCTCTTTTCAAAGAAATACTTCCTTCCAAGCATGGGTGAATTCTACAGTCGTGTGCTTTGACCGGCATCTGAATGAGCGATTGAATTCATGATTTGGGCATTCATAGCGCACAGTTTACCATCGTGCTCTCACATGGGCCCTCGTGACAGCGTAGATACGTCACGAAGGATTGCTGGGTTTGCCGGCCAGTGTTGCACTGCTCATCGTGCCATGGACTCAAGAGCCCCTGTTTCCACTGCACGATATCGTGAATCTACACCGGTTCTCTCTTGACGGCTCAACGGCAGAACGAATTTCATGTTATTGGGATAGTAATTATATATACACTCTACGCTGGATTTTGCTGCTGGCGACGGCGTAGGCGTCGGCGTCGACATCGATTTCATGCACCGTATATGTATACGTATATGCATACGTATTACGTATATGTATGCGTATATTACGTATATTACGTATATGTATACATAATACCTTTATGTATACGTATTATGTATACGTATATGTTTACGTATATGTATACGTATATGTATACGTATACGTATATGTATACGTATTAAAATGCAAGAAAAAAATTCCAGAAAAAAGACTCCAGCGCGTGTAATCCAACGTGAGACCTCCGCGTCGTGAGTGTGAGGCGTCAAGCACAGGGCCATCGAGAGGTACTTTCTTCAACGCTCAAACGCCAAGCCATCTATATCAACCACTTACCATTCACGTGTATTTCGGCCCAAGTGGAGAATAAGGGGAGCGTGGCTCGATCACGTGCTCTTATCTTGCAGTAGGGAAAATCGTGAGTCTTGGCTAGCCTTTGGGTTTCGTCGGAACGATACTGTTGTAGTTAGCGGGCGCACAAAGGACATTGCAGTCGTTGCACGTACAGCTTCTATTTGCAAAAAATGCGCGCTTTTCACACACAGCGAAGTAACATCTGAGAAGCTTTTTCGCGTTCATTTGTAGCTGTGAGCATAAAGTTTTCTAATATACGCTAGAGGGAAACCTGGCGCTAATGTCTATGGGAGCTGCAACGCACGGCGCTTCAGCGAGCATATGAATGATGGGTAGTACACAAATTTGTATAATCTTCGTACTTCTGGCCTGCTTTTGGCTCCGTGTGTGTTCATGTGGTTTGGAGCTGTTTTCTCACGAAACAAAAATAAGCAAATATTCAACGGTTGCGCTTCATCACCTTATTTTTTAGACACACCTTTCCAAATCGGCTCACGAGGTTCAAAAGGGTTGACTGTTTTTTTTTTCAGAACAAAACCGAAACATAGCAATAAACGAAGCCGCAAATACGATTCGCCACCCGGAAGTATGAAAACTATAGGCAAATCTGTGTACCACACATCATTCCCAAGGCCGCTGAACGATCGCAGTGACATAGCCTCCTCTAGTTAATTTCAGGAAACTCTATGCCTGTGAGTACGTTTCGTGCGCCATTTGTGCGTGAGAAACACGGGGCACATTTTGATGTGTTTGCCATTTTGCGCGTGACCTTCCAATTTGTTGTTATCACGTTCATTGCTTCCTCTTCGGCGGCAAAGGTGTGACTTTTTTTTGTGTCTTTCTAGACACCACTGCTGAAAAGAGGTTAGTACGTTTGCATTACCTAGAACGTTTCAAAATCAATGGTGCTTGAACAGATATGTTAATAAAAGTGAATGTATCCTAAACTGTCTCACTGCGTTCATTTACCTGATAATTTACTTTTTCTTCTCATCCATGCTAACTGATATTTTTCTCAACCCTTCACTAGAAGAAGCCACAAAACATCATTGCGGCATGAAAACAATTTGCCCCACAATTGAAGTGAAAAAGTTACCTAGAACAGTTTTTAACCGCTTTTTGGCAATCTGCACTCTCCTACATTGGTCCGGCTTTTTATAGTCGTAAGCACGAGTGGTGACGTTTCTCTCTGTACCCGCTGATATGAAAAAATTGGCAGCTCCCATGTACAGTGGGAACCAATGATGACGCATGTAATATTGTGTTGCAGAAGTGGATAATTGCTCCAAGCGTAATATCATGTCTCTTGTTCGAGTGGGTGTTTAAAGGGCTCACCAATAACAAAACGCTGAGATATGCTTATTAGTCATTATTTTCAAAAGCATCAACAAAAGAAGCAGCTGCGTGTAGCTTAACGTGTTGTCTTACGGATGCGTGGGTAATGCACGAACCCTTCGCTGATTCGCCGATGGAAAACTGTGGCGTAGTGGCCACTTAAGTCAATTTCCAGGTGGCATTCTAGGATAGTTTAAATGGCCATTGTTATTCGCCCACCTGTTCGTTTTTTAGGGCATGGTTCCAGCATGCACCAAGACCGAAAGCAGGCAAAAAGCTCAGAGGCCCATGCACACAGGTCCCGATTATGCTATTGCGTCCAAATTTTGAAAGCGGTGCTCAAGCGTGCTCCAAGTATTTCTATTATTACATTATACCGAAACTGCGTACTCATACCCTAGTTTTGATATGTTGAATGTGGACGTACAACACTACACCATACTCGACGAAAATCGTCGGTATTGATTTATTAGGTATTCACTAAATCTCTGTTGTTCCAAGCGATCAGCGCTGTCTTGAGTACGCCACTTGAATAGAATTGAGCTCACTGGGGTGGATGAACGCCCTTATGAAAATCGACGGGGTTCTGTATTACGACATGGGCTCGGCTGGCACGTCGATAACACAGTGACGACTGAAAGTTAGCTTGTAGCCTCACGTGACAGTACAGACTTTTAAGCACAGAAGATGGATTCATTGACGATGAGTTCTGTATGACCCACTGAACATGCGTAGCCTTCGTTCTCGCGTTCCACCTATATCAGGTATGTTGCAGAACGATCTTGTTTATTGGTTATTTCAAGGTCAGTGGAAAGAATAGCCACCTGTGTGTTACTGTAGCCAGCAGTTAGCGACACTAACCAGCCAATATCTACAGCTATAAAATCCACCATCAGTCAAAAATCAATTACAGTCAGCCAATATTAACAGAAACTAGCCAAATATAGCAACTTTTAGCACGGACAGACAATACCAGGCGAGAATAAACCATAAAAACTATGGCATATCCACGACTAAATTATGATGAATGGGCGGAAGCGTTCGTGTGCCTGCCTGCCTGCCTGCCTGCCTGCCTGCCTGCCTGCCTGCCTGCCTGTCTGTCTGTCTGTCTGTCTGTCTGTCTGTCTGCCTGTCTGTCTGTCTGTCTGTCTGTCTGCCTGCCTGCCTGCCTGTCTGTCTGTCTGTCTGCCTGCCTGCCTGCCTGCCTGTCTGTCTGTCTGTCTGTCTGTTCATCTATCTGTATGTCCGACTGTCTGTCTGTCTGTCTGTCTGTCTGTCTGTCTGTCTGTCTGTTCATCTATCTGTATGTCCGACTGTCTGTCTATCTGTCTGTCTGTCTGCACTCCATAAGAAGCTTCGCCTCTAATACAACCCAGTGTTATCCGCGAGCTAGCACGAGAACTAGGAATGACTAGCTCACACTAACCATCACATAGTCAACATTAGCCCAGGTAGTAACCCTTTGTCATTTGACATCATTGCTCAACGCTAGTTCAAATCTTTCAAATACCGTTACGTTTACATGACTAAGTATAGTACAAAGAATGACACATACGTCACGCACGCTATGCAATTTATGCACTAATAGAGGCACGTGGTGTAACACCTTGTCATTTCTCATCGATGTCGTTGATTCAACGCCCTTAATGAGAAATAATGACATTCATGGTATGACCGTCATCACACCAGTGCAGGTGCAGCTATAAATACCCGAAAGGCAGGGCTTTGATCCCTGTCTTGGCAAATGAATTCCTATGAAGGTGAAATGAGAGAACTCGTGTACAGTACGCCAACAATGCGTGTTAACAAACCCCTGATTGTCAAAATTTTTCTTAGCCCTGCGCAACAACGTGCCTCTACATCATGTGGCTGATATCGCCCCGTAAAACCTATGCAGTTCACCTAAGTAATATATTCGACCCATAACCTGTAATTCACTGCACAATATTTGTCATGCATGCACAATCTGGTACATACATTATTTCTGAAAACTCAACGAGGGCTTCACAGTGAAAACATCATCCAATATGTGCCATTGAGATCATGTGATGTATGACAATCATATGATGCATGTGTATACCGTAACGTATCATTCAAGTGTGACACTCATGCACACCATGTGATGCAAACTCTGGTTGTAGGTAATGAATTAAACTCCATGGGATCACGACGGCAACTCGTCATGCATTTTGCATTGTTGAGGGAATGCATGTTATACTATTGCTTTCATTAACTTTCACTTTTGTTGACACTACGATGATATCACGGCTCACCTATATCAGTACGTATCATGCAAATCAGGCAGACAGATAGATAGATAGATAGATAGATAGATAGGTAGATAGATAGATAGATAGATAGATAGATGCTAATATAAAGCGTTGATGCGGCCTTGTTGGTAAATATTGAATTTCAGATGCTTTCATTTGTCAAGGAATGCTTCCCAATTCATATGGCAGAAGGTTATACGTATGTCCTCATGCTTCTGTGTGGTGTTCACATAGGCCTGTAGTCCTCAAAAAGCACAAAACTACTTTGACTGCCTTTTGAGCCGATGAAAGACGAGGATAGTGCATACGCGTCATCCCTTTGACTAACAATCATTTTTGTCTTGTTTTCTCTTCTCTTTCCTCTCTCTCTCTCTCTCATCTTTATACTTCCCCTTTCCATTCCCCCAGCGTAGGGTAGCAAACCAAGCATGTGCCCGGTTAACCTCTCTTCATTCTTTCTTGTTGTTCTTGTCCTCCTCCTCCTCCTCTGTCTAGTGCGATGCAACTGTGAAAACAAAACAAGGTGAACTCGCCTCATTGCATTGAACTAAGCGCTATTCACAAAAGGCAGGTGAACTAGAGTTAACTGCACACCACAAGGGCACGAACAGGTAAAAAAATAAGCGGTGACGTGCGTAAAGACAGGTGCGACAACCTTCATATAAAATTACAAAAACCAAACAAACCACTCCACGTATTACAAAACAAAAATTGACCCCGTATGTGCATATTTCACTGCAAATGTCGTCGAAAGATGATAGTCTTGTGGGTGGATAGCGTGAACAAAACGTTTATCTATGTTTTGCACGAGAAAAATAGTGAATTGTACTCTGAAAGCGCTGCATTAGAGAGTCTCGATTCATGCAGTGAAGGTGAACGAGCGCATCGAGGCGTGTTAGACAGGAGCGCCATCTGGCACTTATCTTCGAAAACAAACGAAGACGTGAGCGCCCTCGGAGAAAGATGCGCGCCTGTCTCGGAAGAGATAATGAGTAGAACGCAAAGCGACGGGCAGGTGCCACCACCGTGTCGTCTTAGAAAAGCGTTGGAAACACTTGCACTTTTCAGTATTGCGGTGCACTGTCAGCACAGTGTGATAAACGCTACGGTCCTGAGAATTACTTGTGTGCGCCTTCTTTCGTATAAAGGCATACATACAAAACATCGACGTGTTGTTATGGTTCCTCAGATATGTGCAAGAAATGTTCTTAAATGACAATCACAGAAGTATGAAGGCTGAAACTTGAGCAATATCGGCGGGCACTGCGAATGGGGTTGGTCATTTGAGCTATCGTTTGTGCCTTTATAGAAAAGTGTTTCCGTGAAGAAACAGCCAAATGTACAGACAGACACACCAAAGTTTTGGCGTTGGAGTCCCCCAAGAAAGACTACGACCTCTGAAAAACATAATAGTAGAAACATCTGAGCATAGGAGGCAACGTGAAAACCCGACGGTGCAGAGAGTGCAAATGCCACAGCGTTTACTGAAGGTGGGGTTAAGAAACTATTGAAACACAGGTCTGGGTACATATTTGCATCTGCAGAGCGAGGTGCGCCGTTCAATACGTATGCCACGAGGTCCACGTTTGTATATTTGTGCAGGTGTTCTTTGCAGATACACGTGTAGATTGGGGTTGTACCATTGAAAGACCGTATACTCAAGAGAGGAACACAGTTTCTCGAGTTTCTCGTGCACGCAACGTTGATCTGTAGGGCGCAGGCTATAGGCTCTGTCTAGTTCCCACCCGAGGCTAACATTTACGGCAGCATAGCGTGTGACCAAAAAAGCAAGGATTCCTATTTTCTTGTGTCGCAGTTGTGCAAACTTTCGTATAACCTGTCAGGACACGGCACACACAAGGAACTACGTATGTATACAGGCTTCTCGAAGCGACGCTGTAGAAAAGAGGCATGCGCGACATGGGCTCATAGCTTGAGTGCAATGAGCGTAACTCATTTCGAAGAACCTGAACAATGGTGCTTCGAAATTGTGAGGGGAGCAGTGGCGAAATCTATATAGCGTATGCTACCCACGGTGTCCTCTAATAACCACGACGGCGCAACAAACTTTATGTTGATGTGAGCAGCCTTCTAGTTAGTTTATATTGCCGTATAACCTCTTATTTTGTACACACTGCGTTATTTATAGATGCCGATCACAACAATAGTATTAACCGTTAGGTTGCTCATGATCACCCTTTAAACCCGTTTGCATTGGTAGGTTAATTTAAGCTGCCTTGTATGCCTTTAAAAAGAGCAAAGGCAAAACTGATGTTCTTTCTCAGAAGGGTAGCCAGGTTGGGCTACTTCGTGACAATTTGGGTACTTTTGTAGAGCTGTGGCGGCAGACAAATTGTCTTGGGTACTTGACTATTTCCCCAAACCCTAAATCCAAGCAATTATTGTCAATATCTGGCGAAGTCACTGCCACTCGTGTTCAAGTGCATGGCACCAAAACATGGTAGTGAAATACGGCTTCCAGCTTCAAAATTTGAATTGAACTACTGCCATGTTAATCAAAGGCGTGATCTTTGTGTAAACTTCCGAGAGACGAAACTGCTGTTCCACCTAAGCGGATGAGGGGAAGTGTGCAGGACGCACCGAGCAGCAACGACGCAGCACAGACACAGCATTTGTGCGTGTGGCGTCTTTTCCACGCGCAGTGTTTGTGCGTTCGCACTATGGCATGAGCCACACGTTCAAATAATCTCAGAAACAAAGGTTTTTCAACTGTTGTTCTACAATTACGCCCCATAAGAAATACGCTGCCCGATGCGAGGCCACCATCCCCGATCACCTAAATGAGAAGGCGAAGTTCTTTATTTCACTTCAGTCGCTGAAGCCGCCTTTGCAGTTAAGAGTTGCCTTTGTTTCTTTTAGCCGGAATCATGTACAGAAGTCATCCGGCCTCAGCGAAAATGGGACCAAACGAAACGTATTTTTTAGTTCATTGCGAACAAAGGGGCTGCGGATTCAATATTACTTAGAAAGTTAAGCTTCGAAAACTATACCGCACAAAGCAACTCTACAGCACTACGTGTGCGGCTAATTGTACGATTTCGAGAGCCTTACACGCGGAATTTTTATTGGATTGCCTGAATTGTAGACCGTACTTGTCGCGACATTAGAAAAACAAGGTGAAGTTCATTTTGAAAATTATTCTTTTAAATATGCGTCCCTTTTCGTAGTCGGTCTGCTGCAAGATCTTATTCTGTCATGGTGCAGAGACCCATGAAACGGATGTGACGTGCTGAAATAATATTTTTTACAGAAGATCTCTAACCTTTTTGCAAAATATGTGAGTTACGTTCGCGCCACTTTTATGCAATCTCATTTGAAAGCCGTGCAGTATTGGCTCGGTGACCTAAAGAGTACAAAGTATCTGCCCTGGCTTTCAGATTCCTTGATTCAGTCGAATACAGTTTCTTTTGTGGGGATGGTGGTGAAGAGGGAACTGGTACAAGTTAGATAGTGATGCACTTGAGTGTCCCTCTTGCTGTTGACAGTTGGTAGACGGTACGGGAGATTACACGAACTGTAACTCCCGCTGAAATATTTCAAATATTTATTGACACTCTTTATATTACCGCGAAAAATTTCTCTGCTAGAGCGTGTTGCTGAGCCGGTTGGTTCGTATTGTGGAAATCCTAATGAACTGCATTTCTTTACCATGACATACTGTACTGTCGTAACTGAACGTCTTTTGTCATTTGTCAATCTAAATGTGAGTACGTGTCTTGCAAAATACGTCACTAAGGAAAATTTATTTCAGCGCGGACATGACCTGTCACGATTCGATAACGTTACGCATCATACTAGGTTCATCTCCTAGTAACGTTACGCATCATACTAGGTTCAATGAATCCATGCTCTTTTTTATTTAATGTAGAGTTATTCGTCAGAAATTGCTCTAACTGGAATTAAACATTCACTCTTTCCGCAGAAAAACGCACACATTCCTGACATCTTATTTAGTGATATCAGTATCAGGTTCACTTGCGTATTTCATATTTATTCACTGTTTCTTAAATTATTTTTCATCCTTCCCTGAAAATTTTCAATCTCATAAACTATTCCTTACAAGAGTTTATATAACCTACGAATTGTCCAAAACTCTTTTTTTTTCAACAAAAATATCTCCTTTTCTCTCTCTTTCCCTCTCTTTTGCTTTAGGTACTTCATTCTCTCTCTAACTATACTTCAGGACAAGAATCACACACAGCAGTTTAACAGCAACCGGCTGCTGTAGGCCATAGGATGTTCGTAAATATAATTTGCAAATGTACATTTCGCACGCGGAGATTTCGAGACGCTCCACAGACGCGTCGTGGTGCTTTGATACACAAATCAATGTTGCGGAAGGGATGCACCATGATAGTGTCTGATCAATCCGACTCACTGCATGACTAGCACAATGTTAGGTTCTTGGCTCTATAGAAAGGACGGGTTTTGCGCGGCCCATGCATGCCTCACATGAACGAGAGCGCTGGAGTTTGCCTGTTGTGTGCATCCTCTGGTCACAGTAGACAAAAAACAAAAACAAAAGAGAACACACGTCCATCTTGTACAGAGCATTTTTTTCACCCTAAAGCACGTTTAAATATATTCAAAATGATGCTGATAATTGGCATTATGAACTATCTGATAAGGCATCTCTTAAGAGTTCTTCGTCATGGCGCCCTAAAAATGATACCGTGTTAACGCTCTTACGCATTGCTCACATTTTCTCAAGTCATGTCTCTCTTCCCATTGGCTCTCACAAAACTCTCGAAAGAGTGAGTGTGGCAGAATGCCGAATGTTTGAGTTCTGTGGTTCTTTGTGATTAATTTTCATTTTGCCTGTCAAGCGCAGCCTCCTGCTGATGTGCGATGGAGGTAGAGCCCTACGAATGACATCCGAAATGACCAGGGGTGTTGCTTTGAGGAAGCGCTACTGCTCCGAGAACAGTACTGACAGCGATAACACCTAATCCTACTACGTCAGCAGTGAAAAATCAGGGGATGACATCTTCGAGGAACCGCAAGAGAAAGAGATGATCTGTGAGCACGTCGCCTAATTTAATTGAGTACAACTCGCGATCTTCACGGAATACCGAGCTATTGACCATCATTCTCATGCCACATGTCGCTAGTGACAACGTGAGACGCCTTGAACGGCGCGTCAGGTCTGTACAGCAAGAGGTACTGGGGCCGATTGAAGTACAAGCAGGCATAGTGAATAGCCGCAAGAACATCCTAGCGATTGGCGTCCATCATGTGACGGCGCTTGACATATTGCGTGAAGGTACGGAACCTAATGGGATTTAAGTCCGCTCTTATATACCACTGGGCAAGGAAGTGAGCACAGGCGTGATACAAAATGTTGCCGAAGCCATTAACAACTCCCACCTACCAGTCCTGATTAAGCCGGCTTCGGAAGATGCCATTATTACAAGTATACGTCGTATCAGAACATCACGACGCATAAGAATTAGATTTAAGGGCGAATCACTTCCATCACACGTAAAAGTGGGCCGCTTTAGACACGCAGTTCGACCTTGTAAAACCAAAACCACTTCTTCAGTACTGGAAGTGCATAGGGTAGATCACGTAAATGGTGTGTGTACGAGCTCTACCGTCTGTTCCCGATGCACTGGGTACCACAACAAGGACACGTGCCAGGCCACGATACCGAAGTGCTCAAATTTCAATGGGTCACATGATGCCTCTTCAGAGGACTGTCCTCTCATTCGATGGAAGATAACAATACTAAAAAAAGGCTAGAGATGGCATCTCAAAGCGACAAGCAGCTGCATCCACTTCACGACGACGGTTGCGTTCCCGGCACTGCCCCAGTGCCTCCAAAACCTCATCGCCTCGCGAAGCACGTCCAAAACCTACTTCACTTCTTTCACTCAGGCCAAGCACTGTCGATTCTAAGAACATAGGCGCCTCTACTAGAAGTGGAGCAGGCGCTTCATTCTTACTACCCAGTCCGATCGCAGCCGTCTCAAAGGATATGAGTGCTGGCTCTACTATCAATGCAGGTGACGCTTTGCCCGAACTCTCAAATATACATGCGCCTCATGAGAGGTATCAGACTTCGACAGTGAGGGACACTTAATCGGTACCTCATAGCTTGACGGACGAAGAAGGACCACTTATCTGCATGGTCCGAACCCATGGTTAGTTTTATGCACGTGCTGCTTAGCAAGATGCAGACACATAGCTCAAAGCGTGTTGCAACTGCTTTACACCATCACTGCAGTTCTCGCAAGCCTTCAGAAGTCTGCTGCTTGAGAACAAAAGCAGTACTATCATGACTTCACCATCGACATGATTTTGGGTGCATGGGACCGCGCATACAAGTTACGTAATGCAACGAATGTGCTCATTCGATTAAGACACGGGTGTGACTCACCATCTGTGTTGTTATGCATATTACTGCCGGGTTGTCGACGGCATGAGTGAATTTTCTCTCCGTCTCTCTCTCTAACATTTATTCCCCCTTCCCAGCGCTAGGTAGCCTGTCTGGCTCAACCATAGTTAACTTCCGTGCCTTTCCTTGATCCTTATTTTCTTCTCGAAATAGTGAACGTCATAACTTGTACTCCTAGTTTAACACTTTCATCCTGCAAACGCCCTCAGACACGGCGCTACATTGCCATTTCATGTATTGCACAAGTATTACCTCTATGCACTCTCTTGCAATTTTTGTTACAACGATTGACGATGCTGAGTGCACAGGTCTGGAATATATTCCTGCCGGCGTGATGATTAATACGTCTTTCCCGTCGAAGCTCTGCAAAGTTTTGGTTTGTATCTTTTTTGCCCACCACTGGACATCTTTTTATCTAGTCGCTGTTTGTAGCATACTGACTTTGCCGGCGTTTGTACACCCAGCCAATTATTATGAATACGCGTACTATGTAGCTTAGCTCTTTTTCTTTCTATTACCAGAAATTATTGTCATCATTAAACGATAAGCATACTAAGCTCACACGCGAAGACAGCACAAGCCCACGAATGCTAGAATGTGTTCATTAGGACAAAACACACAGTGTTTCTTGTGTATTCACCTTGGAAGAATGGAAGATGTCGGTTGTCTTTTTTCTCACTCTCTCTGTCGATCTAAAAGAAAGCATGGAACACGAGTTACAAATTCTCGTGCCGACAACAGTCTTCATTTTCTTCTGTTGAAGTCGCGCTTTCAGGTATTGCTCGACGCCGAAGGAATGTTGCTACCGCGACATTGTGTGGCATCACGTAACACGATTTTGTGACACAAGTTCTGATGTCATGATGTCGTCACAATTTTTGCTATCCCTGTATAGTCAAAATTCCTTCATAATAGTGATGATTTTAAGCGTCACTCCTGCCCACTTTTGCTGGATGGTGGTTGCTGACGGTTAAATTTCTCGTATGGTGACACATCCAAGGTCTTCCGTCTCAATAGGGAGTTTTCAAATAGGGGCCCCAATCTTTGGGGCCCCAAAGAAACAGCGTCGAGCCCACTGCGCATGCGCAAAACCCGAATCGCGTTTGGGTTTTGCGTTGGGGATGCTGTTTCTCAAATTCAGCTAAGGCACCAAAGCCTGCCTCAAATGATATTTGTCAGACAAACGTGACGGGACCCACGGAAGTGCCCTCGGCCAAGACTATAGAGTGACCTAGAATAGGGGAAGTGCCCAAAGCGGCGTCGACCCTACTGGAAAGCTCTTCTCTCCTGTTTTACCCAATGTGTGCGTACGAATATGGATTAGGGGCCCCAAAATGTTCGAGCCCCTATTTGAGAACACCCTAATAACTAAAGCGCTTGTGTGAATCAGCATACTGCTAAACCTGCAGTCTCCGGAGCCGCTGATTTCGCACCTACACGCGGCTTCTATCAAACATTATACGGTAGTTTATCCAGTATTCTTCCACATTCAGCGGGATACCACACAGAATTGTCATTAAAGCTACCTTTCTCAGATTGCGTTTCTTTACTAGTCTGTCTTGGAAATATCTTATGTTTCTCCTTCTTGACCACTAGTACGGAAGTGACCAACCTCCGTTATATAAGATACAAAGTAATTCCAGTCCTAAATACCGCAATAATATTCCCAGCGACAAGGATAATGAATCGACTGGCCAGTTTGCTTGTTATCTAAAACTTTTGTTTAGAAAAAAGAGGTAACGATTTAGAGTACTTGGTACTCTACTATGAAAGAGCATAATGTCTTCCCATGGGTGTGCGGTTAGAGCTCTAGATTATGACAAACTAGCTCTTCTACAGCCACACCTAATGAAGTCATCAAACAACCAATGTTAGCCCAAATTAAAGGGTTGCACCTGTAGTTTTATTTGAAGAAACAAAATAAAACATCTGACCTTAACGTGTGACGTAACACATAGGCGGTGAATTATTTTTCCAGCACTTCTATTCATTGGGATTCATATTTTTGTTACACATTTACAATGGCTCCATCTCCTCACTTCTATATCTGCTCGCTTCGACAGCTTTTCTACAATAGTGTTTTGACAAACCCTATTAAAAAACACGTTGGTGGCCTATTCTGCTTTTCGACGCCGTTCAACACCTAGACTGGGCGGTGTTCGTTAAGCATTTCATTGTAATAAAAACCAGCGCCTACGGCACGAAGCAAGCATGCGTTATCGTGGCTACGCTCCTCGAGGCATGCGTCTGATGTCCGTCTCATTTGCTGGCAATAATAACCCCTACCATCTGGTGCTTCGCACGTAAAAGGGTGCCTATGAACTGAAAAAGCCAGCGTTTATCGCGGCACTCTTTACGACCAGCGAGTCAGAACTACACTTTATTACCTCGCCTTATCGCTCGGCTTCGTTTGAGCGCTAACCCAAATGTCTGCTCTATATAGACGAACCACGTCCTTCGCATATTTTATAGCAGCCTCTATAGAGCCAGTTGATTTCTACCTTCATACAGGCTAGGACGAAATTGTCGCCCCTGCGATCGCTTGAGGAGTGTGCAAAAAGAAAACAACTGGAAGATTTCTGCTGACCTTGCGATAACAAAAAAAGGAGATTATTCTTGAAACATGAAAGCGCAAATCAGAACGAAAAATGCAATCCTACTTCCATGAGCCCAAAGAATGGCTGGCCCTCAATTCAGACCTCAGAGCGATGTTCCCGTTGAACAATTCTGGTCGAAATCTCCCTTTTATATTCCTGTAAATACAACTTCGAATAAAATATATGGCGTTCCCGATCAAATTGAAGAAGATTATCGAGTGCTCCGCGAATTTGTTGAACAAGCCTGGACGCCATCTCTGCTTCACCTAAAGTTTGTCGAAAGAAATTTTTCGAGGATTTTGATGCTCATTGTTATTATCAGATGTGATGGACAATTTGTATTACTCCTGCTGCTAGTCTGTCCCTTGTCTTGTGTTTGTCGAAGAAATGCGTTCAACTTTCTTAGAGTAGTAGTGGCTGGTAGTGCACTTCTACAAGAAAGCTCTTCCGTAATAAGCTGTCATCTGGACAAAAAATTCGCGCATAATTGAACTCATTCTTAGCAATACACGACAGTTGTTGCATATGATGCTACTAATAGAGCAGAAAGAAGCCTTTGGTCCATGAGGCACTCGTCTATTTTGTTTCATTCCGCTCAGTGAATTGTATTGCCAACTCGCATAGTCCAGTTGCATCGCTGAAGCTTTCCAAGGGTATCTGTGAAAAATAAACTAGCACGTACAGCAAAAGACTCACCGCTCCGCCACGGTAGTCTAGTGGCCAAGGTACTCGGCTGCAGACCCGCAGGTCGCGGTATCGAATCCCGGCTGCGGTGGCTGCCTTTCCGATGGAGGCGGAAATGTTGTTGGCCCGTGTGCTCAGATTTAGGTGCGCGTTAAAGAACCCCAGGTGGTCGAAATTTCCGGAGCCCTCCGCTACGACGTTTCTCATAATCATATGGTGGTTTTGGGACTTTAAACCACACATAACAACAACAAACGACTCGCCGACCTCAAATAACGATGTTCGCTTACTCACTTTCTTAAGCAGAATACAGGTAGTCACAGTGAGCACTGCGTCACGAGATGTTGCTGGCTGAAACTTTCACTACCAGCACTGATGTAATGTGTGCGACAGCACTAGTTGATAATAAGGTGCTAAGCGCAATAACTGGACACAGCTCACGCTGAACAGACGAGGATTAGCGCTAACTTCCAACAGAACTTGATTCCAGTAACACACAAATGTATAACGTACATAAGCGTGTCGTAGTTTCTCTTTTGCAGGCATTGTGTGTGGGTTGCTTTGGCAAAGTCAGAGCTGCTCCTTCTTTGTTTATTGAGTGTTCTATGCACTTTTCAACATGAGCAGTTTACAAAGCGCGCCTAGGATGACGAGGAACTTTGCCAAGAATGGCTCTTCCACTCCAGGCTTCTGCCAGACTCTAATGAGTGCTTATTACTGCTCAGGAATTGTGTGTATGGACTGATTAGGCTTTAGCGAAGCTAACGCGCCATATTTCACCCACAAACTTCAGTTCGATATATATTGAGCTTCTATGAATGCAAGTAAGTAATCATTTTGTTGGAACGAAGTGCTGTGTGACGTCAGATGTCTCATTCTCTGTGCCTCCTATGTCTAGGCTAGCTCAGCTGCTGAAGCGTGCAAAGAAAAGCATCAGTCCTGCGTACTTGTCACAATAGATTTTGCATGGGGACATCTGTGTTACCTTCATCGGTTACAAAAGTGCTACGTGCGTGAAAGTGCTCTGCTTAAGCTTACCGCTGCTCTCATGGCTGTTCACAAAGTTAGCTGAGAGCAAAGCTTCGATGTGTTTTTGTTTCATGAGAACAGACTCCAGTGAGCAGGTTATTCACAGCTCGTGGCCACATACCCGTATTTTTTACAGCGAAAGCTGTTATGAGATCACAGTTAGGGTCTCGCGCAGCACCGCCGCCGCCACCGCTCGTGTCCGTGACGAAATCGCGCGAAATTTGAAAAAAGAAAGCGATAACCAGTGACACCGTGGGGCTAAAAACCGGGTCCGCTGGTTGCCAGCACAGCATTCTACTACTGAGCTACGCCGGTTGTTGTTCTACCACTGAACTACGGCAGACTTGTTGGCAAACTTGCCTTAGGCAGGCTTGATGTCGGGAAAGCAATCGCGTTAATACGGCTTATAAAACGTTTTAAAACCGCGAAAGAACAAGCGCTCGTCGCACAATGCGAATAGCATAACGAGCGGGTCGTGCAACACTCAAACGCATTGCAAAAGCTTGTTTTTTTTTCAGCTCCTAATTTTGGCGCATACCCACTTCAGGTATACTTCCTCATCGCCGTCAGCCACTGCATGAACAACTGGCACAAAAGTCCTTCCTGGAAATAGTTTAGCGGATACCACGTTTCTCACAAGATTGACGAAAAATACTATAGCGAATGCCGGCCTACTAGCCAAAAATGTTTATTAGTATAGCCGTAGCTGGCATCGGGAAAGTGTGCTTGCAGCAGTTACTCAATGAGTATTTAGAAAAGGCTCTGAAAGGCTGTTCTTCTAGCTTTCGCTGTGACTGTGCCTCGCCTTCCGTGCAGGCTTGGTGTTTTTTTCAGTTCTTATTGCTACGCCGGGCGCAGTCACGATTGGTCAACTTGACCAGGCGTGGCAAGCCACAATAACCAGTGGTGCCTTGTACGGTGAACCCCTCTCTCTCTAACCAAGGAGCCTTACTTATTTAACGTTTTTCTCTCTCGTTCAATCTCGCAATCTCTCTCAGACTGTCTTGTCTAATTCAATGGCGTGCTTCGTATTTATTTCTTGGTATATTACTGGTTGACTATTGATGCGTGCCCAGGCAGTAAAATATAAAATCAGCGTCTTATAGCCAAATGGCGCTCAAAGCTCTTTCAAATTCGGCAGCCTAGTTATGAGCGCTCACATTCTGGCCTTTCTGTATTCCGGTCATGTTTGTTTTTCATGTGCCGAACTGAAATGGCCCTCATAACCTTTTGTAACGCCAGATCGCAAGTGTTTCACTCCTCACAGCTGCTGCGTCGTATCCTGGGCTGTGGTATTCATAATGCTGTTTTTTTTCAAAAGAAAGGCGGCCAGCCAATCCCACAATGCATCAAGCAGGTTGTTGAAGGCACAAATCAATGAATTTCACTGGCAATATCATTTTAAAATCTTAAAGCTTGATGTACGCCTGCTGCTATGTTACTGCCTCTGCCTGCGGAACGGGCTAGAAATCAATGCCGCGATAGCGTATGCAATAGACGTAGACTAAGTCAGGACGGTGAAGAAAAAAAATCACTACCAGCTTTTAAATTTTCAGAAACACTTCAAAACCGAAAACGTTCACTATTGGGAATGCACTAAGGGATCCACGGCACAGCCAACATCAAGTTTTCAAAGCCAGTGTAAACGTGCCCTGAATTAACTTCATCTAGAAACAGCTGCTTACTAGAACAGTCGTTCGTAGTTGGCAACTTTACTTTGAAGGCCCACGCACCTCATGCGAGGAGTTGCTTTTTCTGCACAGGCTTGTAATATATATTCCATGAAATAGAAAACTCTGAGTGATTCAGGCAATCCGCGCCAATGTTAAGCCGGTAGACATGTTTAACGAGATTGGTATCAAGGAACGCAGGTCTCTGAGGTGAACAACCTTACTTTGGATTCCAGACAGTTTTACTCGCAAACTGCGTCTTCTATGTAAATCCGCTTCGTTGAAGCGATTCGCACTTCTTCAACGACACGTTCCTGTTTTCCGAATCGGCCGTACTTGTTTAAGTATGCTATCGTTGCAGATAATGCCAGGCTCTTCAACGTGTGCGCCATAATACCACAGGCCTCTTTGTTGCATCTATGTAAACATACTGATCGCAGAAATAGTATCACCGTTTCAAGGCTGACAAGTATGAATTACTGAGAAAAAAATTGTTCACGCAATTCATTCAGTGTCTCTGATCCTACTTAAATACACCAGATTGATCGATTTGTTTATAAAAGCCACGTTGTCATATCCAGGCCTAAAACTTATCGACGTCAGGTGCACAAATTTGCTGAACAACTACGCAGAAGGTGAGGTGTCGTTGATGCGTGCTTCAATTGCTGAATTCTTACTGTAACGAGTTTCACTGCGGTCACTTTTGTGCAAAGTAGTAGGTATTCCCCCTGCGCAACAATGATATATATTTACCGAGCACAGTGCACAAACCTATAGTAATATGATACCGTCAATGCAGTCAAGGCATCCTGACGTTAAGAAATTATGTTTGGCGTTTCATTTCCTGAAATCTGTGACAAAATGACATCGTTATGAGCTCCTCATACCCTTGTTTCGGGACGTTTACGTCCCACGCAAGATTCCCACTTCTGTTATGCGTACACTTCGAGCTTTACTTTGCTATATGTCTACGTCGACTGTCTTATATATACGAGTACTCTTAATCAGCGAGAAATTTATGCATCAAGTGGAAAAAGCGGAGGACAACATGTGTGTGCCACCGAATTTTCGGCATCGTGCCCGAGATTTCAGTGAAACAAAAACTCGAATCAGCGAAATTTATTCTATATTGTTTAAACGTTGACGCTATTTGAAAGAATATTGCCTTATTACTGGGGCTACGCAAACATCCGAAAATATGATTTTTCACTTTTTTTACGATGAAGCCATTAGAATGCAGTTCATACACTACGCATTTGTTTTGAACGGCAAGAATGTGTGTGATTGACCAGCACACCTGCATCGTAATTTAGATTAATATTGTGCTCGTTCCCCATTGCACACTGAGTGCAAACAAGACCCTGGTATACGTCACTAAATCGGGTCATTCAGGCATAATTGCTCTGGAAAGAAACAAAGAACGGACAGTGTGAAGAAAAGAGGGTTTACCCATGGATGTGTCTAACGCATCGCGTTCCCGGAAAATGAGGAGTCGATTTCCTATGCTACTATACTTGTACGCTTTCTACAGGAGAAAGGTTTCAGCGATGTGTAGTGAGCAAAACTACGTTGAAAGTTCCACTCAGGCGGATCAATTACCGGCAAAGTCGGCCAGGATAACGCCGCTTCCGGCAACAATACAATAATTACGGAAGCACGCTTTTTTTTCGAGTGGGGGGGGAAACGTTGTGAATCTGGCGACTCTCCGAAGGGTATGGAAGAGTCTCTGAAGAGCATAGCAGTCTTGTGTCTTCTGTAAAAGTCATATATGCGTCTCAAGTCATAACTCGATAGAAAAAGTTCAAATCAGTATATTTTCTTTTCTTAAGGTGCACCTGAGTACGAGAAACAAATCCAATCATCCTGTGTGTCCCAAATCTCCTCGTGAGTATGTGCCATAGAAATTTGGATATGCCAATACTTTGCCCCTATACTACAGATTCACTACTGATTAACAACAGAAAATCCGGGTTGCAAGCATCAAGTCAGCTTTGTGGACAATCGTAACTAGTAAGATAAAAAAAAACTTTATTGAAGCATTGGATTTCACACAGGCATAAACACCGGGACCACACGTTTCAGCTTCTATCGTTAACTATCTGTAGAGTTTACCTAGACGATGGTTTTCGCGACCTCATTCTATGAATCGCAGCTTAATATTTGTTTTATGATGATAGAATTTCATAAAGCGGCTAGGGTTATAGAAAAAGGAAATTCTACGCCTCATCAATTGTGTTCGACAGCGCACGCATAACTATTCCGTTTCTTCCAAGAGATTTTCTTGGATTAATTTTCAGGACTTTTTGTTTAGGTTAAAGGGTATGCAGCGAAATCACGGCGATGCGTCAAGCGCTGAAGAAAATTACATCCCTACACAACCATGTATGGCGCGCACTTCAGATTCTAAAGCGGCACGCATTCCTTCTGAATGACCAAGCAGGCGCACCCTCGATTGCGGTCATTTTCCCGCCGAGATAAATGCTCACATAAGCCCTCGGTATGCACTGGAGAACGCGACATTTCTTGTAGCGTTTCCAATATGCAGCAAATGTGCAGTGTTATGGCAGCCTATCCACTGGTTTGTATGAAAACTCAACCAATGCAAAGATATGAAAAACTTTATTTATGAGTTTGTTCTTCGTATATCATTTGGTTATATGTCTGCCAAATGACTTGAGACACGGGCAATTCTAACAGGGCCCAGTGAGCGGTGGCCAATATAAAGCTCGCGAAGCGCGTTCCGCCTGAAACTAATATAAATAGATTGATATCTGAAATGGGCGATTTACCGATTGTAAATCGCTCGTTCTTTAGCAGCGTTCCGTGATATTTCGCATGCGCATGGAGTAATCTAACGGTACCCAGAAGCACTTGAAAGTGTTCGCTAAAAATATATGGCTTCGCTGCTGACTGCGCGTTCGTTGTGTGGTGCTGGACTAGGTGGAATAAATATGGGACTCATATTCATGAGAAGTGGGCAGCGTTCTTTAATATCGCACTGCTTCGAACATTCGTTCACCGAGAAGTTCAGTGCCCCACTTAAACTGCGTCCTCGTATTTATGCATATACTCGTTTCATCATAAACACTTAGCCAGTCTGATAACTACAGACCCGCGGCGCAAAACGGTTGTGAGTGTCGTCAGCCTAACGGGTGGTTTGTTATTGCAGTCTGTATTGCAGCGAATTTTAGCAGCCAATCAAAAAAGAAATGAGCCTCTAACGGCGGGCGTTAGAATTGCTGCGAAACCCTGCGACTACTTCCACTGACCGAAAGGCATTTATACACAAAACGTAGGCTTTTCGCTGTGCCTCATCACAATGCAAGAAAGCTACAAAACGTTTCACGTTAGATAATGTCATCACTTGACAAAATGTGACTGAACCCTGAGGTGGGCCGATACCTCCTGAAATATAGAATGCTATTGGAAAATGGGGGAAGACGAAGTGCCATGAACTGGCAGGGAATGAGAAGACAATTAAAGGGGTGGTCACACAGCGGCTACTTTTCAAGAAGCTGAGTTTCTGATCATACAACCCAATTATTACGAAATGTTTAGCGACTTAGTGCTATTGCGAGCTACGAAAAACGTGACATGCTGCCAAACAATTTAACGCGACTCAATGATTGAATGCGTGGTTCTTAATGAAAGAAAAAAAGACACCTAAATTTTGTCTGCCTAGTAGTTGCCACGGCACAGTGCCTTGTTGTGAATCCGAGAAGTTAATACAAAAAGAGTAGAAAGGTAAAGAATTGAGAGCACTCACCACACAGGATCGAAGGAAAAAAGAGAAAAAAGTGACTGCTTGCCACAAAGGTGAACCAATGAACGCGACAGCACCAAATTGGAAGGTCACGCGCAGAATGGCAAACAGAAACGGAGACTTTGTGATGATTGCAGTAATTTTTGTGCGCCCAGTACCTACAGCAGAATCGTTGCGGTGAAAGTCCAAGGCCAGCCAAGACGTATGATTGTTCCTACCGCGAGATAGGCGCACGCATTCACATCAACCCTGCTCCCTCTCTGTGGAGCAAAGTACGCGTTGGAGATGAGAGCGTGTGCTGTCACGTCGTGACACTGTGGCGATGTGCGTTGATTGCGCTATCTTGCTGGCAATGGTGAAAACACCATGAATTACCCCGAGATGCCCATCACTAGCGGTAAGTGGTAAATGTAAATAGCTTTCCTTTTGAACTTTGAAGGAGGTGCTCTTTCAAGGCTCATTGATCAACGACTCGCACTCGAGATACGGAGGCCCCACGTCCGATTCCGCTCCCCAGAGTCCTTTACTAAAATATTTTTGTTTCCTACGTTTTCCTATATATAGTTACGTATACATATAAGGTGAGTGACAGGGACGCCGACGGCAAAATCTAGCAGAGAGTGTCCATATATTTGCTATAATAATAAAAGATATGCAAGTTGGGGGACACGGTCGATCGAAGGAGTCTGAAGACGGGGCACCACTCGACGAGAGCTCCACGCCGTCAGGGGATCAAAGAGGCCAGGCGAGAATTGAATATATGAACTGCGTAAAAGGCAGGTGCAGAAAAAGGTAACAACACACACCACTGCATTTCAATAATGATTTAATAGCGATGCGGTGAGCATATAAATTGGCATGCGCAGAAGGGTGCAGGTAACAACTAGTCGGAGGGAGCTACGATGCCATCGGAGTTCGCGGACGACAAATCCATTCCGCATGGCATCCATCAAACGAGTCTCGCTAGTCAATTTTAGCTCCCACACTCTAAAATGCCTGCAAGGCACTGCTCCACACCCCAGACCACGACGTCCAGTATGACATCATTAGTCAAGCTCATGCTCTTGCCGCAACTGTCTTGGGGGATGACAGCTAAGAGTGACGGGGAGGGGATGGGTGAGCTTTCTCCTGACGTCAATCGAGGGATATTCGACTGAAAACTTTTTCTGTATCTTTCACTTCGGTATCGACTTAACTATTAATAATACAGGAAGTTATGTGGTTCCACCAGCGATATCGACGAGTAGGGGACCCTGCAAAGTGTTCTAGTGGTCATTGTGGTCGACTGCTGACCAGCACGTCGCGGCGTCGGATCCTGACCGTGGTGGCCGCATTGTAGATGCACGCGAAAACGCTTCAGGCCGAAGTACCTTTACGCATGCCACGTTGAAGAACGTCAAAGAATGCAGCGGTTGCGTAGTGCTCATAGTATCAGCCTCGTCTGCAAGAGGTCTGTGGTTCGAATCCCGGTGCCGTGTAGCTTATCACCGGACTAAAAATATATCGGCGTGATAACGAAATTGCACGAAGAGGCCTGGGGTGCAGCCTAACCATTGACCATTACCGCTAATGTAATCCCTCAACAGAGAAAGATTTATTTTCTTGTGATTGTTTTGCCCCCCCAAGCCTAATTACCTTGTTAACATCTGTACCACGCGCGCTGTTCTCTGTCAATACTACTGAGGCTTTTTTTGCCCCTTTCTATATATATATATATATATATATATATATATATATATATATATATATATATATATTTATATATAATGAGATATAACAGACAGTAATGCCAAGGAATGTACAGGGGAAGTTATTAAAACCAATGGAATGTAAATAAGAAGAAAGAAAAGTGGATGAAAAAATTACCAACTGTGAGCAGGAATCGAACCTACGACCTTCAAAGGTCGCAGGAATCGAACCTACGACCTTCGAAGGTTCGATTCCTGCTCACAGTTGGTAATTTTTTCATCCACTTTTCTTTCTTCTTATTTACATTCCATTGGTTTTAATAACTTCCCCTGTACATTCCTTGGCAATACTGTCTGTTATATCTCATTATTATTGTGTTAAAAACACGGAAAAACGAGCCCTTAGGTATACACTTCTTTCCCTTATATATATATATATATATATATATATATATATATATATATATATATTGCCATGAACTATAGATTAAAATGACACTGGACCATTTCGCCATGCCCCCGAGCCTCCCCATCTTGAATATAGTTTCTGTCCAGCCCCTGGCCAGCAGCAGTGATTCATTTCAGTCGGCTCCAATCACTTCTTTTCGTCTCATACCTTGCCAACTTTGATTCAACGTTTCAATTGCTACATTCTATTGTTTTCATGCGATAGCGTTAAAACCTCGTTTCCCAGAAATTTGGGTGTCAGTGCCGGCGTTGTTGGCTGTGAGCGAAACATTATCTTTTCTGACACCAAAAAAAATAGAGATATAAGCAAATAAAGGAAAGTATGAAAGTTTCTGGGTCAGAGTGACGATCGAGGCAAGGCCGTCTGCGTAGCATGCAACTGTTCTACCTCAAAACAGCAATATTTCTTGAAAACCATTTGGAAAGAAAACACTATATATGAATGCCGTCTATAGGAACGAGTCGCATGTTGCGTGGCAGAAACGCGGAATCGTGCCAGGCTACAAAAGTTGTGAATTGGCCAAGTAACTGTTTTAAAAGTCCACTTAATACACCGCTTCAACAGAGTGAACAGCTGCGTAGGTTCGCGTGTGGCACTACAAAGAGGTAGTGGGACTTTCGCTCATTCGCAAACGAAATGAACTGCGCTTGCAACGGGCATTCAATAATACTTTGAATCTACCAAAGTTACGCGCAAAGTCATTCGATTCCTAATGGCATGATTGCGGCATGCCCCGAGAACCGATGCAAGCTAACAGTTCAGAAAGCTATATGCAAGAGACCACATTTTACCCGTGCCGACCGGGCAGAGAAAATGGCATTTACCTCTTAATGCTTTCAGACTGAATGCCATTCCCGCGGTGCCACACGGATAAGCGAAATGGCATTCGCCCAAATGCCATTTGTCACCCAATGCCATCGGCAGAACTCAATCGACTGAGAAATGCGTACTCTCGATCGCGCAGCTGATGAAGGAATTGTATAAAACTAAATTTAAGTCGACTTGAAGGAAAACTTTCGCGTATTCTATTTACAGTGATCACATGAATAAATGCCTAAAAACCTATCAACAGCAGGTAGACGCTGTAAAATAAATGCGACAGGTGCCATGTTTTACGCTGGGGATAAGACTAGCTTTGGCTGAAGTGGATATATGGCTGGTTGCAACGTCGTGAAACAAAGTAACGAACGAAATCAAACGACAGTGTAATATGCTTGGTTCTAGATTTATTTCTTCTCGGAGGTATATGTAGCTTGTAAAGTCACGTTTATTTTTCTTCTACTACTACACAATGGCGTACTACAAAAGAGAGTGTGATCGCCATTATCCGTGTCAAATGTCATTATTCATTTTGGAAGTGTGGCAACTCCGCCCAGAAAAAATGTCATTCGAGAACTGAATGCCTGCACTACCGAATGTCGTTTCCTGTCCCCGTGGGGCACGGGTATTACTCTAACACGACCTGCTCCTGAAGGGGAAGTTCAAGTGTCCTCCCATTTCTTTTTCCCGTTGGTTTCAGTTGTTTATGTGTATTAAAATACTGGAAGCTTTTTTCTAAGCGTCACTTACACTGAGTGTCACCCAGGTGTAGCATCCCGAGGTAGGGCCGGCAATGGCATAGTTTCAACCCCCCCCCTTTTTTTGGTAAGTTCGTCCTTCCAATATGTGGTCAGTCTGCAAAAAAATATCGAAACTAACTGAACGCATCTTCACGCTTCGCGCAATAGACCTTTTTCAAGCACACTAGCGCCGCCAACTGGCGCGCTAGCGCTTATGGAAAAATTTGGTACACGACAGCAGCAGTCGCGACGAGCGCACGAGCCTTACGCTTCAAATTTTCGAGCTTTTCAGATCAAGAGAACTCGGCGAGATGCTATATAATACTGCTTGATTCACTCGCAAACTTCAATGTTTGGGTGCGATGGCCTGTCTACGATTTTCGCTTGTCCCCCTGTTAAAACAGCTGAGTGGCTCAGAGGCGTCACCTAATTATTATTATCCTTTAGCGTCAGTCCGCCTCCGGTGTTGATAAAAAACAGTACAACTTGGTTGTCTAAAAGGTACAAGCACTGTGCATAAATTCACGGATGCGATAGAAATGAATGTCCTTTGACGCGGTTTACGAGTAAATTGTATGGTTTTGTTATATTGAAAGAGCGCTCCAGAAATAAGCGCAAAGAACTTCCAGGACAGGAACTGTGGTGAACGTACAGCTTTGTACAAAACAATCTTACCGACAGAACAGCAACAGTCCAGCTTGGAACTCTGAAATTAGATCAGCTTAAAATGGCAACCCCTCAAGGCTCCGCATCTCGCCACTCCATTTTAATACTGCCACAATAAAACTGTCGAATACATTGAAAGAAATACATGGCATAAGCCACGCCCTCGATTTAGATGATCTAACCATCTGGACAACCGGTGACTCTTCAGGAGCTCAGCAGGATGCACTTTAAGAGGCAGTGGCCTGCACCGAAAATTACCTCTATGTTTCTGGGCTCAAATGTGCGCCAGAAAAGTCGGAGCTTCTTCGGTTGAAAGCCAGAACAAAGGGAAGGCCTGCAACAGGTGAAATGCCGGAACCAACGCTTTCGTGGAATGGAGTGTTGATCCCTAAAGTGGAATTGCTCAGAGTCCTGGGTGTAGACATCCACAAAGACAGATCGGGCGCAGCCACATCACCGAAGCTTTAAGCAACCGTAACACAAATTGCACACTTGGTACGACGGGTATCAAACAAAAGATACGGCTTGAAAGAACACGACATCATCAAATTGATCTAAGCACTCACCGTCCGCAGAATTACTTACGGAACCACTTACTTGCATCTCAAGACTTTTGAAATACAAAAACTGAATACCCTTATACGTAATGCCATCAAAACTACGATAAAAATTTGTTAACCTGCTTCCACACAGTGACTACTACGCTTAGGCCTCCACAACAACTGGGAGGATGTCGTCGAAGAACACAAAGTAACTCCACTAGAACGGCTTTAACTAACTGAAACTGGGCGAGTGACACTTCGAAGATTGGGTTATACTGAAGCAATGCAACAAAGTGATAAGAAAAGGAACATTTTAGCAACGATTAGACAGGATATCTGAGTAGCCCGCATTACACAAAATATGTATTCTACCTATCATCTCGAAAAAAGAAAAACCAGAATACAGAAGCTCCAACAAGATTACGGTCTTGATCCGCACACAATTATACACTAATGCACCAAAATACCGAGAAATCCCAGCACATGCTGTCAGCGTAGTCGACAGCGAAGGCAAAGAGAGAACATCAGCTAGCATTTTACCTACAGAAATCGACACGGCAGAAGAAACAGCGATAGCGCTAGCAGTCTCAACCAGTACTGGCACAGCAGTAATACTAACCGATTTGCAAGCAGCTTGTCGAAATTTTCAGAAAAGAAGACTTTCTAAGCAAGCCTTGGAACTTTTCGCCACTGCAGCAAAGACGAATCTGCCAGACACGTGCATCGTTTGGACTCCATGTCACGAGTCCCTGATGAGAAATAAGGTAGCCAATGTTTGCGCCCGAGCTCATATTCACAGGGCCATCCCACAGGACTTGCTAAGGAAGAAGGAAGATGTACCCTAAAAGTACAACGATATATTGCAGCACTACAGGCTAAACAGAAGAATTTGTCCGCCAGCTCACACCAGCCTGACTCGGGAAGAGGCAGTAACCTCCAGGAAGCTGAAAACTAACACCTTAGTTCACGGTACGCTGCTTCACCGCATCTCACCAACCAAGTACTCGTACGCATAAAAGCACTGTAATGTCCCGGAAACACTATTCCATATGGTATGGTGATGCAGACAAAGCCCTGGAGCCACTAGACTAACTGAAGAGCAATGGGACCTAGGCCAAGTTATCAGACCCACACCTGAAGAATCAGAGCAAAATAGTTCAACGGGCACGGGAGATGGGGAACGTCCGCGGCTACCTGGAATAAAGAGGCCACCCACCTTGGGCGCACAATGCGTTTGCTCAAATAAAAGTTTGTTCTCTCTCTCTCTCTCTCTCTCTTGTTCAAATAAAATACATTGACTAGACCGCTGAGCCCCGCTCGCAGCCTTGACACTGTAACTGCAGGTTTGAATAAAGCCTACAGGGCAAAAAAAGAAAAAAAAGATGCAGAACTAGGAAAAAAATATGCACACCAAGAACGCTCACATTATGACTGACAGGTTATCGCACATGTTAACAAACATATATATCAAAATAGGGGTGCATCACGCATGTCACAAAGAGGTACAAAAAGACTAACAACCAAGATGCGTTTGTATAGTTGATCAATGAAGTTGAGTTTCATGTGTTGTAGCGATAGCGAAGGTTAATTGACCTAAACAAGGCGCGCGGTGTTCTTTATGATACGTTTCAGATATTTGCCATGTGGTCTGGTTAGGGTGATTGTGCAAGATTACCGGGCCTTCAAAAATAAATATGGATTTTCATGACTGAAATTTTGAGTTGTGATGAGATGGCTTCATTCAATAAATTTCTATGTTCTCCGAGGCTCGTGTTGATACAACAACCAGCGTGACCGATGTATGAATGTGAACACAAGAGGAATTCAGTTAGCAACTCTTGCACAACAATTAAAAGAACAGTTGACATGCCTGTCATAGCACTTTTTTCTGCCTACTGCAGACCCCCGCGACCTTTTTGCGCCCTACGGAAGAAAATTTACTAATCTTATGGCGCGAAAACGTGATCCTCCGCTCGTATCGCTTCCAAACTTCTTTTCAGTCCTATGCATAGAATAACTGCAATATTCTTAGTTTCTTCATGGGTGACGGTCGTCCGAATTGATCTTCGTTTGCAGTGTGAGAGAGCTGTTCACAAAACGATGCAATATGATATAGGCAGGTCAGCACACCTAGAAACTATTGGTTATGCATGTGCCCAAGTTTATTTCTTCTCACTGAGTGTAAGTACGACATCATTATTTCTGATTGAACAATATTTTAATGCGCCAACGCGAAATTCAATAATATGTTGCCCCACTCAATGCGGAATATACTGCCAGCAACCGTGTTTCGCATTAACACTTAAGAATCTCATAAGAAACGGCAAATTATAATAGCAAGGTATCTCGCACGTGAATTATAGTTCCATCTCTCCGTCTTTAAACACGTTTAAAATGTGTTTTAGGGACGAAGCTCCTATATAAGGGCGTGGGTCTGTCCATTCCTCCTATGTATGTATGTATGTATGTATGTATGTATGTATGTATGTATGTATGTATGTATGTATGTATGTATGTATGTATGTATGTATGTATGTATGTATGTATGTATGTACGTATGTATGTATGTATGTATGCATGTATGTACGTGCCCTCCTATAGTTCTACATTTACAAACTGCCCACTACTTCGTCCTTGCAAACATCCCACTATGCCCCATCACCGATCTGCCACTTCACCGACCATAAAGCCGTTATAATGAAGGGAGAACGGAAGCGACGTATAGCTACCACTTATGAATTTGAGAATTCTTGTATAACTATACAGTATTTGTACATATAACCCTCCAGAGCTTCGCCCCGCTCATCAATATTCACTCCGTAGATACGCTATGATGTTTATTTTTTGCAGCGCGTTACCTGTGCATAAAAATATGAAAAACATCTATAGCTGTAAGACTTCTCTACACTCTTGGTTTAACAGCTCAATCAAACAGTGATGATAATAAAAGCTTTAGCGCTTTATGAGCAGTTCATTGCTGAATAGCTGTAAATTCAGTGTTCTAGCTAAGATTCCTCACGATACCATGTTTTGACCACACGTATCGGTACGCAACAACTCGCATGCCGCTCGTCTCCTACGTTCAATGTACGCCCACCCGGTGACACCTACAATGACTGCATTTTTCATTTCACATTTCATGCGTAGATGTACGTGCAGATGCATTCGGACCCTATTTAACGAGCGGTGGCAAGTCCTTTTCGTTTTGTGCTCGAACGGCGCCAATGAGCAGCGGCTCGAAAAAGAGACGGTTCTCTCGCGTTACCAATGCTTCCCATAGTGCTCCGCGCGCCAGTAATGTGTTGTGGGATTGCTTGAAAAACGTCTACCAACTTCGCGAGTGGAGCGACAAACGCGTCATATACGTAGCGCTGCACACACGGGCGTTTCGTGCACGCACACTAGAGGTTCGTCAGTGCATTGGCGCGCAAATCGCTAAGATAAGCAGGTCTCACCCGACGGGGATCTTAAACTCTCAGCTGAACGTGTGTGTTGTAGTGGAGCATACGCACCAACGCGTATGCGCCTTCGGAAGAGAACAAAAAGCCCCGTGCTTTGATTGCATGAGAACCTGGGCCCACATCACTGAAAGCCCTAAGAAGTTTCTTCGGCATCTGCTCCTACTTTCGTCGCTTCGTACACAACTTCGAGTCCATCATCGCACCTCTGACTAGTCTGCTTTCCAACAGCACAGGTATATTTGCATGGTCACCTGCATGTGACGACGCATTTCGCCAGCTGCGCCGCCTGCTGACCTCACCACCTATTCTTCACCACTACGACCCCACTGCTGCCATAGAAATTCACACCTATGCAAGTGGCGTCGGTCTTGGCGCAGTTTTGGCACAACTGAAAGGCACCCAAACCGAATACGCAGTCGCTTATGCAAGTCGCGCTCTCAAGAAGGCTGAATTGAATTACTCTGTGACAGAGGAGGAGTGTTTGGTTATAATCTGGGCGCTCACGAAGTTTCGCCCGTACCTTTACGGCCGTCCTTTCGACGTGGTCACAGACCATCACGCTCTATATTGGCTGTCCACCTTGAAAGACCCTTCCGGACGCCTGGGGCATTGGGCACTTTGATTGCACGAATACGACATCCATGTCGTATATCGTTCCTGTCGCAAGCATGCGGATGCCGATGCACTTTCCCGATCGCCAATAACACGAGATGTGGCTTCTCTGTCACCCCTTTTTACCACCTTGTTACCACTCGACAGCACTAAAATGCTTTCGGAGCAGCTTGAAGACCCATACCTTGCTTGTTACTCGACTACCTTACCGATCCGTCTGCGGCCCCTTCCACGAGAGCGCAACGCCGGCAAGCAGCCCACTTTTGCATACGAGACAATATTCTGTACCGCCGCATACATGCCTGGAGGTCGAAAGTGGCTCCTCGCTGTCCGTTCTCATATGCGCTTTGACATCTGCATGAATTTCCATGCAGATCCCCAAAGTACTCAAGCAGGTGTCCTGAAAAACTACGAAAGTTTGCGCCAACAATATTACTGGCGAGGAATGTATCGCTTTGTACAGAAATACGTTCAGTCCTGCACCACTTGCCAACAGAACAAGACACCTCCGCGGCACCCTACTGGCATGTTACAGCCTCTCCCGTGCCCGGCTCGCCCATTCGATCGCGTGTATATCGACCTCTAAGGCCTCTCCCATATAGTGGCTCTGGAAACCGGTGGATTATTGTCGGCGTCGATCATCTGACACGAAACGCTGACACTGCAGCTCTACCGGCAGCGACCGCT
Organism: Rhipicephalus annulatus; assembly: GCA_013436015.1. Taxonomy (NCBI): domain Eukaryota; kingdom Metazoa; phylum Arthropoda; class Arachnida; order Ixodida; family Ixodidae; genus Rhipicephalus; species Rhipicephalus annulatus. The sequence continues at coordinate 350,787 of WOVY01009848.1, forward strand.
CACAAAGTTGCACTCTTCATTCTCCGCAGCTTCATTCTACGCCAGAATGCTTCACGGGAATTACTCAGTGATAGGGGTCGAGCGTTACTGTGAGAGGTCCTCCAAGCTGTCCTCGCTGAATGCAACATCATCCACCGGAAATCTACCGCATACCATACACAAACAAATGGTCTCACTGAATGGTTCAACCGCACACTTGGTGACATGCTGAGGATGTACACCTCCTCCAACCAGACTAACTGGGACGCTGTATTACCTTTTGTTACCTTCACTTGTAACACCGTGGCGCGAGCGACTAACAGTTTTTCCCCGTTCTTTCTGTTGTACGGCCGCGAACCTTCCCATCCACTCGACACTATACTCCCCTACCGCCCTGGTGCATCCGAGTTCTCCCCGATTTCGGAAGTCTTTAGATACGCTGAAGACTGCTGTCAGTTGGCTCGGTCTCTGACAAGTGAGGCTCAAGGTCTACAAAAGACTCGACATGACGACCTTCACCACATGGCTCCTACGTTTCGTGCTGGCTGCCTTGTGTGGCTTTGGGTGCCCCCGCACGTTCCTGGCCTGTCTTCTGAACTTCTGGCCCTGTACCATGGTCCGTACCGTGTCATTGACGCGAACTCCCCGGTGAATTACATCATCGAGTCACTAACACAATCACCAGATTTGCGCCGTCGAGGACGCGAGACTGTACACGTCAACCGTCTCAAGCCGTACTACGACCCCCTCATTGTGCCTACTCCCAGAGTCACCAGGATGGCTACTCTTCACCTCGGCGGTATTGTAGTGGAGCATACGCACCAACGCGTATGCGCCTTCGGAAGAAAACAGAAATCCGCGCGCTCTGATTTCACAAGAACCTGGTCTGCCTTTGCCAGACTTGCCGTGCAGCTATTTTTTGTTGCGACCTCGTTGTGACATCTGTGGTTCAATAAACATCATCACAGTGTACTGAATCTTCCCTCGCTTTCGCTTTGTCGCCAGTGAATCTCACAAATGAGGGCATGTGGACCTATAATGCGTACACATAGCAGCCTATATGCAGATATCCCTCTATTTTCTCCCTAGAGCACGCAGGAAGCATCTCGTCGTGCCAACTACGGAGCTTGTCTCATATACCGTCATACGACAACACAAGTGTGCGTGTGTCCTCCACCCTGGTCACATCCTCTTTCCCTGGCAAGCTCCACGTAAGCGGCCACTCTCCGCTACAGTCATACGACGTGTAGTGTTTCATGTCACGCGTTGACCGATAGCGAATGAGCTACGTAAAAGCGTACGAATATATATTATATATCTTTTGGTATTAGGAGAAACATCGTAAGCAATGCGAACAAGGATATAGCGTCATATTCCCGTTGGGTATAAATAATTATTTCGCTTTGCGTATTACATGGGCCGAGCGAACTCGACTACAGCACAAAGGGAAAGGAGATAGCGTAACACCACAACTCTGCATAGGGGCATTGAGATAATCATGCGTTAACATTGACATAAATACTGCGGCGGCTGTGACTCTCCACGACGCGCGTGTCAGAGAGCACTTGATTGATAACGGTGCGAGCGAGTATCGTATTACAGAAAGTAATAATGCCCACGCGTTCAGAGGGCACCATCCTGCATGGTGGGTATGTTTTGCAATAAGATTGACTGTCAGCTTAGAAGTGATTATTACCACTGATACTTTTGGTATCTAGGTGTCTTTGCTTCATAAAAAATGTTAGCATAATTTGTGAAGTCAAATACAGCGCCTCCCAGTTAGAATGTACCCGCGCTAAGGCCTCGACTAATTCAACACGATAGCTATGCTGCTGCAAGGCGTACTCAATAGTAAATCACAAATGCATCTGGATAATAAAAAATGGCAGCATATCCACGGAGTGAATGATGGAGAGTGGGGCGAAGAATTCGTCCGTCCATTCGTTCTTGCTTCCGTCCGTCCATGCGTCCGTCAGTGTGACCGTCCATGCGTCCATCAGCCCGTCCGTGCGTGCGTCTGTTCGTGCGTCCGTTCCTGCGTTCGTCCATGCAGCCGCCCCTGCGTCCGTTCATGCGTCCTTCCATGCATCTCTCTATGTGTCCGATGATGATGATATATGGTGTTTTTTGGCGCAAGGGCCATTTGATGGCCAAAGAGCGCCAATTCATGGGACATGGAATGTGGACGATGATTGTGATTAGCGGCTGTATAAGGGCTATAAAAATCCTCGCGGTAAGGCGGGTAAAAACATACAAGTAATAAAATGATGACCATGCCGTGAAATGTGTGTGTGGTGTGAATAGATGACAAAAGTTGGTGATAATAAAAGACGATGGTGGATATGTATGGCTTTAGCACAAGTGCCTCACACGTTCATACCCTTGCATCCAAGGGCCGTGAGGCACGTGCTTTCTTGTGTAATCACCGCAGCAAAAACCTCTCTGGAGAGGTCATGCTACGGGATGCCCGGGTATATGACATGAAAACTATGAATTTCTTCAAAAAACGCTAACAATGATTTGTGACTAAAAAGCGGTTCCCTACCGACGAACATTGCAGGGTGTAAAGGTATATGTTGTCGGTAGGGTAATGGGAAGTGTTGTCTTCTTAGAGTGTCTAACTGTTTACATTGGATTAAAACGTGAAGAACTGTTAAAGCCTCACCACATTTATCACACAATGGTGGATCACCACCGGATAAAAGATGTGTGTGTGTCGTGTATGTGTGCCCTATCCTGAGTCTTGTTAGCGTTACCTCTGTTAGACGTGATTTTGATACTGGTGGCCAATGGCCAAGGTGTGGCTTGATAACGTGTAGTTTGTTTTGTGTGTGTGTATCCCACTTGCTCTGCCAGTAGTCCCTGAGGTTTAGTTTGAGAGACGGCTTAAGATCAAGGGCCGGGATTGATATGGATGAAATGGCGTTGCTCTCATGGACGGATGCAGCGAGCTGATCCGCCCTCACGTTGCCTTGGATCTCACGGTGCCCTGGCACCCAGCACACTACAATATGTTGTTTGTGCGTGTAGAGTGTGCACAAAATGGAGTAAAGTGAGACAAGGACTGGGTTTTTTTGTTTTTTAAGACTGTGCAGAGCCATTACCACACTGAGGGAGTCTGTATAACATACTGCTTTTTGTATTTGTAATTGTTTGATGTGTTTAGCTGCCACCAGTATCGCGTGAGCTTCCGCTGTGAAGATACTTGTGCGTGGATGTAGAGGGCCAGCATCCGAAAAGGATGGGCCGACAGCAGCGTAGGACACAGAGGAGTTAGTCTTGGAGGCATCTGTGAAGAACTCAGAACATGTGTATTTGTATGGAAGTTCCAGAAAGTATGTTCGGATATGGGCAATAGGTGCATGTTTTGTAACCTCTAGGAAAGACACATCGCAGTCTATAGTCTGCCACTGCCACGGTGGCGGGTATGCTACAGGAGCCATTAAACTGTGTTCAAGTGACACTTCAGTTTCTTCAGCTAGACACTTCAGGCGAATTGAGAAGGGCTGCCTCATCGAAGGCCTGTTTTGAAACAGAGTTGAGCTCGACAAATCATTAATTGTAGAGTATGAGGGGTGCTTCTTGTCTGCTTTCACCTTGAGGAAATAAACAAAGGACATGTAAGTTCTCTGCAGATGAAGCGACCACTCATTTGACTCAACATAAAGGCTTTCTACGGGGCTGGTGCGAAAAGCACCCGTAGAAAGGCGGATGCCCAAATGGTGCACGGGGTCAAGCATCTTCAAGGCACTTTGAGTGGCAGACTGATAGACAATGGCCCCATAATCTAAGCGGGTACGAATAAGGCTTCTATAGAGGTTCATGAGGCATTGCCTATCACTACCCCACGTAGTACGTGACAACACTTTTATAACATTCATGGCTTTTAAACATTTTGTTTTTAAATACTTGATGTGCGGTACGAAGGTATCTTGTTGTCCAAAATTAAGCCTAAGAATTTATGCTCGGCTTTGACGGACAGACGTTGCCGTTCAGCCGAATGTCAGGTTCCGAGTGCATGCCTCCCTTTCGAGAGAACAAGACACGCGTGCTTTTTTGTGGGTTAAGTCGAAATCCGTTTTCGTCTGCCCATTTGGAGACCTTATTTAAACCCATCTGAACCTGCCGCTCACACATGGCTAAGTTGCAAGACTTGAAGCCAAGCTGAACGTCGTCGACATATGTACAATAGAACATCATGCGGGGAATGGACAAGTGCAAAGAATTCATTTTGATGATAAAAAGTGTGCAACTAAGCACACCACCTTGTGGCACGCCTGTTTCCTGGACAAATGTTTGGGAGAGCACAGTGCCTAGACGGACACGGAATGTCCGGTTTGACAGGTAACTTTCGATTATATGAAACATTCTTCCGCGCACACCAAGGTGGGACAGGTCTCTTAGAATTCCGAAACGCCATGTTGTATCATACGCCTTTTCGATATCGAGGAACACAGAGAGAAAATATTGTTTATGGACGAAGGCGTCGCTTATCTGTGCCTCGATACGAACAAGGTGGTCTGTGGTGGATCTACTTTCTCGAAACCCGCACTGAAATGGGTCGAGCAAATTGTTTGTTTCAAGAATATGTAGAAGTCGGCAGTTTATCATTTTTTCGAATACTTTGCACAAGCAGCTTGTAAGTGCAATAGGCCTATAACTTGAAGCTAAAGAAGGGTCCTTGCCCTCTTTCAAAATGGGAATAATAATAGCCTCTTTCCAGGAGGTAGGGATAGTGCCAGAAAACCAGATGGCATTGTATAAACAAAGTAAGGTTTTTCGTGTTTCGGCTGGTAGGTTTTTAACATTTCATACACCACACGGTCAGAGCCTGGGGCAGAAGTACTGCAGGAGTTTAGAGATGTTCGGAGCTCAGCTAGACTGAAAGCTTGGTTATATGCCTCGTATCTAGTGGATTTATGTTCTAGTTTCTGCTTTTCTATTCTTCTTCTGTATTTTTGGAAAGTGTCAGTATAGTGGGACGAGCTGGATACCCGTTCAAAATGTGCACCGAGGAAGTTTGCCTGATCTTCCAAGGTATCACCCTGAGTGTTTACGAGTGGAAGTGTGTGTACTTGTTTTCCTGCTATCCTACCGACCATGTTCCAGACTTTAGCCTCCTGTGTGTATGAAGTGATCCCTGACAAAAACTTCTGCCAGCTTTCTCTTCTGGCCTGCCGACGCGTTCTCCTGCCTCGAGATTTTATTTTCTTAAAGCTCTCAAGATTTTCCGCTGTCGGCGAGTTCCGCAGCAACCTCCATGCCCTGTTCTGTTCCTTTCGCGCATTTTGACACTCAGTGTTCCACCACGGAACGTGTCGTTTGCCGGGCAGTCCAGATGTTTGTGGAATGCACTTGGCTGCTGCGTCAGTAAGAAAAGCCGTGAAGTATTGCACAGCTTTATCTATGCCTAATCCGCATATGTCGGTCCAACTTAAGTGTGTTATCTTTTGAAATTGTTCCCAGTCGGCTTTGTTCACCAGCCATTTGGGAACATGTGGAGGACATTCATATGTTATTGGTGTACTTAAAACTAAAGGAAAATGGTCACTTCCGTATGGATTATTTATGACTTTCCACTGAAGTAATGGTACAAGTGAAGGAGATGCGATACTGAGATCTATGGAGGAGTAAGTATTGTTTGCAAGGTTATAATATGTTGCCTCTTTTCTATTCAACAGACATGCACCTGATGAAAAGAGGAACTGTTCAATGAGACGACCTCGTGCATCACATCGACAGTCACCCCATAAACCACTGTGTGCATTCAGGTCCCCTAGAACCAAATAAGGTTCTGGTAACTCATCTACTAAAGACTGGAAATCATGTTTTTCCAGGCGGTGTTGCGGCGGTATGTATAAAGAGCAGATGGTGACGAGCTTATTCAATAGAACTGCTCGAACAGCCACTGCCTCTAGGGATGTTAGTAGTGGTAGATGACTGCATGCTACTCCTCGATTAACTATAATGGCTACACCACCAGATGACGCCACAGCATCATCTCTGTCCTTTCGGAAGACAACATATTGACGCAAGAAACTTGTATTCTTGGATTTTAAGTGTGTTTCCTGTACACACAGCACTTTTGGAGAATGTTTGTTTAGAAGTTCTTGGACATCGTCGAGGTTTCGAAGTAGTCCTCTGACGTTCCATTGTATAATTTGTGTCTCCATTATGGGAGTAAAGAAGTGCTGTGTGTACGAAATGAGTGTGGCTGGTGTCTAAAAAGAGAAGTTACTTATCTTACAGAGCCTTTAGAAGGCCCTGTAATTACCGTTTTGTCTTTTTTAGAGCGGTCGAGGGAACCCCGCCGCTCCTTTGGCGCAGTCTGCGCCGGTGCGGTTGATGTGTCCATCGCCTCAGGAGAGGCGACAGATAATGTTTTTGTTGTAGGCTTCGTCGTGACAGACGGAGCCTTAAACCCCACCGGGCTGGAGGTCGAGGGGACCTCTTTAGTTTGTGTGGTGCCCTGGCTGCTGCCAAGGTTCACAGGAGCATTCGGTGGGGCTGTATTCGAAGAGGGTGGGGCAGCCGAGGCTGCTTTCCCCATGGGGGCTTGTGGCGTTTGCCTCGGCACGCTGGGCGTGGTCCAAGGCATTGCCAAAAACCGAAGTGGTGCTGACCCCCCTCGCACCACTTCGGCATACGATGTGTTCCCAGCAAAATGCGGGGAAACGCGCTGCCGCGCTTCACGGAAGCTTATGTTCAATTTAAACTTTGTATTAATAATTTCTTTTTCGATTTTCCAGGCCGACGCATGACCTGGAATATGCAGGATGGTCACCCTCACAGTTTGGACAGTGGACTTGTAGCTGACAGTCATCGTCAGCAGTATGGCCTTTGGTGCCGCATTTCGCGCAAGTAAGCTGTCCTCGGCAGCTCTGGGAGCCGTGCCCGAACCTCTGACACTTAAAGCAGCGCCGTGGATTGGGTATGTATGGTCTGACTGGCAATTTAAGATATCCTGTTGCTATTTCAGTGGGGAGGGTGCTAGATGCGAAAGTTAATATGATGTGCTTCGTTGGTATTTCCTTAATTTCTCTTTTTATTTTGATACGCTGCACCTGAATGACGTTTTCCTCTTTCCAGCCTGTTAGAAGTTCATCATCAGAGAGGTCCATCAGGTCTCCATCTGATACAACACCCTTCACTGTGTTCATGGTTCGGTGCGGTGTGATTGTGATAGGCTGATCCCCAAATGCTGTGAGTTTATGTAGTTTCTGGTACTGTGCGTTGTCTTTTAATTCGAGTAACAGGTCCCCACTGGCAGTCTTTGTGGCCTTGTAGCCTGCGCCCAGCGTTCCTATGAGACATTTGGACACAAGGAAAGGTGAAATACATCTAGCTTTCTTTTCTGTACTTTCACAGTGAATTATGTGGTATTTGGGGAAGTTATCTTTTTTGTTTGGAACAAGCTCGAAAATTGCATCGGTGCGCCACCTCTTGGAGGGGCGATTATTTGTAAGAGGGCTAGGGGTTCTCATAAATTTGATAGCTTATTCGGTGGCCATGCCAGCCACCCACCACCGAGCCCAACAAGGGGACGCTGCGAGACGCGAAGGAGGCGCAGGCGCCAGCCGTACATGGCCGCTATAACCTAATATATCTACCCAAGGTTGGATATTTACACTAGGTTAACCCTTGCCGCCAGGAAAAATTGGAAGTAAAATGAAGTGAGGAGAAGACAGGAAAGATGTAAAGTGAGAACAAAAGATGAAGATGTAGGGAGAGAGAGATAGGAAAAGGCGACTGCCGATTTCCCCTGGGTGGGTCAGCCCAGGGGTGCCGTCTACGTGAAGCCGGGGCCAAAGGGGTGTGTTGCCTCTGCCGGGGGGCCTTAAAGGTCCAATCACCCAGCGTCGGCTCAACCCCCAGGATCCCCTTTTCCCCGGACACGGCAAAGCCACGCACGGCTAGGCGTGGGAGGGAGTAGAAACTCCCCCGTTAGCTCGGGTCCGTGGTAACGCTGCACACCAAACGCCTACTTGCGCAGGCGCTCTCTATGTGTCCGTTCGTCCATCTATTCAACACTCCAAGTACCACCATCTCGCATCTTTTCATTATATATTCCCCATATAGAAGCACCGCCATCTAGCGGACATTCCAAGGACTAAACGAGAGGTGGCACACGCACACTTTCTTACGGCTTGCGCTTCGGGCCCACTTCCCACCTTTAACGACCTCGAGTTCATGGTATATACTAATTCACTGTATTCATGGCACTGCGGCCGAACGCTCGCTAAACCTTTCGAAAACCAAGGAGGTTACGCCCAGCGAGTATGACGTAGCAAACTTTGTCAGTCAGATAGTGCTCAATGTACATGCCAATGGCTGCTAATGGGAAATGAGAGGCGGAGAATTCGGCTTTTACTTTCTTACGGCTTGCGCTTCGTATCTACTTCCCATTTTTAACCACTTCGAGTTCATTTATGGTATATACAAGTTCATTGTATTCATGGCACTGCGGCTCAACGCTCGCTAAACCTTTCTTAAGCTAAGGAGGTTACACCCAGCGAGTATAACGTAGCAACCCTTTCTTGTCAGATAGTGCTCAATGTCTGTTTATTTATTTATTTTTATTTAATATACCACAAAGGCCACCCAACAGGGGGCTTTACATGAGGGTGTGGGCAAACAATATAGGGTTAATAAAACAATGATTCTATGGCATTTTTAAATCTATCCGTGTTGCTATGATGGATGACACTTGGGGGAAGATCGTTCCAGTCCCTGGCTGCTTGAGCGAAGAAGGAGTGATGGTGGGCTGTGGTACATGCAGGAGGTGGGTACACGGCCTTGTGGTGGCTTGTGCGGGCTGAAGTACGATGAGCTGATTGAATGGGACAGTTGTAATGAAACGTATGATACATTTTGTGATACAAGGATAGTCTGGAAACCTTACGGCGTAGGTCAAGGTTAGGTAGATCTGCTATTCTTTTAAGGGTGGTAACACTGGTATGATACGAGTAATCTGAGTAGATGAATCTAACTGCTCGGTTTTGAATTAGTTCGATGGACTTACTTAGGTTAATTTGGAATGGGTCCCAAATGGCGGATGCGTACTCTAGTTTTGGGCGAATTAGTGTTTTGTAGGCTAGTAATTTGACTGATGGAGGGGCAAGATGCAAGTTACGACGAAGGTAACCGAGAGCTCTGTTAGCATTGTTAACTATTTTACTTACGTGAAAAGACCAGTTTAGATTCTGTGAAATGTTAACACCGAGATATTTAATGGAACTTAGGGAAGAAACTATGGAGCCATTAATATTATAGTTAGTGGTGGGTAAGTTTTGGCGTCTGTGAAATGAAATAAGTGCAGTTTTATTAGTATTTAATACCATGAGCCATTTGCGACACCACTCGTCCAGCTTTAGTAGGTCCTGCTGGAGAGTAATTGTATCTGAAACGTTAGTAATAGGTCGGTAGATTACACAGTCGTCGGCAAAGAGGCGGATGTTAGATGAAATGTTATCGGGTAAATCATTGATGTAAATTAAGAAGAGGAGGGGTCCTAGAACTGTACCTTGTGGCACACCGGAGATTACGTTGGAAAGGGAAGAGGGCGTATCGTTAGCTTCAACAAATTGCTGACGGTTAGTGAGGAAGGCCTGAATCCAATTGTAGACAAGTTGGTTAAGGCTTAATTGGGAGAGTTTTAGTTGTAGGCGGTTGTGGGGAACTTTGTCAAAGGCTTTCTCAAAGTCAATAAAAAGGGTGTCAACTGGTATGTTAAGGTCTACACTAGCGCTTAAGTCATGGATGAATAGTGCAAGCTGAGTATCGCATGAGAGTCCCCTTTGGAATCCATGTTGGTTAGGGTGAAAAAATTTAACTGAGGTAAGGAAGTTAGCGATTTGTGAATGAATTATATGTTCCATTATTTTTGAACAGACGCTGGTTAAGGAAATTGGCCGGTAACTAGATGAACCAGGCTTAGGAACCGGAACGATCTTACCCACTTTCCAGTCGTGAGGAACGATGCCGGATGAGAGTGATTGCTGAAAAATATAGGAAAGAATGACACTGGTGATTTCTTTGGTGTTTTTGAGCACCTTAGCATTTATACCATCGATGCCGCAGGATGATGTAAGTTTTAACGATTCGATAATTTTCTGGATGCCCTGAGGTGAAAAAATGACGTCCGGCATGGTAGGGTAGTTGTGGGGGGAGACATCAGGGAGGTTTTCAATCGGTTCTCTGGTGAAAACGGAAGAAAAGGTATGGTTTAGTTCTTCTGCTACTGCATTATTCGCGATAGGCTGTCCAGTTGGATCCATTATTGATATGCATTTGTTTTCGTTTCGCGGGTTAATCACTCTCCAAAATTGTTTTGGGTTAGTGCGGAGTAAGTTGGGCAAGGTGGTATTATTAAACAGCCGCTTCGCTTTATCGATGGCAGAGCAGAATAGTTTCGTGGCAGTCTGGTATTTTTGCCACGCCACAGGATTGTTGCTGTTTTTTGCGGCGCGAAATTGTCGTTTCTTTTTGTTTTTGAGCCTCTTGAGTTCAGGATTAAACCAGCGGGATGTGCTACGTTCACTAATCGTAATTGTTGGAATGTAAGTACTAATAAGCTCATGCATTTTAGATTTAAACATTAACCAATTTTCAGTGACAGATCGTTTGTTAAAATCTTTAACTACAAACTGACAGAAGTTTGTTAGTTCTTTATTGAAATTATTATAATCACCCTTATCGTATAAGGTAAGCTTTTTTCTTGTTTTGTGTGGGCGCTTCAGCCTACATTGGAATGTGCCATGAATGACCTTATGGTCGCTGATTTCGTCGAGGTACGAAAGCGAAGTGATTCTATCAGGATGGGTTGTTAGTACTAGATCAAGTATATTGGCTGAGTGTTTAGATTGCCTCGTTGCTGCATTAACAATTTGAGTTAAAGCGAATGTTAAACATGTATCGACGAAGTTGCTTTCAATGTTTTGTTTCGATGTAACAAGGACGAGGTCAGACCAATCTATGTTCGGAAAATTAAAGTCGCCGAATAGGACAACTGGTGCATTAGGGAAATGAATCTTTAGTGATTGTAGCGCGTCATGAAACATTGGTATAAATGTACTGTCGGAATCAGGTGGGCGATAGCATGCACCTAAGACTACGTGGGGTTGAATGGCTTTACAGCACACAAACACCATTTCGAGTGAGGTTGGTATATTGATACGATAGCAGCCAAGGTCACGGTGAGTAGCAATGAGCACGCCACCACCACGCCTGCCATCTCGGTCGGTACGAAAAATATTGAAATCTGGATAAGAAGGGAATATTTCACCGCTGATGACAGACGAGTTTAACCACGTTTCGGTTAGCACTATAACGTTGGAATCTGAAGAGTCAATTAAACAGGACAAGATATCCCGCTTTGGTAGTACGCTCCTGATATTAGTAAAAAGAAACGATAAATAGTCCTTGGGACCGTAAGGGCAACCACTAGCTAACTGCTACGGCGTGCGAAGAACGACTTGTTGATTAACCGGGTCATACACGTAGGTGTTCTTCCCTGCTACAAGTTTGTTATGACGAAGGCTGCTGGGAAAAGTTTGAGTTTTTTTGAACTCGACCAGTTTTTTACGGGCTAGGCGTGTGGCTGGTGAAAAATCTTGCACAATGTTAACATTGGGATGGTTGTGATCTCTACTAGCAGTTAGTACCTTTTCCTTATCTTTGAAATGGGTGAATTTTACTAGAACTGGTCTAGTTTTATTCGGCGAAAAGGTACCGAGTCTGTGTGCGCGTTCTATGTCTTTCAGAGCAATAGTTAATTTGAGGTGCTCGCTTGAAAACCTGATAATCTTTTCCTCAGATTTTGTCCAACTTTCGTTAGACTCATCATCTATCCCGTAGAACACTAAGTTATTTCGCCGCGCTCTATCTTCGGCGTCATCAGTGCGTGCAGTCAGCTGCTCAATCTGATGCGCGTTTGCCTCCGCGAGTGCATGCACACTCTTCACGTCAGCTTTGATCGCCGTCAGCGATTGGCACTCCCCTTCAATTTTCGTAAGTCTCTCTTTTATGTCTTTCAGCATTTTATCGTTATCAGCCTGTTTATCTCGGATACCTTTGATTTCGCTAAGTAGTGCTGATTGGCCTGTTTTTAGTTCGCGCAAGGCTGCTAACACATCTGAATGGTCGTCACCGGCAGAGGCACGAGTGGCAGGCCCTGGGTTTAGTTCGACATCGCCAGACAGTTGCAGGAGACTCATGATGGTATTCACACAGTCGCAAAGAATGGCAAACGCTGCATGTGGGCCCGGCAGCACTAAAAGACCACGGTAACGCGTGGGTTTAGTGAATAAGGAAAAGCGGTTTGTTACCTGCACAAAGGATAGAGGCGTGTGGTGAGTTGGTGTCATCGCGATCGTGCCGCCGGACCCACTGAAAGCAGCGATGATGTCACGGCGATTTATATAGGTGCAGTCACGTGTAGGAATGGCGAGAGCGCGTGGTCCCGGACGAAGCATGCGCAGCACCGTGGGGGGCCGCACAGGCAAGGCAGCGGGAGCCAGGCGCCATTGTTGATGCACGGCGTCAGATGCAAGGCTGTGCCCTGCGGACGTGGTCATTGGGTGGCATAGCCGCTCACCAGCATAGTCGTCGAGCAGAGGCCGGGGGCCGGATGGAGGGTTCCAAGGACGAACACGCATGGAATCACCGACAAGACGTGCCGACGAAGCCTTCCAGAAGGACGACGATGGACCAGCCATGGTGTTGCCGAAGCGGTGAGCTCGGGTAGCAGTCATTGCCGCGGAAGCATTGGTGATAGCACCGCAGGAGCAGCAGGCCATGACTAATAGCTGCACAAAGGATAGAGGCGTGTGGTGAGTTGGTGTCATCGCGATCGTGCCGCCGGACCCACTGAAAGCAGCGATGATGTCACGGCGATTTATATAGGTGCAGTCACGTGTAGGAATGGCGAGAGCGCGTGGTCCCGGACGAAGCATGCGCAGCACCGTGGGGGGCCGCACAGGCAAGGCAGCGGGAGCCAGGCACCATTGTTGATGCACGGCGTCAGATGCAAGGCTGTGCCCTGCGGACGTGGTCATTGGGTGGCATAGCCGCTCACCAGCATAGTCGTCGAGCAGAGGCCGGGGGCCGGATGGAGGGTTCCAAGGACGAACACGCATGGAATCACCGACAAGACGTGCCGACGAAGCCTTCCAGAAGGACGACGATGGACCAGCCATGGTGTTGTCGAAGCGGTGAGCTCGGGTAGCAGTCATTGCCGCGGAAGCATTGGTGATAGCACCGCAGGAGCAGCAGGCCATGACTAATAGCTGCACAAAGGATAGAGGCGTGTGGTGAGTTGGTGTCATCGCGATCGTGCCGCCGGACCCAATTGTGATCGCAGCCTGCGCGTTAACTAAAAGCCGAATGCTCCTGTCTCTCATTCCCCATTAACAGCCATTGACATGTACAATGAGCACTATCTGTTTTTTATTGTTCAACAACGCACAGAAGAAATCTCTCACCGACACCACCTTGGAGGTCAAAATGTTATACTTGTTACAAACTACGGGGGACGAACGGTTGCCGCTGACAAGGAGTTTCGCCCTTAAAAAATGCCTGTCTTCTTTTCTTTGTCAGTCTAGTAGTTCTGAAATGACTATGGTTTAAAATTTTATAAAGACACAGCCCCGAAGCTGCCCACGGATGACTCAACATTTCTTGTGATATGACGCATGTTTTTCTTCAATAATTTTATCTGAATTTTATAATAGTTATTATCATTGTTAATACTACTAAAATTAATGCAGATGATAAATATTATACTCTATGAGGACCAAAACGATATTAGTTTATTTATCTACTTACAGTACACTTCTGCTACACAGAGTACAGTTAAAGAAACAAGGAGAAAACAGCAACACGCATTTAGTAGGGAAGACCGGAAATATAATTTAGTGAGAAAAGTAAAGAAAGGATGAAATTATTTAAAGATTACCAGCAATGAACTCTCAAAGAACCCTCACAGACCTCAAACAAAAAAATAAAAGGATTTGCGCACATACTCGGAAATGAAATAACAATCCCTGTGAAACGAAGCACAATCAATCGAGGGAGAGTCAATGCAAAAAGCAGTGCTCGCTTCTCAAGGACGTAATAACGAAAAACGAGGTACACGTGCGGAACTGACAATCGAAGCTCCTGGACCAAAGCAAGCACAAGCCTAAAAAAAACAGTTGCATTGGCACTTCTCTACCTCTTCAAGGTAAAGGTTCAAGTTTCCTATCGGGGTCTGGGAAGTAATGGTTTCCGGCTCGATTTCCGCTTCCAGCGCCAATCTGCAAAGGTTTGCTTTTTTTCTGACGATTTCGATGTCTACTGTGTATTTTGTGAGGCGCCAGAACAATAAACTTTTGTCGTTTGCTTCATGCCTGCACACGCCTCTCTGTTTCGTGACCTTTTGGGTCGGATGCTTTGTTTATAGAATTGCCGCCACAGGGACACCAGATGAAACGAAGACGACGTGGATGTGCGCCTGTGTGGGTGGCACGTGCCGTGTGTGGTGCCCGGACTGGTAGAGCTCGCCGGATTTTGTTTGCCGTGACTGGGAGGTCACACTGATCTGCAGGCTGCCTAAAAAATCACGCGGTCATCTCCCACAGTGATTGTCAGCAAACGTTGTTCTAGATAGGTTACTCAAGTAGTCATACGGAGACGTTGGCTGCGCAGGTCGCACTCCAGATTGCTTGCATCGGGAGCGATGTGTGAGTTTGTGAATGCAACGCAATGTAATCATCACCTTCACAAGCCTATCTACACGCACGGTTGGGCAAAGGCCTCTCGCATGTTGCGCGAATACACCCGGTTCTACACTATGTGGACTAAATTATTTTAAATAATCAGGACTCTCTTCATACCCATGATAGTGTCAGCAAATTCATGTTATTTTTCTAAGTTGCCGATGAACGCAGCTACCTACAGGAAATATATTGGCGATTAGCTGCACATGCTCGCATAGCCATCTACAATTTCTGCACATCATGGAACTATAAGGATGGCTATCACAAAGTGTTTCAAAGCTGAAGAACGCATCAATCGACAAGTACTTAGTTGATGCTACTGAAAAAAAAGTATGTTTATTTACACCATTTTGACCGGATTAGTCAGCAAAAACCTGTTAGCTTACAGCCCACTCTTACACACACAGACGAACAAAACGAACAAAAGAAAAAGAAGAGGCAAGCGCAAACAAATGAATGTTATTTGTTATTTTGGCGGAACCCACTAGTATTATATATATATATATATATATATATATATATATATATATATATATATATATATATATGTGTGTGTGTGTGTGTGTGTGTGTGTGTGTGTGTGTGTGTGTGTGTGTGTGTGTGGGTCTTTAACTGAAGTGAGGTTCAGTAGTCAGTGCTTGCCTTTGTGTGTGTCGTCCTCCCATTTGTTTCAGAGCGCACTGTAAACTATTATGCAACTAAGTGCTTCATATCTATTCTTCCACTTATTCCATGTGAGGCAAAAGCTTGCAGGGTAATCAACTTGAAAGAAATCAAAGACCACGCAGCGTTCAAAAATAAAGCGGCGTAAAACGCTAATATAAAAAGAGTGCAGAGTGAATCAGGAAAAAAATAAGAGCAGCGGATATTGTAGCTTATATAAAATAAATTTTAAAACACGCAAATCGGCCAGTCGCCTCATGCGTGGAATTTATAATGAATGGCCATTAAAAACTATGGAAGCAGAACTAAAAATTTGCAATGCAATCTAGGACACTAGATGGTTAACTGCGGTCTTCATGGGTTATGAAACAAATGGAATAGACTTGCTGAAGATAACTTAAACTTGACATGATTGGGAGTGGCACTAACCTCGACTGGATGCTGTTAAGTTGATTGTGAAGGTGCCTATAATAGCAAATATGACAGAGTGTGTAGTTTAGCACGGTTTTAGAGACCTACCTATTCATTTCAAGTGTGGCTTAATAAAGCTTTGAGCCTATTGCATAGTATGCACGCCGCATAACTGATGGCCAATTAAGAAGGCCCTAAGTATCATTACCTGTCCTTATGACTAAGTAGGCCCTACTGCTTTATCGCAGCAAATGAAAAAAACTAACTGCTCTCAATCTCAGAAAAAATGAATATTTTATTTCGGTCTGGAACACTAAGTTCTGGTCGTTATTCCGTTCCTTGATACAAGTCAGACCTACGTATGCGAATAAGAGGTATATTTCAGGGAACCCTGAAACCTAGCGCACAACAAGCACTTTCGACTTATTTCCGGGCGGTCTGTCTTCGTTAAGTATAATTGATCTAAGAAATGTTCACATTATGAAAACATGCATAAAGCGTGTCATAGCAAAGTACAGCAGAGGAAATACGAACAAATAATGGTGTGCAATATACGGGTTCATGCTTCCCCATGAACGCATGAACCCTCAATCAGTTCAGCATGGCGTACTGTCATCCTTTCCCTGCGCTCTCACAGTGGCTTGGCTCTCTGCTGTTTGCGATGTCTCGACTAAAAAAGTGGACGCGGTACTAAAAAGTTTCTATCTACAATTCACATGACCGGGGAATGCTGCAGGGGAGGCTGAATTCGGCATGTGAGCACGTACAAACGTCCACACTAACCCACATAAACACACAAAGGTTGGTTAACTCTCCTTATCCTCCTATGCCCTCCAGGAAGACGTCTGGCAAACGTTGGTAGGGACGCGATTGATTTTCGTGCCGATTGTCTACTGCGCTTAAAATACTGCGATCTTGTCAGTGAACTGTCCATTAGCATGCCATTTTTACTGTTTTTGTCAGTTTCCTATCCTATTACTTCATTGTTGTGTGGTAACCATTTCTTTCTGTTTTCTCTTTGCAACACACAAAAATCGAGTAGCTGAAATTACATATACATCTACATCCCCACAGTGATCTAGGTATCACCGAACAAAAAATTGAAAGAGCATGTGGTTTGAAATCTCACGCGAAAAAGGAAATAAACTGCAGTGAGACATACAGGAAGAAAGAGCAGCATACATGATTCCTGTATACGAACTTCCTTGGCACTAAGCGAACGCTTCGCCAGTCTTTGCCGGAGCTAAACGATTTCGCGCTGGGAGAAGCTGGGAAAAGTGAATCTCGCTTATATAATGCACCAATGCGAGGGAGGAGCCGAGGCGCTGTCGTAATGTGCTTACCCCAGCTGCATTAGAGAAGCGTTTGTCGTCGTGGCCATTGTATTCCGGAAACTCAATGCCGTCGCCCGAAGGCGACTCGGCATTGTGAATGTTGCTTTCTACCACGCGCGTTTACAGTCTCCGTCTGGGCTGTCTTTATGAACTGTGTGTGCTTGTGTTTCGATGCAGCTTCGCCGTCTCGTCTGTCCGCCGCGTTCTCCGAGAATTCCCAGACGAGTGTGCATATGCGTTTGTGGGATCACATTCTGGAATGGCAATGATTTCGGAACGCTGGAGTGAGCCGCTTTTCAATTTCAGGTACAGTTTCAACGTGTTCATAGTTCGTTTTCGTGCTTGCTGCCTATTGTTCCTGCAGCAATTGAAAAGAGCGACATTTCAAAGAGAGCCTTTGCTGGCTCGATGTTGCGTCTGGATAGCGATAGAGCTTCTCCGCTCGCTCACGTTGCTGTGCTGCGGTGTGCAGCATTGCTATCATTGTTCGCTACACAGCGAGCGCTCTTGATTTCCCATTTCTCGCACTATCTGCGTCAAATGAAACCCTTCGTGGGGGTATAGTGCGCGCCACCCACTTATCACCATGCACAGGCACGCATATATGCGCAGAGCTATATACCGAACAGGACGCGCGTGCCTGTCAATCGTGATAACAGGACGGCGCGCACTATACCATCGCGAAGGCTCGCCGCTGTTCGTGTTTCAGTTGACGCTCATAGTACATTTATGCTCGGGTGGCAATAATACCTTACTTACCGTTTCTTTTCTGTTTCGGCAGCCATGATAAACCACATTTCAAACTAACAAATATCCATAAAAACAGCATATTATCTTTGTGACTATTAATATTTTTTATACTCCCATGTTGCGTAAACATCTTTGTCCTGACGTTATTACCTAAAACTTGTCTATTTCTTGGTTTTCGAAAGTGATAGCTGTGATAGCAGACGATTTAGAAGCTCAACCTACTGGTAAGAAATGAGCAGCTAGCAGTACACAACAACCGCAACTTTTTTTTTTAGTGTTCTTTTTTTTTCCACGGAGAAGCCTTGCACGTCATTCTTAGATCCCTGAGCAGTTGCTTAAAAACAGTTAGGTGATTGATATGTGGGGTTCAACGTCCCGAAACCACCGTATGATTATGAGAGACGCCGCAGTGGCGTGATCTGGAAATTTCGACCACATGGGGTTCTTTAACGTGCTCCCAAATCTACGGGCCTACAACGATTCCGCCTCCATCGGAAATGCAGCCGCCGCAACCGGGATTCAATCCCGCGACCTGCGGGTCAGCAGCCGAGTACCTTAGCCACTAGACCACCGCGGCAGGGCTTTTAGCAACAGTTACCTACCCTACCAATAACATTTACCACATATGCTCCACGCTTATTGATCGTGCCTTGATACTAACCAGAACTCCCCTTAAATTGAACGGTAAAATGAATCAACAAATTGACCAAAAAATCAAGAAACTAATGAACTGCCTGCGGCTTTACTTGCCGAATCAAATAGGGGTAGATTTGCTCTAAGAGAACATATGGGACATTCAAAAAAGGTTTCATGTACCTCGGTTTACCTCGGTGGCACAAAGGCTACCATGCTCAGCTGCTGACGCGATGAAGGTGAGTTCGACTATTGCCGTGGCTGTTTCTTGTCGATGGATGCCAAGTGCTACGCTTTCATGTACAGTGCAATGTCAGCGCACGTTGAAAAACAATAGATAATCTAACTTTATGAAAGACTCACCTATAGCACACCTGATATTTTCATCATGTTTATGGAATATAAAGTCCGAGGTTTTGAAATTTGGTGTTACTCCTGCACCATGTGTTATGCAGGATCACTGGTCAGCCATCATGACACGTTGAAATGCTAACGATCTCGCTTTCTTTAAATATTGTACGCTCAAGCGTACGTCTCTGTGTCACTTCTCCTGATGGTGTTCACCTAACATGTATTGTAGAATATTTTAATGGTTGAGATTGCTTGTTCAAATTGTCATGCACGTAATTAGTTTCACAAGCAAACTTTCCTTAAAAAGTGCTGCTCGCGTTTGTAAGCAGTACTTCGTTAGTGGAATGGTGGTTTCAATTGTATAAGCACCACTAATAGTGGCACTGTTAATTTTAGTTTGCTTTTCAAACAGTACTACTGCTGATGCCTGAAAGCCAACATTACCTCTTAGACATGCAACTTACTATAAATGCCCCTGTACGGCACTAAAACAAGACACAGTTATCACTTTTTATACGTAACTTGTTAATCGTTTGTAGTCACATAATATACAACCACTGAAGTATACCAGCACTGCAGAAGCGCCTGATGTTCACTGTCGTAAAGCAGTCGTCTTTCTTCTGTGAAAACTTCTGCGTTTCGAAGAAGACAAAACTGTGTTCAGATTCAGATGCACGTTAAAAGCTTCTAAGTGTTACAAATATTCTGTGTACCACACTAAGGCATCTCTCACAGTCATATTTATGTTTCGGGACGTATAACCGGAATAAATAGTATCATTAAGCCCAAGTTTATCGAGGCCCCAATCAACGCCTCAATCAAGTGACGGCGTTGGCTGGCCGTGTCAGATGCAAAAAAAAAACTAACAGAATGTGATGAAGTCATCATATGGCATCTTCATGACTAAGAGATAGCCCAAATTGCATACGTCATTATGCCACCATAACATCACAGTGGTGTGGTGACACGTAACGTCGCATTATGACGCCATTACATGGTATCGTGGGCCAATTACAGAACCAGCGCAAAACCAGGAGAGCTGCCTCTGATCTTTGAAGCAGTGAAAAGCAACGTTAGGCGCAGAAAGTTTTCGGGGGGAGGCAAGACAGGAACGGCACAACAACTGCGAACACACAAACACACACACACACACAAAAGGTTGCCTTCGACTTCGTCACTTCGGGTGAATACACAGAGACACCCTCAGATTTCATGAAGACGTGAGCAGATGTGTATAAGATTTCCAAGCAAATAGCGTTTAATTGTTTTAGGTTCACGCATGCTACCTGCGTTTTCCGAGTGGTTGCTGAACCAGCCTGCAGATGGCCTTATAGTTCACGCTTGTTATTCTCAACGGTGAAATAATACGGCATTAATGCATAGCAACAAGATTCGTGCACGTCATCACAATGAGTACTGTTTCTATTGAAAAAATAAGTAAAAATCAAAGGACAATGCTCTCTACATTCAAGAGGCAGAAAAACAACTCGCACAATAGATGCCTCGCTCATGAAGGCCACTGCATTCCTGAAGCGTGACGAATTAAATTATCATAACATCCTGTTTTTGAGCTTGCAGACGACTGAGACGTTCTATACGTCATTCGGGTGCGAAACGTGTTTAATGTTTCACTTGGAAACACATTCAACCACCCACCTCCGTGATAGATTTGAGTGGTGCCAAAATAAGCTACAGTTTTTTGTTCATTATACACAATTTATAATAGATATATGCAATTGTAGCGAAAAAGGAGGCTGATTGATATGTGGGGTTTAACGTCCCAAAACCACCATATGATTATAAGAGACGCCGTAGTGGAGGGCTCCGGAAATCTCGACCCCCTGGGGTTCTTTAACGTGCACCCAAATTTGAGCACACGGGCCTGCAGCATTTTTAACCCTCCATCGAAAATGCAGCCGCCGCAGCCGGGATTCAATCCCGCGACCTGCGGGTCAGCAGCCGATTACCTTAGCCACTACACCACCGCGGCGGGGCCGGAAAAGGAGGTATGCTGAAGGATTCCAGACAACGCCTCTGGTTGTGCTAAGCAAACAATTCTCACAGGAAATGACTGTAAAACGACAGTCGGGGCTAGCGACAATATTGAGATCGTAAAGACTTGCTCTTCTTCTATAATAATAATAATAATAATAATAATAATAATAATAATAATAATAATAATAATAATAATAATAATAATAATAATAATAATAATAATAATAATAATAATAATAATAATAGTAATAGTAATAGTAATAATAATAATAATAATAATAATAATAATAATAATAATAATAATAATAATAATAATAATAATAATAATAATAATAATAATAATAATAATAATAATTTTCTTTTTTTAATCTTGAATTGTACAAAACAAATAACAGGCCTGTCAAAGCCAGATGGTGGCTTGAAGGTCTTGTCCCGGCACATCGGCAAACGAGAGATGACATACATATTTAAAAGCTTTTCATGTAAACAATCAGAGAAAGAATACATGTAACTCATTTACGGCACATTTAAACACAATAACAATCAAGAATCAAATTAGCGGAAGCAATACTACCTAAACAGAAGAAATGTGAAGATAGGTATTGAAAAATTTTAAAGAGATTTTACCCATAATGCGATGCAGCTTAAAGAGACCTTAGGGTCTTTCGTAGACTGCGTTTAGTCGTTGCCGAAAAGAACACTGTCGGGGATGTCATTAACAACAGTAGGGACATAGACCTTTCTAGTAGCTCTGCCATATCGTGTTTTGACGAATGGTACAGAAAAGCGGGAAGTTTTTCTAAATATACGAGAGGCAATGCATTTGTTTTTTAACTGAGAGCCCCAAAAATGCTGTAATACAACAGTTTGGTTAAATGACGCTTTCAAAGACGGCAGTTATAATTATTAATATTATTCTTATTGTTTGTACTAATATTTATTATTATTATTATTATTATTATTATTATTATTATTATTATTATTATTATTATTATTATTACTATTAGTTAACGACCATCGCTTGATGCAGTCATATCTGTGTTTTTTCTCTGAATGGTGTGACAATAATAACCTTTCTCTGAATACCGGGAAGACCAAGCTCATGAGAGTATTTAGCGAAACATCCATCTTGTCAATTCCATACTCTGTCACTAACATGTCGTTACGTAAGGTTTATGAGTTCAGTGATCTTGGTGCTCTGTTGGATAGCAAGCTAAGTTTTTGTGCTCACATTAAACGTAGTGTAACGGGAGGCCTTCTTCTCTCAGTTTTGTTTGCCGAATTTCTCGAGAATTCAGATCCCCTACAGCTTTAAGAAATTTTACACCACAATATGTCATCCTCGACTTGCATATGCTTCCATGACCCGGAATGACATAGCCAATCTGGCAGTGACGCCTTTGATCAAATCCAGAAAAAAATCAAGCATTCACAACCATCCTTTTGTTATGAATTACTGTGCATCTCGTTCCAACACTTCCAGATTATTATCATTGCCATCACTTCACTGCCGATGAAAGAGCGCTGAGCTGTTATTTCTTTACAAACTTGTTCACGGTATGATATCCTGCCCTTTACTTCTGAGATGTGTAAATTTTCGGATTCGTTGTAAGTTAACTAGATAGAATCGACCATTTCATGTACATGCCAACATCGTTCAACACTCTACCATTCACATATTGCAAAGTCTATATAGTGTTAACTTTTATTCCCATGATGTCTTTCACGCTCCACTGCCATTGTTTTTACCTCAGCTTTGGACTGTCTTAAGATAGTTTTTCACAAAATACATCTTCTAACCTTTTCAGTGTTTCAGGAACCATTCCACATAGTTGTGTATATTCCCCTTACTATTCACTGCAATTCCATAATTCTCGTCTTGTCTTTTATTTGTCGCAGTTTCAGCGGATTTATTTGTGTCTGTGCGTTTTCCCACCTTTTATATAATATTTTTTTTGTTTTTCTTATATATTGCATTGTATTGCCTATTTTTATTGCTTTACTTTTGCGTGCGCCCACACTAAAGCATCCTGGTTGTTCCAAGGTACGTTAGATAAATAAATGATTGATTCCTTGATTGAATCTTTGATTTATTAATTGATTGAATATTACGGCGTAGGCCTAATAGTGAAACCATCTTTGAACTTTGACGGGCCTGTAATCTGTTATCGTAGTTTTATTATGCATTCTCTATGTATAAGATGATACTGCAGCCCCAAGTAGTTCTGAGTGGAACACAATCGACGCACGAAACCACAAAGAGGTATGAAAAGGCCAGCAATTTTATCACAGCAGATGTTTTAAAACTGTTAGTGTGAATTCGCGAACAGGACAAAGTAACACGTGCCAGCTTTCTACACGCCACGCGAGACAGCTGTATTCAAAAACATTACTGTTAGTGTGTGGAAAGGCCATAGACTCAGCCTGTGGTAACATTGGAAAACTATTGGCAAACCAGATGTTATCCCAGGTAGTCTAAGCACTATATTGTACATTCGTCATGTAATCCGTATTCCGTGCCTAACATACCCTGCATGACCACAGAGATATGACTGCGGTCACGTCTAAAAAGATCACTCCTGAAGCTACGGCACACAAAACGAAAAACTTTTTCTTACCTGTACACTTTATCAATGTTGCACATTTCGAATGTTAGCGACATGCATGACGTCAACTCTAAGATAGGACAATCGTTTTACACATTACTAAGTTAGTGAATTTTGCCTATTTCATTAAAGTAGGTCGTAACTACCATGATTTTATTGCCTGGTTTATATATTTTACTATAGACTTCGTATATAAAGAACACACTGCGCAGATCCCATGCATCCTGAGATGCCGTTTATTCGAAGCAGGCAGCGAGTAGGCGTCCGTGCTGCGTTTTGAGTGATGCCTGACAAGGTGGATTGGCGTGTTCTTTTAACTGAATAGTCGTGTGCCCGTCGTGCACTTAGCAAGCAAGTCATTACCAACGTCTTAAGGCACCTTTTTGTCCTGACTAATGCCAGCATTCATGTTCGAGCAAACTTTGTTAAAAACAAAATGTGCGCTACAGTAGCGGTCAGGTACCATAAGTGAACTCCATTAGCCTATTTCTATGGTGTAAGAGACGTTTGAGTATGGCATGCTCAGTCATAAGATGTGCGTGTTTAATTGCTGTTGGACTATTATAAAAGTAGAGCCAACAGTGGAACCGTCATTTACGTTAACTCTTTATCACGCATGTATCAAAAGGCAAAACATGTAATGTCCATTACCTCGTTTTAAAGTAGATAGCCAACACTGCAACCCTTAGTGATTGATGTTTCACCAGCGTGACTGCGGCATAGAATCTTTTCCGAAGCAGTTTCATGACCTAGTGCGGCGTTGTGGTAGAAGATTTTATTGTCACGCGAAAAGCCTGGCTTGAATTCCCGCGGGGTTTTCTCCTATCCCTGCGCAAGCACACAAACTCTGAATAGCCTGTGGCGCGTACCGGTATACCATTGACCATGGCATGCAGGTATATGTGCTGTAGGTTGCCAGAGGGAAGGATTTTATAGAGTATGTGAAAAATGTTTCGCGTCATTTGTTTCATTATCCGTTCGGTTTGTCATACTGCGATGCCCTCCTATACGCCAGGTTAAGGAGGGGACAACAGGACCACCCAGAGCTAGACAGACAGACAGACAGACAGACAGACAGACAGACAGACAGACAGACAGACAGACAGACAGACAGACAGACAGACAGACAGACAGACAGACAGACAGACAGACAGATAGATAGATAGATAGATAGATAGATAGATAGATAGATAGATAGATAGATAGATAGATAGATAGATTTATTTGCACTTCAAATTAGATGGCATTTTCGCAGAATTCATTCGGGTTTACGATCGAAGTAAGTGAATCCTGATTATGCGGTATTCCAAAAGCCAGTCACATGTCGCAAATATTGGCAGAATACGCAAAACGTTAATCAAAAACACCGGAAATACCATTGCCATATACCTCCAAGAAAAGCGTAGAATTATTGACAACCATACACGTGCTAAGTATTCTTGATTGTAACGTCTATTGCACTGTAACGTCCTCCCTTCCCCGTCATCCAGAGATGGATCAGTTCAAAAGAAAACGAGGTTCGCTGTGAGCCCCATATAAAAAATCAAGTCGCAATGCTCTTCTCACAATGGCATATTTATTACCCCCAGCTTTCCAGATGTAAGCGTGAGATCGGTGCTCAACACGATGCGTACTCACCCACCATTTTTTTTAAACAGGGGCTGCGATCATTCTGCATTTTGGTGAATGATGGACGGGATATATCTGAGTGAAGTTATGAGAGTGGTGTGGCAACACGTTTTCCGAAGAAGAGGAATGGGAAGGGGGGGGGGGGATTTTCGCGCGCATCACTGTATAAACTGATGTATAAACCTGTATAAACCAAA
Source organism: Rhipicephalus annulatus (assembly GCA_013436015.1). Classification (NCBI taxonomy): domain Eukaryota; kingdom Metazoa; phylum Arthropoda; class Arachnida; order Ixodida; family Ixodidae; genus Rhipicephalus; species Rhipicephalus annulatus. The sequence goes on from WOVY01009848.1 coordinate 376,091, forward strand.
TGCGTTGTTATTATCACAAACTCTTTGTCCTATGAGGATACTTCAGCCGTAACACTGTGCAATGGAATATGACGAAAAAAAACACACACCCTAAGATAGAGATATGATATTGACACGAGTAGCAGAGAAGCCACGGAGAGCGGGGCCACCCAAGCTGGCATCGTGACATCGAGGAAGCAGAACAGGGCGGCAAGGCCAGGGTGGCAAGGCCAGGGCGGTGGCGTCGCTCACTGCCGGGCGGGTCACGATCTCTGCCCAGCAAGGCACGGTTGAGCGCGTGCACCCACCCTGTGTCCACAAAATGGCTTCCTTCTCGACCATTAGCGCCCGCTGATGGTCCTCTCGGTTCAGGCAGCCATCTCTTGAACAGTCGTTACGCTTGTAACTGTCGGTAGAGTCTGTGCTGGAACACCAGTGGCCCGGAAGAAAATTAAGCCTAATCATTAAGTACAAGATGCGCCGGACGCATTCATCGACCCTGGCCAACCGCTTGCATTGTGCTGCTTCGGCGTTGTTGGAGATTAAGTAATGTGGCGAAGCCTACTTGTGATACCATAAAGTGTTGAAATCCAAGCACGAACTGTTGTCGGAGTGCCTCTCAAGGTCTCTAGGAACTGGATGCATTTATGAAGACATCATAAAGGTACATTTCAAGTATATCTATTTGGGCTTGATTGAGCAAATAAGTGTACCGGAGAAAAGTGTAAGCAAGTCGCAAAAGAGGTCTAGGTAGTGTACACTCTTCTGTTTCACTCCGTAATGTATAAAAATCAAAAAAACAGCTATCTTTTTAAGAATTGCGGCTCTTCTTTGCCAAAAATTATGTCGTTTTTTTTCTCCGGTATTGCGTAATCAAGAACGCTGTAGCGTAGGTATAACGCTATCAAAGACGGAAGAGATTTTCTCGTTCTTGGTTATCTACAAGTACGCCAGTGTGAGCAGATATGAATTTCGTAACGGCAAGAGTAGACGATAGTTATAGCGCGAGAACAGAACGACGACGTCTCTTTGTTGTCGTTCTGTTCTCGCACTATAACTATTAAGGCAAGAGTATCGGGGAAATTTGAGAGCGCTGAGTGAAAATGGAGTACTTTTTTATCACCATGGCGGCAGTTGCACTTTAACGAGACAGAGGTTCAAGACTACGTGGACATGTTATAATATGCGGCAAAATATAAATTCACGGATATATGTTGGGGGAAAATCTATAGATGATATCACAATAATTCTTCCAATGGCCTGACTACGACCACTGCAGCGCCAGAGCATATCGCATGTTCACTCAATCAACTAGGCCCTCTGCTTTCTGCTTCCACGTTATACCTGCAAACTTCCTAATCTCATCAGCTTATCTATATTCTGTCTCTCTCACACTCGTATGAAGTCTCCTGAATACAGTCAGCAAACCTTTAAGATCAGTGCTTATCCTACGTACGCGCTACGTGCCCGGCCCATGTTCAATTCTTCTCGATTGCAACTTTGATTTCCTTAACGCCGGTTCGTTCCCTGGCCACCTCTGCTGTCTTCTCGTCGCTTAAGTTTACACATATCAGTTTCTTTTTCATCACTCCCTTCGTCGTCGTCAATTTAAGCTGGACTTTGTAAGCCTCCAGATTTCTACTATTTAGGTAAGTACCGTCATATTGCAGATGTTATATACCTTCCTATTGACGGATAGTGGCCGTCTACCGGTCATGATTCGAAAATGCTTGCCGAATGTGCTGCACTCCGTCCTTATTCTTTTAGTTGTTTCACTCTCTTGCTTCAGCTCCATGGTTAGTATACCCATCCTGAGTTGACATTTTCCTTTACAAATTCCAGTTTTGCTCCACCTCTCACAAAGCGCTATTTTTGAGCGAGACAATTGCATAACACTTTAGTTTTATTACATAATAATTTCAGACCTACAGGTTTGCTTTCCATGTGCAGTTCATAATTATGATCTGTTTTATACACCAATGCAATGTCATATAAGGGCCGCAGGTTAACCCCAGGTTAAGTACGGAAATTCAGAGTATCGTTCACAGTATATAGCCTCACGGCTCGAGCCGAGGGTACTGGAGTTAACGTTGATACAAAAAGCGATAATTTTAAAGCATCATTAAGAGTGTACAACGGCAGTCGGGAGTTCAGTCATTTGCACAAGACACCGGCAAACCATTCCATGAGACGGAAAACCTGATTAGCAGATGTGAAACCATGAAAACCTGAAATGCAACAGACGAAATAGAGCTGGCGAAGCTTTCGATGGTAATCAACAGGCGTGAGTTAGCCGAATAAGGAGAGATAAATTGGAGAGAACTTATTATGTTGTATAGAGAGCGAATTAATCCTAAATGCTGTAAAGCCCAAGGTGTGCATGAGCGAAAATCGGATGTATGCAATAATGGACAATTGATTGATTGATTGATTGATTGATATGTGACGTTTAACGTCCCAAAACCACTATATGATTATGAGAGACGCCGTAGTGGAGGGCTCCGGAAATTTAGACCACCTGGGGTTCTTTAACGTGCACCCAAATCTGAGCACACGGGCCTACAACATTTCCGCCTCCATCGGAAATGCAGCCGCCGCAGCAGGGATTCGAACCCGCGCCCTGCGGGTCAGCAGCCGAGTACCTTAGCCACTAGACCACCGCGGCGGGGCAATAATGGACAAGATATGCAAGAGAGAGAGAAACGAGACAAGAGGAAGGCAGGGAGGTTAACCAGATGCTAGTATCCGGTATGCTACCCTACACTAGGGTTGGGGAATAGGGGGTTGAAAGAGAAAGGGAGAGTTAAAAAAATAAATAAGAGAAAAACACCGACACACGCACACACAAAATCAGTCCACTCAGAGGCGTTCCGACAGGCCAGTAGTTCGTAAGAAGCCCAGTAGCGCCTGCACGGCTTTCTTCTGTGACGATGAGTCATGACAATGGCGCAGTATCCTTTCTTCTGACAGCGGCTGGTCATCTAACCTGGTTAGTTTATCAGAAAGGTGTTGTCTTTCCAGGTTGTATTTCGGGTAGTCACACAGGATATGTCGAATTGTTTCTTCATCTCCGCAGTGTGCACAGTCGGCGGTGTCGGCCATACCTATGCAGAACGCGTACGCACGGGTAAACGCGACTCCCAACCATAGTCTGCACTGAGCAGTAGCGTCGCCTCGTCGAATTTTTGTTGGAAGCTGCATGCTTAACGTTGGATCAAGGGATCGTAATCTTGCATGCGTAAAGAGACGCTCATTCCAAAGAGCCATGGAGCGTTGGCGAGCAAGCATTCGGAGCCGCCTAGCAGCGTCCGTTCTTGAGAGAGGTATTGACTGGTCGTTGTCTTCTGTATGGGCTGAACGGGCTGCTTGATCAGCTGGAAATTAGAGAGCTGCTTCACCACCTCTTCGACGAAGGACACAGAATCACGTTTCAGTGGATTCCAAGTCACTGCGGCATATTGGGCAACGAACATGCCGATGCAGCTGCCCGATCAGCACACGAAAATGGTGAAGAAAAATCTATACCATTTTCAAGGACTGATGCTGCAATGACCATCCGAAAAATCGCTAATGCAGAATTAAAATCCCTGTGGAACACCGAGTGCTTACGGCACACGCGACTGCGTAGACTGGACGCGTCTCGTCGACTCCGGCCTCCGTCTGGACTCTCCCGACTCGAGACAACGGTGCTTTGCCGACTATGGCTTGGTGTCGCCTTCACCAAAGCTTTCGCCTACCGAATCGGCATGGAAGACAATGCTGCTTGCGGTCATTGCGGCAGCGATGAAACTATAGAGCACGTTCTCTGTCACTGCCCTCATTACAGCGTTCAAAGACGGCAACTAGCTGCTGCGTTAGCTCGCCTTGACGACAGACCTTTGTCTGAACAATCAGTGCTGGAAAGAAGACATGATTTGTGTGCTCACAGAAAATCAGTGAAGGCCCTACTGAACTTTTTGCGTGGCAGCGGCCTATTGTATAGACTGTAGCACCCCAGCTCCCCCCCCCCTTTTTTTTTTTCGCGCGCGTCTATTTCCCTCTTCGCTTTCTTTCCAATCTTTCTTCCCCATTCCCCCTTCCCCTAGTGCAGGGTAGCAAACCGGATGCTCCATTATCTGGTTAACCTCCCTGCCTTTCCCTCATTTTATTCTCTCTCTTGATCAGCTCGTTTGTTACCGATAATTCCACAGTGGCTTGGCAACCACTGAAATATAACGTGGTGCCCTTTCTCTGTTATGTGGTGTAGCATTTCTGCTGTTTCAAATACCAACTGCTCGTGTGGACCACGGCGTAGATTTGACAGAAGTGGCTGCAGTGCCGCCTTGCAGTCGCAAAAAATCGTCCACCGTAGCGTGCTTTGGTCGTTATTGAAACGCAGCGCAGCGTGAAGCGCTGCAAGCTCTGCTGCCGTTGTTGTGGTTGCATGAGCTGTCCTGAATTTGATGGTTGTGGCGTGCGTTGGAATAACGACCGCCGCAGTTGAGCTGTTTGGCAGGACGGAGCCGTCGGTGTAGGCGTGGGTGCAGTCTTGGTACTTCTCGTAAAGCAGAAGTAATGCGAGCTGCTTGAGGGCTGGTATTGAGAAATCACCTTTTTTCTGAATGCCTGGTATTGTCAGGTAGATGACTGGCTGTTTGAGGCACCATGGAGGAATTGAAGGTCTCGCCGCGGGCGTAAAACCAGTTGGTAGGGAATCACCATGTGTAGTTATTGTTCGACAAAAGGAAGTATGAGGTCTATCCACTGGTAGAGAGGCTAGGTGGTGATGGGGATTCCGGCCCACATGCCTTATGTGTATCCTCAAAGCTTCAATTTCAATATGGGTCTGCACGAGGTGGTCTTTGGCTATAGCTATAGTCGCCATTGTTGAGGCACCCTGAGGCAGACCTAGACATATTCGAAGCGCCTGTGCCTGAACGCTTTGCATCATGCGTCGACTTGTTTTGCTGGCGTTTGATAATGCAGGCAGACTGTATCGTAAAAAGCCAAGGAAAAGCACCCTGTACAGTCGTAACATAGCATTAGGCTGCATTCCCCAAGTATTTCCAGCGAGAAACTTGAAAAGATGGCATATGCCTGTCAATCGCTTTTTAAAATTCGATACATGAGGGCTCCATTATAGGTCTCTTTCGACTATGACACCCAGAAATTTGTGATATCGACGATATAGTATATTTTGACCGTTAATTGACACTCTGTAATTCGACATGGGTTTGCGCGTAAATGCCAGAAGAGCGCACTTTCCGGAGGAAATTTCCAGGCCTCGATTGCGTAGATACAAAGCAGTTGAAGTAGCAGCTCTCTGTATTCTCGCTCGTAACTGCAGGCGAGTTACCGCAGATGTCCACATGCAGATGTCATCAGCGTATGTTGATAGATAAATATTGTTTGGTAGGTGCTTATGGAGAGCAATTAGTGTTATATTGAATAGCACGGGGCTCAGTACACCACCCTGAGGAACGCCACGACAACTGAAATGTGTAGACGTGTTCCCAGTCTCTGTACTCACAAAATAGGATCGCATTTGGAGATAACTGCGTATCCACTTAAACATTCGGCCACCCACTCCAATCTCTTCTAGTGCGGCAAGGACGGATTCATGTGTCACGTTATCATAGGCTCCTTTGACGTCAAGGAACAGAGAGGCGCAAAGACGCTTATGGCCTTTCTCGTGTTCAACGTACGTGACTAGGTCGATGACGTTATCGATCGATGATCGACCACGTCGAAAGCCAGCCATGGCATTTGGGTAGATCTGATGATACTCCAAGTACCACTCGAGTCGGCCGAGAATCATTCTCTCCATCACTTTACCCACGCAACTGGCCAATGCGATCGGGCGATAGGAGGAGAGTACCAATGGTGATTTGCCAGGTTTCAGTAATGGTACTAGACGACTAGTTTTCCAACTTAAGGGGACAGTGCCCTCTAGCCAACAATCATTATATAGCTGAAGTAGAGCTATTCTCGCGCGCTCACCCAGATGACACAGGGCTCTGTAGGAGATTCCGTCAGGTCCTGGTGCAGAGGTACGTTTGCATGAAGCGAGTGCTGCTTTGAGCTCCTGAATGGTGAACGGGAAGTCCATAGAGGAATCACGTGGTGGCGGACAACTGCTCGAAAGTGGTGAGCTGCTGATGGCTGTAGTTTGCCCTGATAATCCGGCACAGAACTCTTCAGCAACGTCCACATCTGGTCGATTTTGGTGAAGGGCTAAGGCCTTGAATGGTGATTTCTGAATGGGCAATGACCGCAAACCTCTAACCGTCGTCCATATGTGCGATAAAGGCTTACGAGGGTCGAGTGACTCGCAGAAAGTAATCTAGCGTTGGAGTGCTAGCTTGTCCAACCGACGTTTGATCTTCTTCTGCATACGTCTAGCAGTCCGTAAATCTTCTATGTCCTTCGTGCGCCGATACCTTCTTTCAGCTCGTCGTCGCAAGGCTCGAAGCCGCTCCAGCTCTATGTCGATGTCCATGAATCTTGTAGGGCATGGGATCGTACTCACAGTCTCTTTTACAGTGCTCTGGATGGCCTCTTGTAAATCGGATATGTGTTTTTAGCATTGGTCTTCCATACGAGACTGAAATTTTTTCCAGTCCACTCTTTTAACCATGTCGCGCACTTCAGGAGGCGACAATCCTCTGATCTTGACGTAAGTTGGAATGTGATCACTCCCGTGCGTTTCTATATCCGTGAACCATTCAGTATGTTTCACTAGGCTTCGCGAAACAAAAGCCAAGTCGAGACAGCTACTGTATGTGGAGCCACGTAAAGAGGTAGGACTGCCGTCGTTCAGTAACCAAAGTTTGTTGTCGGAGGCAAAAGACACCAAGCTTCTGCCCTTCATGTTGGTATTCTGACTTCCCCATAATGTATGATGAGCGTTAAAATCTCCGATGATAACACACGGGTCAGGAGTTAACGCTAGGATGTCTCGTAGTCTTTTTTGATCGAAACGGCTTGATGGTGATAGGTATGCGCCAACCACCGTGATGTTGAGCCTCCTCTTTTTCACTCTTAAGCATACGTATTGGTTTCCGTCATGAGGTGGTACAGGTTGAAAGATGTAAGTGAGGTCTCGGCGAATGTACACCAGACCCTTGCTGCTTTCAGTAACAGTAGACGACATAAAAGGTTCGTATCCCGAGAGTCGTATTGCACTCGTAAGTTCGGCTCACAGATGACGATTACCGGAAACATATTGACGTACACAAATTGACGAAAGTCACCAATGCGCGATCTCAGTCCCCTGGCGTTCCACTGCAGTATTGCTGCTTTACGAACCTCCTCCCTGAAAGACAGTGGTGCGTTAGCCATGGTCTACTCTAGGGCTGCTAGCACTGGACTAAGCGCGTCCAGTACTTGAAGGGCACTTTTGGCTGACGGTGTATTCATGTCGTTTAACAACATGCGAATGGTGTCCACTAATGATCTTAGCATCACCATCACGCGATGATCTGGCTTCCCGGCTGTTGCAGCATTTTGTGCTTGTTCTTGAGGCGGCTTCTGTTGAGGCTCAACAGGTCGTGTAGGCGGCTTCTGTTGAGGCTCAACAGATCGTCTAGGCTGAAGGAGTGGCCATTCCTTTGAAGAGAGAGAGATCTTCCGGCATCTTCTCTTTCAGCGCAGATGTTTGCCGTGCTAGGAGCCGCGCCTGTCGATTTCACCTGAGTTTCTGACTTTGTCTTCAGATTTTGCACTGTCCTTCGTGAGGACCTTCGACGATGGCGGCGCCTTCGCCTTACTTTTTGCGCAGCTTCTCTGTGAGTCGAGTTGTCTCGCACCATTTGCCTCAGAATATAAATCTCTTTCTTAATCTGAGGACAGTCCTTGGAGGAAGCACTGTGAACGCCTTGGCAGTTGGGGCATTTCAACGTAGTTGCATTACAGTCGTCTTCTGAGTGGTGTTCAGCGCATCGGGGGCACACTGCGGAATTTCTGCAAACGCCCTGCACGTGGCCAATCTTCTGGCACTTGAAACACTGCATAGGCTTCGGAATAAATGGGGGAACCTGGTGACGGAAATGGCCAACCTTCACATAAGAGGGAAGACAGTCACCCTTGAATGTTATTCGCACACAACGAGAGTTGCCTAGGCGACCAGCATGCACAATGACGTCGTTTTCGCTCACTGGTTTTATCAATACAGGAAAATCTTCATTGGTGAATTCAGTGTCTATGTCATAGATAACTCCTGTTACGGTGTCACCATTCGCTGGTATGATGGATCGGACTTTGATGTTTCCCAGCTCCGACACATGCTGTAGCGTGTTCAGTGCACTCGGGTTCCTCACGTCGATTGCCAAAATATTCTTCCTCGTATTTATCCTGATGTCCTTAATCTCGTTAGGCACAATGTTTTCAAGGTACAAGGACAGTGCTTGCCTGTTGAGGAAGCGTAGATTGGCAGTAGTAGTCTGCGGCACAAACAGAATGGAGTGAGGCCAACGCTGAGGCGCAGTCCTCACAGTGGCTGTACTTGATGCCGATGATGCGTTCATGATTCTTCGTTTGGCCTTGCGGTAGAGCACAGGTTCGAAGCCGTCTTCCGAGGACTCGTAGTCTGATGCAGAGTACGGCTCGGTGTCCTCGCTCTCACTAGATGTATTACCACGCTTTCTTGAAGCAATGCCCGTGGATGAACTGGTACCGGGCGGGATCTCCGGGGATTGCACATCCATGACCGCGATGTAGGGGGCTGGAGACCCCGCTGTTGCGCTGTGGAACGCAGAAAATACAGCACAGACCGAAAGATGTGTTCCACAAGAGAATCACTTCGTCTTTCTGCAAAAGATATGCAAGATCTCAACTAATCTGAATAAGATATTTGAAGTACCGGAGGAGTTGTACAGAGACCTGTAGAGCAGCCGGAAGAACCAGTGTGATATTGCAAGAAGCACTAAAAGCATAAAGAAATATGACAAGCCAGCAGTAACTACCGGGGAAGTAGAGAAAGCCTTAGAGGGAATGAGAATAGGCAAAGCCGCTGATGAGGATAAGGTAGCATCACACCTGTTGAAAGATGGTGACAAGATTGTGTTAAAATAAAAATAAAAACTCGCCAATCTATATATAAAGTGTTTTCGTTTTGTAGGGGTCTTCCATGATCAGAGTCTTCTTTTTTATGCTTTTTTACGCATTCTTTTTTCTATGCTTTGCATTCCACGCAAGACTTTTTTTTCGCACACTTTGACGGATGTGCAAAATTTGTAAGATAACCACAGTATTTATAATTGCTGCGATTACGCTGCCTTCAGCGTGAATCTTCAACTACGTTTTTATCGATTGATGTCTACATCTCCAGTATTTATATAGCGGGTAAAACGTCTGCTTTAGCTAACACCTTCCGCTAGAGGTATTCTAAATGTCGAGACTTCCTTGTAGCCATTTTTCACTTGAAAATACAATCTCGTGGACCCATTGACCTCTGTCGTCCAAATAAGGTTCAACATATTATGGCCCGTGCCTTACAACCAACGTTAAGGGAGATTTATCAACTTTTTGCTCCTTCAAACACAGACAGCTTTGAGGAGGAATTATCCTCTGCACCATCGATGTGGGACGCCCTCGAAAGCCGCAGGCTGCGTTCACTACCACGCCAACACTGTGACACGCCTACCAGGGTGCAGTTCCCACTGCGCAGCACAAGTAATCTCACCCCGTCTTCTAGGTTAATAGCTAAATCCCCGTGAATGATAGGCGTATAATTAAGTGATCGCACGAAAGTTTATTAGAGAAGACAACGGGGCCGACGCGTACTGTAGCTGACAGTTTGGGCAAAAATGAACGTGGGCAGGTGGCGCATCGCTTAACACAAAGAACTGGTGGTCGCCCAGAGAAACGGATTATATCCCAAGAGACGCAAAACGAAGTCGAGGATTGTAGCCAGTTGAGTGTACCGGTGAGATTAAGGAGTTCGCAGAATCGAACTGGAATTGAGCTCGCGTAGAAAACGGCAGACTGTACATCACTGAGAGCTGCACTTGTCCGGTAGTGAACGTAACACAGGCGGGGAATCATAGTGGTGATAATGATATGGTGTTCACGACGACGGCGAGTAACTCTAGCGCGAGGTTAAATGTTACTGTTTCTCTGACCCCTTAATTGGCAGATTGAACTAGCGACAGACCACACGTTGACAGAGAAGGAGAACAACTAGATAGGACGAGCGCTAGACTCGCAACGGAATGCCTACAGAAGACTCACACACACCCCTACACACGTATCTTCAGCACATGTGTAAAAGGCAATCTGAGCGACGTCAAAGTTACATACCTAACAGCACAAAGCATGAAACGTGGTAAGAACTTTAAAAAAGTTCATCATGAAGTTAACCACTTATCCAGAAACATTACGCCTTCAATGAACGTGAACCGGCAGAAAAGAAGAGTGTTTCACACTCGCCGTCATTGCTGGCGGTGCTTACTACCATCCCACGTGTAAATGCACACATACACTCCATAAAATGGGTGGGGGGATGACGGATACTGTAGCTAGATTGGTGGAGTATTGGATGCGTTGTTTGATGGTCGCAGGGTTTGTATCTGCCAGCGGTGAATTATCTTTTTGTCCACGTTTATTTTCTTGCATTGGCATTGCAATTAGAATAGTGCATCTGCCATACTTTTCTTCACATCATTTGCGTTAATTCTCCTTAGGATTGTTTCTAACACTGAAAAACAAGCCCTTAAATTCATGCTTCTTTGCTTCACTCGCAGAGCGAGGATCGTCTTGAAACCGTGCAATATTTACGTAACAGAAGCGCTAAAAAGAAATTAGTTTCGAAACAAGTAGTCGCTTTCAAGAACTACCAGTGACCAAGCGCTAAGGCATGAGTAATCATTATGAAAAACACCATCAGCACAGTGGCCAGATATATGCAGCTAGTGTGCATGTTGCCTCAAGGATGCCCAGAAAGTTCTGTACAATTTTTGTAAGTAAGAATTGGGGTGTAGTAAGTAACGTGCAACTGTACTTGCAGTGGACATTCTAGAGTGGTTTCAAAGCGTCTGTGTTACGCCCACATGCGTTCTGTTTCTTGCGAGCTGTCTGAATGGTAAACCGAAACGCGAAGCTAGGCTAGCGAATAAAGACGCAATCTTAACACGGTCCGATTACGCTATCTTGTTCTTTTCCAGGCAATGCGAAAAAAGTCCCACCAATTCTTTCTCAAAATGGTTCGGGTAAATGTAACTACGTTCAGGCAAATACTGTTTTGTCAAGCAATTGTCCCCAGAACCACTTGCGTCAGCACTTGAAAGCGCACAATATCGCTTATTGTTAGGATTCTGCCAAGCAAACTTTGCCCGCTTACCCAAAGAATATGATAATGAAATAGTTGCGTAAATATTTCATCATTCCATTTTCGTTTCCTTATAACAAACTGCCTCGCGAAGGCAGGAAATGTTCCAAATGCGCAAGTTGACGTCAGCACAAACAAGTAACGCGCATTTCTAATTACAACTGCGGTGTCGCACACGTTGTACTTGCAAATACGTGATGGCACCCTTTTTATGTCAAGAATTTTCCCATTTCCAATTTCCGTGGTGACGCTGGGCTAAAGGGCAATCTACGAGAATAAGATCGTGCAAGTTTCAACACAGCTGTGCAAACTAGACATCTGCTTCTACACGCTTTCAGGTATTGGGAATGCCAGCTTTTCCACAAAGAGACAGAGAGAGAGAGCAACAGCAAATGTTTGTTTCAGCTCAGTTGTTTTGGGAGGAAAGGGCCAAACTAATATTACACTCGAGCTGTGCTCCTCTTATATTGGCGGTGAACATTTCTGTTGTGAGGGAGCTGGCCAATATCTCAGGAGGCCCTAGTCAGCTATTCCTATAGCTTTATATTTATCCGTATTTGTGCCTTTGCTCCTGCTTTACACCATGAATTAGACATGTGCGCCTGGCATATAGTATTTCCGTACGTACTAAATCACCTCTTCACCTCTACTGCGCAAAGGCAGTTTGCGCAGTAGAGGTGAAGACAAAATAAATTTTTTCGCCGCCGTAAGGGCTTTCTCATTATTAAAAAAAATCAATGTATTGTTGGGCATAAGGCAGCAACATCACCTTTACGGCCCAATTAGAAGCCTTAAAACGTCGTAAGACGATATATAATAATAAAACTTAGCATTTATAGCATAAGCAGCGCGAGAAGATGAAGGCGCAAGGCGCTTATACAAGATCACTGGCTGACACGAAATTTTTGCTTGCCGGAGTGCATGAAGTATATAACGAAAACATGCAAATTAAAAACTTTTCAACAATCTCCTGCACTTGTCTTCAACTCATAACAATCGCTTCACCATAAAAATCGTCATGATCATCAACATCATCATCATCATCAGCCTGACTACGTCCACTGCAGGACGAAGGTCTCTCTCATGATCCACCGGTCAACTCAGTCATGTGCTTCCTGCTGTCAATTTATAGCCGCAAGCTTCTTAATCTCATCTGCCCACCTAACCTTCTGCCTCCCCCTAGCCCGCTTGCCATTTCTGGGAATCTAGTCAGTCCACGACCACCATCTAAATATACAAATCTTATAATTGCTTTTCTTTCTTGGTCAGTGTTAGTCATTCTGCACAGACCACAAAAATATGACTAATCTGTCGCGACGAAAAAACAAGGGGAGGGGTGAAGAAAGGCACGAACTTTAAATGGGCACCTTCAATGCGCATCATTTTCCAGACAATCGTGGTAGGTAATGTGCGGGACGATTGTAATATTTCTGTCTTCAAGCGGAACATAATGGAGAAGACGTCGGCGAAGACCTGCCAGGAGTGCCCACGTAATTGATATCATAATCAAGGGCAGTCAATTACTGAGATATACTAACGATAAAATTGTTATATCACCGGCTAATAGGTGCACGTTAAAGAACCCCAGGTGGTCTAAATTTCCGGAGCCCTCCACTACGACGTCTCTCATAATCATATAGTGGTTTTGGGACGTTAAACCCCACATATCAATCAATCATCAATCAACCGGCTAATAGATGCTGGTTTGATAAATGGTTCGAGGCCCTGAGTGTGAACAGTAAGTTTCACTGATGCAGCGCGAACTGCTATCCCAATAGTTGATTAATTCAGTGTCAACCTACAGTCGCTCAAGCGTAGAAGTAAATTGGTCTGATTCTCCGTTTTCTATTCATTGTGCCTAGACGGGGAGCTCGGTCACACTGAGTTCATACTAGACTTTCCGCGGAGTTTTTAACACGTCTGTTTTGTGTTGACGAAATGCTTCAAATTAAATTATTTTGGGAAAGAAGCTCTCACAAAAGACGAAGAAAAGGAAAAAAAACGCCTCACCAGACAAGTTGCGCTTACTGTCTCTGACCCCACAAAATTTCCGCTTATCACTAGTGATGATAACTTGTGGTCATTCACAAAGCGCCTATAACGAAGTTCACAACAATTAAGGGTGAACCGTCCACCCCACGCTATGTACGTACACTTCACCGTTTCATAAACGTCACCGTAATTTGAAAGTTTAAATGACTGTTATAAAAACCGTCACATGCAATGCGACGGTTTTATTGCACGTTTCAATCAAATGGGTCAAGCTTTTCATCTGTTCGCAACAAAGCTCTATTCACAGGGCAACTTGTCTTTGCTAAATGTAGTTTGCAGAAACAAATAACTTGAAACATAGATGGACTATTTATTTTGTTCTATTTATTGCCAGATAGTGGAGAAAAACTGCAGTGAGTAAACATATGCAAGTGAGAATGGTTCATTTTTTTCAAAACATCAGCGTTAGCAAATGCTTGCTTTTGCAAGACTTCAATCGACTTAGTATGCGTAGTAAATTTCCCAACGATGATGTAAATGGCGTACGAAACGATGCTGCCATTTGATATTGTCAGATGTTAAGGTCACTACTGTCTTCCCGTCTTTCTTAATCACCTCTCTTTCGGAAAATTTATTTTGCCTATTTGGAGACCGTGCCTTTCGACAGCGTGAGGAAAGATTTCTAGCCGATGGTTTCGTAATGTCGTGACGCATACCAGGAAGCAGCGAATGAATAAAAAATGGCAGCATATTCACGGAGTGAATGGTGGAGAGTGGGGTGAAGCATCAGTCCGTCCATTCGTTCTTGCTTCCGTCCGTCCATACGTCCCAGTGTGTGACCATCCGTGCGTCCATCCGCCCATTCCTGCATTCGTCCATGCATCCGCCCCTGCGTCCGTCCATGCGTCCATCCGTTTGTGCAGCCATTCATGCATCCGTTTATGAATCTGTCTGTGTGTACGTTCGTCCACCTATTCTACACTCCAAGTACCACCATGTCACATCTTTTCATCATATATTCCTCATATAAAAGCACCGTCATCCAGCGGACATTCGAAGGACTGAATGAAAGGAGGCACACGCACACTTTCTTACGGCTGGCGCTTTGTGTCTACTTCCCACCTTTAACCACCTCAAGTTCATGGTATATACTAACTCACTGTATTCTTGGCACTGCGGCCCAACGCTCGCTAAACCTTTCTAAAACCTAGGAGGTTACGCACAGCGAGTATAACGTAGCAACCCTTTCTTGTCCTCTGTGCGTTGTCGAACAATAAAAAATTCGCAGCGAGCGCGTTTACTAAAAGCCGAATTTTCCTGTCTCTCATTCCCCCTTAGCAGCCATTTGCATGTACATTGAGCACTATATTTTATTGTTTAACAACGCACAGAAGCAATCTCTAACCGGTACCACCTTGGAGGTCAAAATGTTATACTTGTTACACACTACTACAACGGCTACGAGGGACGAACGGGTGCCGCTATAAAAAGCTTCGCCCCTAAAACATCCGTGTCAGGATAACTCAACCAGCGATCCCAGAAGTCTGACACACGACCTGTATCGAATGAGTATGACAGGACTTTACGTATAATCAACCTAAACGCTCGTAGCGTAGTAATTAAAAGAGTAGCTTTGGAAGTTTTCTTACTAGCGCAAGACCCCCACATTGCCGGCATAACTGAAACGTGGCTGCAGACTGAAATAAGTGACGACGATGTTTTCCCACCTTGTTATCAAATATTTCGTAAGAGTGGGGCTTCTAGAGAAGGCTGCATGGCTGTCCTTGTTAAAAGCCCGATAGGTGCTGTTCTTTTGGAAGACATCTCTGGCCTAGAATGTTTGCGCATGAAACTCACGTGCCGGGGCCATAAATATTTCTTGTGTGCAATTTATAGGCCTCCTGATGCCACTCCTGAGTATCTGGATAAACTAGAAAAACATTTGTCTCCACTCCACAGTCATAAAGTGCTCTTAGTGGGGGACCTTAACTTAACCGGCGTTAATTGGGAGGGCTTACAATCAATTCCTGAAAACAGCAATCATTAAAATGGTATTCTGAACACAATGTTAAATTATGACCTAATCCAGATAGCGCGAGAACCAACGTGTTGAAGGAACTTCCAAATATCTACTGGATTTGTTTTTTTTTACCCAGACAGTTATCACAGTGCACAGTTCAAGTTGTAGAAGCTATTTCTGATCACCATCTTGCCAGTATTTGCTTACACGTTGTTGCTATGAAATCAAATAATTAAGTGAAGCGTTCTTTTAAAGACTACTCACGTGCAGCCAGTGCATTCATAATAAAACATTTTGAAACATGTCTGATTTTACCGACACTGATGTCAACTCACTTTGGTGTCGTTTAAAATATATGGGTCGTTACTGTATATATATGTTCGTACCAAACAAACAAAAACTAGTTAGTACACAGACACCACGGATGCATATTCAAGTTTCGTTCTATTAAGTGTGTTACATTTGTCGACTTACTTTGTTAAGTCGTCCACCTTAAGCAAAAAACAGAGATTAAAAAAAACGGCGCATATCTTTTGGTAATCCAAAAGAACTAAAAGAAAACCTTGCATGTGCGGTACGCTTTTCGAAAAATCACTATTTTAAGACGGTGCTACCGAACTTTCTTTCAGGAGATCCTAAGAATTTTCGGAAATATATAAGCGAAAAAAAGAAGCCAGTGTCTCAAATTTCTCATAATTGTTCAATTGTTACTGATCCTGGTGACATCACATGCCATTTGAATGAGTACTTCCAGAGCGTTCTTACTAAGTCTGGTATTTGTCCAGCCAGTGACAGAACATTTCATCCCTTTGATGCTTGTAGTTTCATTTCTTGCCCGGCCGTAGTTGATCTTAAAAACCAAATCTTCATGTGGTCCTGGCAACCTTTGTAACATGTTTCTGAAGCGACATGCTGAGTCTATTGCAAAGTTTTATGTTATAATTTACCGTTATTCTTTATTTCATGGTAAACTACTGGATGACTAGAGGGTAGCCTGAGTCATGCCCATACACAAGGTGATCAATCTTTATTAGAAAATTATCGAGCGATATCACTTACATCATCCTGTTGTAAACCTATTGAGCACATTATCGCCAATCAAATAAATGAATTCTTATAGGAGCGTTCAGTCCTCTCTACTTACCAGTTTAGAAAAGGCTACTCCACAGTTACACAATTAGTTACCATTATCCATTCAATCAAATCATGTTTTGATAAAAACTGTCGAATCGATGCAATATTTGTAGATTTTAACATAGCCTTTGATAGGTTTTCGCATGGCAAACTAATCCTAAATCTCCGGAAAATGGAAATTCCGGATATTTTGATCACGTGGATAAGAGGTAATGGACCAATCGATCCTAATGTGTAGAAGTTAACGAGCGATGGTCTGGCTAACTTCTGGTTGGCTCCGGGGTTCCTCAAGGAGGTGAATTGAGAAGATTGCAGGTTCTGATGTACATTAATAATATCGTTAGTGTCATTGATCCCAGCATTGAAATTAGATTGATCGCAGATGACTGCGTGTCGTTTCCATGAAACCATTTCACCTTACGATCAGCACCACCTTAACTCTGCTCTTGCTAACATTTCCGAATGGTGTAACACAAGGGACATGAAACTTAATATTGACTAGGCAGTCTATATTCGTTTTTCTCCCCAAACCGCTCCCTTTTTTCTTTGAATACAGGCTGGGCTCATTACCATTGCATCGGGAAACTAATACCTTATGATGGAATACACATATATATATAGTATTTGTTCTTCTGCGTACCGCGAATGATATTTTTTAAGACATAAGATCGTACAATCGGCTCCAGCTGTAAAATTACTCCTTTATAACACACCTATTAAGCAGAAACTTGAATATGCATGTGTAGTGTGGGACCCCTTTATGAAAATCAACATCACTCACCTAGAGATTGTGCAAAGAAAAGCAGTCAAGTTTATATATTCCAAACTTTCTTCGTATGACTCACCCACTGATCTAATGCATGTTAACAACATTTCATACCTTGCACAGAGACGGAAAGCTGCACGTTTAGAATTTCTTTACCTCCTTTGGAATCATAAACTAGCAACTAACCCCTCACCATATCTCATCTTCTGCATGAAGACTTACTCACCACCATCATCCTAGGTATTTGACACCCTATTTTACTACAACAGATTTATTCAAACTTTCTTTTTTTCTCACGCATCATAACCGGCTCGAATGATTCATTGTAGCAATTTCTTCATTGGCATGATTGCTAATTGTATTAACTATATTCGTGTTTGCTTGGGTTTTTTGTTTTTTTTTCTTCCCCCATCCTGCTTGGACCTGTATGAGGTCGCCGTATCGAAGAAAGAAGGCAAGAAAAAAGAAAGAAAGAAAGAAAGAATAAATCAAGCACTTCTTTGCTTCTCTATTACACAATCTGCATTTTCTAGATTGTGACTTTATTCCACTGAAAACTGTGTGCGGAGAAGACTGGTAGGCTGTCACGAAAGAAAGTTCAAACCTTTCTAAAATGTCGCTGGTGAATGAAACACGTGTGCCAACACACATTGCAAAAGGTCGCCTTGAACAATTGGATATCAAAGAGAGGAAGCAGGGAGCAAGAGGAAAAAGCATTTTAATATCTTGCTAATTAGCAGTTATTTTATTTTCAATATTGGCAGTGTTTTAATGTCAATATCGGTACCAGAGAGTTCTATAATACGTAGATTGACATATATCAAAATCGCCGTTTAGGAGAATATTTATAAGGAGACAATGAAGTATGCAGTGAACATCACCGTAAGAACTGAATTCAGAACATTCAATCGAAATCGCTTATTAAATCAGCATTCTGCATTTGAACAGTTTTACATTAGCACTGAAACAAGGCCTTTAATGATACGTTTGCATTTATTACTTCAAAAAATAATTTCACCAATACGAAGGAGAGCTACAAAGAAAAGCTATCAGAACACTCAGATGAGACTTCTTCATCCGAAGAGTTTCTTTCTTAAATCTCACCTAATGAAGCAAGGACACCACTTCTCGTAATATAAAAGCCACAGAAATCGTGTGCACAGTATATACGTGCTACAATTTCTTCAAAAATGTCCTTGCGGGTAACGACAAATGAAGTGCTATTTAAAGCATACATTATCACCAAGAAAGGTACAGGAAAAATATATAGGAGATGTTCCTTCTAGTACGAATGATATAGATGTCAGGTCCTAACGCAAGCCATTGCCGGTCACTATCAAAAGAAATCAATGTTTTACTAGAAAATTACTAGAAATAACTTCCCTGCTTATTTCCCGGCATATTGCCAGTTAGTTCGCTATATTGTTCTCACTAAGGAAAAAAAGCAAGTTCTAAAATGTCTCCTTTTTTTCCCCTTCAATAGTATATGCCATCTCAAAGTTCCTATTACCTCCATAAAATGACAGGAAGCGAAAATAGACGATTTCGCTGAAAAAACTAGTAAACAGGGTTTGTATCCCTGGGGTTGTAAACAGGGGTTACCTATCAACTCCAGCGCGCTGCCTCAGCACGCAGCTCCAGCACACAACAGCTGTTTGGGGATTTTTTCTATCATAATAAGTGTCATGCCACATGCGAAGTAACATGTGTGCATTTCATCATGCCATCTTGTGGTTCTCCACCACGATTTTAGGATTATACAAACAATCACTCAAGTTCAGAGCTACGCCGAGCACTTGAAGTTATTACTTGTACAATAAATTTCATTCAGATTGCAATTTTCTTTTTTCTTTTTTAATGACGTGAGCTGCGTTCTACAACCTTGTTTCTGTACCAAGAACTTGTGACATTTTGAATATTGAGGAATTGCAGAAATAAAATTATCTGTCAGGATACGAAACAACATAAGACACGAATAGCTTCAAGTCGTTGACAGAGAAGGCGGTTTTCTTGCGGGCAGCCGGAATCGTCGTGGCACTTGGCGGATCAGATCTGAACAACACGCTTCTTTTATTCCATGGCTTTCGAGATCCGCGTCGGTGACGAAGAAACACAATGTTCATACATCAGGGAACGCAAACACCTAGACACGAGTGCTAATGCCAGACTCCTAAGTGAAGGGATCAGCGCGAAGCTGCTTCGAAAATTGCTGCTTGTGAGTTATATCTAATTTGTCGGGTCTAACATACAAAACTCACCACAAGATTATGAGAGATGTCGTATTGGAAGGCTCTAGAAATTTGGACCAGCTGGGGTTCCTCAAGTTGCACCCTAATCTCACGGGCCAACGCCATTTCCACCTCCAACGAAAATACAGCCTCCACAGCCGGGATTCGATCCCGCAACCTGCAGGTCAGCAGCCAAGTACCTAACCCACTAGATAAATGCGGCGGGGTGTGTTTTGCTCCTTGTTGGCTGCTTCGCACTACATCGAATTCCACAACAAGTGCGTTTTGTAACTTTTTACAGCGAAAGCTGTTATGAGATCGCTTTTCGGGTCAGGCGCAGTTGTCCATCGCCGCCGCCACCGGTGACGTAACCATAATGACACAGTGGGGCTTGAGCCCGGGTCTGCTGGGTTTCAGCCCAATATCATGCCACTGACTTACGCCAGTGCTTGTAAATTGTTGATAAAGGCGTTATGCAGGCACGCCATACCACCAATGGCATAGTGGGGCTTGAACCCGGGTCCACTAGGCGCCAGCCCAGTATTCTATCACTGAACTACACCATGCAGTGCTTGTAACTTGTCAAACTTGCCTTAGACAGGCATGACCTAGCACCAATGACACAGTGGGGCTTGAACCCGGGTCCACTGGCTGCCAGCCCAGTACTCTACCACTGAGCTACACCGGTGCTTGCGACTTGTCAAACTTTCCTTAGGCAGGCTTGATGTCGGTAAAGCAACCGCGTTATTGCGACTTATAAAATGTTTTACAACAACGAAAGAACAATTAGTCGTCGCAGAATGCAAATAGCGTATGGAGTGGGCCGTCGAACGCTCCAAACTATCGTAAAAGCTTGCTCTTGCTCCCCTGTTAACCGTGGCGCATACCCACTTCAGCCATAATTCCTCATCGTTGTCAGCCACTGCATGGACAATTGGCACAAAATTCCTTGCAATTGTATATCGGATACCACGCTTCTCAGAATAATGAAGAAAAATAGCATAGCGAATGCCGGCCTACTACCCAAAAGTTCATTATTAATGCCCTAGTGAGTACCAAGCAAGGGTGCTTGCAGTAGTATACCCATTGAGTGTTTTGAAAAGGCTGTGAATGGTCGCTCTTCTAGGTTTCGCTGTGACTGTGCTGCGCCTACCGTGCAGGCCTGGCGTTTTTTTTTATTCTGCTGTACAACGCTTCATTATATAGTAAGCACTGCACACAAGTCTACGTGCAGTAAACGATTATGCGTAAGATCTAAGGCTTGGCAGCATTGCGACTCTAGATTCGCCCTACTATCTTCGAGATACTAATCAGTGGCTGTATTTCAGTAATTAGATACGTTTGCAAAACCTGTGTGTAGCATATATAGTACAATACATTTATGACGCGCGGATTATAGTGCAATACCTTGGCGGACACGGCTATTTCGTTACTTTTTGTCGGAAATGAGCGGCTGCGTTTCCAATGGGTAAGGAACACTTATTTCTCCTTGTTCAAGCAAAAGAGCACCAACTGTCGGTAATATGTGTACAATTTAGGCGGCAATGGTTTCCTCCCACACACAGAATAACCCATGTGGTAACGGGCCCGAAGACACCGGCCGTAGAATCGCAGAAGCAGTATTGTCACACTCTGCCACCGGAAGTCGCTGCTTTTCAATGTACGTTCTGCGTCCTATCCTTTTTTTTTTGAGGCTGAAGAGATTTCATTTATTCAGGTCTCTTTTTGAGAATAGGCCTATGACGTCTTAATGACAACTCACTTCTCATAGGTACAACAAGTCATAGGGACAACTTACGAAGCAACACTCTGACACAAACAGATATTGTGTCCGAAACATGTACATGTCATCTTTCTTAATTTATTAGCCTTCCTGAGCGAGTCAAGCAACACACTTGGCGTGCATTTTTGTATGCGCTGACACCATAATCACAAAATTATTCTACAACTGAAAAATGTAAGACAGTGGGACATCAGCATCCCTGTAATAGAAGCAAAACACATTGCAGTATCAAAAAAGTATACCATTAAAGTGCATCGGTTTTCCTCCAACTGTATTTGGGGATACCTTTGCTGCCTTTTGCAAACGTATTGAGGAAATGTTCAGTAATATCAGTATATGTATTCAAGACTTGCTGCCCATAATTCGATAACCGTATTCCGGAATACCTTTGATAGTATCTCCACCCAGCTACCTGTCAGAACGCAGATGTCTTGAATTGCTATGAGATCCGAGGGATTTTCAACAACGTTCAAATATCGAACTCTTTTGATACTTTTGTAGTGGGGAATTCGCAAGGCACTGCCTAGTGGGACCATCTCTCTCTGAGTGCGAAGCGCGAGTGGGTGCACGAGCTGTAGACGCTGGACTGCTCGAGCATTCCAGCGTCTACAGTTCGTGCACCCACTCGCGCTTCGCACTCAAAGAGAGATGGTCCCACTAGGCAGTGCCTTGCGAATTCCCCACTACACTGTTTATTTTTCTGCCGCAATATTTATTGCGTCCTAAGAAGAACACCTGTCGCTTTGTGGCTCACTTTTTGTCTAAATTGAAAAAGTGAGAGGATAGCACATATACTTATTTATCAGGTTGACATAGAGGAAACTTAGCTGTTCGATGTGTCTGCATGTTTTATTTTTACTTCGATGCTATACGTGCCAGGGCGAAGCCAAGATTTCCCGTTTTACGTGCTCTAAAGTTCTTAGCTCGTATTGGCACAAAACATTCGGCAAGCCACACCATCCGCAGCTCACTCATCGAAAAAAAAAGCTAAACAGTTATCCACTCGCCAAAACGTATATGTGAGATAAGTTGAGCGGATCCCAAGATTTCATACTGCTACACTAAACATGAAAGAAGGCGGTTAACTCCACTTAGAGTTTCCGTACCGACGTAAGCAGTAATCTAATGAACCATTGGGATTTAGCCATTGATAAAACTTGACTCGGCACGTCCCAGCCGCAGTAAAATGCGTACGTAGTGCTCGGGTAGGTACTTCGTTTCCGCTTTCCACGAAGTATGAACCTAAGGTCAAGCTGAAGGTTAAGTTAATTTTTCTGTTATAGCTAAACTTGGCCATCGAAGTTGCAAGTTATGCACAATGGCTAAGGGCTTCGAGTAACAGAAAGTAAGCTTTAACGACGGAAGCTTACTGAAAAGGATTGAACAGGAAAAAATAGGAACTCACCCCACTAGAGCATGACCAGTAAGCCTCCGAGATTGCGTAGCGCGAGTGATTAAGGCTGTCTCATACGGCAAGCTGCTTAGAGAGTAGCAGCCCAGAAAGGAGCTCTGGGATTGCTGTCCTATGCAGTGCCGTGAACTAACGTGCCATCAGATGCGTACTCATGGTCACCAGAGGACTGCCTCTTAAGACTCTCCCCCAAAGCCATCACACCTGCATTTTTTCCCTATTACGCGTGCCAGTTTATGCATCTTCAAGAGGAAAGAAAATGAGAAATTTCGAAGAGGGTCTAAAGCACCTTACCTATTTACCACGCATCTGGGACTAGGGGAGTGAGTGCATTCGTCCTAGTTGCAGTTACGCACTTGCGTCGTCTAAGTCTACTCTTTAATTATTGATGCAGTACACCCAGCTTCGCCCAAATTGTAGCATCAAGCGCAATACCATCATGAACGTCAAACGGTTAGGTTTACTAAGGGGTCGCCTGTGTGGGAGGATGTACCCGCATCTCAAACGTAAAGAAGCCAAGCGAAGTTCCTCAACATATAGTTGAGTGGCACCCAATATTACATTACTATGTACGCGAGGATGACATCGCTGACGGCATACTTGTTAGCTTTTACCGATCCTCAGTATATATATATTTTTTGTTTCCGTCTTTAAATTCGCCTTCATGGTTCAGGACTCTGATCTTCGCAGTGTGCATAAAGTGCTTTTGCGAAAATGCTACATGAGGATAACCGTCTTTCTACTTATATTCTGGGAATGCTTTATTTATTAAGAAGGTAATCTTACTATCATTTCAAAGCTCTAGGAAAGCTCTTCCTCTTTCACGATTGATCTAGTTCAAATGAATTATATGATGCGTGGGTTCCTTTGAAGTCGCTAGTATTCTGGGTTGTACCGATCTGAAGTGCACACGACAAGATTAGCAGGGTCAGCAGGACTTTCGGGCGGTCCCGTTGCCGGACTTTTTGTTTATATAGATAAGCCTTAGAAAAGTTCTTCCGTCTGGTTAGTTGGCCTAAAGTAAACCAAATATTCAACTCTGGAGAACGAACGGCCGTTTCTTTTCTGCATCACTGCCACATGACTAAATTAGGTTCTGAAAAATGCTAGGACAAGTGCATGCCCAAATAGCCCATGCCAACAAAACAATCGCATGCAACATCGTGCCATCATATGCATGGCACTGACAGAAAGGAAAGTCGTTACTGCACACGGTAATTAAATACATGGGCGACTATACTTCATAGTGCTTCATATGCACTGCACACAAACTTCGCACTGTTTTGTTTTTTATTACACTATGGTTGCCAACTGAACTATAATTTAGTTTCTTGTACAATGCAACAAGCTGAATAACAGGCATTATTAATCTCGGAGGCGCAGCATTTTCTTAACAATACAACAGGAAGCGTGGAGTTCTAGGAACAAGAGTGAATAGCTCTAAACAACGCACATATGACAAAGTGCCATGGGCTGCAGCACATCATTAAGACCATTTGACGTGCACGAATCTGCTATACCAAATAGCCCAAAAAATGAATACATAGTCACTTTATCAGCGCTCGCAGGTAACCACAGTATGATCGCCGTGTCAGTAACTCACTTTTCAAATTTACGTGCGTTCTCAAGAGGCCTTCTGCCTACGTGATCGCAAGCGACAGCTGCAGTGCGAAAAGGCCTTGTCGGCCTGTTTGCCAGGAGAGGCACGATCAGCGATAATACAGGAAGAGCGAAATCGATTTTGCTTCCGCTGTCACCCACGATCATCGCCCGGCAAAGGCGATTCAGAGTTGACTGCCTGCCTACATTGATGACGCTTTCATTATCGCAGGGACAACAACAGCATGATTCCAGATGACTTTTTCATCAACAGCTACAGTGTGGAGGAAATGTTGGCACCCGAACCTAATTTCGCGCTACGTTTTGGGAAAAACATCATGGTAGAAGGATGCAATAACACGTTAATACTCTATCACTATTTCTGCAGACACACACACACAATATATATATATATATATATATATATATATATATATATATATATATATATATATATATATATATATATGTGTGTGTGTGTGTTTGTGTGTGTGTGTGTGTGTGTGTGTGTGTGTGTTTTAACAGGCTACGCGGACAAGAGCAGTATCCTACAGATTAACCACTAAATGCGAAATAGTGCTACTGCAACACAGTGGAAAAGAAAACAACACTGTCACATGAGACGAGCACTTTTCCTCCGTTTCAGTGTCTCCTTCATCGTTTCTCGCCCTGTGCGAAAGGAAGGGCAAGTGTAAATTATCGAGCACATCCCTTTGGGCCCATAGCCACCTTGAGCTACGTCACCGTTGGCGTTGGGACTGTCAGCGCAATGAATGGGATGAACGAGTGCAAAAGAATGTAAGCCAGGAACAAAAAAATTGGCCCCCCATCTGCATGTTACACGGCAAATGTCGTCGAAAGACGATAGTTTTGCGTCTGAAGAGAGTGAACAATATGTTAATTTGATGGTCTGCATGAGAAAATCGGTGAATGGTATTCTGAAGGCACTGTGTTGGAGTGCCTCGAGCATGCAGCCGAGGCCAACGAGCGCATCAAGTCACGTCAGACGTGAGACATGAGCGCCATCTGGTAGTTTTTTCGGAAAATGAAGCGCGCGGCGCGCGCGCCCGTCTCTGAGGTGATAAGGTGTAGGACGCAAGGCGACGGGTAGGTACACTATTGACGCTGTTTTTGTATTCGACCCGACATTTGATTGATTGATATGTGGGGTTTAACGTGCCAACACCACCATATGATTATGAGAGACGCCGTAGTGGAGGGCTCCGAAAATTTCGACCACCTGGATTTCTTTAACGTTCACTAAGATCTGAGCACACGGGCCTACAACATTTCCGCCTCCATCGGAAACGCAGCCGCCGCAGCGGGGATTCGAACCAGCGACCTGCGGGTCAGCAGCCGAGTACCTTAGCCACTAGACCACCGTGGTGGGGACGACGCAACATTTCCATTTTGGACTGAATAAGGCTGCTGTTCCGTCCTCTACTAGGTGCGTTTGCCATAAGACCAAAATAGAGCACATCTCAGAATTTCACGCAGCCCATTTCTGTATTAAAGTCGTTGAGGGCTCCATGCCGATTGCTCGCGTAACAACCTACTACGGGAAATTTCTATCTTTTTCTCAAAGACAAGGTAAGTTGTTCGCAGACACGACTCATTTCGCAGACGCGATTCGAGAATTTCGTTTAAGACACGAACGCTCGTCAAGGTAAAGGCCTTGTCACGTCGAAGCCAGCCGCTAGTAGTCGAGTGCCCACTAGATGGCTCTGCACAGTCGTCTGTCTCTGTGCCTCGACAATAATAATAGTATAAATGAAGAGGACATGGCGGTGCAGCGGAGCGCTCGCAGGCGTTTGCAGCGGGGGCTCGCGGCCAAGACTCCGAAAGTGAGAGCTCGAAAAGTTGAAGGGGCATGGGCTCGCCATCGACAAAGACAAGCCATCGATCTAGAGTCGGTAAGGGCTCCCGCAACACTGGCGAAACACGCACGGAGACAAGCAGATTTGGAGCTGAGAGCCCGTGAAGCGGTCGCGGCATGGAAGCGCCGCCAAGCGTATTCTCAGGCGGTGTGAGCGAGGGAGGCTGTAACAGAGTGGCTGAAGCGACAGCTATTTAGGGTCCAAATCGCCCCTGAGCGAATTCAGCGTGACTTTCAAGATCACGATTTTACCCACAGCCGCAAGGTTTGCGACAGCTTGTGGTTCAGCAACTATTTGACCACCATCTCCACATCAGGCACGAGCAATCTCGTGCCCACGCCATCACCGTTCTACAACGGTAGTTTGCCGCCACCAGTGAAGAGGATCACAGTTAGAAGACTGTGTGATCTACTTACAAATAGACTCTTTGGAGGTGGGAAAAGTCCCCGGAATGAGCGTGATTTCGCCATCTCATCAATTACCTCCGGTGCTGTACCCTCTAATCATCATTCAGTTCGTGGATATGACGTGATTTTTTTTTCATGGTCATCGTATGCAAGAACTTGTCATCCAAGTAATTCGTTGCTGCGATTTACCTTAATTGACCACCAAGGTGAATCTCTATTGATGAACAAGTAGCTTGTTAATATTTATTGCAACTTAGGCAGTTCTACACGTTTCACCAGCAATCGTGTTTAATATCGGTCAGTGTCATGCGTGTTTTTTTCTGCTTTGTCTTTCGCTGTCCAACCTAGCATGCACTGCTTTTTGATTGTTTATAGTTCTGCATGCAAAAAGAAAACAAAAAAGTCATAACTTTGCCGCAAAGGTGAAGCAATGAACGTGATAGCAACAATTCGGAAGATAACGCTCAGAATTACAAGCTGATCGAAAGGTGCCCCACATTTCTCACGCAGGTATGACGCACAAAAAATACTCACAGACACAGGTGAACGCGAATAAGCGTCGTAGTTGTTACATGACTGTGTCTGAAAAGCCCGCCATTTTCGCAAATGACGACTGTGCAACGACCGCGGTGACATTTCTGCGCCCTGTACCTACAACAGAATTCTTCCAATTACAACCCAAGGCCAACCAAGACGTCAGATCCTCCCCACCATGAGATAAGGGCGCGTGCGAGTCGGCGTCCCGCCACTTCTATCAGCGGCGCAAAATACTCGTGGGAGATCACAGCGTGCACCACCGTGTCCTGACAATGTGGTGACGCGTGCTCAATGCGCCATCCTGCTGGTAATGCTGAAAACATGATAGTTCTCCACGAGATGCCCGTCCGCAGCGGTGTGGGCTAAATATAAATAGCTTGCGACTTCAACGTTCAAGAGGGTGCTCTTCCGTAGCTGAGTGGTTGACGCCTCACACTCACGATTCAGGAATCGCAAGTTCGTTACCGCGCACCAGTCTTTTTCTGGATTACT
The DNA here is from genome assembly GCA_013436015.1 of Rhipicephalus annulatus. NCBI lineage: Eukaryota > Metazoa > Arthropoda > Arachnida > Ixodida > Ixodidae > Rhipicephalus > Rhipicephalus annulatus. The sequence goes on from WOVY01009848.1 coordinate 403,621, forward strand.
TTTCTTTCTTGCATTTACGTATATATAGGGTGAGGATGTCGAAAGCAGGGCTCCTCAGACACGATCCGATAGTCGGATAGATGAGGAGAAGAACGATGGCAGAGAAAGAACAGCCAGCTCGTAGCAAGAGTGCTTTGCTGTCTTATGTGTCTTCCTTTACAATCGGAGTCTACGAGCAGCGGACCATAAGTGCGTCTTCGAGATCATCGACGCTGTGGACCTTCCGTAAGAAGAACGCCTGCAATCATGCACCCCGTGTTGCTTCTATTCCCTAACGCATATGTGCTACCACAAAAGGACGGCGTCCAGGTCTCCTCGGTGGCCCAAGAGCACGCAAATCATGGCGCCTCCAAGGCAACGCACGGCCTCTTTTTGTCCTGAAACGGCGTTCAACCTTCCTGTGGCGACAGACTTTCGCTCAGGACTACATCAGCACCTGAGCTGTCGAGAGGGGCTGTCATGGCTCTCTCTAAAAAAATCATGTTGCAGTGAGTGAAGTTACCACCCTCTACTTAACAGGCGTCATCGGTGGCTCCACATGCGGATCACATGAAAGCGCCACCAACCTTTCCGACACCATCGCGTGACTTCGTATCGTGGTCGACGGCATGGCAGCATCAAACTTGGCGCTGTGTCCTTCGGCTTTACCTGCACTGTATTCCATCAATGCGGCGTTTGCCACAGCCGCCTCGCGAAACCGTAACGTGAGCTCACTTGAGAGCCACTCCGGTATACCCTCGCTGCACTCTCATAACCACTCGGCTGCATGGCGTCGACATTTTATAGAGTTTCGTCTGCCATATCACCATCACCGGCTGCCCTGGAACTACCAAAGTTCAATAGATTTCAGGATGAAGCCGACAACTGGGTGGCAACCATCAATGCTCTAGGAGCTCGCGAAGCGTTGACGGACCAAGAGTAATGGTGCGTGGGCATTCACCACGTTCGTACGGTGCCGCAGCGTGGCACTGGTACGAGGGCACAAGTCAGCAGTCTTGAACGGAGTGGATCGCGAGCTCTAAAGCTGCTTTCGGACGAAGCACTTCCACCCTTCCGCCACCGCCCAGTCCAACGTGCGTGTTAACAGCAATGGAGCTCTGGAGGGGCACATCCTCGAGGCTACAGCTAAACACGGGAGCTTACCAGCAGGAAGTACGAGATCTACCGCTAACGGGAACAGCGGGCTCGGCTTATGCTTACAGACAGTCCAGAGAAAGGACCTCCCGCCTAGTTTAGATGAGCGGATCAATGACGGGACACCACCACATGTGTGACATCGAGCAACCCAATACCGAACGTGGCCGCTTCCTACATAAATCCGCGTCCATGGAATCGGTGAGCTTACGGCTGTTGTTCAAACTAGAGCTGCACGTTCTGCGCTAGTCAACGCCATTAACCGCTCGCCCTCCAGCCTTGGTCCGAGGCACCCTTGCACTGCATCGGTGGGGCCACGTTACCTGTCGTTGCATGCGCTGGATCTACAGATGCACACAGAAGCTAGGAACAAGTTTCTTGCCGTCGTTTCTATCCTCGAGGACTTGCACGTGAACATGGTTTTGAGAGCGGATTCTCTGGAGAAGTTCACCTCACTATAAATGGTGGCCAAGTGAAGTTCCGCTGCTTGAAACTGAGCATTTTTTTGCTTCAAATTTGTCTGTAGAAAGACCGAAGTCACAGCAGCCTAGCGACGAGAGTATCCTGAGTGACCAGCAGGAAGAAGACCTGTTCTCTTCGCGGCAATCATTGGTCAAGAGTGCGAGTGCCTCGCTCAATAATTTCACGGCTGCCGGAGACACATTTACGTAAGACACGTCTATTTTGACTGAATTTGGTGAGCACGTCTTGGACAAAGCTAGCGATGCAGCGCAAGCAGATGATGCCAGCATCAGCCCTTGTGGCATCATCCCTTTGTTCGGATCTAATTACGATAGTGGGAACGCCAATGTGACTTCCAACTTACCAGCTAAGTGACGGTTCAATCACCATGAGGCAGACTTCGTCAACGGGTAATATGATGCAGATACGATACGATGCGCACGAAGCAGAAAAATGACGCCTTTGTTCAGCCCTGGCGTCTGCAGCGTGTACAATCATGGCGGCGTTCACCTGTGTGGACGCCATGGTACATGAGTATCTGACAACATCTTGCTTCCCAGAGACCGTGGAACACAAAAGTGTCGTGATGCCAGCCCAAAGCTTCCAGCGTCAAACGAAGAAGGCCAAGTAAAGACACCTGTCCAAACTTGTAGGCATACTTAATTAGGGAAGAATTTGCCCACACTCCTAGTAGGAAGACGCAACGACCAGCCGACATAGTCAATAGCGTCCACCAGAGCCATCGTCACCCGACTTCAAAAGCAAGAGGCCCCGATCACCACGACATAGCCAATGACGTCCACCAGAGCCATCATCGCCGAACTTTAAGCCGCAACCAGCCTGTGCGAGGCAGCCAATGCCCCCCGCAAGTGCATTGGTTATACTTATGGCGATTGATGGCCTAGGTGTTCAACGTTTGCACCTTCGCAGAGGCGGCCACCTCAAGAGAAGGCCCAGTTTGGCAAGACTGCATGCACGCCGCGTGGCCGATTGTAAGGATGTCAAAAGCAGGGCTCAGGCGGGGGTGGAGAAGAACAGAAGCAGAGAAAGAACAGCCGGTCCGCAGCAAGGGTGCTGTCTCTTGTGTCTTCTTTTACAATAAATACGTATGCATATATGGTTATGGACAGCGACACCGACGCTGGCGGTAAAATCCAGCCGAGAGGGTCCCTATCATTGCAATCGTAATGCGAAAGGAACTTATATTCTAATTAATAAATCATTTAATTTACTTTCTTTTTTATTTGTTTTTTATTCAACGTTTGGAAATGCGGTGATGACAATGACGCTTGAAGACAAAGCGTCGCATTTTCCTCGCCTTGTGATATAGTACTTATGTATATGTCACGGGTGTATTTGTCATCTGCATACCTTCTGTATTTGTTTTCTTTATTTTTCAAATTGTACGCCTTGGAGCATCAGTGCCTTGGGTGCTCGGCTGCTGAACTGAAGGTCTCGGGTTTGATGTCGGTGGCGGCGGTTGCATTGCGATAGAGGTGAAATGACGTAGGCATGTAAGTTGTACGATATCCATTCACGGTAAAGAACCCCAGATGGTTGAATTTCTGTGGGCCTGTACTAAAGCGTCCCTCGTAATAATATCATCGTTTCGGGACATAGAACTCCACAAATTATTCCTTTTCAGAACGACAAACATTTGCGTTCGCTTTTCAACTATCGAGCATCCATACTAAGCAGCCGAGAAACGAAAAAAAATTGGAATGAGAAGAACATTGTCCTAAAAAACTAATTGATATAACAAGTTTCTGCCACTACGCTCGACCTTTCCCTAAAGTGTCTATTCAATCCCCGTATTCGAAGATAACTTTTTATAAAAGTGTAGGATAGTGGTTAGGTCGGCAAGTAGTCGTCAAGTTAGTGTAATCCGCAAAAGTAAAATGACCATACGCAGACAACATTTACTCACAAATCGTTAAAAAAATCGTGGGACATTGGTTGTTTAAATGCAGTCACCGTGAGTGGGACTCACATTAGAAGCATTGAGCTTAGTAGCATCGCGATACCTCAGCTGCTAGCGTATCGTGCCGTTTAGCTGACAATACGTCAATGAACAAAAATGATAAGCCTGATCGATGCAGCGACCAAATGCCTTTTTACTATTAGAGGTGTCTCATGACAAAGCGTTGCTTCAGTGAACGTGGCTGTGAATATTTGAATGCAGTAGTGGTGTTTAACTGAATTCGTCTTTTTTCTTATATATTCCATCGGTCCGACTTAACAAATAGCAGTACTTTTCGCACTTTTCGCTGATGACGGTAACCCAAGGACCCCAGGTGGCAAATTCAGATATTTAAAATTCAGCAGAGGTGAAATTCAGACTTTGACAGTCGAAATCGCAAAGCAAGGGCCCAGTAAGCATTTAAGAGGTTTTTTTTTTTAAAAGAAAACCTTTCTGAAAGCCCTTAAGACGCAAAAAGAAAAGATGCATGTTTTCATTGTAAAAAACGCACATGACCCAAAGTTTACCATTTTCTGTTTTGATGTTTGTGTACCGCGTGAACACGTTTTTTTTTTTTTGCAAGGAACTTTAGTCGGTCGAGATGCTTCAGCGCCCTCTCTTCAATGCACTCCTCACAAGCGGCGTGCGCCATTACGGGCAATGGTATAGCCCGAAGTGGTTTCAGACTGATAGAAAGACCACGGGCTATGGCCTGTGGCGGAAGCAGTCTACGGGTACTGAGCAAAAATACCGCGCAGCAGCCGCGCATCAATGACACGAGAAGGCCATAAACGCCAACGCTTCGGGCTGAGTTACGCTCTTCTAAGCCGTTGCACCGAGCTCTCAGTCACCGCATGACCGCAACAACAGCAATCGAGCCATCTGCCGCAGTGGTCAGTATCCGTCTAGACGTACGCCTCACTGAGACCGTCAGGCTCTCGTTCCATCAGTGGGTGCGCCTCGAAATCTACTTAGCGGTTCATTCCGGCACGGTCAGGGTATTGTGCACAGGCGAGGGGCGTGAAGAGATAGCTTTAGCTGCAATGTCTTCCTTGTAGCAAGCAATGGAATATGGCGTTGTTTTTTGTCGTTGTACAGACGGAAATGCATAGAGACAGGACCGAGTGATGATGTTCTGTATCAGGCGCTGTCGGCTGCACGTGAGCCCATTGTTCTATTGAATAAATAGGAACCCATTAAACCTGTATGCACAGACGTGGGTGTCCTCTTTTTCCGCAACATGCATCGTAGCGAGCCTAGAAGCGACACCCTCTCACCGACCCTGGCCACTTTCCGCACTAATGGCAGCCGAGCAACTAGAAATTGGTCGCGGCGATAGATGTAGGCGTTGAGGCTCGTCAGAGCGTTGCTTTGCGATGCGGAGCAGCGCTTTGTCCTTATGCAGAGAAACGAAACGCAGCTCTGCCTAGCCGAGCATCCTTTCTCTCCGTGGGCGAGGGTGCGGCACTGCTTCAAGAAGCCATGCACTGAAACGCTTGAACGCGTACGTGTGTTCAGGTTTTAAATGGGTCCTCTGACATTTTTCATGAATTCACAGCTTTACATGCTTTTCTAGCTGGTTGCGTACACTGACGGCTTAAGAGATAAGTGCCGCAAGAACGGCAGCGATTCGGCCACGGAGTGCAAACTTATTCGGCGTAGAGGTATCAAATTAGAAGAAAATGCATGCTTACCCTCAAATCGATTTTCGCGAGCTCACTTTACCGAGTTTCCCTCGCCCTCTGACGACGGAAGGCTCCCCATTGAAATGAACTGAAAGCCCTACCGTACAGGAAGCTCGCATGACATATTTCCTATTACGTCTAGCGTATTGAGGGCACCGTTGCGGTGGTAACAAACAATGTGGTACTTCAAGAGAGAACGACACTTGCGAAATGATCCTGCTCCCGAACGCTTCTACAATGTTTAGTAGCTTTAATGATCTTTCTTTTAAATGCAAAGCATTTGTTAGCGAATTTCGGCGACTTTGAGCGCATCTATCTATCTATCTATCTATCTATCTATCTATCTATCTATCTATCTATCTATCTATCTATCTATCTATCTATCTATCTATCTATCTATCTATCTATCTATCTATCTATCTATCTATCTATCTAACCGCCTACGACATTTAGCTCTCCTGGCCGTTTCGATAAAGGTATCGATACCAAACTTTGTATGGAATAACATGACTGTACGAATATCATATTTGACTAGTCATAACATAAAAATAATGACATGTGTGTCATGAATGTTATGATTTACACTTCATGGCTCTGCACCTCTTGCGGTGGTTTAGTTCACATGATATGTTGCAAAACTGGTATGGTATGGTGCGTGGTATGGTATGACATTATTGCATGGCGAACACAAGTGAGAGGCCTTAACAAGAAAATGATTACATGCGTGTCATGTAACAACATGACTACATGCCACGCTCATGATGCACTCGTGGTCGTTTCGCTAGTTTCGCATATGCTAAATTTGGTATTACGGGACGCCAATGGAAGACGAAGGTTGTGACTGGAGAAAACATAGTAATCATGAAATGCGCGTCATTTGAGAACATGGTTACACGCCACAGTCAGGCGACAATACATTTTGACATGGCGCGGTGCGCGTGCTCGCCGGCGTTCATTTCGTAGCGTCACGCCGGCGTTGCCACTCCAGGTGCTGGTCCTGCCATATATACTCGCAGGCACGCGCCGCGCTGCGTTGCTTTGAAGCATGCGCGTTTTAGCGCGTCCGGCATCACTACGTCACAAAAAGAGAGAGACAAAGTGTTGTCTGGGTAACGCATCGGCATTGAATAAAGTACCTGTATGGCATCGGTGCCAAATGCAGCATGTCACGTTTCGCGCCGGTTGCCGTCGAACGCCTGTCGCGCTTAGCGTGAGGGCCAAACTCCATAAGCGCGAAAATGCACGCGACAGCGACGAGCGACGCGACGTAGATCGGCGTCGCGCGACCAGTCGCTAGCGCAGGCAAACCTCATTCACGCGACGGCTTCGGCGAGCGAATTCCACTGTTGCTGGCATGAGGCCGTCAACTCGCACCAAGAAAACCGCGTAGCGAGCGGTTTCCAATTTAAAAATAAGATATATTGTTGTGTAATGGAACAGAAAGTGTTTATTATTGCCTTGCAGCATTTTTCATATGCGCATGCTTAATAAACATTGCGTTATTTCTTGTTGCGCATACGTAACTCGGGCAGGGTCACGTGCACCTATGTAGTCTTCGTCTTTTCCGGTTTTTCGCTATTGGCTGCTTGAGCCCAGCACTTCCGGGCGATGAGCGACAATTTCCAAATCTGGAGAACCGAGCGATCGCGCGAAAATGAGCACGCGACACGTCGCGCGACGGCCCTGTTTCGTCGCTCATAGCGTCGCTCGTCGCTGTCGCGTGCATTTTCGCGCTTATGGAGTTTGGCCTTCAGACTACATAGTGCTCACATATTGCTAACGAAGCGTCGCTGTGCCCAGCTAGCGTGCGCTTAAACGCTACATTGGAGTGTATTGGGCCCCTCATGATGCGCTCGCGGTCGTTTTGCTAGCTCCACAAATACCAAATATGGTGTTACGCGAAGTCAATGGATGATGAAATATATGACTGGTGCAAACACGAAGATCCTGACACGCGTGTCGTGTAAGAACGTGACAACATACCACGCTCATCCTATTTACATGACGTGTGTATAAGTAACGTTACAGAGGTGGTTGGGTATTGTGCGGCATATATAAGCACCGCATTATATGGGGGAAAAGAAGCGAATGTAAAATAAAGACAGGAAAAAAAGAAATACGTGACTGAACAGAGATAAAATTGAGAGAATTTCTAGACGCTAGCATAAGGAACTTGAACAAAATATAGTGAAGTGTTGTATGACCTGCATGGACGTGATGAATGCTTCGGTAAGATGAAACATTCGCAGTCGGCTATTGGATCCATAACCTGAAAAGATAAATCAAATTCTTTAGTCTTGTGTTTCACAACCAGGATGAGATTATCAGGCACGTCATTGCGTAGAAGGGACTTTGTATTCAGTTGCACATCCAGCGTTGTGAACGTGCGCCTTAAGCTGTTAACTAACGTTCTGCAGAAGTGGCATAGGTGATATGGCACGAAGCAGAGCAAGCCCGAACGTGAACATATTGAACGCACGCGAACGCGGCTTTCCTTCTGTTTGAGGTGATTGCTCTTGTTTCAAGCTTCTCAAGTGCGACTTAAGCCTTCAGCGTCAAGCCCAAAGAACACGTGCTGCCAAAGCCGTTTTGATCTAGAGCTGAAATCGCTGAATTGCTAGCAGCGTCATACGCCTACGACGAGGGGTGTCCGATCCACTTCCTCTGAAGGAAGATCCTCGCAAACTACACGTTGACTAAGGAAAAAAAAACAGTAATGGGGCTGGCTGTTGCGTCTGCCTTCTTCAGTGTGTTATTTACGCTGTTTTAGGCGTGCAGTATAACCACCTTGTATTATTGCATTTTTTGCTTTATGGCGTATGATATCACACACTTTCACAGAATTCGCTGTACCTGTTCAAGTGTATATATAGGCCTTCCTGTTTAATTAAATTGAGCAACGCCTTCATTGAACGCCTAAGTTCACTTCATGCATATTGAGTTATTTTTTAAAGTGTGCACACGTGGGTACATGTGACACCCCAAATATTACTTCAAAGATCACCTGTACCTACCTGAAAGCCGTAGTGAATGATTGATTTGATTGATATGTGGGGTTTCACGTCCCAAAACCACCTTATAATAATGGGAGAGCCATAGTAGAGGGCTCCGGAAAATTCAAACACTCGGGGTTCTTTTACGTGCACCCAAATCTGAGCACAAGGGTCTGCAGAATTTCCGCCTCCATCGGAAATGCAGGCGCCGCAGCCGCGATTCGATCCCGCGATCTGCGGGTTAGCAGCCGAGTACCTTAGCCACTAGAGTTGCACGGCGGGGCATGAAAGCCGATCTGAAAACAGCGATAGCGTGCCTGCAGCCGTGCTGAACCGATCATCACTTCGTGATCAATCCTCGCTTTGTGTGATAGTTGATTGCATAAAGAAGCAATGCGGAGGCATGTACAAAAACAATCATTAAAGGAACACATCAACTGTACCCAATAACTGATGCCTGCTGAAAACAAACGCCGTTCAACCATATTTATTAGGCACGCGTGGTCCACATCTGCCGTTCCACCAATACAGCGCCGTCTGAGTGTCCCTTCCACCATAAAGTGACGAAACTGACGCCAATTTTGTGACTTCACCACAACCGCATAGTAACAGCGTTTTCTGCCGACTCGAAACAACAGGACCTGCAAGAGGCGTGAAGAGAAACATGGATTCACCAGACTAAGCAGCAGTTTTAGTTGTGAAGAGGAAGTTTTGTGAGAGCAGAATCACCGGCGGTGACGCCGAGGCGTGGCAGCACAGGTCACGACATTGAAACGTCAGTGACTTGAAAAGTATAGGCCTTATGTAGTGTCGCAAAGTGTGCTGGCGCCTATCAAAATGTGCTACGTGTAATTGCAGGGACACATCATGGCAGTTTTTCGCGAGACAATCAGGAGTGAAATGTGACTGCAGAAATGTTGGGTGTTATTGTCTGATGCTTAACCCTCGAAAAATCTAGTTGAGGTCTGCTGTGACCATATTTTCGCTTTTTTTTCTAGGCGTGCTTACGTAAACTGCATCACTGTAATTATTAAAATTACCCATTGGAGCGTACATTGTGAAATTCTCGACCCGCTTTCTGTAATTATCACACGCGGACTTTGGGAGTAAGAGAGCAAAAGCCAATATGTTCAACTGCAATAGATATTCCATAATTAGTGTGGGCTCTACAAATATTTATCTACATGTTGATGCATGTGGATGATTTTCGTATGTCCACAAATATTCTCGATTCGTAGTAAACTACTTTCGTTGTGACGAGGAGCTGAATGAATGGAAAACAAGCAAACGTTCTACTCGATTTAAACCACGCAGTTGGAAATTGAGACATATTCAGGAACATCCTGAAGCATTTTGTTTATAAAAAGTGGTTAACAATTTAAAGTACTTGGTACTCTACTATGGGAGAGCATGAAGCTGTCTCGAGACGGATATGGCGATTGACGTCGCATAGCTACATATACGGCGACTGCGATGTAAACGGCAACCACGCATCAACGTGTAAATCCACACCGCTCACTCGGGCCTCCTATATTCATGGCAGTCGCACAGCACATAACTAATTAGGAACGCGGAGGTGACTAATACGGGAAATGAGATAGATTAAAGCAAATATATCAGCTGCTACTCTATCCCAAACGCAGCTTGAAAAATATCGTTTATATATTTAAATTTTCAATGGGCATTCTGGTGCCTATAGCTTTAATTTCGTGCTGCTTCTTGTGAAATTAGCGATGTTTTTTTATTGGACCCCAATCTATTCAGTTCACAATGGACCCCAATCGAGTCGGTCGGCATAAGCCGACATTTATTTTGCTTGTTTGGGTTCATTCACACTGATTAGCTGCTCGCTATTATTTGCGTTTTACCAGTTACGAAGACAGCTTCTAGCTGTGAATAGAAAATAAAAACCATTGAAGAAATCATTGTTTTTGTTTTGTTATTCGGGTCCACAATACCACATATATGGCGCCTAATCAAGCTTATATTTTGCATATAGAGGGCTAATATTCAGGTCTTTAGCATTTTGAACGTTGGGATAAATTGGTAGTGAAGACAAGATCATTGTGAATGAAGCAATAACTTCCGCCCAAGCTTGCTACAGAAAACGGTCTTAAAAAACGACGAAATCGTTGTTTATCGTTACTATCGCGAACTATTGTTTCGTGAAGAATATAAAAAAACTGTCATTTTTTTTCTGCATAGCATGACTTGCAAAACATTCTCGAAAACCAGATACGATGCTACTCTGTAGCACTTTTTTTTCAACTGCAGCTCGGATTCAATGCATTTTAAATGCGCCTTACTGATACTGGAGACGGGATCTTTTGAATACCGGCTCGTCTGCATGTTGAGCGGATCTCTCGAAAACAAGGACGGGTTGATTCACCTTTGACGATACTTTCTCTTCACAGTTATTGTGATGAAGCACATACGAAAAAAAAACAATGAAGGAAAGAAAAAAAGTTCATCAGGAAGTACTTATCCCGTGAAATCTAAAACGACGCGTGTCGCTAAGTCAAATGGTTTATTAGAAGGATTTTATAAAACAATCTCAAGCATTGCTGCATACCGACCAGTTTTGAATTTTGTAAACAACACGCGGCTGTTTTTTCATTCCTTAAGCTACAGATGCGACGTTCGTTTTTATCCTGCCAGAGAACATCAGCGCTTTCAACTTGCTATGGTCCTAGTCTATGTTTCGCTGTTGTAAATTTAAAATGAAGCTCCATATTTATAGTACATGTGGTCATGCTATCTCAGAAATTTTAGATGTGGTAATTTTTTGGAACATTTCGTGAGTGCGACGCAGTGTGCAAGTATCGAACATGAAGTATCAGATTATTTCGTTGTGATAGACAATTATTTGTGTGTGCTGCGCATAGCAAGACCTTTACAGCTTGGTGTTTTTCCTACCATCAGCAATACTAATGTATGAGCCAGTTAGCACTAAAACAATATCACTGAGTTTGTGCCACCCAGTGCTAGGTTGGTAAGAGAGATAGGTCCTACACCGACATTTTTCGGGACCAGTCAGACAATCTTCAACACAAGAAAGAGCGTTTGCTAACAATATATATAAGCACGAATGGTTGAACACCCAAAATTTCAACATAAAGTACTAAGGTGCACACGTGAAGACAATTGCACTCGCATTACTGTACAAATGGCACAGATGAAACAGGAAGGGTGTCGTAGCGTGTGAAAGGGAACTCTTTCGTATTCCTTTTTCTAGGACGTCCTGCACACTCCTCAGCAATGCGCAAATCAACGCCCAAAAATTCCTCTCTAAAAAGAAGCACCTGCTCTTTTTTATTAGTTCTATTTTACGTTTTCACGTTGTATTTGTAAAAGTGCCGTTAACACTTTTTTCCTCAGTGACACCAAGAAAATCTCTAAACATACCTGCAGGTAAATTATACCGATATTAAAGGAACTGCTCAATTATAATGAATAAGAGGAGTACAACTTTTTTTTTCTCAGAAAGCTGCCAGAGAGAGCTGTTTTTCGAGATATATACACCTCTGAAAAGTGCAGCATTCAAGCATTCACTTAGATGTAACTGGTACGTCTCATCAACGTATCTGGGCTATTGCGGATGCACACGCACCACACACACACACGCACACACTACGCAAAAGTATGAAAAGATTCGTGCACCGCAAATGCCATGTGCGTAGAGCCCAGTACACGTTACAAAAATTATGGTAGTCAAACTTATTCCGTAGCCTATTGACTCGTGTTTCCCATATTCATCACTTTGTTATTTTAAAACATAAAGTTTGTGATGAAAAAGTTCATTCTAAGACAGGGGCCTGCAACTTATGGCCCATGGTGCAATATTGGGAAACCCCAGTACGACGTCGGAACCACCCCCTCCACCCCTTCCCGGTGCACCTACTATATGAATGTCGGCAATAAGTTGTGATGCGATACTGGACTTGATAGGAAAAGAAATCGCTTCCCTCTTGTCGGCGGCGTCTTTCACGCTTACCCTGATAAAGTCTTCATTTCTTTTCATTGTACAGGTCCAAAATTGGGCAGGGAGGTTATTCATGGAAATACTAAATCAGAGAATAACCTTCATATACAAGGAAAAGAGAAACGCAATTATATACAAGGAAAAGAAAAAGGCAATTCCAGCATGCTCAGAAATTTTCAAGGAATACTATATATCTTCAATGCTATTCACCGCGTATATACTGAAGGTTTTCAGGGCGCTAAATTGGGAAGAGTTGGGGATAACAGTTGATGGAGAATGTGTTAGTAACCTGCGACTCAATGCCTTGATGGGTAACATTGCCTTGATGAGTAACTTAGGGAACAAATTACAGCTAATAATTGCCGCACTGTACCCAGAAAGCAAAATAGTAGGCCTGAAAATCAATATGCACAAAACTATAAAGGTACCTTGCAACAGTCTCGGCAGAAAACAGCACTTTATAATAGGTGGACAGACGCTGTAAATTGCAAAGTAATATGTCTGCTTAGGACAGGTACTACCCGAGGATCCGATTCATGAAATTAAAATAACTAGTAATGTAAGAATGGGTTAGACCACGTTCGTCAGGGATTCTCAAATATTGAACGGTATTCTCAAATATTGAACTGCCCCTAAGTCTCAAGGGGAAGGTATACAAGCTGCATCTTGCCAGTACTTACCTACGGAGCAGAAACCTGCTAGCTTACAAATAGTGTTCAGCTGAAATTGAGGACAATGCAGCGAACAATGGAACGAAAAATTGTAGGTGTAAGCTTAAGAGACAAGAAGGGAGCAGATTGGATTAGGTATTAAACAGGGGTTAAGGATATCACACAAGAAGAAAAAATGGACATCGGCCTGGCACGTATAGCACGTTGACATGATAACCGCTGGTCGTTAGGAATAACAGACTAGTTTCTCAGAGAAGGTAAACGTACAAAGAGGAGACAGAAAGTTGGCTGAGCCGAGGAGATTAAAAGGTTTGCAGGTATAACGGGGCAGCAGAAAGCACAAGACCAGATTGATTTGCGAATAAAGAGAGAGACTTTTGCCCTGCCGTGGGCTTAGCCAGGCTTATCGTGACGATGAAAGAAAAACTTGAAAAATGGGGAAAACGTGAAAAGTGTACCATGAAGACACGACCCTTCCGATAAACAAAGGTTATTTCGCATACTTTTTTTTCGAGCAGTTGGTTGCATTGTTGGGTGACTCTCAACTTGCCGCGACTGCACGTCAGCGCGAGCCTTAACTTTGGTTGCCGTTATGAGAGTTGAAGGGTGCACGTGCTCCACTTATACTGCTTTCTTTTCTCAGCATCTCCTTTACATATACTACTCCCACTGCAAAATGGTGCTGAACATCAGTGACATCACACTCTAAAATATGTCTCTCAGCTTCTACAAGACTAGAAGAGTCGCACTGAGACCCATCTTCTTCCTCAAGGGCATCATCCTGAAGGGTCAGGGTATGGAATAGTTTGTGGTGCATAGTTGACACTTGTAATGCTCTGTTTTGTAACGAACAAAGACACACACACGCAAAAAAGCCAGGCCTGCGCGGAGGGCACAGCATAGCTACAGCGAATGTTAGAAGAGCGGCCTTTCAGAGCCTTTTCTAAACACTCATTGAGTAACTGCTGCAAGCACACTTGCTTGATACCCAGTAAACATTACTAATGAAAATTTTGGTAGGGCATTCGCTATACTAATTTTAGTCATTCTTGTGAGAAGTGTGATATCCGCCAAACACTTGCAAAGATTTTTGTGCCAATTGTTCATGCAGTGGCTGACGATGATGAGGAATTATGGCTGAAGTGGGCATGCCCCACAGTTAGCATGGGAACAAAAAGAAGCTTTTGGAATGGGTTGGAGCATCAGACCGCCCGCTCGTAACAATATTCACATTGTGCGACGATTGGTTGTTCCTCCGTTGTTTTAAAAGGCTTTATAAGTCGTATTAACGCGATTGGCATGCGTATAAACTTCATAAAAATAAAAACGTTTTGACGCGGTGAGTTTCAATTCAGTATCGCAAGGGCCTCGTCATGCAGTGCCGTCGTTGGCGTCATACTTGAGTGGACTACCATCTCGAATAATGCAGAAAAGACAAATAAAAACCAAAAAACTTTAAAAATATACTCGAGCTGACCGCACGTTCTTCAGTGCAGTGCCTGCAAACACAGTACATTAATAGGATCTCGAATAAAATGACGAACATTGGGTCAGTGTCGAAATCAAAACCTGACCACTCGGGTGCGAGCTGAGGGTGCTTTCCAAATGCCACGACAGCTGGGAAGTTCACGCTGAATAAATGGAGACCTAGATAGCAGGCTGTCGCATTCCGCTTCTAATGGCGATGCACCGCGTTCTCCAACTTTTTTTGTGTGTGCATAGAACGAATCGCGCATGGTTAAAAATCGCGGAGAGAAAAATGTGCCATACCGGGCCAGTTACTACGCGAAAAAAAAATTCGCTAAATGTGGTGCAGGAACAGATGAGCAAGGACTGCGTATGCAATTGAAATAACACGCACTTCAAGCTCCTTTATTACCAAGAGAGCGCCCACTCTGAATCCATTCATTTTACGAGTTCCTCACGCGCAGCATATGCCACCTGCGTGCACTGTCTCAGTACTTGTGGTAATAAATAGGTTGGCACTGTACGGTCTTCAAACCTTGCGCATTTGTCACTTGTATTTTGCTTAATGATAACTCTTCATTCTTATACAAGTTCAGATAAGTAATTGCATATTTCAGTGGTAATAAACGTGGCTAACATTATTATTCAATATAAGATATTGTTCTAGTCGAGCATTCCGGTAAGGTTGTAAGGATATAAAAATGCACTCGCGCAGCCGTGTGCGGCCTGGAGATTATTAGGAAAATGTCCTCGTCTTTCTTAGCAGTATACCTCCTTCACATGGAACCGATGCACGCGTTAAAGTAGAGTTCAAAACCAGCGCACTTTGTACCGATGCACCTGAAAAAGTGGAAGCAACCAACTCAAGAAGCACAGTGAAAAGCCGAGGTGCACGTCGTCTGTTCGCTGGTTTGAAATGCTCAATAAGCAATCGTGCGTGCGGACAACACTCATTTCCAACGTAGTACCACAGAAGAAGAAAAATATCAGGCGTCAATAATTCATTGAATGCCGGTAGCTTTATTTCTAGTGTGCAATGTGCTATGCGGGTTCATTACTACGGGCTCTGGTCCTCTTGCGTTATATGGTCCCCTTATCTATGCCAACCGCTCTTGCTACCTGCACCGAACCGTTCAGGCCAGATTAGGAGGGGAGTAGCAGGCTGACAATAAACACTTCAGGACGGCCTCTGCACTTTATCTGTTAATTAAACGTTTCTCCATAAGTCTCTGGTTCGTTATTACACCAACATATTCTCAAAAATTAAAACATACTATTGCCCATTTAGTCCCTAACTAACTCACGCACACTTACACTTTCCTGCAAACCAGTTTTAAAAAAATTGTCAGCGTTGATATATAACTCAAGCTCTTAGGAATGTTTCAGTTCCCAAAGTAATACCATGAATTCAGATATGTAGCGTTTCGCCAGTGTAAAGTGCTTAATTACCCTCCCTACCTTCTTCCTTGATCTTCCTTTCATGCTTTCAATCGCAATGATTCCATGAGTACAACAAAGAAGGTAAAGTAACGCCGCTGGTTTTGTAAGGAGGGGAACGCGGGAGCGCGTAATAAAGAGCCTCGGGCTGCTCATGTGTCACGGTGCACCAGTAAAACGGAGAAATCGAACTAGAGTGTGGAGTCATTCCTTTTACCACCGACACTCTCACTGAAATTGCGCTTCTCTTTCCTTTTAGACTTCTTTTCTTAAAAAGCATATTTTTGGGGGGCATTTCAGCGAACGGCGATCGTTTTCGATAAGGACTGTAGCTATCAGAGCTTCGAGGTGCGGCTTCAGCAATAACATGAAATGCTCAAAATATAAAGGACAACACCAGAAGAAGGGCTGCAGAAAATAGAAGTAAATGCACCGGTCTCTTTTACTAGTATCACATCATTTCGCCACTGTGCCACGTCTGGTCCTTGGTTCGAGGCTATTTTCCGAACACTCGCATAACCCCTTTCATAAAACTAACGGCTTCTCAAGTTGTCTTTGTAATAAAGTTATTACAGTTGAATTTAAAATATGGATAACTTCCGCAACTCCGCTTTGCTATGTTGTGAAATCAAAACAGAAACGAAAACAAACAAGTAAAAATTAGCTCTTTATTAAAAAAAAACAAGGAATAACTAAGTAAAGAAACACTCCTTGTGAGAACGCCCTTTTGTTTTGCATTTCACGCAAGATGAACGTATCTCTCCACGCTGCTTCCACAGTACACGCTATAACACGTCCCTTTACAAAAATATAAGTCTACACGACCACTCACCCCGAATGCTGGCCGAGTTCAAGGCCCGGACGTCAATCTTTTTTAAACCAAAAGATGGAAGTGTCACAAGTAAGCACTTCTATGCCTGGTTTATACGCAGTGTCGAAATGTATGACTTTGTACATACAGCGCGCTCACTGTTGGGTTGGCTGTGGATTCAAAATAGGCACAAATGGAAAAAAGATCTTGAAGCTGCGAGTCTCAAGGCATTCCATCGTCCGCCATTCTCCTATGGACTCATTTCTGGCTTCTTTTTTGGGCTCTGCTTTTGATGTGGTCAGAAAACCACTTTCCCCACGAAACTGGCGAGATTCGCGATTGATCTGTTGTGACAGATGCGATGGGCGTGAGCCGCGCCTTCACCGTCGCGATGTCAAAGGCACAAAGGGACGGCCGGAAAACGCGTATCTTCGCCTGTCCATCTTCGTGACATTTATGAATCACTATGTTTGGTGACGCCTCCCTCGACAATCGAACTCTGTTCAAGCGACCAGTGTCAGATATGAAAGAGCGCTGGCGAAAAAAAAAAGGTCAGTGATAGTGAATGTAGAGTCGACTAACACTCTATAATCAAAGTATTTTTGTGATTAAGTAGGTGTTTCACTTAGCGGTGCCAAAAGTAGACGGTGCATCTTTTTTTAAGCAAAAAATTTGAACTTTGGTCAGAAGTGTGCCACAGACCACAGGCTTTTACGTCTACATTCGTCATAGGCGTTCTTTTTTATGTTTTAGCTATTCTTGTTCAAATCTTCGTCATTTTTACTTCACTTTTGTACATTCTTTTCTCTTTTGGCCGTATTATTTTTTTCTTACCTTTTTCTTCCTGTCGATATAGAAGGCAAGCGTTATTCCTCACTGGAGGAAACTCGTTCATAGTCATGACACCTCATATTTTGTACAGTTTGTACAAGAAGGAATACCTGCTTCTAGATAGCGCTGTGCGATAGCTTTCTTCTGTTTAGGTTTTCGTGTGCGCGAAGTGGTAGTGGCTTGCGCTGCACCTCTGCTTGTGCGCATACTGGCAGCATTAATATTTGGGTGATCCGAGGAAACTCAACGAGTTGAAAATATGGTGCTTTATGCTTTCTCTTCTTTTTTTCTTGCTTAGCATCTGTCGTGCCACCGGCGTTTTATTAGGCTTCACCCACTTGCCCAACGTCACACTCTGCTAACGACAGATTTATACACAAAACTCTTTTACCATTCTTTATGTACATTTTTATTCAACTGCGGCACGCAGTTATTTTGCGAGGCGTGCACACTACATTATGCACTACATTGTGCACACTACAAAATACCTGGTTTACTTGACTATGCGCTCTTTACCGTCCTCTGAAAATAAAATGGCTGGTGGGTTTGTCATCAAAATCGTAAAAACACATAAGAGAAACATGTCTCCACTGACGTAGTAGAACATTTATTTGCATTGTTTCACCACATGGACGAAGAAATGTGTGTAATAGCGACTAATTTCAAAGGCACATGTTGAGTGACCAGGAGCTCAAAACTTCTAACATGTTTTTTTTTTTAATCTGCAAGGACGCGCGTAAAAAACACCCACATTGAGTGGGTGTGAACTAACCGTCCCAGCTAGACAACAAAAAAAACGCAAGGAACACACCAAAGGCCCGCACAAGTACACAAAGGACGAGCTTGAAATAACGATATTATCTCAGGTTCAACATCCAAAATCTATGATATGAGTATCAGAGACATTGCATTAGGGGGCTAAAATTTCTTCCGCCGAATGTGCTTTAAGGTGAACCTAAGTCTTAAAGTGTCTTCACTAAATTCAAGTTCACGGGTGAGTGTGTAGTAACAACTGCGGCAGTTGTTATTTCTTTGTGTGTGAACACCGCGATTTTCTTTTGCAAGCGTGGTAACTGCAGCAACCTAAGTGACCCACGCACTCTCTGTAGCTTCTGCGCCAACTTGCTGCGAAAGCACAAGACGTAAAAACTGCACCCATTCCGAGATAAGCGCTCGTGCACTGCTACGCGTGGAGCGATGACCTTTAAAGCACACCCTTTGCGGCCGTCGCGCCATCTCGCTAGTGATAACAAGAACCGAAGAGGCTTAAAAATGAATTTTTTAAACCTCTATGATGAAAATCTGCTCACGTCACTGAGCTCGGAGTACCGCCTTCAGTAAGTGGTGTATAGAGAGAGAGAGAGAGAGTAAGAAAGGAAAGGCCAGGAGGTTAACCAGTCATTGGCATCTGGTTTGCTACCCAGCGCTGGGGGCGGGGAAGTAGGGGTAAGAAAGAGGGGGTAGAAAGAGAGAAAAAAAATCGCACGCGCACTCATAAAAAAAACGAAAACACACACAGCAAGGGCGTCCTAGCTACAACCGTTCAGTAAGGCTTGTCGATCGCAAAAAGTGCAGTAGCGCTCTCAGGGCCCTCTTCTGTGAAGTGGCATCCTTACGATACTGCAGAATTCCCTGCTCCGACAGAGGTTCATCATCTAATTTGTTGAGTACATTGCGAAGGCATAGTCGTTGTTTACTATACGCTAGGCAGTCACAAAGAATATGTTTGTTTCCTCTTCGCCACAGTGCCCACAGGCTGCGGTGTCGGCCATCCAAATGCGGAAAGCGTAGGCGTTGGTAAACGCAACGCCCAACCACAGCCTACATAACAGGGTCTGGTCTGCTCGGCAAAGCCTCGACGGGACTTGAAGACTTAGCGTAGGGTCAAGCGAGTACAGTCGGGCATGCTTGAAGTGTGGCTGATTCCATTGTGATGTAGTTTGCTGGCGAGCAAGCCTGCGGAGCTTTCGTGCAGCATCTGTCCTAGAAAGTGGTAGTCGCAGTTTATGATCTTCTGTGTGGGCTGAGCGGGCAGCTTGATCGACCCATTCATTGCCGATGATTCCGCAGTGACTGGGCAACCACTGAAATGTAATTTGGTGCCTTTTCTCAGTCAGATGGCGTATAACCTCTGCTATCTCTAGTGCAAGCTGCTCGTGTGGTCCACGGCGTAAGGCTGATAGTAGAGACTGCAGTGCCGCCTTCGAGTCGCAGAAAATAGTCCACTTGCGTGTAGGTTGGTCAACTACAAATTGCAACGTGGCACGAAGTTCTGCCAATTCTGCTGCCGTTGATGTTGTTGCGTGAGATGTCTTGAATTTAATTGTCGTGGCCAACCTTAGTATCACTACTGCTCCTGTAGAGCTGTCCGGCTGAACCGATCCGTCAGTGTATATATGTGTTGTGTCTTGATATTTCTCATACAAGAGAAGTAGTGTGAGCTGTTTAAGAGCCGGTGACGACAAATTGGCCTTTTTCTGGACGCCAGGTATGTTAATATTAATCATAGGTTGTGCGAGGCACCATGGCGGAGTCACAGGTCTAGCGGCAGGAGAGAACGAAGTTGGGATCGACTCACCATGTGCGGTCACTGTTTTGCAGTAAGATTTGCATGGTCGGACCTCTGGAAGAGAGGCTCGGTGATGTCGAGGGGTTCGAGCAAGGTGTCGTATATGTGTCCTCAGCACTTCCAGATTAATGTGGGTCTTGATGAGGTTGTCCCTTGTGATGGCGATAGTTGCCGCTGTTGACGCACTTTGGGGCAAACCTAAACATATCCGGAGTGCTTGAGCCTGGACACTTTGAAGCATTCGTATGCTTGTTTTACTTGCGTTAGTTAGCACAGGTAGGCTGTACCGAAGGAATCCAAGGAAAAGAATGCTGTATAGTCGCAACATAGCAGTTGTGGACATTCCCCAGTTCTTTCCAGCGAAGAACTTGAACAAATTACAGATGCCTGTCAATCGCCTTTTCATGTATGATACATGTGAGCTCCAAGAGAGGTCTCTGTCAATTATAACACCTAGGAACTTGTATGATCGAGGTGACGTATCCCTTCGCTGTTTATCAGAACGCTGTAGTTCTGCATTGGTTTGCGCGTAAACGCCACAAGTGCACATTTCTCAGAGGAAATTTTCAAACCTCGTTGACGCAGGTAAAAAGCAACTTGAGGGGCAGCTTTCTGAATTCGCGCTCGCCGCTGTAGACGTGTTACTGCAGACGTCCAAACGCAGATGTCGTCCGCGTACATTGACAATCTGACAGTACCTGGCAGATGCTCATTGAGAGCTATCAGCATCAGGTTGAATAGTACAAGGCTAAGTATGCCGCCCAGAGGAACACCACTGTGGCTGTGATGTAGCGAAGTGTCACCTTCCTCGGTTCTCACGAAAAAGGATCGCTCAGAGAGATAGCTGCGTAGCCACTGAAACATCCGACCACCCACTCCTACCTCCTTGAGAGCGGTGAGGACAGCTTCATGTGTGACGTTATCGTACGCCCCTTTAACATCAAGAAATAAAGAAGCGCAGAGACGCTTACGGCCTTTTTCGTGTTGTACGTAGCTGACCAGGTCTATGACGCTATCAATTGATGACCGGCCACGGCGGAATCCCGTCATAGCGTCCGGGTAGATGTTGTGATGCTCCAGGAACCATTCTAGCCGTCCAAGTACCATCCTCTTCATTGCTTCGCCCACGCAACTAGCCAGTGCAATCGGGCGGTATGATGTGAGCACCAATGGTGACTTGCCAGGCTTCAGTAATGGAACCAAACGGCTGGTCTTCCAGTAAACTGGGAGGGTGCCCTCTCGCCACGAATTGTTGTATATCTTGAGGAGGGCACTCCTCGCACACTCACCAAGGTGACACAGTGCTCTGTATGATAATCCATAAGCCCGGGTGCTGATGTCCGTCTACACAAAGCCAGTGCTGCTTTAAGCTCGTTAATGGAAAAAAATTGGTCCATGTGGTGATCGTGTGATGTCGTACCACCACGTGAGAGCGTGGAGATGTTGGGATCTGCGAGTTGACCAGATAAGTTGGCACAGAACTCTTCTGCAACGTCGACCTCCGATCTCTGTTGAGAGAGGGCTAGAGCCTTGAACGAAGGCCGCTGAAAGGAAGCTGTCCGGAGCCCTCTTATTGTCCTCCACAAGTGTGATAAAGGCTTGCGAGGATCTAACGAAGCGCAGAAGGCTGCCCAACGTTGTGACTCTAGCTTGTCTATGCGGCGTTGTATCTTCTTCTGAAGACGTCTAGCGATTCGTAAATCGTCGATTGCTTTCGGCGTCGGTACCTTCGTTCCACACGTCGTCGGAGAGCTTGAAGTCGTTCTAATTCCACATCAAATTCAGTTACTCTCGAAGAGCATGTGAGGGTGCACACTGTGCCTTGCGCTGTGGACTTGATCATCTCTTCTAAGTCAAATGAGGTGTTCTCTTGACAGCGTTCTTCCATGAGAGATTCAAACTTGGTCCAGTCCACTCTTTGGATAGTTTCGCGTACCTTGCAAGGTGATAACACTCTGATCTTGACATATGTGGAAATGTGGTCGCTCCCATGTGTTTCGATATCTGCAAACCATCCGGCACATCTGACGAGACCTCAAAAAACAAAAGCCAAGTCAAGGCAACTGCTGTATCCAGGGCCACGTAAAATTGTTGGGCTGCCATCATTTAACAAGCACAGCTCGTTGTCTGAAGCAAACGTTATCAGACTTCTACCCTTTGCGCTGATCTTCGGGCTCCCCCATAGCGTATGGTGGGCGTTGAAGTCTTCGATGATCACCCGTGGGCCAGGAGTGGATGATAGGATGTGTCCTAGTCTTCTGTGGTCAAATCTACTTGATGGCGACAGGTATGCACCGACAACAGTAACAGCAAGATCATTTTTCTTCACTGTTAAGCATATATATTGGTTAACGATGTCAGGTGGCTCAGGCCGAAGAATGTAGGTCAGGTCACGTCAAATAAACAGCAGGACCTTGCTTTTTTCACTATAACAACCCGACATAAATGATTCGTATCCGGAGAGTCTGATAGCGCTCGATAAATTTGGCTCGCAGATGACGATGATGGGAAACATATTGGTGG
Source organism: Rhipicephalus annulatus (assembly GCA_013436015.1). Lineage (NCBI taxonomy): Eukaryota > Metazoa > Arthropoda > Arachnida > Ixodida > Ixodidae > Rhipicephalus > Rhipicephalus annulatus. Next base: position 426,146 of record WOVY01009848.1, read on the forward strand.
AAACGAACCGACGGAAATCTGCAATGCGTGATTTCAGTCCCCGTGCATTCCACTGAAATATTGTTGCTTTTTTGACCTCTTCCCTGAAAGACAGTGGCTGGTGGGCCATTATCTACTCAAGAGCCGCCAGTACTGTACTCAGAGCGTCCAGTACTTGAAGTGCACTTCTGGCTGACGTTGTACGCATGTTGTTTAACACTGTGCGAATGGCGTTAATTATGGGTCGTAGAAGAGCAATCACTTGCTTATTCAAGTTCCACTGCTCCTCTGTTGTCGCAGCTTGCTCTGAAGAATGCGGCTTCTGATGCGGTTCTTCCACAAGTTGCGTGCGCGTAAGTGGCGGCCACTCTTCAGTAGAGAGAGATCTACTTGTTTTCTCTCTTCCATCATCTGCGTTCGCCGTGGTGTACCCTGCAGTGGGCGCCGTTCCCAGATGCGATAACTTACTTCTTGTAGTTGACTGTGTTCTTCGCAAAGATCTTCGACGGTGACGTCGTCGTCTTCGCCGGACTTTTTCCGCGGCCTCTTTGTGGGTAGAGCTGTCTCGCACCATTTGTCTAAGAATAGTAAACTCTTTCTATATGCGTGGACAGTCTTTGGAAGATGCACTGTGGGCACCTTGACAATTAGGGCACTTTAGTATGGTTGCGCTGCATTTGTCCTCGGTGTGTGGTTGTGAGCATCAGGGGCACACTTCGGAGTTCCTGCACGCTCCCTGCACATGGCCGATCTTCTGGCACTTATGACATCGCATAGGTTTTGAAATAAATGGTCGGACCTGGTGACGAAAGTGGCCAACCTTCACATGGGAGGGGAGACAGTTCCCTTTGAACGTAATTCTCACACAATGTGTGTTACTAAGGTGGCTGACATTCACAATGACGTTATCTTCATTTGCCGGTTTTATTCGCACTGAGAAATCCGAGTTTGGAATTTCAGTGGCGATGTCATAAATGACTCCTGTTGAAGTGGTGCTATAGGCTGGTATTATAGACTTGACATCGATGTTACCCAGTTGCGTTACTTTCTGAAGCGCGTTTAGCGCACGTGGGTTCAGCACATCGATTGCCAAGATGTTCCTTTTTGCGTTTAGACGTACTTCTATGATCTGATTTGGCGTAATATTCTCGAGATACACAGAGAGCACTTGCCTGTTCAGCCCACGTAGACTGTCGGTAGGCTTAAGCGGCACAAACAGGATAGAGTGAGGCCATCGCTGAGGGGCGGTTTTCACGGAGGTCGTGCTTGATGCTGAAGATGCATTGATGATCCGTCGTTTAGCCTTGCGGTACAGGACGGGTTGGAAGCCATCGTCCGAGGACTCGTCGCTTGATGCGGAGTACAGTTCAGTGTCCTCACTCTCACTAGACGCGTTTCCTCGCTTCCTCGAAGCAGTCCCCGCGGTCGATCCGGACTTGGACGATGCCCCGTGAGGTTGAACATCCATCACCACGATATATGGGGCGATAGACCCCACAACTGCGGCGAAAAATCCAGACAAGCCCAAAGACGAGCAAGGTGTGTTCCGTAAACGAATCACTTCGTCTTCAGTCTTCCTCCTAGTGTATATAAAGTGCTCATCGTCAACATACGCTGGGGAACGCATGGTATATGATCTAGTCGTTTGGCGCTGCGTTTTAAGGAGCGTGAAGTCATATATTTGCCTGCCAGCAACGCAACATTTAAAGATGGTGGTATTTCTCCGGGTACTTCAAACACACAAACTTCGGTCGGTCGGTCGGTCGGTTGGTTGGGTCGGGTCGGTCGGGTCGGTCGGTCGGTCGGTCGGTCGGTCGGTCGGTTCGTCCACCAATCAACCGAAGCGATTCAGCTACCAGGCCAATATCCAACCCCTTCCTCAACACCCACTCATCTTGATGTGGTGTCTGCATCTATAATTGTTTACATTGTCAGTAGAAAACAAAATATAACGCATATCTGAGGCACAATATCAACACGTGTATGGTTAGTGGTGTGTTTCTTTGTATATAAAGTGCGTAGTAACGACAGAAGTATTCATTACACCACGCTGACAGAGCGACGCTATGCACGAAAAGGCGCGTGTTTCTGACGTTTTCTTAAGATGATACGGTGCTGCCACATATCCGTGGCTGTGCGTTCTACAGATGCTCTCGTTTTTAAACATTATTGCTAGATGGCGCTCATGTCTCATGCAACACCACCACTGTAGGGTCGGAGGCAGCTCTGTCCAGCTCGGATCCGAAGACCCAAGAGGCCCTCGTGAAACGAGCGAGGACAGCGGCCCGTGCCAATGGGATCCCGGACTAAGGAGCCCGCTCACCGACACACTTTCCTCGGTCTCAAATAAATGTTTTATTCTCTCTGTTCAGGAATCCATTAACCAATCTTCTCACGCAGGACAACAAATAACCACTGTATTGTCTCTCCTCAGGTGGAAGACTATAGTCTGTTTTATTTCCTCTCTCCTGACTGGAGACTATCACGCTTTTAACGACATTTGCAGTGAAACACGTAAGCAAGCGCCCAATTATTTTCGCACTCTTTTCTTTTTCATGTGATACTGTGCACTCTGCAATATCAAATCGATGACGAAAATACGTCACCGGAGCCGTGTCGGACCCCTGCATTAAAATGTCCCATGTTAAATGAAAGGCTACAACAGCAAGAAACCTCGCAGTAAGGAACTTAAGCGAAAAGTTCGCGATGTTGAGACTGGTATTCTCTGCAAGCACCGCATAACAAAGAATAGCACGATATTATATTTTCAAGTGAAATCTACCTAACAATAGCACGTGGGATTAGGTTCACTGGAGCTGCCAAAACGATCAATACTATACTGGTAAACGAGGAGAAAACAAAACTTCTCTTTTTAATACAAAATTCCGCTAGATATAGGTGCGCTTCGGGTATGCATTATTATTAGTGACAAGTCTGCAAACGCCGCATCAACCAGCAACAATTTTTGATCCTTTAAAGCACATTGCGGCAGCGAGAGTTATGATCATTATCAAAACATTAAAACAGTACCGGGGTTCTAGTAAAAAATCAACGAAACATGAGCATGAGTTTAATTATATAAGAAAACGTGCATGCTTAAATGAGCTTAAGCACGCCATTCGCTTTCACACTGATATATCTATATAAATTCACAAATTCCCACACAGCAATACGCTTCAGGTGAGTGTAGAAATTCTGAACTGGTACACGAGCCTGTCATATTCGTTACTTTAGCTAGTATTGATAGAAGCCACTTTCTTTCCAAGTGCCCGCTGCGCGGTAACGGCTCGCAAATCTTTACATTGTACAGACACCACGCATCCACAAAATGCTCCGAAAATGTCATTGTACATAAGGCATGATGTTTACTTTGAAGTGATTGACGCAAGTGACCTCTGCGGACCTGGCCACCCGTTCATAATCAACTAGTTTTTTTTTTAAATTTGTGGGTATACTTGTCTAATTCTTCGTGGTTTTTTCTTTACTTCCTTTTCTTCTTTCGTCTTTCTCCTCTCGTATCTTCGTTTCCTCTGTTTCTTCCCTCTTCCCGAAAGAGTGAGCAGGCGTTGTGCCCCTCCAGGTGGCAGTTGTCAGCTTGCTCTCTTCCTCTTTCCTATGTGTCCTTGCGTATCCGTGTATGCAAATCAAATGAATAAATAACAAATAAATAATTCGTAAGGGACTACTGAAGTAATTTCGGCGATAAGGGTAATGGGACCCGTGCACTTTAAGCGAGTGGCGTGGAGTGACAGCAGCCGCAATATTACACGCATTGACGTGGGCACGGAGAAAAGACCAGAGTAAAGGCTGGCGCACGCGAGCTGAGATAATCCGATTAGAGCACACGCAGGCCACCGCACCAACGTCTTCGTCTGAAGTCGCAACTGGTCGAAACATGAGCTTTCTCAATCTATAAGAAGAACATGGAAACAACGAGACAGCTGTAAGAAATGCGGTTGCCAGGAGTGACCTCGTACGTCGGCGTGATGGAAGTGGCCAAGTCTTGTGAGGATTAGTTCGCACTGCGCTCTATATGAGTTCGTGGTGCGTCGTTCTTTATTTCACGAATATCTGACCGAGATCGTCGTGACAAGGGTTGGAAAGTTGTAGGCTTGCGACTACCGCTCCGAAGCACGTTGGTGACCGTATCCAAAAGGAAGATAGACCAGCGATGTAGATTGGTATGCACACGTGTCAAATCAGTTAAGCTGGATTTCGTTTTTTCAGCATATAGTGAGGATTTTTAGTTGGATTTTACCTCAATTCTTCACTGCAGCCAAGACAACACAATGTAGGTAGGTTCTCACCTAAAACTCAGCAGGTTGTGGGTCACAACAGCGCACCGACCCCCAAGGAAGAAGCGCCATATTTGCATTCATTAGGCGCAAATAAATAAACCGCCTTATAATCTTTACACATTTATTATGGAATCCAGAGCAAGTAATGATCAGTACTAGAACAATCCATCCTTGCCCAGTATTTATTTTTTATCTAGATGTACCGATATGAAGGTGACGAGGCGCAGTTAAGATACCTCCAATGGCTAATGGTTTGATTGTCAAAGTCTCGTTCAATTGTTTTTGCGGCTCGACAGTAAAAGTTTCATTCTATCGCTAATGTTGTGATGTAATTGTGTTTTTTTTTCACAAGCATTCTGTGCACTTTTTTTTACAAAGTAACTTTATATGTAGCTGTTTTTGCCCTGTTCTTTAGCTTTTCAAGTTATATGTATAAGGTCACCGTAATCACATTTATATATTTCTCACTTTTTGTTATCCACATAATGAATGAAAGGGCGCACAACATTTCATAACTTTGAAGCTTGACTTCGTGTTCCAACTTCGATACCAATCTTGACTGTGTACAGTTGATCATGTTGATTAATGAACGTGGATTTAAACTGAAATTTCCGCTTATTGAATTCACGCTGTTGAGCTAGGCGCTAACTCACCCTCTGATCATGAACTGTCCACTAGCTTGCCTGGTTCCTGACCACTAATTTATGTTTGTTCCTTTGATAATGTGCGTCGATAGCCTTAACGTCGCTGTAACAACATTGTCGATCCTTAACTTAGTCTCTTAGAAACACGGCGCGACAATTCGTTTGGAGGGTTTTACGTGTTTTACAGCTTATCGAACTGCAAATTTCAATTTACCACTCACTTATAAAATGAAACTTTGTGGCGTTCAGATATACAGCCAAATATATTCCCAATGCAAGTAGTGTACCCCTTCGCGTCCACAGAAGGAGGCGTTTTCTGGGAATTGGCGCCAAAAAAAATGTATTGCTTATCTGTCGTTACAGTAAACGACAGCACATTTGCAACAATGCATCCTCAAAAGCAAAGAATACATTCCGAAACTACCACCACTGCACCCATGCCCCGCCACGGTGGTCTAGTGGCTAAGGTACTCGGCTGCTGACCCGCAGGTTGCGGGATCAAATCCCGGCTGTGGCGGCTGCATTTCCGATGGAGGCGGAAATGTTGTAGGCCCGTGTACTCAGATTTGGGTGCACGTTAAAGAACCCCAGGTGGTCAAAATTTCCGGAGCCCTCCACTACGGCATCTCTCATAATCAAATAGTGGTTTTGGGACGTTAAACCCCACAAATCAATCAATCAACCACTGCACCCATTAGTTATTCTCTTATGCACATTAATCAAGCCAAGTGGTTTGCATATCTCTCCACCGCAAATGTTTGTCCATCAGGCTTCTAAGTTTTTTTCCCCTCAAAGTGAATTCTCGTTTTTTACAATGAAGTGTTAGTTATGACTGGCTAGAAGACTGCAAGATTCAGTTTTTTTATTTTTGCAGAAGTGTCATTCTTCCCTCAACCCAGATTGTCTACTTCCCCAACGTTTTTTGCGGAACATTAAAGTGCAAGTATAAAATATCACATAGAACTAGACAAACAAGATTTATTGTAACTCTCTGGCGCTTTAATGTTCCCGAAATCTGCGTGCCACCGCGCCAAATGACACGTTCTGTTTTAAACTACCGTCCCCCTCGCTGCACGTGACCAGTAAGCAGTGCTCTAGGAGGGAAAAAAAGATCACATCGTATGTAGTCCCTAATGACCCTGTTGCAAAATGATACTGTCGCGTATTCTAAAGTTCAATTTTTTCCCCTTGAAATTGACACTTTTTTGAAGTATTCCTTGCTCATACAGTAACACGAAGGCAATATACATGGTTGGAACTTTTTTTCAAAAAAAGAAAGTTGTTTTATGCCACTAATCGCATCGCCCAGTGATGTGCAAAAGTATAGCCGCTACGTTTGATAAACTTTACCGCGAGTTGCTTCGTTTGCTGCCACGTCTCCAATTCTATTTATTCGATAGAGCCTTTGCAGCAAAAGAATGGCGTGGTATTACATGCGGCGCATCACGAGTGCAGCCCACTTTGGGGTTTTTAAGCCAAACGCGGCTTGCAAAGGATTAAGACACAAGAGATACACCGTAATTTGGCGTTACTTGATTGGGCAGCTGCAATAAACAACCTATATCTGGGTAATTCATTGCAGTACGCGTTAGCAAAAATATACTCGAAGAGGAGGACGAAAGCATCAAAAGAGACAAGGTAAGGTAGGTTAACCAGTAAGACATCCGGTTGGGTACTCTACGCTGGGTGATTAGGGAATGGGACAAGAAAGGTGACAAAGAAAGAAGAGAGAGAAAGGAATAGGGCGAGACACACAGTAACTTCCGTGCAACGTGTAGAACTACCCCGCAAGTCGGAGTGGTTAACACAAAACCCATCGTCCTCGAAAAGAACATCAGAGGGCTTTCACTGCCTTCTGGGCTCTCAAGAGATGTGAACGGTCCTGAAAGACAATGCTCCAAATATGCCATTTGTCATTCTGTTTTTGCACAACAACAAGATTAGTTAAAAACAGGAGTGCTACTATCTAGGCTGTTCGATATTTAATTAAGGCTGCAACAAAGAGCTCTGGAGCGAGGACTACGACAGAATGACAAGCGGAGTGCTGGCTCTCGGCGCCCTGTCTGTCACTCTGTCACCAATCCGTTCTCAACGTGGAGCTTTTCCGTCTGAAGCTTTGTCCAACATCACTTAATGGGACAAGTATTTTTTGATATATTAATTAGGACAACTCCAAGGCGAAGGCCATCTTCTACTTCTTCATCGATACATTGCTCCTGTGCGGCCACCCTTCTAAAGCATTGCGCACTTAACGCCCTTCAGCGTCACCTCCAAAATCGCGGCAAGTCAATTGGGTTTGCAATATCTCTGCGATTGGATCGCCTTCACCAAGTTTCACTCTGAAAGTTTTCCGGGGTAACTGCGTAGTTACCTCGAAAAGGGCTCTTTGTTCCCCTAGAAGATGAAATGAGTGGGAAAGTTTGCGCACGACGAAGCAATTATCTTTTTGGAGGTAAGCACACTGTTTTTAGAGTGACTGCAGAATTTTTTGCGCCGTGTTCAAACGATTCATCGATGCCTATGCATAAACGTATTTTCTTTCAGACGGTGCCGCAGTGTGGGGTGGTGTAGCCGTTAGTTTACACGTATGCTGATTGCGTGTTCGGGAGTTCGAATCCAGTGTGTTTGCTGTGCATTTTCTGTAGTTAATTTGTGAATGTGTTGTTTGCACATCGATTGAACACCAACCCTGCCCTCCTCCACTGTCCCTTCATTGACCTTAGGTCATCCTTTTTCTTATAAAAGAATTTATCTTCATTGAACATCGAATCACATGCCTGCGCACCATTCGCTATACTGGTTAAATCAACCCAAATCTGATTTCTCCTGGGAGAAATAACTGTCCTAAAAAATAAGCGCGACAGCGTGAAGTAACCCTGAAGTTACTTTTAAAATGGAGGAATGCCTCTAAAGCTTGGTAAATTCTCTGAAACAAACAGCTTCAATACCCGTATTCCTTCTTTACTTCTTAGAGTGCATGATGACATGAGAAGACGTTACCATGTGAGGCCATGTCATGTGTCGTCATAACGACGTCACAGGTCTAATGCTCGGTCATGTCATCACGACGTCATCACGAAACGATGAATTATTGCGTCACTCGTTCCAGTCGCCACGTTTTGTGAGGCATCTAATGTTTCTTCCTGTGTAAAATATTGTGCCTCGCGCCGTAAAGTACTACCCATGATGCTTGTTTTCATTGAATACCAGTGTTTTATGCTGAAGGTCCTTGGAACTGCAATTCAGTGCAGCTGTTCGGCGGGAGTTTCGCATAAAGACGCATCACATAATATGGAGCTTTAAGAAGCAACGCTGGCAACGTGTAGTTCACAGTGATGAAGGTAACAGCGAGAGTTGCTCCGAATATCATTTTTACACTGCTTTCCGTGCAGAACGCCGTAATCTTGAAAACCAAAACAGTCATTGAAGGTGGCAGTGATAGACGTAAAGCAACTGCGTTTATTACCGGCAAAAAAAAAGCAACGCTGGGAACGTGTAGTTCACAGTGATCAAGGTAACGGCGAGAGTTGCTCCACTGCTTTCCGTGCAGAACGCCGTAAACATGAAAACCAAAACAGTCATCGAAGGCGGCAGTGATAGCCGTAAAGCAACTACGTTTATTACAGGCAAAAAATATAGTGAGGCAACACGTATGCTATAGAAGCCTCATCACCGTAAGTTTACTGTTTATTATGTGTGTATATGTATATATCAATACGCGCACCTCTCTGCCGGTAGGAGCGGTGCTACATTGATTCAATCGCTAGAGTTCCCTCGTTGAATTATCTCATGGCAGATTGCCCGTGCGCAAGTTCAACCTTTTTTCTCGAGGGAGTACCACCGAAGCGTGCGGCCAAATCTCCGCCGAGACTCCTTTCGGCGCCGTGCCTCCTACCGGGCACCAGATGGCGGCACCGGCTCTCCGGGAAAGGGGGGTGTGGGTAAGTCTCGCGATCGCGCTGGGAAGTTATTTGCCTCCCTCTTCGAGGCGCACCCACGTGCCTTCCTTCAACAGGAGGCACGGGTGTGCGCATGCGCAGATGAGCTTGCTCCCCCTAGTCGCGACGTCCCAAGTCGAAAGGGGAAAACCCTCGGTGGTGTTGGTCGATCCGTGTCAAACATCGGAGCGCGTCGCCGGTTGGGCCACCAGTTTCGTTCTTTCGCGCGGTGCCGGCGCGCTTCAGCCGCCGTCAGCTGAGCCCGTATCGTTTGCGCTTTCTACTTGCTCCCGCGTGCGTTTCTGCTTCAGTGCGCCTTCGTCGCTATCCGTTTGTTTTATTTTCGTACCGCTCAAATTCATCTCCCCATTTTTTTTCCTCACTACGCTCCGGGAAGGTAATAAGAAACTTCGGTTTCGAAAGTGGTCGAAGCAACAGGCGAGAACTTTGGACGCGTCCTCTTTTGCATGCTGAGCTTGCGCCGTTAGAAATGAGAGGTGTTTTCCATTCCAGTTTCTGATATCTCGGTTATACAGTTCACTGTCTTTATTGCTAAAGCTCGGACGCTACTTAGTAAAGAGGCAGTCAGGAATTAAAATTCTGAAACATGAAGGGCTCGCGCGCTAAGTTTTTCAGTTACTTCAGTGCCTGGTGAAGAAGACATTACTTTAGCCGAACGCCAGAAATACAGTGGGAAAATATGTCAGAGCTGTACTAAGCGCACAAGTCTTAGTATAATAGAGAAATAAGGGTCACCAATCTGTTCGACTCTCGACAGCGACACTTCGGGGAACTTCATGCTGGAGGGCAAACGTGTTTTGGCAGTGCATACAGACCAACGAGTTACCGTTTCTACAAGGATTATGAAGACGTCATAAAACGGCATCCACGGCGTTCAACCCTGTAGAAAAAGGTGAGCTGAAAGTTCCAGAATGTCGCTGAAGTATAGTGTTTTGATTATAGCTTACGTCTTTTTTATTTGGGTCTCACGCGAACCTGAAACACTAATCGGTTGCCAAAACCGTGTGGGAACTTAGTAGTTATGGTGTAGCTCCACTGGAAAACAAGAGTTTGATTTTACAAGGGGTCAATTTCGATGATTTCTAAGTCAAGAAATTAAAAAAAAGAGGATGCTTTAGCGTTGTCTTCAAGGGTAGAGCACGACAGCGTAAGCTCACATTGGCCTCGTTGAAATTTCTTTTTGTCATAAAAATAGTCTTCCCTTATTTCAATCATAAGTAAATCTCTCACATTATCTCTTTCAGAATATTTATGACAAAATATCTATTTCCTAGCGAACAATGAAAGACTGGCTCTGCGAGAATGGGGAACTGTACAAAATTTACAGGGGCACGAGAAAAAGTGCTATATATTCACCGTACAACGGTGGTAACTAATACATGGCGTATTTGAAATTCCTAAATAAGTACTTGCGTACAAGGGATTAAAATACGTATACTCTTTCTCTTCATGACACTTCGCTTATTTCTGGGCGAAAACTTGCGTTCTGACAAACAGTGCCACAAAACTATGATAACCAATAGCAGAACACTATGTTGACATGTGCGATTATAGCATTATTATAGAGTTTAACGCAAAATCTATTGAGACTGCGTATTCTGCTCACATTAAAACACATCGCAGAAAAGGTGGAGTCAAGTGATGCATTGAATAACCTCATGAAAATCAATTTTATATTCTGTTAAGGCAGGTTTCATAGGGAACGACTACTCGGAAGTATATTGCACGCGTTATCTCAGGTCCACCAACGCCTTATGTTTTGTGGAATTTTCGTTGGTTCAAACTCGAAGCATCTTTTTTTTTTGCGAACCACAGTGGTAAAAATAGCATGGTCTGTTTATGCGCTAGCCAATATTAAGGCAGCTGGGGCCTATATTACCACTACGTGAATGGTCCTGCCTCTACAGGCGGGATGCGCTACCAAAGAAGTTTTTATGCACTTGTTTTAAGGAAGCAGGGTAAGCGCTATTCTCGCCATAGTTGGATAATCATAGAATGAACACGTGAAGTGCCTTGGAGTGGCTGGCCGACGCTTCGATAAGAGGTCATATGTTCTTCAAAGGCACCACGTGATTCTTGCAGTGTTAGTTTTAAAGGGGTTAGTGGTGACGTCTTGTCATGGTGGTGGTGCGTGTCCCTGTTGATAATCGCTGTGTGAAAAGCAAAATACTATAAAGAGAAGAGTGCAGTGTTCGCTTCACTTCTAGTTAGGTGGTAGTGATTCAAAAATGTTCTCAGAGTGTGTGGGAAAATGAAAAAAAAACGAACAAAAAAAAGGAAACGCGCAAAGTTGGAGCTGTGTGCTGCAAAGGGGGTGTGCTGCAAAAAATGGTGTGCTCCAAAACGCAAAAAAAGCATGTTTCGAGACATTCACGTTTAGAGTTGATATAATGGATAATTTAAAAAGAACAAAGGGATAACAACAAATTCACGGGCCCAATAAATGTGCAGCAGCCAGATACTCATCACTAAGACATTTTATTTTTTCTTTGTGTTGAAACACGTTGCCTTGCGAGCCTCCTTTGTCGCCTGCTACCCAGCCGTAAAAGCACAGTATACTGTCGACGCAAGTCGAAAATGGGAAGGCCATGTAGTGTGCAGTGCTCTGGAGAAATTCCTAAAGAGTTCAGCACGCTTATACGGGCTGAATTGCCATCTGTAAACGTGAACACAGTGTCAATAGTGCATATACTTAGTGTTTGATGTCAGGCAAAAATGTTTTTCTTGGTGTGCGCTGATACACACGACAATTCAACGACTCTTTAGGGTCCTGAGCTTTTCAAAAAATGCATTTAGCAAGTAGTCCTGGATGATCTAGTTCTTGTCATATTGGCTCAACGGCGTCAATAACAGATGTTAAAAGATGTTGTATATCAACGAGTGGTTCACCATTGAACTGGGCTTTCTTGAATTTGCACAAAATTGATCGTCCTTCGGGCAAACGGCCTGGAATGATTTTTTATCTTTCGATGCCATGTGAAAATATGTGGTCCGGATAGCTTTTTGCATGTCCTCCAAACTTGCTTTATTTCCTTTAGTAGCCAGACGATAATAGCTTCAGTGCTTACTAATAATGGCACCTCAAAGACGTCTCTGCCAGATTAAGTTTTTCAACAAAAACCTTTGTGCTTCTGCTTTCCTTAGTTTTCGCAGTTCCGGGCCCATTCTATCCTAAATTTGGCAAATGCACTCTAGCTTGCAAAGTCTAACCTTTCCATATAGCTATGACGTTCTAAATTGAAGAAATCACTTGCTAAACCAGAATGGAGGTGCGATAGGCCAACGCACAAGTTTTGAAATGTGCCCTTTTGTTTTTTAGGAAAAGACCCCACTCAGACAAACAAACGACTGATTCTGGTTCAGAAAATTGTACAGATTCCAAGTAACGTCAAAAGAAACAAATGTTTTTTGAAACTTCGCTTACCCTGTTCCCATTACTAAGAATACACTCTGGAGACTGCGGAAAGGTTGCGCTGGGCTCTGGCTCTTATCTGTATTACTATTCATCAAACGTCGGGCTTCTTATTATAACGTAAACACCGGCAATTCGCCTCCCTTGATCCCACGAGGCTAAATAATGACTTAACAATGACACTTGTGGTTACCACGACGCGCATTAGGCGTCGCTCGAGATATCACAGCGCCTACTGCCTTTGCTATATAACTGTTTAAAACCGTAACGTCTAGGTGAAGTGCCAGTACCACGGATAGAAAAAGTAGCCTATATACTTTGACTGGCTTATCTATCACACTACTGCGACCCTCGACTCTTGACAGAAATCCTGCAGTAATACGCTTAATGGGGAAATCCTGATTGAAACAATGATCTACTGAGGTTCAGTGTTTTAGTGTTGACGCTTCCTTCCTCGTAAGTGTGCTAAATATTTTTTTCTTGCTCCGTTAATCCACTATAAAAGCTTCCACCGCTCTGTTGAATTGCGAGGCTCAATTACGGGATGAGCGCCTTGTCAAACTCAACGTAACTAGGGCCGGCCTCTCTCTTTTACCTCTGAAACTGCGTTTTTGTCAAGAGAAAAGTCACCTTACACAACTGACATAGCACATCTGGTAGGCAGTGGGAAATAACTACAATGCTGAGTTTTGTATTTGTATTCTATTGCAGCTTTTATATTGAAAAGTTGCACGATGACAATTGGCGATGCCGCAATCGCTCGCTTAAGTACTTAAAAAAATTTTAGTTAGCAATATTACATTTTTAACAAATGTCAGAATATGTTATTGTGCTGTTGCAGATGTGTTTTACTGACTTTGTTAAAATCTTCAATGATTAATTAAGCAGTATTTGTTAAAAACAGAACCTTGAAACATTTAACTTTTATGGGCGTTTTGCCAGCTTCTAAATTCCGAACTGTTAATGGCGAACATGCAATATATATATATATATATATATATGCGCAAAAACTCAGTACATTTTATTGCATAATAACTTAAGGTGTGGTCCATAGGCTTTTATCACAAAAAGGTCCTATAAAGTGGGTTAATATATAGTCTAAAAATGTGTACTGCCAAAGCATATTTCTTTTGGAATGACGTGGGCTCCTTTCATTGAATGAACCCGTTGCTCGTTATTAACCAGACACACTTGGGGATGACGTATCCTGACAGTTACTTTGTGTCTACTCATAAAAGTATATCCCATGTAAGAAACTTTCCTGGAAACGGCCGCAGAGAATTTTATATAATTTACAAAATTGCACATCTTTCGATAAAGGGGCCGAAGGCTTCAGTAACTAATTCAGGTATGTACCTACTGAACACAAAAGAAGCATAATGCCATTGAGGAGAAGCTTTTTTTCTTTTTTTATACATCTTGCAAGGTATATGCGAAATTAGGTAGATCTGTAAACATTCTGGTGGTTTCCTGAGAAAGACTACACATAAACTTTCATATTACAAGAAAGTGCTCAGGAGTAATGAATTCGAAAAGTTTAGGTACGTGACAATGTGGAGAAGCTTTTTTTTATACATCTTGCGAAGTACATGCGAAATTAGGTAGATCTGTAAACATTCTGGCGGTTTCCTGAGAAAGGCTAAATATAAACATTCTGGTTACCAGAAAGTGCTCAGGAGTGATGAATTTGAAAAGTTTAGGTACGTGACAGAAGTGGTCATGTAAGGGGCCATTTTTCAGCAGCTGTAGGAGGCGAGGAACTCAGTGACGAAAAGAAAAGTGCGGGAAATCAATTTGCCGAAAGCGGCCAGTTCAAGGCGAAAAAATTTATGGAGTGAAAACGCGGTCGGTTGTCAGATCAAAGACCATTCGGCAAAGAACTCCTGGATCCATAATGCCCTTTGGCGATAAAACTGTAAGGCTGCAGACACCGCCAACGAAATAGGACTAGAAAGGTTGAAGTTTTTTTTTGTTAAAGAAAGCAGACAAGCAAGCGGCTATTGCCTATTTCATTAGAGGTGAAGAGCCACCATTTAAGTGGGAGTATTTTCAGTGCGAAGGGCAAAAAGAAATTTTTGATAAAAAGACTCTATTCCCCTTCGTCGAGCCCAGACCAAGGAATTGAGGCAAAAGGCGGGTCAGTGCTTGACTCAGTCTTTTCTGGCCTCCATGAAAGTGACCAATATAATGCTCTGTGTACGGACATACTAATGGTTTTTTCTATTATATTATGTGCAATGTATACGGGGCAATTTACATCATTACGAAGTGGCTTCATCTTCATTTGCGCTGTTCCTCTCGGTGGATCAGCGACTACGGTGCTCAGATACAGACCTAAAGGTTGCGGGTTCCACACCGATCATGGCGGTCCCAATTTGATTGAGGCCAAGTCATACCGGCCATGCACTGTGCATTGACAGTGGACGTTAAAGAAAACCATATGGTCAAAACTTCCGCAGCTATTAACCATGGCGTCTCCGATAGTTATCTTGTGTCTCTGAGAGGTAAAACACCAGATTCTTTTTATTTATAGATATACGTGACTTTCTTAGGAACTCATAGATGCACGTGGTTTACGAGTACTATGGAATAAAAAAAAATCAGCAAGCCCTGGTTCTGGAAGATTTAAGCAGTGTTAAGAAAACGTTGCGGGGCAAAATCAGAAGGCTGCATAATCCAACTTTGTCTTGCCTTTTGTTAAGGAAGTAATAGATCTAACGTATTACCTGTTGGCTAGACTACACATATATGGTGTGTCATGTATACTCCTAGTCTCTTTCTTTTCCTTGTTTTTGTGAGGTCACTTTATGAAACCAATAGTTTTGACTTGCCAAAACATGTTACTGAAGTCGTATAACTTATTGCCTTTATTTCGTAGGACAACTTCTTTATATGTTTGCTTCATATACACTGGCGTAGCACTTCAAGCAATCTTTGTTCTCGAAATTTTAAGGTACAGTAATTTTTCTAAGAAGGGCGCTTCTCTTTCTCATATGTATTCATTGTTCTCGTCACAGCACAAAGTGCTTCACTCGTCTTTTACGTAGTCTTCCTATACAAAAAATACCATAGTGCGTTTTGTGTCAAAACTGACCATATAAATCAGATAAGTTTGAATTTATCATAGAAATATGAAGAACATTAACATGCCCTCAAATTAGAACAGATGAGTGTTTTGTACATTCAGTCCTTACTGTAATTCACAAGCCGTGATCGGGACGCGAAACCTACACCTAGTCTGCAATAAGACAATTCCCTACCTATGACTCCTCGGTGGCGAGTTTCTTAGTGTGTATATAGATCGCTTACTGCGAAGTCACGTTGCTGTAATGAAAATTTGATGCCATTTTTGTTCCATGACTCAGTTGAAAATGTCGTCCCAGGTAAACATTGAAGAAATCTGGCACTTTATAATCGACTACAATTATTTACACTATGAAATTTTGTGTTTAAGCGCAATAATTTTTTAACACGAAAGTTTTTTGTGCCAAAGTCCTACAAGATTTGAGGGACGCATTTCAGTTATAAAAATGATCGATGCACGAAAATGCGCATAACCAGAATACAAATGTTTCGTCAACGGTAGTCGAGCTCATGTGGGTCCACGACATCAGAAGCCAGGCGCGCTATTTACTGCACCACAGCCAAATACATTGCATGGTTGAAAAATACGTGTTTATGTCTACCACTGTGCTCTTATAGCGCTTTCGGTAAAGTGCAGAAACGCATCGCGACCATGACATCTGCGATTAGTTCCTTGAACGCGTCACTTCTAAGCAACAATGCCTTTGGCTTGTTTGCGATAGAAGTGCAATTTTGTCAACACCTTAACACAACCCCAGGTGGCTACCTTACCCATAGCATCGGCGTCGCTTCGTTCACAGCACTCAACTATAACAAACATAGCACTTTGACGACCGCCGGCTTGACCTGGCTGAATGTCCGCGTTCACCGATTACGCTCATCCCACGAATATTTGTGGCCAGGTAATAGGAACACAAAACGCGCGTTGCCTTGCCCTCTGGTTGGGCAGTGGTGTTCAGTAACGCCATCTTGAGACGAGCAGGTGACCTTAGCTCAAGTCCGGCGTCCAACTACTCACGCTTTTCTGGCTGTCAGATGGCTTTCTCTGGTTGCGTCCTCAGTGTTAATGACTACAGCTACGACAAGCATGTATGACCGCAAGAGTTTCTTCATTCATTACTTATGGACGTCAGTCGTCGAGATGGAGATGTATGACGAAGTGTCGACGGAGATGCATCTACGCTAAAAGGTGCGATAACTCTCAAATGCCATTACACATTACATCAGGTATCTCATATCAATGCACAGTAAACATTAAACTACTTCTGTAAGAACATGTTTTGCTTTCGTGTTTCATCGACCACTATCACGGAAGGGCCAGTCAGTTTTTTCGCTCCAGACTTGTTGCCGTGATACAAAAAACATGGTGGCTGAGATCGCAGTAAGCGATTCATGTAATTATAATGTAACTGCACATTGCCAATGCAACAGGGCATTTCAAAGAATGGAACCGGGCGAGTGATCGGAAGTTAACTTTGTCCAGTCTGATTGCAAATTTAAGGCTTCATAGAAAATGCAATGGTAATTCGCCTGACCATTGAATTCGGATATATATCCAAATTTTATTTTATTGTGTTGTTTTTGCTTCAGTATGTAATCACTTTTACAGCCTTAAAAAGCTACTCGTACGAATTTCAATACAAAACACCAAAGCAGAGCGCAACACGCAGCCGAGTCTATTTTGGTTCACTTGGTGTTTATTAACGTGCACCGAAATCTGAGCACATGGGCGAGCATTATTTTCGCCACTATCGGGAATGGAGCCACCACAGCCGGGATTCGGTCCCACGATCTGCAGGTCAGCAGCTGAATACCTTACCCACTAGACCACCGCGGTGGGGCCCAAGAGCACCCAAACGTAAGCGGATAGATAGATAGATAGATAGATAGATAGATAGATATGATGAAAGATAGATAGATAGATAGATGATAGATGATAGATGATAGATAGATATATATATATAGATAGATAGATAGATATGATGAAAGATAGATAGATAGATAGATAGATAATAGATAGATAGATAGATAGATAGATAGATAGATAGATAGATAGATAGATAGATAGATAGATAGATAGATAGATAGATAGATAGATAGATAGATAGGTACGCTCAAAGTCACCGAAGTTCGCTAAGAAATGCTTCACATTTAAAACTCACAGCTCTGGCGCAAAGGCGAACCATTGAACGCGATAGCGAGAAATTGGAAGGTCACACCTAGAGTGGCAAGCCGATGAAAGTGTGCCCCGTGTTTCTCACAAATGACGCATGAAATTTACTCACAGGTACAACATCAGGGGGTTGGTTGTGAAACGGTCGCTTTACAACGACAATGCGGCACCATCGGCAGGCACACGGGCAAACTACATCATCAGGCCGAGTACACCTGCATATTTAGTAGACGCTTTGCTGAAAATACGTGCAGTTTTGATATTGTTCCCCTAAGCTCTATCAGTCTTTCTCCATAAATACTTTAGCGTTTGGGCTGACTGATGTACCAATAGAAGCATGTCGTGTATTGCGTATAAGAATTTCAAAAAATTAGCAGCTAAAGATGAATTTCTATTAGTTTTGGAATTTATTCAAAAAGCGATTTTCAAGTCACGCGGCATCGCAGCCGGGAGATTGGGCTGGGATTGAAAATTATTACCTACTGATTCAATGGCTTATGATTTTCAACGTACACTTTTGAATGCGTTCAGGAGTTTTTTAGGTAACTCTTGTAGGTAACATACCACGAGTTTTCGACAGGCTCTATGATGACCACTCCTCCGTTTCGTGATGTTCGTTTGCTTAACCCGCGTTGCACTTTAAACACATGCTGTCGTAATATCCTGCCCCGCGCGAGAGCTCCGGGTCTCCCCCTACGGAAGACTGGTGATCTCTTCTCGAAGGCGACCAGAAAGAAGACCAGCTACGGGCTATCTAGAGAGCTCATGACATGGCCGAGGAGATTCATCTGCCCGTCCCGTGGTCCGCCGATGCGGCCACTTTAGGGGGATGGGGGTAGTGAGCGTCGTGATGCAAATTAGTGTTATGACCTGCCTGTCTGCCTGCCTGTTACTGCCTTTAGAGTGGGTCAGTCGATTTTGCTTCTTTATGCAAACGTCGCTACAGCATGAATAAGTTTTGTAAGGCTGACATTCATAAAACTGGCGCAAAAATAGAAACGTTTTATAAAAAGGGTGCAAATCACATAAATGGTTATACATTACCGTACACTAAAAAGCTTTACCTCATATAGTCACCATTAGGAGCTAGAGTACTGTGGTAAGGAAGCAGCCTAGCGCTAATGCCACTACGAGACACTGAAAGCACCCTAATATGATCCAGTTTATTGCTTTCGCAATCCCGGTCTTGAGCTAGTGAGAAGAAAATACTCAGCGGCCCGTGTTTTTTCCCCACGGAGAGGCCTGAGGACCACGCCACCTTAATCCTCTCGCAACACACTGGCGTTTTTATAAGATTCCGTTGACGTGACCGAGAAGGCGAATCACGTTTCACGGCTGTGTCTACTCTGATGGAGTGACATCCAAGGAGTCCTTAATGGAGACTTTCTAATCCTAGGCTCGACGTCTGCGCGGTTCCATTGAGGATGGAGGTGGTGAGCGAGACTGCCAGAAATACAGGTCATGTAGCAGTGTCGTAACGACAAAGTTACTGTATCTTTGCACACCGTTCACGCCAGACATAGTTTATTTTACGTTTTCTGACGCAACGTGTCCCTCTAAAGTTTGCAGAAGCACTCAAGTACATTCAAGTATTTTGATTTTGGCTCTTTTTAAGATTGAAGTTTCAAAGCAACATGCTATATGAAGCAATGCATCACTGTATGAAACATTATAAGCAATTTAGTGCCGAAAATTGTGCGTAAGTGAATAACCATTTTTATTGACACACTCCGGAGTAGCTTACTTCGCCAGCGTAGCTATATTGTGATGGTCTCGTTATAAAACCGAGTGCGAAACAGTCGTGTGTCCTCAGCATAGGACAAAGACTTTGTAACGTTCAGTATAGTGCATGGTACACAGCTGCAGCAAGTATGGAAAGCTCAGTGATAGCCTGGCACTAGCGAAATACAAAGTCATTCATACAAAAGAGTAGAGTTTAAGAGAAAATGCCATGTTTAAGGGATGCCTATAATTCTGGTTGTGATGAGTGATGCATACTGAGCTGTTGACCGAAAAGCTCTCTCTCATGCAGGGCATGGTCTTGGGACTTCACTGTTAATATACCTTCGAGTATACTTTAAGGGACGTGTCCTATCATAATCTTTTCCTTTCATATTCAAGGAAATTATGACGCAAGGGTAACGTGACGCTTGCGGAAGCTGAGACTGGCAGTAGGAATGATAATACAAACGGCAGGATGAAAAATGCCTTAGAAATTTTTTCTGAGCACTGCCTAAAAGGTCCTGTTCTAGTCTGCATAGGCTTGAGATGCTTTAAGAAGTGATTCAGGGGCTCCTCATTTAAAAGGGCACTCCATACATGAGCACAAAAAGACAGGCGTGTGGAACTAGCGCCATGCGGCCTCGCACGTTAAGGCACTGTCGTGTCACTGCCACCTGGTAGATGAGGCCCCAGTGATTCCCTTGGCGGAAACTCATTAAACATGTCCCTTGGGAACATAGCAGCCTCGTTCAGAAGTGTACGTGTAGGAGCTTGCCCGTTGTGCGTTCTACGATGAAGTGTCATAAACATCCTGTGCTGTTATTACTTATTCTTGCGTGCACACACTTTTATAAATACGTTAGTGAAAGCTCGCAACCACAAAAAAGTACGAGCAGCTGCTACTAACGTTCTTAGGTCATTAATAACTTTTTACGACCTTCTCACTACCTACGTTACCAGCTGCCTAAAGGTTGCAACCTTTTGTGCACCGTTAACAATCTTTCGCCATGCACGTGTTTTTTTACTTGTTGAACGAACCTTAGAGGCTATTATTACGAGCGCCTAAAAACCTACGTACCAGCATGGCAATGCATTCAAGTTCATTGAGGCAACGTATGTAAGCTTAATACTCAGTCTTAGGTCTTCTGTATTAGGCCTTGTTTAGGCGGTATTATGCCAAACAGACATATATATTTGTTTTTGTTAATAAATTTGTTTATAAGTACTACCATACGTTAACTCGCACATATAAAAAATTGTACGCTTTCTATATAAAGATAAAGGCGCCTAACTTTATTTATCCATCCTACATCATGGCAACACACCGGCACCAGCTGCGTTCTCCGAAGTTAAAGCTTTTAATACTCCTGCAACCTCTTAGGAACTGTACTTGTCGCATGGACTTGTGCATATGTACTGCTCTCATTTATGACATCCTGTGCGTAATGACTTATATAGTTATGTATCGAAGTTTTGGTGCCCTCAAATTGGATCATTATAAATAGGGAGATTCGTTAGGTGAAGTGATTGCGGCTTGCACATTTTGTTTAGTTTGTAACTGCCAATACTTACGTTAGTAACCATCACTATCTGAGCTAGTAAGGGTAGAGATGCTAAAGGTTACTAACCTCCCCGTTACTAACTTCACTAACTAATACGTTAGTAACATATGTGACTTGTAGTGAGTAGAGAGAGAGAGAAGTTCAGGAAAAGAAAAGACGCAACTTCTGCAGCCCTAATTGGGAGCACCGCTAAGCGCCTGTAGAGGGGGGGGGGAGGGGAACAGTGCATTAAACATGCGAAGAAGAGAGAAGAACACGAGAAATGGCGTCCATGACCAAGGACGTGGCGGGCGGCTTCTATAGCCGGTTGCTTAGTCCAGTGTCCTCGAGGAAGCGAAGAACCGCCTTGAAGACCTAGGTGTAGTGCCCTGCAGGAAATAGAAGGTCCCTGTGTGTAGTCATGAACAGACCGCGGCGACGGAGTGTGGCGAGCAAGACGCCGCGTTGTGTGCGAAGCGCTGGGCAAACACACAACAGGTGCTCGATGGTTTCACCTGCCCCACACGCAGTGCTGTAGTAAGTAAACTGAAGTTTGTAAGTACAACCTTTAGCTTAAAGTGTACAGTGCAGTACACCTTTAGAAGTCACCGCCATATTGGATGCAGTAGCGCCTCTATATTTCTTATTCAAATACACTATAAATGAACTAATCGATGCGTCGCCCTTTAAAAATTGTTTTTTTTTTTTCGTATACCTTGCTAACCATAGCCTACCGCTTTATGAGTATTCTTGTACTTAACCACCGACAAAATCTACCTTTATACACTTCAACGTTTTCTGACTACGATTTCTAGATTTCATTTTTTGTTAGAGAGCAATTCGTTAAAAGAAAAAAAAACTGGCAAATAATAATTTAAGTATTTAGTTACGTCTACACTTAAAATTATTGGAAAGCATAGTCCGCATCTTCGAACAGTGCAGGTGAAGTACTTGTGAACAAGTTTATGTTCAGTCTTTCGAAGCAAGCTGTGTACCTATAACAGCGATAATCGGGAACAGAAGGTGCCAGAGCAGTTTGTGGAGCTTTCGACGGCATACATTTCATCCCAATCCTGTCCGCCGCTTTCGGTTCACTGAGCCGTATTTTGGAGACAGACATGCTATCTTTTCTGCTTACGATTATGTTGTGGCAAGCAGGAATCGGCCACTGCACTTGTTGTGACGTTTCATATACGGCGTAGTGCACGGGGAAACACGCCTGTTCCAAAGCTCCAAATATGTGACCTATTTTAGGGAAGACAGATCTGGTTGAGACTGGGCGTGCTGGTAGAGCGCAACGAGCCTGACGGAAGATTGTGTAGCACTCCAAGACACACGGAGGATACACACACAACTAGCGCTTGTTGTGTGTGCATCTTTCTTGTGTCAGGTCAATTTGGTGCGCCGTGCACAATCTGCAGACAAATCTAGGAGCTGCATGGAAATACAATTACTTTGGCCACAGCGTATCCACGGATGAATTTCCTACGCTTGCTTGTTTTAAGAGTGCTTCATTTTTCCCGGAATAAAAGGGGCAATAAACCGTTACCTCATTGATGCGCTGAGTGTCAACAGTGCCCACAACTTTGTTTTGTTTATTGATTGACGATGTTCAGAAAAGAAGTGACATTTGTTTTTTTTTCTTTTGGGGGGATTTATACTAATACAATTACCGAACTGAATTGGTGAAATCATATCTAATAAGTGATGAAATCAATTGAAATTTCTCAGTATTTTATCTAAAACCTGAATGGAATTTATTACAAGTTACAGAGCGACGAGAGTAATGACAATACGCTGCTACACTTTACAACATTTCTGTAAACCATGAAAAGACATGTGTGCAGTGTACTTGTTTTAGGGCTGCACATTGTACATCAACGTTAGGTGGCCTTCATGTCGCGCTACTTCGTTCAATAGCTTAGCCAAAATCAGGACGCCTACAACCATGTGAGACATTAGGTTCTGTAAGCCTTGCGGGATCGCATGATTGCCTTCTTTTATGATAGTCATCACCCGACACCTGAAAAAGCAAACCACTTCATAAACAAGGTGGGCATCTGCGGGTGCTTCAAAATAAATATATCTTGCCGGCCGCGGTGGTGGGAACGCATGCTCGGGAGCTGAGCCAGAGGTTGCGGGTTCGATGCCGGTGGCAGCGGCCGCGTGTCGAAGCAATGGAGGTGCTATAGGTCGGTGTTTTGGGCAATGTCTGTGCATGTTTGAAAATACCAGATACCATGTCCGTGCCTACACCGAAATGACACTACCATGGCAAGTATTGAGCTCACGTCTTTCCTACCATACCGTCTTGTTTACTTATATTTGGGTGTTTTCATATACTGTAAAAAACTTCCATGAAACTGTTTAAAGATCCTTTGAGGCATTCCTCATTCTAAAATGAATGCGCTTCAACACAACGCCGCACCGCTTGTGGCCATGGGGCTTTAGCAAGCACACCCATTTTGGTGAAGTGTAATTGTGTTATCGTGATGGTTTGTTGTTGTGTTACCATTCAAAGAATGTTCCCTCTCAGAATAGTTGTAACACATTTTCTCGCAGCTCCATTACATACGAACACTACTGCTTGGCAGCCTACAGCGCTCAGTAAGCTTCAGAAGGATGCAATTTTTAGGTCTCTATAAGTGCATTGCTGATATACTATAGGGACCTTATATAGCAAAGGACTCCAGTGACTCGCCTAACATCTCAAGAACATGGTGTCCTTGCGTTGGAATGGGGATGCCATTACAGCGTTCTCTGTCGACCACCTCTCCAGTGTAATCTGTTATTCAGTGTGTAGAAAAGCAGCAAGAGAGAGAGAGAGAGAGAGAGAAAAGCTTGTCCACCGAAACACCGATAACAAAAATAAGTAACCCTACTGCATAACGCATTCAATTTATTTAACCCCTCTTGAACATTCAATAAAAACACAACCACAAAACCGTATGCTACGACCCTAGCTTTAGGTCACCACTGCGTTAACGTAATACAGGTTTGTGTGGTCCGCTGCATATATAATTCAAGGGTCTCCAGAGATCAGCGCATGGTGAATGCGGTTGCGCCGAAATGGGCTCTATCAATCCGCTTATACCCAAGAGCAGAGGCGACCTACCAGAAACATTCGGGGAACACTCGGTTTTCTTTTTTTTACCAGAGTATATAAAACCTAGGTAGATTACAATGGAGTAATAAATTACAATTTGCTAAATGGGGGAACTTTTAGTTGCCCGAAAAAAAAAGAAAAAAAACATTACGCCCTTGAGAGTATACACGATACTCGTAGATTCTATCGAAGCAATAAGCTAACAAAGCAAACAAGATATCTGGGTGCAGAATAGTTTGCGTGTGCACAGGCTTAACACTTAAGACGGAGCTTGTTAGGAAGCTTTTTCTTACGTGGTCTACGCCTGGTTTATTTAAAACGCCAAAAGCTATAGTAGAGCTCAAAGAAGGACCGCTAAACTAATATTGAGACGATCACTAAAGATTGGAAAGGTTCAGCCGCTTTCATTCATCCAATAGGTCGACACAGAAGTAAGCTACGCATATGTACTTTAGCAATTGATTACGCAGGCTTTACGCGTTATTTGATGATCTTATGAAATCCTTGCGTTGATGTTTGGAGTCAGCTCACTTGACTTCGCGATAATGCTCAAGGTTGCAAAGGACGGGCAGTGTATGTTAAGTTATGCACTTCTAATGGAGTAATTCATGACTTATGAATCCCCCCGCCCTTGAAACTTTGAGACAAAGTAGTAAGCAGCCATGTCAAAGTATTCTGGGCCGTACACTAAGCCGAGGCATGACACGCAATATGCGTAACCTGCAGAGATTCAGACATACGCATGACGACCTCCGGGCGCCATTCATATAAATATACCACAGAGTCCATTCGCTGTCGGTTGCACCGTGTTTCTGGTTTATTCATCCCGATAGTATTTATAACCAAAAAAATTATTGTTGCAGTCATTATCTCCTTTTTAAAACATTTACAAGGGCTTGGTCTACAGTGATATCAAAGTGTTCTCGTATGGCATCCTATAAAGTCGCACCTGTGCTCACAGAGACGCCCTGGTGAACCATTTCTTTCAATCGTATTTGGTCATTCCAACGACGCAGGCAGCGCCATGTAGCCGTGCTACGATACTGTCACGCGGTGACCAAACAGCGACGCTGTTTGGTCTCTCAATAGTCATAAACCAATGAACGCTTCGTCACGCTCTGCGACGGTGACGTAAACGCTCGTGACATCACCGTCTCGTCTGCCATTTCAACCGACCCATTCCATTTTTGTAAACACAGGTAGGCCGACGTCGACATTATGGTTCGAAATTGTAGTGACGTCCGCACGTAATTTCCGCCATAAGTGCCGAGGGCTGCGATGTGCGCCAACAAAACAACGTTTTGGGACGCCGTAGGCGTTAGGAAAGTCATACGCGCTGAGGACTACGAGGTGCGCCAACAAACAAATGTAAGTTGTGAGATGCGACTCACATCTAACCGCGACGCAGCTCGTCGGCATACAGTTTTTTTTTCTTCTCGTTGCATGACTGAGAACACTACATGCACCATTGAAAACTTAGCAGAAACTGCGGTAGGCAAAGCGTCTTTTGCCTATGCAAGGCGTGAACATGTATGCAAGGCGTGAACATGTATATATTGGTTATTGTTGTCTTATCGCGGCATAGTACAAACGTGTAGATTTTCAGACACGTCTCTACAACTATCTCCTGCTCTACTTCTTAATTAAGTCAAAAACCTTCTGCTCCTCATAAAACGCGAAATTCGAACGTCGTGTCCTACGCAGTTACGGTCGGGTGATGCCAAAAGGTATTTTATGACGTAAAAAAGAACGAAAGTTTGTGACGTTTTATGACATCATCATGAAGTTACGTGATGTAATGTCACATGACACGGTCATTCGATTGCGCCGCAAACTAAAACATGTTGGCTGAACGCGTTCGAAGGTAGGCGGAGCATGCACCATCACCAGGCCCGTAGCCAGCAAAAAGCTCTAAGACCCCCTCTCCTTTCAGCCCCCCCCCCCCCTGCCCCAATATCACAGCATATGCACTGAGTGAATGATGAGTGGGGTGATGCTTCGAAGGTCTTTATCGGCAAACCGTGAATCATCCATCCGACCGTCAGTCTGTCTGTCTGTCCATCCGTCCATCCGTCTGCCTATATAGTGAACATGGCAAGTTCCACCATCTCGCATCTATTCATCATATATTCATCAAATACAAGTACCGCCATCCAGCGGACATTCGAATGACTAAACGAGAGGTGGCTACCTACAACTACTACATACGTCGAGGACGGGTCTGACCATCAACACATCAACTGAGAGGAAGAGGAAGCTGGCTTTAACCTTATAGAGTCGCCTTAGGTATATGCATGGGGTGACCCTGTACGTGTTTGATGCATTAGCGCCATTGATGAACATAGCCCGAAGCAGTTCGTTCAAACTAAATTTTGAAAAATCACAGCACATCAATGCAGTGAATGATGATGAGTGGGGCAAGGCGTTCGTCCGTCCGTGTGTCTGTCCTTCCATGCATTGGTCTGATCACTTTTGAGAATGCAGACGGCGCGCGGGTAACAACGATGAGGCGCGAGCCAAGCCGAGCGCAAGCATCTTCAATGCACCCACCGCTCTCGCTCGTCCATACTCCACGGACGATTCCCGAAGTACAGCGACGATCAAGAGGCTGAGGAGGGCGCTCATTCCCCGCGTACTCAGGCAAAGCGCGCGCAGCAGCCAATCGGAGACTAACGGTACACCGACATCTAGAATATCCTCACACAGCTGTGGTTTTTATGTACTTCTATGAGACAGTGCAGTCTATTTTACTGTTCGGGAGATGCTGCCTTCTTTTATTTCTCGTCTCTTCTTCTCTCGGTTACGCGCGACGCGTGACAAGGTTAGACTTAAGAAGAGCTTCTCCTCCTAAATGTTCAATCGGCAAGACCATCGAGCACACATATTGACCATCCCTCTTTCTCTCTCTTTATACACACACACACGTATATATATATATATATATATATATATATATATATATATATATATATATATAACATCTAACAGACAATAATGCCAAGGAATGTAAAGGGGAAGTTATCAGAACCAATTGATTGTAAATAGGAAGAAAGAAACGTGCGCGAAATAATAACTTACCCTGACAAATAACGAAAAAATAACTTGCCTGCTCACGGCCAGTTAATTTTCCACCCACTTTTCTTTCTTCTATTTACATTAAATTGGTTCTAATAACTTCCCCTATACAATACTTGGCATTATTGTTGTCTCTTAGATCTCATAATAATGTGTCAAAACACGGAAAAACGAGCCCTTAGGCATACACTTCTTTCCCATATATATATATATATATATATATGGTGTAGTGGGTTACTCTATGTTTGTAATTTTTTTGTTAGACGTTTCCGAAAATCTATTTACCTCAATATAAACTTTCCCTCTCTTACACACTCAGGCGAGCAGTGCTTTGTCCTAACATATACCACGTAAGCAGCCGCTGTTCCACACTTTTACGCTGGAAATAAATGAAAGTGTACTTGGTGCAACCTTATAAAAAATGAAGATCTCTTTTTGTAACACCCGAGTTTTCACCAGCGATAGTGTAGAAGCCGCTGCGGTCTTGCTGAATAGCAAACACTTCATAGTGATATTTGACGTCTATTCTGGCCTCTCATAGCCATCAATTTGATGCTGTATTAGGCCACATGGGCCCTCACACTTCTGTGTCAGTGTCGGCTACGTTTGTGCTCGACTGCCGACCCGCCAGGTCACGGTATTGAATCGTTGCCATGATAGCCGTATATTTATGAAGATGAAAATGCTTGAGTGCCGTTCCATCCATCTGAGTGTACGTATAAGAAAGCTAGATAGAAATTTCCAGATCTCTCAGCAGTCACGAGTTATTTTTGTTTCATTTTAACATCATTTACATACTGTGGGCATTTACAACACGCTTCTTCATTACCTGTACATAACCATCATCACATAGTGTTCCTCTTCTTCATCGTTAGTGGATATACCTCTTGAGTCTGTTCTGTGTCTTGGAGGTGACCATTTTTGGCCACGTCTTCCAGGCCTAATAGGTATTAGGCCACGTTTTTCAGGCGTGAAATTTTATTTCAAGGTGTTCGTTCAATGAAAGCTGTCAGTTTAATGTCAGTGGTCATGTGTTGTGTCCACTGTTTCTTGGTCTACAAATTTTCTGTGCTGTTTAGCTTATACGCGCTACGAATCACTACTCCTACAGGGATGGTGGTGACACCAGCCTTCATCGCAGTGAAGTCGTGTTTCATGCCATGGCCATCTCGGAAGCCATACACAGACCCTAAAGAGAGCCTACATGATCGGCTGCTACCATTCATTATTCGATCAAGCACATCTCGGGCATGTTGTGGTAAAAGGTTGAGAAGCTTAGAGGTCGCCGGAGTGAGAAAAATACGTAGTTTGGCGCACAGCTGAGATCGTTGGGTGGATGACGAAGGAGTGGGCAAATTAGCGCGTAATGCTGATGTTATTATGGAGTACTTATCTGCTGCAACTTTTCCTGTTAGAAACATCACAGCATATCCTCGGAGTGAATGATGATGAGTGGGGCGAAGCGTACGTCTGCGCTTCCGTCCGTACGCTCTTTCTTGCTTCCGTCAATCCGCGTGAGCATACGTGCGTCCATCCATGCGTCTGTTCGTCTGTCCTTGCATCCGTCCATGAGTACACCCATCTGTCTGTCGACCCGTTCGTGTTTCTATCCGTCCGTACGTCTGCGCATCCGTTCATCTGTGTGTCCGTCTTCTAGTCTGCCTGTCCATCCGTTTCGCGTCCATCTAGTGAACACTCCAAGTACCGCCATCTCGCATCTCACAACCCCTGTGGCACATACCCACTTTAGAATGGGTATATGCCACCGGTAGCTACGTACAGCATCAGAGGATGTGCAGACCCACGCCTCAAGGAGCTTCGCCTCTAAAAATGAATATATATATATATATATATATATATATATATATATATATATATATATATATATATATATATATATATATATATATATATATATATATATATATAACCAAACCAAGAAGCAGCCTGTGGTAGACATGAAGACATCCGCTTAGATTACCGGTGAAAGACATGTACGAGTGAACGTCCCTTGTCACTTTGTTAAGCGTTCGGCTACGCACGTTACTTGTTACTTTTCATGAACCTACAGCTATTTTCGACATGATCCAGAAACAAACTTTCTTCTATAACACTTGCTAGCACTGTATTTGTGGATGCAAAGTCTCTGGAGCTCTCAGATTTGAATCGTAACAAAATATGAGGATATACATAAGAGGGTACTGACAAGTAGCAGTTTACTTCTGGGTCACCTCGTATACTTGTGGAAAGCATACATATTGCACAAGATCACCACGAAAAAGACCAAGAGACATAAAGTTATCTTTGTTGCCATCTCGGTTGTTTTTTTTTTATGCTCGTGCTTGTGTGTTTCTGAAGTAGCTTTTTTGTGCGGCCTCGCAAAAAAAAAAAAAACCGATGCACTGTATTCCGACCCTCCAGGCCACATCAAAGGAAGTGAACTAGAAATTATAACATAGACCACTGAACTGCCATTCTTAGCCCTAGAAAAGGAGACACTGCTGGATTCAGTGTCTGTTCCTTGAAATTGGATTCGCAAGTTTTGGAAGAGTAAATCCTATTATTCGCGAGCAATATATAAAGCCGCATATTTTCGCTGACAGGCAGAGGTATTCGAGCGACTGAACATGTAACCCGACAATCAGCCGAGGCGGGCTGGCAGTCTAGCCTGCGCATTTATTATATGCATATTCAGCTGCATACCATTTTATGCGCACAAAGCGGAACTCTAATTTCTTTCCCGGTCACGATGGTTTTGTTTGCGCGGGTGCGATAAGCAAGAATCGTCGCTCGCATAGATTTAGGATCACGTTGAAGGATAGCGGGCTGAATTTTTATCATTAGCACTGCCACATGCGATGAGGTCGAGAAAAATTCGTGTCATGTTTTTCACCAATAAGAAATGCTAGTATCCTATATTGGTTTTTTCTTCGTTATTAGAGCTTCGTCAAATATCGAAGGCTTATTTTGCCAACGCTTTTATCTCTTTGTACGAGGGAGCTAAGCCTCGTGGATCGCATGAGGTAGATAGAATCGCACTTTATTTTGCGACGACGTGCGCGTTCTCTTCGCCCACAGGTGGGTGAGTTCCTCATTCTAGGTAGCCATGGCTAGCCGGCGACGCCTGAGCCCTTTTGATCAGCCGTAGCTGGTCCTCGGGATACAATTACTTCAGAAAAGCCTCATTTAAATGAATGGGAGCTCAATTTAACAAAAGAAGCAGAATGAGACGTTTCTTTCAAAAATTTATGGTTGTCCTTGAGAGCGACGTTTTCGAAATCGAAAAATTAGAGCGCTGGCTTTATCACGACGAGGAGACCATGTGAAACTTTGTATCTACGTGTCGTTGCACTACTTTTCTTTTTTTTTCTCTTTTTGCTTTCCTTCTCTCTTTTGCCTTTTTTTTTACCCGTTAAGGTGGTTTTTTTTGTTACGGAGCTCAACTGCCGAATCGAAGATCATAGGTTGAATTCTTGAACGCAGAATTACGTGCGTGTAATTTGCGCGTGTAAATTACGTGCGCTAGATCTACGTACGTGTTAGAGCGTACCAAATGCTCAAATATTTGGAGCCCTGCACCTACGGCGTCTATATACAATGTGCAGTTGAGAGGTAAAATAACGTTACTACAATTGTTTTTTTACATTTAGTTAATTTTTATTTACTCATTTCTAACCAATTGTGCAGCGCTACTTCTCAACTTCCTTCTCACCAACAATGGTACTTTTTTTCACGTGTTTAGCACAGGACGGTTTTTGTTGCTACAGGTGACAATGACATTGATGCCTTCAAATCTTGGCATTAATGAGATGGAGTACCGAAAAATGACAAGTGACCCTCATAAAAACGAAACAAAAAGACCATTTGGTGGCCGCATTACACACGGTTAATTTTTGAGAATGACATGATCTAGAAAGCGCCTGCTGTGGGAGAGCGGCTGAAAGCAACGCGCTTATAACAAACGTCTCTAAACGCGGCCGGCTTCAAGGTATTAGCGAACAACACAGTTTTTTTTCGCACAAGATCTCACAACAAAATTCTCATCACCATCATCATCATCAGCCTGTCTACGTCCACTGCAGGACAAAGGCCTCTCCCATGTTCCGCCAGTTAACCCGGTCCTGTGCTTGCTGTTGCCAATTTATACCCGCAAACTTCTTAATCTCATCTGCCCACCTAACCTTCTGTCTCCCCCTACCCCGCTTCCCTTCTCTGGGAATCCAGTTGGTGACCCTTAATGACCAGCGGTTATCCTGTCTACGTGCTACATGCCCGGCCCATGTCCATTTCCTCTTCTTTATTGGAGCTATGATATCCTTAACTCCCGTTTGTCCCCTAATCCACTCTGCTCTCTTCTTGTCTCTTAAGGTTACACCTACCATTTTTCTTTCCATTGCTCACTGCGTCGTCCTCAATTTAAGTTGAACCCTCTTTGTGAGTCTCCAGGTTTCTGCTCCGTAGCTAAGTACCGGTAAGATACAGCTGTTATATACCTTCCTCTTGAGGGACAGTGGCAATCTACTTGTCATAATTTGAGAGTGCCTGCCGAATGTGCTCCACCCCATTCTTATTCTTCTAGTTACTTCAATCTCGTGGTTAGGCTCTGCGGTTATTACCTGCCCTAAGTAGACATAGTCTTTTACAACTTCAAGTGCACTATTACCTATCGCAAAGCGCTGCTCCTTTCCGAGGTTGTTGTACATTACTTTCGTTTTCTGCAGATTAATTTTAAGACCCACCTTTCTGCTCTCCTTGTCTAACTCCGTAATCATGAGTTGCAATTCGTCCCCTGAGTTACTCAGCAATGCAATGTCATCGGCGAAGCGCAGGTTACTGAGGTACTCTCCATTAACTCTTATCCCTAACTGTCCCCATTCTAGGCTTCTGAAAACGTCCTGTAAGCACGCAGTGAATAGCATTGGGGAGATTGTGTCCCCCTGCCTTACACCCTTCTTTATTGGTATTCTGTTGCTTTTTTTATGAAGCACTATGGTAGCAGTTGATCCCCTGTAGATTTCTTCCAGAATGTTTATATATATTTCATCTACGCCCTGATTCCGCAGTGTCTGCATGACGGCTGATATTTCTACTGAATCAAACGCCTTCTCGTAATCTATGAAGGCTATGTATAGTGGTTGGTTATACTCTGAGCATTTCTCTATTACATGATTGATAGTATGAATGTGATCAATTGTTGAGTAGCCTGTTCTAAATCCTCCTTGTTCCTTTGGTTGATTGAATTCTAATGTTTTTCTTTACTCTGCTAGCAATTACCTTTGTAAATAGCTTGTATACTACAGAGAGCAAGCTGATCGGCCTGTAATTCTTCAAGTCCTTGTCATCTCCTTTCTTATGTATTAAAATGATGTTAGCGTTCTTCCAAGACTCTGGTACTTTTCCCGTCAGGAGACACCTCGTAAATAGAGTGGCTAGTTTTTCTAACACAATCTGTCCTCCATCTTTCAGCAGATCTGATGTTACTTGATCCTCACCAGCAGCTTTGCCTCTGTGCATGCTCTCCAAAGCTTTTCTGACTTCTTCTATCATTACCGGTGGGGTGTCGTCTGGGTTACTGCTAGTTCTTATAGTATTAGGGTCGTGGTTGTCTCGGCTACTGTACAGATCTCTGTAAAACTCCTCCGCTATTTTAACTATCCTATCCATATTGGTAGTTAATTTGCCTTCTTTGTCCCTTAGTGCATACATCCGCCTTTTGTCTATCCCAAGTTTCCTATTCACTGCTTTGACGCTTGTTCTCTTTTTCAGAGCGCCTTCAATTGTCTCCTTGTTATACATTCTTACATCGCATACCTTACACCTATTAATCAACTTCGAAAGCTCTGCCAGTTCTATTTTATCTGTTGTATTTGAGACTTTAATGATTTCACGCTTCCTAATTAGATTCTTCGTTTCCTTGGAAAGCTCGCCAGTGCCCTGTCTAACTACCCTGCTTTCAACTTGCACTGCACACTCCGTAATGATACTCGTCAGATTATCATTCAATGTATCTACGCTAAGGTTGGTTTCCTCACTAACAGCCGAGTACCTGTTCTGAAGCGACACTCTGAATTCCTGTACTTTTTCTCTCAGTGCTAGCTCATTGATTGGCTTCTTGCGTATCAGTTTCTGTCGTTCCTTATTCAAGTCTAGGCGAATTCGAGACCACACCATTGTATGGTCACTGCATCGTACCTTGCCAACCACTTCCACATCCTGCACGATTCCTGGGTGCGCACTCATTATAAAGTCTATTTCGTTCTTATTTTCGCCATTAGGGCTCCTCCATGTTCACTTGCGGTTTTCTCGTTTTCATTAGAAGGTATTCAAAATCCGTAAATTATTGCGTTCTGCGAATTCTACTAGTAGCTCTCCTCTGGCGTTTCTAGTGCCGATGCCATAATCTCCTACTGCCTGGTCTCCAGCCTGCTTCTTCCCTACCTTTGCATTAAAGTCGCCCATTACTATAGTATACTGTGTTTTCACCTTACTCATTGCCGATTCCACGTCTTCATAGAAGCTTTCAACTGAAGCGTCATCATGGCTGGATGTAGGCGCGTAAGCCTGTACTACCTTCATTTTGTATCTTTTATTCAGTTTAATTACAATGCCTATCACCCTTTCATTATTGCTATAGTAATCCTCTATGTTGCAAGCTATGTTTCTGTGAATTAGGAACCCTACTCCCAGTTCTCTTCTGTCTGCCAAGCCCCGATAGCAAATGACGTGCCCATTCTGTAGCACAGTATAGGCCTCATCTGTCCTCCTAACCTCACTCAGCCCTATTATATCCCATTTAATGCCTTCTAGCTCCTCGAATATTACAGCTAGACTTCCCTCACTAGATAACGTTCTAACGTTAAACGTTGCTAAGTTCAAGTTCCAATGGTGGCCTGTCCGTATCCAGAGATTCCTAGCACCCTCTGCTGCTTTGCAGATCTGACCGCCGCCGTGGTCAGTTGCTCCGCAGCTGGTGGGGACTGAGGGCCGTGAGTTAATTGACGAATGCCTACGGGAGCGGGTGGCCGGATACTGCATCAGGGTGGCCAATCCTTCTCTGGTGAGATCATCGGTGCGTACTGGTTTAAGCCGGTACCGGCTTAAAGCCGGCTAAAAACGGAATTCTATAGGTTTATTATAAAATCTTGACTAAAATACCGTCTTAAATCACTAGAGATTGCGATGCTCCCGTCCGCTCCGGCAGTCACCCCTACTCGCAGGATGGAATGGCTCAATCTTTACTCTGTTGGTCTTATATTTTCGCGCCTTAGCGAGATGAATTTCATGACGGTCATAACTACATTACTCGTGCGGTTGAAACTTCAGCGAGTCAGTGGAGACTTCGCTCCATCCGAACTTCTGTGGTTCTGACACATCCTTATCCTGCTCCTGCAACATCCGCGATGTGATGTTGTGCATTGGTGGGGCAAAGTAAGTAGTCTGCCAGTCTGGCGTATTAACTCTGCCATTACCACTGCACCATTAATAAGCCCTTTGATCTGCCGTATCTTGCCCACGCTATTTGCACTCTCTAAATGCACGCAGCTCCAAAAGTTTGCCAAACTTTCTATGATGAAACCATGCCAAACTATGCACTGCACAGCCTGTTCTGTGCAAACTAAGGAGTTCGTATTGTATAATAATGATCTTTCGCTTTCGGTTGCCGCACGATGCGGAAACCCGGAAAAACTGCGATAAGTGCCCCGTCAGCAACCAGGCCACTAATGACCGTCATTATAGCTTCGTGCTGCATCGTTATCGCGAAAGGACGTCAAAATTGCGACCGCGGATAATGAACCGCGAGCCTCAGGATGGACACGCCAGTTCGCAGAAATATAATTAGAAAAAAAGCAATTATGATTACACTGTCAGCCGAGAGGGACATTCCACCCAATTTGATGGCCGCGCATGTTTATTACGCCTTCTCGTGGGTTTTTACGTAAATGCAGCTTTTACAGATACGGGGCACAATAAGAAAAAACGAATCTGAAAGTGCTGTAAACGAAATGGCTTTTTTGTTTACTTAGCTCTTACAATATACAGTTATATGTGTTGAAAACGAAGAAAATTGTTTTTTATATTCGAGTAACACAATGGTGCGAGCCTCATATTACCAGCGCGACCCCCCACATAAAAGTACAAAAAAAGAGGGGGTAGAGGACTGAACCGGGCAAGAAATGACATAAAAAATTCGCATTAGCTCACCACACAGTAACGCATAGCAAATTTCGCCAGTGCAGTATTTTGCACATAACTTTTCAAAAAACGGATTTCGAGCAAAGTTTGTTGTCACCCAGCCCGTCTGGTTTAGCAAATGAGGCGGCACTCTTTGAGCAAAAGATATTATATGCTGTCTTTAAGCCACAACTGCATCACGCAGCTCTTGATGCAATAATGTGATTTGCATATGGCAGCTTCTAATTGTAGCACAAAAACTGTACAGTGCTCACAAATCAGCCTGTTTTTGTGAGCGCTAATGAAACCGTACAGATAATACAACAATAAATCATTAAGTGGTATATGCAGTATAATAATGGCTGTGTTCGATAAATGTTTCTAAACATTCACGTTTCCATAATTCGAATTATGATAATGAAAGCCACTGCATCGGCTTGTGTTTTTGTTCAAATTTAGATAACTTCATGTTATGAATTCAGGTTATTGACAGGTAAGCGCCTCCATAGAGTTGTTTACTCTTTAAACACATGCGAGCAAATACCTCTACATATTATTAACATCTCTGTGGACCAGAGATTTGTGCTGGTGTCATTAATACGTTGTAAGTAATTTTGCGGCTTTACAATGCCTGAAAAAGCATAGGCAATGTTGCATCTACGTTTTTTCAGTGAAAACTGCCTACTGATGACACATAGTAAATCGATGAAACTGCTACCGGTATTGAACTTGCGGTTTAAATCGATATGTAGTGATAGCGTGATGCAGGAACGGACAAGAGAGCTGCACATTTCGGCTATCTTTAATCGCAATTTCTCGCAATGTGCGAGCAACGTCATGCGATGTAAGCTACCATAGTAGTCTTGCTTCCATAATATTTACAGACATTTGCATTCACACTTATTAACCATTGCAGCAATTGATAACCAGTACCGGTCAGCCATCGTGTTTCTGGCCTACGTTTAACAGCCACTGAATCGTTCACCGGAATAAAAGAGGCAAACTTTCCCATAGAACATGAAGGCACAAGAACAGCAATCAAGATGTAGAAGTATTGTTGTAACATAAAGAAACGCAACTGAAGGAGAACTATAGTCCTAATATAGCTTCCATTACCCTTAACAGGTGCGGCTTAAACAAGAGCTTGTGAGAAATTAAGTTTCATATTTATTTCTTCATTACATCAGGAGTACCAATTTTTTACGTTGAGAAATTTAGGATATTCGCCGCAATAATAAAAAGTAGTTTTGTTGCTGTTTTTTTATTGTAAGTGAAGGACAGTCGCATGGAAAGTTCCTCGTTGTCGAGATCGTCCAGTGGTAATAATAATAATAATAATAATAATAATAATAATAATAATAATAATAATAATACCTTTTATTTCTTCAAATAAAACAGTACATGTGACTAGGCCTGCCAAAGCCAATTGGTGGCTTGAGTGGCAGAGCCTGGCAGAAATCAAAACAAACCGGACGCGTTACAAGATTGTATTTTATGGCCTAAGAGGGATGATAGGGCAAAAAGTGATTGATTGATATGTGGGGTTTAACGCCCCAAAACCACCACATGATTACTAGAGACGCCGTAGTGGAGGGCTCCGGAAATTTCGACCACCTGGGGTTCTTTAACGTGCACCCAAATCTCAGTACATGGGCCTACAACATTTTTGCCTCCATCGGAAATGCAGCCGGGATTTGAACCCGCGACCTGCGGGTCAGCAGCCGAGTACCTTAGCCACTAGACCACCGCGGCGGGGCTGATAGGACAAAAACAACCTGCATATAAGATTAGAAACAACAGGGCAAGTAAGCAATAGTTACAAGCATTATACAATAGTTACAGCAATTGAAAGTGAAAATGTGTAAAGAAAAAAAGAAAGAATTAGAGCAAATGCTTTTTAAGCAAAGTAACACACTGGATAATTGTGCAGCATCATGCTTGCGAATGAGTGTATATGAAATAACGCTCGACATGCATTAGAATTCTAGACAGATACGCCAAAGCAGTTTTTTTATTTTGCATTTTGTTTTTGTGCGAAGATTGCTGAAGGAAAGTACATTGAAATAGGTTGGTACATAATGGGCTCGTATTCTAGTTCCATACTTTGTTGAACACCGTAAAAATAGGTATCGATAGACTGCATTGTGATCTCAGCTAGTTAAAAGAAAGAAAGGGACGAATAACTTACCTAATAAATTCTTACATCCGTGCTAAGTTATGTGGTGATTAGTCATGAAGTACTGGCCGACCATAGATTAACATTAGTGTCTTGGAGTAGTTTAACGAGTAACTGAACGTAAGTACGCATTTGTCTTTGCCTCTAACGCCTAAATATTGCCACCGAGCGAGAATCAAACCTGCGTCCTCCAGATCAGCAACGTGATACAAAAGTCACCAAGCTGATAAGTTGCTTCTCACAACCTTGGAACTTCCAAACTCCTAAAGCATCAACAGAAGAAGCACGCTAAAACCAATCTATCAATGTCAAAGGCACGGCCACCTCGTGTGACCATTTGGCTCTATTCGGTTCGGTTATTCTCTGTCCGCGCTTCCGGTGACCTAAATGTCTGAATGGATGAGGACAGCTTGACTTATCGAGGCCCTGTCTGTCACTTTCAGACAGAAGGCCACTTGCGCTAAAGTTCGGCCCAAGGCCTATATCATGCTTCCAGGAAGGGGGCGCCCGCTGTTTTCAAGACGTTTTCTGCAGAAGCGAGTACTTATTGACAGTATCTACAGGCTAGACCTCAAACACTGTGCCATGCTGATAGCTACCCCTGCATACGTCCCTGAGCTATCCTTCTTCAATAAATTTCTCTCTCTCTTTACCTTTCACTATAAAAATTACAAAATACAGTTATTCGTGAAAGCCAGACGAGTGGCATAGATTTCACTGCACCTTTTAAAATTCTAGTATATAATAACATATACTACGTTAAGTATCACTACTTGTGGGTTACGTTTTTCTGTGCAATCTAGTCGCCACAAAGTACTGGTCACCCGGCGTGTACTTGTGAGCCTATCTGGTTTACGCGAACATCGATCTAAGCTTTCTACGGATGCTCTATTTGATGTCATCGTGTTTGCACATCTAGTGTTATACTTAGTGCCGTAATATGTGGCCTGTACATCTTTTCGTGTTTTATGCTCGCCTTGTGAAGCGAAATGGAAGAGCAAGTCTTGCCTCAAAGGCGTGAGCAGCCCCTATACAATCTTCTGCAAAAAACAAGCCAGAAAATCAATCTCGGTATAGTTGCAAAAAGCCTAAATGCAAATCAATTCCGATATGCTCGGGGTTTGTTAAAAGAATAGGTTTGATTCTTAAGTACAATGTGACGTTCCCTTCTTAAACGAGAAACGGAAAGCTTCCAACCTAAAATGTTTTGTTGTGCTATCAGATTTGACGTATTTCTTGAAAGCCTTAGTAGCCACGAACTAAGTCGTGCACGTTTGGTTCACAGCAGTGATGTTGTCCATAAAGATGGTTCTAGCTTGGCTGGACTTTTATCGCCTCACCTCTATCGTACCCACTCCTTGTTATACTACATTATAACTGGTTTTCATAGGAGTCGCCATGCGATCTATCGAACAAACGCATTCGCTCGCATGAGGCACATATCTTACAAACTCCAAGATATTGGATGAAAGCATCAATTCAAAAAAG
Organism: Rhipicephalus annulatus; assembly: GCA_013436015.1. NCBI lineage: Eukaryota > Metazoa > Arthropoda > Arachnida > Ixodida > Ixodidae > Rhipicephalus > Rhipicephalus annulatus. The sequence continues at coordinate 464,975 of WOVY01009848.1, forward strand.
TTACAGGTGCTGTTCGAATAAAGTACCTCGCCTTGTGCGCACCATTTTATCAGTAAAAGCTTTTCTAGAATATGAAGTTTGACTCTGGCCCTAAAACACCTCAATGTAGTACCATGAGCTCATCAGCGCACTGTAATTGAAGATCGGGCTGCCTAAATTGGACGCGACAGCGAGAAATGTACTTGCAAGCAAAGCATGGTTGAGCGCCCACTTAATCCCCAGAAGGTCACAGAAAATGTGGAGGAGGGCCAAAAGTGAAGTTTATGCGTGTCCTCTGTTGCCTTGTGTAGTATGCGCGCAGTGTTATTTTCCCTGCAAGTATGACTCAACTCCTTCATAAGCAAGCTTTATGAAGACAATCATCACTCATTGTATAACTGTCTCACTCGCGATGGATGGCCAAGTTCACACCACACTTCGGGGCCTGCCCAAATGTATACGTTCAACAGGCATATCTGCACAGAAAAAAAACAAGAACATAAGAAACAATCACAACGAATTGACAAAGTGAATGATGATGAGGGGGAGAGGAGAGTGAAACGTTCATCCTTCCGTCCATCCATTCATAATAAGAAGAAAGCAAGCGCGAAATAGAATGTCAAGGAAAAGAAAAAAAGAAAAATATAGAGCAAAAAATAAAAATAGAAAAATGAAGAAAATAGAAAACAGAAGGAGGATACGAAAGAAATCGCAGCACATACACGGAGTGAACGATGATGAGTGGGGCGAAGCATCCATCCGTCAATTTGTCCGGGTGTCCGTTCATTCGTGCATGCGTCCGTGCATCCGGTCGCGTTCGAGAATGCAGACGGCATGCGGGTAACACTGACGAGACGCGAGCCAAGAAGGCCGAGCGGAAGCGTCTTCAAAGCGCCCGCTACTCTGCTTTGTCCATGTCGCACCAACCATCCCCCATGTAACGCTACTATCTAGAAGACTGAGGGAGGCACTCCTTTATCACACACTCAGGCAGAACCCGCGCAGCGGCCAGATGACCGGAGAGTAGTAGTGCAGTGCCATGTAAAATATTTTTACTCAACTGCAGTTTGTACGTACTTCTAAGAGATAGCGCCATGTATTATACTGTTCGAGAGATACTGACCTCCATTTTTTTTCGTCTCTTTTTTTCTTGGTTACGCCACACACAGGACAAGGTTAGACTAAGAGGAGCTTCGCACCTAAATTATGTAGAAGCAAACAAGGCCGCCCAGCTACGCACTCTCTTCAGTTACGACATCCCAAATACCAAGCTGCTTTATATTATTTCACTTCATATCTCAAGATCTCTAGGGCAAATATCAATCTGCGAGCATCTGCATTTGCAGAACCAAAAACACCTCCACTGATAAGTTCACACCACTGAGATGTTTCTGCACAACAAACAAGAAACTAGAAGGCCTCGCTGTCACTTCGTGCGTGAATGGTATGATATGGACCATCTCGGAATGGAAAATTCAGATTGAAAGTTTTCAAAATTTAAGTCTTCGTGACTTTCTAAAATGATAAGCTTTTACCTACACGCGAACATTTTCAAATTTCACGTGAAGCGCAATACAGCGCTTCAAGCTACATTGATATTTGGCCTAGTTTTGCCTAGATAACAAGCTTTTTTTATGTGAGAAAAGAGGTACGGGGGAATCGTCTCAGATTCCTTCAGCACGTTTCGCCTCACGAGCCTTCGTGACTAGCCGTAGCTCATTTGCGAAGAATTACGACAGTGCCCTGGCGGCTGTGGTTCAGAGCACATGGTTCCATGCTTGGCACAAATTGTCACCATACACAGCACTCTGCTGTGTCTAAAATAGGTGTAACAATTCAGAGTACTTGGTACTCTACAATGATAGAGCATTAGCCGTCCCGAATAGAAAAGGCAGATCGTTCTCCCTGCTTGGGCCACCCTATCGCACCTCACGTATGTATGGAGCCAAATTCAAGAGGCTACTTCTCTACAAAGCTACCATCAAAAGCCTCGATGCTTGTTGTGGTTACATTGCGGAATTCGGCCGCTTATACAGATTTTTTAAACTGGAACTTGCTCAACAAATACTACTGCAAAAAGTAAGGTCGCATGCCCACTTCATCTTTACCCAAACGCGAAAAATCATTTTAAAAGTGGTCGCCTTGTGTCGTGTAAGTGGGTGCTACTGATTCGTTGCAATTCAAGAGGCGGGTGCAACCAAAGAAAGAAGCACTTATAGCAAGAAAAGTCTATGTGAGAATGAAATAAATAAAATAAACGAATGGATGATTTAACGGGACGCACATTAAAAATATCACAGCAGACCCACGCAGTGAAAAATGATGAGTGGAGCGAAGCTTCGGAGGGCTTTATTGATAAACCATGAAGCATCCATCCGTCCGTCCACCCGCCCGCCCGCCTGTCTTTCCGTCCGTCCATTCGTCCGTCCGTCTGTCTGTCTGTCTGTGGATATGAAATTCTGGGTCCGCCGGATTGATGGTCTGCCCTAGACTATAACGAGCGTCGCCCCTAAAACTTCAGTGAATACTTTTGAATGATAACCGTTTTAGATGCGGGGAATCTAATACTCGAGGCTTGTAGTGCGGCGCCGTCCGCAAGCTTCCTCCTCCTTCTTCCACCATCTGTGCATCCCTTCCTCCTCTACACACCGCGCGCGCTTCACTCCTCCACCATCTGTGCACCCTTCCTCCTCTACACACCGCGTTCGACATCTACAATTCTCCTGATTCTCCAAGAGACGCGCATGCGCCGTTGCGCTTCGAGAACATTCAAAAGCTGACAGTGCATGCGCCGTCGCGCTGTATATATACTCAAGGTCGGCGCTCGCTCGCTCAGTTGCCGCTCGTCGGATGGTTTGTACGGCGCGTCGACGTCCAAGGTCGCGGTGAAATGAATTCCAACGAATCCACAAACACAATGATCGACGTCCCTTCGACCAGCGCCGCCCTTTCGCATACGTGTGTACGTGTTCACTCATTTAACACCCCCTCCTACAACCACGTTAACCAATTTAACCATCGACCCAAGTAAGTCGCAATTTAACACCCCATTTCACAACCACGTTAACCAATTTAGCCATCGACCCAAGTAAGTCGCACTTTAACACCCCGTTAACCAATTATATGCTCCGCATCCTCCTCAGTGTTCCCCCGAGGGAAGCTGCGGGCAATTTTTCTTCTTTATTTCATTTAAATCATCATCATCATCATCAGCATCATCATCATCAGCCTGTCTACGTCCACTGCAGGACAAAGGCCTCTCCCATGTTCCGCCAGTTAACCCGGTCCTGTGCTTGCTGTTGCCAATTTATACCCGCAAACTTCTTAATCTCATCTGCCCACCTAACCTTCTGTCTCCCCCTACCCCGCTTCCCTTCTCTGGGAATCCAGTTGGTGACCCTTAATGACCAGCGGTTATCCTGTCTACGTGCTACATGCCCGGCCCATGTCCATTTCCTCTTCTTTATTGCAGCTATGATATCCTTAACTCCCGTTTGTCCCCTAATCCACTCTGCTCTCTTCTTGTCTCTTAAGGTTACACCTACCATTTTTCTTTCTATTGCTCGCTGCGTCGTCCTCAATTTAAGTTGAACCCTCTTTGTGAGTCTCCAGGTTTCTGCTCCGTAGCTAAGTACCGGCAAGATACAGCTGTTATATACCTTCCTCTTGAGGGACAGTGGTAATCTACTTGTCATAATTTGAGAGTGCCTGCCAAATGTGCTCCACCCCATTCTTATTCTTCTAGTTACTTCAATCTCGTGGTTAGGCTCTGCGGTTATCACCTGCCCTAAGTAGACATAGTCTTTTACAACTTCAAGTGCACTATTACCTATCGCAAAGCGCTGCTCCTTTCCGAGGTTGTTGTACATTACTTTCGTTTTCTGCAGATTAATTTTAAGACCCACCTTTCTGCTCTCCTTGTCTAACTCCGTAATCATGAGTTGCAATTCGTCCCCTGAGTTACTCAGCAATGCAATGTCATCGGCAAAGCGCAGGTTACTGAGGTACTCTCCATTAACTCTTTCCCTAACTGTTCCCATTCTAGGCTTCTGAAAACGTCTTGTAAGCACGCAGTGAATAGCATTGGGGAGATTGTGTCCCCCTGCCTTACACCCTTCTTTATTGGTATTCTGTTGCTTTCTTTTTGAAGCACTATGGTAGCAATTGATCCCCTGTAGATTTCTTCCAGAATGTTTATATATATTTCATCTACGCCCTGATTCCGCAGTGTCTGCATGACGGCTGATATTTCTACTGAATCAAACGCCTTCTCGTAATCTATGGAGGCTATGTATGGTGGTTGGTTATACTCTGAGCATTTCTCTATTACCTGATTGATAGTATGAATGTGGTCAATTGTTGAGTAGCCTGTTCTACATCCTGCTGGTTCCTTTGCTTGATTGAATTCTAATGTTTTCTTTACTCTGCTAGCAATTACCTTTGTAAATAGCTTGTATACTACAGAGAGCAAGCTGATCGGCCTGTAATTCTTCAAGTCCTTGTCATCTCCTTTCTTATGTATTAAGATGATGTTAGCGTTCTTCCAAAACTCTGGTACTTTCCCGTCAGGAGACACATCGTAAATAGAGTGGATAGTTTTTCTAACACAATCTGTTCTCTATCTTTCAGCAGATCTGATGTTACCCGATCCTCACCAGCAGCTTTGCCTCTGTGCATGCTCTCCAAAGCTTTTCTGACTTCTTCTATCATTACCGGTGGGGTGTCGTCTGGGTTACTGCTAGTTATTATAGTATTAAGGTCGTGGTTGTCTCGGCTACTGTACAGATCTCTGTAAAACTCCCCCGCTATTTTAACTATCCTATCCATATTGGTAGTTATTTTGCCTTCTTTGTCCCTTAGTGCATACATCCGCCTTTTGCCTATCCCAAGTTTCCTCTTCACTGCTTTGACGCTTCCTCCGTTTTTCAGAGCGTGCTCAATTCTCTCCATGTTATACCTTCTTACATCGCATACTTTACGTCTATTAATCAACTTCGAAAGCTCTGCCAGTTCTATTTTGTCTGTTGTACTTGACACTTTCATGATTTGACGCTTCTTAATTAGGTTCTTCGTTTCCTGGGAAAGCTTGCCGGTGTCCTGTCTAGCTACCCTGCCTCCAACTTCCACTGCACACTCCGTGATGATACTCGTCAGATTATCATTCATGGTATCTACGCTAAGGTTGGTTTCCTCGCTAAGAGCAGAGTACCTGTTCTGCAGTGACACTCTGAATTCCTGTACTTTCCCTGTCAGTGCTAGCTGATTGATTGGCTTCTTGCGTATCAGTTTCTGTCGTTCCTTCTTCAAGTCTAGGCGGATTCGAGCCCGTACCATTCTATGGTCACTGCATCTTACCTTGCAAACCACTTCCACATCCTGCACGACTCCTGGGTGTGCAGTCATTATAAAGTCTATTTCGTTCTTATTTACGCCATTAGGGCTCCTCCATGTCCACTTGCGGTTTTCTTGTTTTCGGTAGAAGGTATTCAAAATACGCAGATTATTGCGTTCTGCGAATTCTACTAGTAGCTCTCCTCTGGCGTTTCTAGTGCCGATGCCATAATCTCCTACTGCCTGGTCTCCAGCCTGCTTCTTCCCTACCTTTGCATTAAAGTCGCCCATTACTATAGTATACTGTGTTTTTACCTTACTCATTGCCGATTCCACGTCTTCATAGAAGCTTTCAACTGAAGCGTCATCACGGCTGGATGTAGGCGCGTAAGCCTGTACTACCTTCATTTTGTATCTGTTATTCAGTTTAATTACAATGCCTACCACCCTTTCATTAATGCTATAGTAATCCTCTATGTTGCCAGCTATGTTCCTGTGAATTAGGAACCCTACTCCCAGTTCTCTTCTGTCTGCGAAGCCCCGATAGCAAATGACATGCCCATTCTGTAGCACAGTATAGGCCTCATCTGTCCTCCTAACCTCACTCAGCCCTATTATATCCCATTTATTGCCTTCTAGCTCCTCGAATAATACAGCCAGACTTCCCTCACTAGATAACGTTCTAACGTTAAACGTTGCTAAGTTCAAGTTCCAATGGTGGCCTGTCCTTATCCAGAGATTCCTAGCACCCTCTGCTGCGAAGCATTTTTTAGCGAGCTTCGGCGAAGTTGAGCGTATCTATCTATCTATCTATCTATCTATCTATCTATCTATCTATCTATCTATCTATCTATCTATCTATCTATCTATCTATCTATCTATCTATCTATCCATCTATCTATCTATCTATCTAGCCGCCTATGACCTCTAGCTTTCCTGGCTGTTTCAATAATCGTATCGATGCCAAACTTGGTATGGCGTAACATCACTGTTTAAAGAACACATTTGACTAGTCTTAACATGAAAATCATGACATGTATGTCAAGCATGTCGTGACTTGCATTTCAGTGTCCTGCAGCTCTTGCGGTGGTTTCGTTCACATGGTATGTTGCAAAAATGGTATGGTATGACACGATTTCACGGCGAGCACAAGCGACATACTCTAACATGAAAATCATGACATGCGTGTCATGTAACAACATGACCACATGCCACGCTCATGATGCGATTGCGGCCGTTTCGATAGCATCAGATATACCAAATATGGTAGTACGTGACGTCAATGGTGACGAAGGTATGTGACTGGTGCAAACATGATAATCATGAGATGCGTGCCATGTGACAACATGACTACATGCCACAGGCATGGTGTCAATACAGTTCGACGTGACACAGCGCACGTGCGCGCCAGTGTTCATTTCCTCGCCTCACGCCGGCGTCGCCATGCAGGCGCTTGTCCTGCAATACATAGAGTTTCCTAATGTACAATAGAGGGAACTCTGGCGCTAGTGTCTATGGTAGCTACAACGCACTGCCCTTCAGCGAGCATGGGAATGATGGGTAGTACACAAATTCATCTAAACTTCGTACTTCTGGCCGGCTTGCGGCTCCGTGTGTGTTCGTGTGACTTATAGCTGTTTTCTCTCGAAACAAAATTCAGCAAATCTTCAGCGGTTGCGCTTCCCCGCCCTATTCTGTTACGCTTACCTTTCCGAATCGGGCCACAAAGTTCAAAAGGGTTGAATCTTTCTTTCAAAACAATACCAAAAGACAGCAATAAACAAAGCCGCAAGAACGATTCATTGCCCGGAAGTACGAAGACTAGGCAAATGTGTGTACTACCCATCATTTCCATGGTCGCTGAACGATCGCAGCGACAAAGTCCCCTCTAGTTAATTTTAGGAAACTATGCTGCCAAATACCCGCAGCCGCGCGCCACGCTGCGTTGCTTTCACGCATGCGCGTTTCAGCGCGTCCAGCGTCCGTCCTTCTCGCAAAGAGGCAGACGCAGTGCTGCCTGGGTAACGCACCGGTGCGATATGCAGCATGTCGCATTTCGCGGCGGTTGCCAACGGGCTGCTCCGAAAGACGCTGGTCGCGCCGGTCGCGCCTGGCGTGAGACTATAGAGTTCTCACGTTTTGCTAACATATAGCGTCGCTGTACCCAGCGTGCGCGTGCGTCAACGTCACGTTGGAGTATACTGGGCCCTTAATGATGCACTCGCGGCCATTTCGCTAGCTCCACCGATACCAAATTCGGTGTTACGTGACGTCAATGGATGGCGAAGGTATATGACTGGTGCAAACATGTTAATCATGACACGCGTGTCATGCAAGAACATGACAGCATACCTCGTCCATAGTGTGGTCACGGCTGCTTCGCTAGGTTCACATATACTAAATTTGGCATCTCGTGACGTGAATAAATGATGAAGGTAAACGACACATCCAAACTTGACTATCATGACACAGAAGTCATGTACGGCATAATTTACTTCCACTTCGTAGCGTTGTGGTGATTTTAAAGTGACGTATCAACCTCCCTCATTCGTGCTTCGCATATGATCGATTCACACTGTCCGTCTGCCAATCTTCTTTCTTTTTTCTTTTTTCTTTTTTCCTTTCTCTTTCCGTCTTTCTTTGTTTCTTTTTTCATTTATTTTTTTTCTTTCTTTCTTACTTTTTGTTTTTTTCTTTCTTTCCTTCTTCAATCGAATTTTCGCGGACCCCTTAAGATCATTTCGTGGAACCATTGTGATCTGCTGACTGCTGTTTCGGACCCCTGCATTAGATAATAAAGGATAGTTTTCACGATTAGCAATAAAATTCACACGCTCGGTGTGGCGCACAGTGAGAAAATAATTATTCATGCCACACACGTAGGGTGTCCTTGGCGGTTCCCGGTGACGACGACGCTTTCGAAGGGCACGCCACATCTTGAGAATATCCGGTTTTCCGTCGTAAAAACTCTACATCGAAGCCACGTTGCAGACCTCTAGTGTGCATCGCTGGCTGAAAAAGCGTACAAGGCAGTCAATGCTGGGGTATTTAAAGTTGAGACGTCACCATGATCGCTTATAGGGAAGTAGAAGTTTATCTGCGCACTCGTGTCACTGTTGAGGGAATGTTGATGTGTGACGCGTTTTTTGGCCCTTTATTTCCTTATCATAGTACACGGTAAGAAACTGGACATGCGTGCGTTCGTACAACCTCTGGTTTTACATGTAATTATCTCCGCCCAGGTTAACGTTCTACAGAATACTATTATTATTAGTAGTAAATACAATAATATCTAGGAATTCATGCCCTTAAACCATGACATGATTATGAGAGATGACGCAGTGACGAGCTCTGGACATTTAGATTACCTGGGTCCTTCAACGTGCACACAAAGCTCAGTACACAACGTCTAAAATTTTCGGCTCCATCAAAAACGTGACCTATGACGCTAAAATCTAATCCCACGACTGGCGAGTCAGCAGTCAGGCTTTCTACTTATTGACAGATGCTAATGTGTTGTTTTACGAAAGTTAATTCCATATTCAAGCTCTATCTCGAAATCTTGAGAGGATAAAATTCGTACGAACTTTTTATTATCTTTTTTGAGCAGATGTTGAGCGTTTGCTATCCGCATATTGAATGAATGTGACCAGTCATAATCTAGTTCGTGTTTATATAAAAGAGTGGCGATATTTGTAACTAATCAATCAATCCATCCATCCATCCATCCATCCATCCGTCCATCCGCCCGTCCATCCGCCCGTCCATCCGTCCGTCTATCTATCTATCTATCTATCTATCTATCTATCTATCTATCTATCTATCTATCTATCTATCTATCTATCTATCTATCTATCTATCTATCTATCTATCTATCTATCTATCTATCTATCTATCTATCTATCTATCTATCTATCTATCTATGTATCTATCTATCTATCTATCTATCTATCTATCTATCTATCTATCTATCTATCTATCTATCTATCTATCTATCTTTCTATCTATCTATCTATCTATCTATCTATCTATCTATCTATCTATCTATCTATCTATCTATCTATCTATCTGCAAATACAGTAATTGTTTCAGGCGTTACCTTGACAACAGGGCTTGTTATAGCCTGTTAATAGCTGTTTTTCTGCAATTGTAAATTCTTTTCACAAATATACTAACGCATCCAGTGGCACAGACCAATCAAGCCTTTTCACATCCTGGCATCAGCCTGTCTATGGCGATGTGGCAGTGGCACCCGTGTCCCATGCAGTTTAGAGCTGATGAAATATGAAGGAATAGCCGCCAGTGTAAGCTAATCCAGTGCTGTTTTGGCGGTTTTTTGAAAGGAAGGCTTCATTGTAGTACGTTGCCATTTCGAGTATCAAGGTCTTTTTAGGGTCAGTAAAATACATGAAATATTTAAGAAAAAATGCTATAAGGGTGCAAGTTCCTGAACGTCTCCATTCAATGCTGACCAATGCATAAATTCCGGCTAACGTAGTTCTAATTATTCATCACCAACATTACAATGAGCCCGACTACGCCAACTGCAGGACAAATGCCTCTCTCATGTTCTCCAGTCAACTAGGTCCTGGGCTTGCTGCTGCCACATTACACTCGCAAGCTTCTCAATCTCATCACCCCACCTAACTTTTTGTTTCTGGCTCAACCACTTGCCTTCTCTTGAAATCCAGTATGCGATCTTTAGTGACCAGCGGTTATCTTGCTTTCGCGCTACGTTCTCTGCCCATGAGCAAAATGGACTCTTCTAGTTATTATCGCGGTATGAAACCCGAAATTTCACTTTAAACGCACAGCAATGTAAAAGTAGTATTGTTAGAGCAATTGATTTTCTACATCTGTGAACCATCAATAAATCATAGTGGCAATTTAGGCAAGGGTAAGGCCATTTTATATCTGCTGCTGTTCCGCCATCTGGAATGTCGTTAGCTCTCGCACGTTGTCAAACCGGTCAGCGTTAAGCTGCTGTCCCGGAATTTGCGACTGCTACGCTGTCTGCCGCGGTCGCAAATGCTCCTCCTCAATTCGTCGCGAGTGGTCTTCGCTTAAAGTGAGTCGAACAGTGAAGTTTTGTTGCAGTTACAGATGACTCGTAATGTATCTTGAAGCCTTTGTTGTATAAATTTGCAGTTTATTGAAGCTGAGTGCATTTACCAAATACACATTTACAGTAAACGTATGGAAGAAAAAAAAAGCTGAATGGAAACAGCATGTGAGTGCCCCACGTCCCGGATTCACTGAGGAAATCCCAACGTCAAAAATAGAAAAGAAATATGTTGCTGAAAAAGGCTACTGAATGAGAGGCTGTTATCCTATGAAAAAGGCATGCCATACGTTTAGTACATTTATAAATGAGCGACAGCTGATCATTCCATTGAAGTTACAGTGCCGTGATTAGTAATTGGGAATAATGGTGGAGATAAAGCAATAACAAGTGAATGAAACTCAACAGATCTAAATAGTAAGCCTTTCCTTTTTAAAGTTTTAATGTGTTGTTTTTAATATTCCTTTGTATCAGTAGATTTTTTTCAGACAATGCCTATTTCAGGAAATGTATTTCGCGTAGTGCTTCCATTTTGTGTAGATCAAATCGCTAAGAAACTTTGAAGCAGTAGTTTTTGAAAACAATAGAGCAGGAAAACCAGGCATTTACAAGAACGGAAAACACAAGGTGGTCTTGCGCTTGTCTCGTTTATGTCGTTCAAACAAATGCTTGATTTAGCACTTTAATTTTGCCAAGAGCTAACTTGTATCTCAGCCACTTAGGAGTTTCGTTAAATTGTGTCACTGTGGTTTTGATTGTGGGTCATTGTAGCGTTTACGCAGTCTATAATACCATCGCCTTGGTACGGCAGATTTATCCTCGTCTGAGCACTGCAACTGTGTAGAGACTATTGATAACCTATTGTTAATTTCCATTTAATATAACCAAGATTAGCATGCTTGCACAGCGCAAGAAGACCAGGATGCAGAGAGGTTACACCACAGGCGTCCTTGTTGTGTTCTCTTTAAGTCGTCGTTTTCTTGCGCTGTACAAACGTGCTGATTCCATATGACCGCCGGACTCTCTGGTGTCGCTTGAAGAGACCTGAGGATCTATCCATCCCTTACTAATGGAAAGGCCTTTGGAGCCTAGTCTCACAGCAATTTGTATGAGAATAAAAGGTGAGCTCTCCAACAGTAATTCAAGGCAACATAAATGAGCGGCCACCTGTGAAAGCAAGCATTGTGTGCGTGTGCGTGTGTGTGTGTGGGGGGGTCTTTAATTCTCTGTCATTTCGGCTAGCTTATTCAAATCTCCGTGTGTAGGGTACACTGTAAGCAAAAGCTATCCGAGTTTGGGGTTTTTGCGGCTCATGACCTCGGACAGCTCTTTCGCGTTTAAAATTACTACCTCGTGTAGGAGTAAAATATGGTACATGACATAGTTTTACCACCACCTCTCAGAGAAGTAGTAAAAGGATGTCAAAGTCCAGTTTTACCACGTAGGAAGTTTTCTATCACGTGATTTTTAACCTGCGTTTCAGAGTTTATTATCACGTGACTGCAAGGTGCAGCTGCTTCGGTGGCTTTTGCCCCAAACCCCTCATTGTGACGCTCCCAGTGAATTCTGAGGGTACGCGAGGACCACATATCTTTTTTTTGGCATCGCCATGCCTCAGGACTGACCTCGAGTCAACGCACTATCACTGGAACTGGGAGCAGCATAAGCACAACAAGCGAGAACAGCATTCTGTGAACGAAAATAAAAGAACGGTGGGGGGCCTCTCAAAAAAGAAAAAAAAGAAAACCTGCTGTGAAAGTTGTCCTGAATATTTTCGCAAATTGTTGGCTTTTGCTCGGCGGTGGCCTTGGAGACAGACGGTGCAAGAAGCTCGGTATCTGTGTGTCTGGTTGGGCTGATGGATGCCACGTTTTCTACATCATCGAGCGACCGTGCGCTTCGGAGCGCCTCCGAACGTTCACGTCGCGGATATCTCGCTTCCGAGCCGAATCGCGCAGATCTGCCAGTGGTAACAAAATCAATCTGGTGTCATCGTCCGTGCTTGCCTACTGGAGAAGCAATAAGCAAAATGCTTCACTCAGTATTCGGCACCGAGCTGCGGCCGCCAGTGACCAGTGGGAGTGTGTCGCCGGGGCAGGTGAAAGAAGCATCGCATATATTTTGTTCCACAGTAGGCGATATCTGCATGAGTAAAGTGCTGCCCGAATTGCCCACCTCATGCACCAACTGTTCTCAAACATGTGGTGCGAATTCGATACGAGGCAGACGGAAACAACAAGCGGTTGCCGGTGAGCACGAAGAAAACCCGAACGGTGGTGTTTCGTTGGCAGTATGCATACTCCGCCCCGACCCGTAAGATAGCGGTCACGTGTTCATTTGTGTCTGAAATGACGACGAAATTCGCACAGGATATGTGTTCTGTGATCGCCAGCTGTGTTTCATCGGATAGCCGTGCTCCTCGAAAAGGCCTAGTACGCCGTCGGTAAGAAGCTTGTGTGCAGGCATCGCTCCTCTACGCCCGTTGTGATGAATACGTGCTGCTACTGTGTTTGTGCACCGTCGCTCAATAAAAATCATTGAGCTGCCATGGTTTGTGCGTACTTAGGTATATTTTATGGACTTGTGCATCAGTAGTGCTAACATGCGTGGGGCCATGAGCCCGGTATGCCAAGTAATTATTGGATACTCAAAAAGGTGAGATCGGGTAGATTTATAATAAAAGGTCGGTGTGACATTCAGTACCCTGCAGCCCACCTTAAGTTTACGCTTGCACCTTCAGCCGTTGTTGTTATTCAATGCAAAAAAAGGGCTCTTCTACCGGCACTATCGGGCCGGTCCAAAAGTCGTGCCTATATATACCGGATTGTCAAAGTATACTTGAGCAACGCGTGCAGTCTGTTCGATTGATGCATTATTCTGCATTTGTTGTGTGTGCGTGTTTGTCTGTATGTGAATCTATGTGTCACCAATTCTGCCGTTTAATAAATTCAATCAATTCTGTTATTTAATAAATTTGTCGACTCTGGGCGATTGCACCCGTCATTTTTTTATTTTCTTCACTACCGGAAATAACTCCCAGAAATCACCTCAAAAGCCTTGTGAAGGCAGTAAAAATTTACTCTCTCTATACTCGCTCAAAACCTCACTGGGGTAAATAATTACTACTCTCTCTACGTTCAAAAACTCAGTTAGCACGAGAGTAAACTTTCACCTCGATAGTAGGTGGTAAAAAAAACCAGGAAAGGTAGTGCGCTAGAGGACAAATGGTTTACCCAGTTTTTGAGGTTATTTCAGGTCATTTTTGTTTAGTGTGTAGCAAATGGATGTAGTCCAGTTAGTCTTTCCACATTCCCTATCTTTCTCTTTCTTTTTTTAAACTATAAGATGTTTTTTGTTTCCGTCAGGTTGCTCATGCCTAATATAACATCACCAGTATATGGTCACTAGGGACGCCTGTTCCATTAAGTCCTCCAAGCTATCTGAAAACGCTTCCCGCAACCTCAGGTGCCTTCTACCACCAAAATACCTAGTGCATGGGTGGCATAGTTTTCCTGTACGGTTAACTATGGCAACAACTAATTTTCGATCCACTGAAATTGGTGATCATACGAGTTGACGAAATAATAAAACTTCATTTTCAAACAGTGCCATTCCACATAAGTAGCATACAACGTGTCGACAATGAGTGACCTGGGACATTATTTTTCGATTTGTTCTTGTCTCTTACAGTAGTATAGTAACCTAAAGAACGGCAAACATATCGTCTTATGCTGTGTGAGAATATATACGCCCAACTCAGTAACACCGCCCAACAGAGTGTTCCATTAGCCGGGCGCTTCCCAATGGAACACTAATAATGACCACTCAGACGTGAAAAAAAAACAGAGTGAATGTCCTATCTCAGTAACACTTCATTACCAGAAACAATGACTCCCTCAAGCAACGTATCTTCGTTCTGGGCTGATTGGAAGCTTCATGTAGCAAGCTAAGCGACAGCGGTCGGGTCTAAAAGCCAATTATCGTGGGACAGCTGCGAATTATGGCCAGCATCGGGTCAACGAATCGTCTTCGTGCGAGATTTGTCGCCGGAAGCCGCGTTATATATAAGACATCTGTCGCGCGCCACAACAAACACGGCTCAATCTACGCGAGATTAGATGTTCCAATTACCGCCGTTTTGTCCTGATACGCTGGATCTCCATGTGATTGCTGTGGCCCTTCGATCCGGTGTCACGCAGAAATCTCGTAAGAGTATGGGGAAACAAATCGTGCAGTAACATTCTTCCCGACAATGATCATGAATATAGTAACCTAAATGGTCAACATGAAATAAAGTCAGAAATAATCATACAGAACATTCTACAAAAAATTAAAGAGCAGATTAAGAAATAATTTGCTATATTGTAGAGTAGCCTCATATATAAGATTTTTTTTTTCAAAAACAGACGCGTAAACATTTCTAGGGAATTGAGCCTTGCAAAAAGAGTATGATTATCCTTAAAGAAAATTATCTTGTTAATTTAAGGAGACCCATTTTTTATAAGGAAGAACAAATTTAAAATAGTGTAATGTATGTGTGTTATCTTAGAGCATCTGCTTACCATTCGAAAAAACGAATGGTCAGAAATTATGTGAATAATTAAACATATGAGAAGAGATCTGTATCTTCACGTACGTTATACGCGTTATACGTTATAAATGTACCTTAAAACAATCAACGGACAGAGTGTGAGATGCCATCTACGAAGAACTATCTATATCTGTGTTAAATCAACGCAGCTTTATTTAATGACACTAATAACCTACTGCCATGAAATTAACGTCGTGAAATAACGAAATTCAGGATGGCATTTACCGTGTATTGCCGCGAGCATAAGTGCTTATATGATGTGGTATCGTTGCTAGCAATATGTGAATTCATCTGTGTGTCATAGTAATTACTCCTAGTTAAGGTGTAATAAATTATGCATTACTCCCGCAGTCATTAGCGCTCTGTTTTGGCATAAATAAAATATAATCTGGGGCTAGAAGTATAGTAGAGATCTATATTTAGTTGTGTAAAAATTCAGCGAAGACAACTTATTTTCCTATGGTTCGAAAAAAGCGGCACAGCGAGTGACTGGTCGAGCGTTGAAAAGAGAGAGAGAGAGAGATAACTATTTTAGTGGGAAGCTGGAGAGGTTTGCCTGGTTTTTCACCTGACAGATTACTCCAGTTGCCGGGCATTAGAGTATGTTAGCAAAGTGATCATATTCAACAGTACACTACTAAGTAATGCTAAATAACGACAATTTCTTTGTGAATGTGGTTCACTTTATGCAAAGATTAATATATCTGACTCTGTTGAAAATGATACTGCAATTCTCGGAAGACCTGATATGGTAGACTAGTGATTATGGGTGAGCCAAACTTTATGGGGTCCAATGCCGGTCGTGACAGCCGCGTTTTGATGGAGGCTAAATACTGCATATTTACATGTGCGTTGAAGTACCTTTGGTAGCCTTAATTTCCGAGGTCCTACTCTATGGCATCGCTCGTCATCATGAAGCTGTTTCGGAGGGTTAATTTAGAATAACTACTATTGGAATATGTTTGCCGCAGGGTCTGATGGGCCGATACTTTCAAGAAATCGCTGAAAGCCTCGCGCCTGGACTCGCACCACATTTCATTTTATTGTGGCAAAATTATATTGACACTCTAAGCACAGTTTCGCCGTAGTCGTCATGTTCCTTAAACAGCAGCGGAAGCTGCAGTTGGCTCAAGCAAAGATGAAACAAGCCGGCTCCGTTGAAAAAGTTGGTTATCTCAATGAAATCGCATTAATGGCTTCTCATGAGCACCGATTGCGAAAATTATTAAAAGAAACAGCGCAGTAGTGCAAATGCTTTTTCGGCGCAAATTAGCAAACCTTTTTTGATTTGAATGTGCTGTGTTCTCAGCACTCGATTCGGGTTGAGCTGACAGAAAGGAAACAACTGATCCACTGACTGGAGTGGTTTTCTTCTCTCAGGCCATCCCTTTGTATTCTAATCGAATTAGCTCTTAGCCTAACGTGGCATACAACTCAAATATTTTTGACAATACATGCAATTATTCACCCTTGCGGAGAAACCGTGACATTTACTTTCAATACACACAGCAAAGTTATATGTACCACATTCATATTCAGTTCATATCAACAGTGAATAACGACGCCAAGCAGAAAGATGAGTGCTTCAAACACATGCGACTGACCTAACTTTCAGGTGTTGGGCACTTCACCCACGGCACCCAAATGACTCATCGTGGACGTTATCATTATCAGCATAAAAATATTTATCTTTGAGTTTTTGCTTAACCACTGAAGTCAGCTGGTTAAGCACTAAAAAATGCCACAGGCTTTCCTATCCTGATGTGTAAACCGAAGACAACTGAAAAGTGAAAGTCACCTTATTCTCCTTCCATCCCCCCTGGTAGACTTCCTGTAACTACGACGTTTTGCACTACTTCCGGCATTGGAGAAATTTGAAGATCTAGGCACTTGCAGGATTGGCCAATATTTGACGAAACGATGGTATCATGTGATGGCGTCATCTATTATGTGTTTCGTGACGCCATTATTATAGGTTTGCGCGCGTGGAGGGCAGGAGGGGTGGCCTCTCCCCCTAGTCATCTAAGAGGGGCGAAAAGTCAGTCCCATACCTTGACAAAATAGGTAGGGGGGCTTTCCGACGAACCTTTAACTCTCCCCCTCCCTGAAAGGAAACCCTGCGCAAGCCTATGGCCACTATGACTTCACCATGCCATCACAATTTATTAAGATCAGTGAAATCGTGATGACATCTCCGCGAGGCTTTTTCGCATTACTTCATGTAGACGCATACACATAAGGCAGTTATCGCGTTTGATGAGGCATCCTGGCCTTTCAGCTTAAAACGGGAACTGAACAGAAATCCCGTGCAGAAGTTGGGAGTCTTGTTCACTGCCTGCGTGTATTGTGGAAAGTAACAGATATCATGTTGATCTCGTGAAAGAAAAGCAAGACATTATGACGTTTTCGCAATCGACGACAAATATGGTACTGTTTTGTCGAAAGAGTTCAAATGTAGAAATGGAGTTAATTGTTGTTGCCTGCTATATACGCTTGATGTATTTGGGCGATGTATTTTGCGTCGTTACTTTCGCGGGGGTTTAATTTACGCTCACTGCATCGTCAGAGCACTTTTCTTGCCGCCACTAGACATACTCTAAAGGAAATACTAAAAAACCAGACGCATGTCACCAGCTGCATTTCAGAGCACTGGCCCGCTTTCTGACAGCAGCTCTGAAGTTACACAACTGAGCAGTGTCTGTAGAATAATCCGGTGCGGGCTTGAATCATAGCAGTTTTTTTGCAAAACTATCACACGAAATTGATTATTCCCAACCGGGATTCATTCTAAAACTGATGGTGTGTTTTTTTTTGCTTTTTACAGATGCCGTTCTGAAGAAAACTTCAGGTTGCGCTACCAGGAACTAAGAAGTCTGTCTAGCGATGATGCCCATAGCTGGAAGCCTACTGTCAACAACTACTGCCCAATCAGCGAGTAGAAGTACTTCACACTATTTGGCAAACATTTCCGCAATGTCCACACCCGACCCCGGCATTGCCCTCACAACCACAGTCGCCGTACTAATGCAAAAGACTTTAACTGCATTGCGCTCGGGTCCTACCTGCAATGGTAGCGAGCTCTGTGTAGAGGCCGAATCTGCCAACATTACCAGATCATCGTCCCTGGAACAAGATCGCAACGAGTACGACGACTACGGCGAGATCAGGGTAGTGGAAGAGGTTCTCGCCATCGTCGTGCCCATACTCTTTGGTGTGATTGCTGTCATAGGATTTTTCGGCAACGCTCTAGTGGTCCTCGTGGTGCTGTGTAACCCTCAGATGAGATCTACCACCAACATTCTCATAATCAATCTCGCTATGGCCGACCTTCTATTCATCGTCTTCTGCGTGCCATTTACGGGCTGGGACTATACGCTCAACTACTGGCCGTTCGGCGACACGTGGTGCAGAATCGTGCAGTATCTCGTGATCGTCTGTGCCTACGCGAGCATCTACACACTCGTTCTAATGTCCCTGGACAGGTTCCTGGCCGTCGTTCATCCTATAACGTCCATGACGATAAGAACTGAAAAGAACGCCTACTTAGCCATCTTGTTCACGTGGGTGTTGATCCTCTTGGCGTGCATACCAGCGCTGTACTCTCACGGCATGATCATCGAGGACAACTACTCCTCCTGCACCTTCCGCGTCGACAAGGGCTACAACATAGCCGCTTTCCAGATATCCTTCTTCATGTCTTCCTTCGTCGTTCCCTTGGCGCTGATCTTCGTCCTCTACGTGCTCATGCTGAAACGACTCTGGCTGGGAGTCACTTCCGGTGGGCGAGTGAGTGCCGAAAGCGTTCGTTCTAAAAAGCGCGTCACCCGGCTGGTCGTGGTGGTGGTGCTGGTGTTCGCCGTGTGCTGGTGTCCCGTGCACGTGGTGCTAGTGCTTAAGAGTTTAGACCTTTACGGCCGGCCCATGAACCCACCCCGCATTGTGGTGCAGATAGCGTCACAGGTTCTCGCCTACACGAACTCATGCGTCAACCCGTTCCTGTACGCTTTCTTGTCGGACAACTTCCGCCGCAGTTTTCGCAAGGCCATCTTTTGCTACAGGAAGGCCTCCGGCAGGAGCGTCGGTGGCACCGGATCCTGTATCGCCCGTACTCGGACGCCCGACGACATCGAGCGGACGGAGAGGGAGACGACGGCCACGTGCATCACGAAAGCGTCCAATATGACTAACGACATCTTGTAGTGGTTCGAAATCATTAGCTTTGCAAGGTAAAGCCACGTACGTGTCAGCCATATGAAGTAGCAACTGCTGTTCAATAGTGCACCTCCTCTGGATGGACGATGGCTAGAAGGAATAGGTACAGCATAGCCAATGTTGCTTCACGCGTATAAACTCAAGTGCTGCTATTCTATTTTTTCAAGCCATCAGAAAACTCGGCGAGCTAGTCTAGTGAATCTAGAATCTAGAAAAGGCTGGCCTGTGATATGCGTCAACAAGCTTGACTGATTGTAGACTCTGATGCAGTCTGAAAATTTGTTGATTCTTTCTAACTGGCTGAGACCATCATTCAGAGTATTAGGGAGAATTTATAATAAAAATAAAGGCGATAGCACGCGATACATTGTAAGACACGTTTCCAGCATCTGTATGCGTTCCGAGCACGCTACCCACTTACAGTGCAAACTGAAGCACAAAATCGCGCAAAAACACGAAAACACTGATTTAGGTGACGCTGATGTAACAATGTTTACGACAGCCAGGAGGCAATTTAATCACTCGCTTCCCAACCAGTAGGTCGCTGCCTTTGATGGGCTTGAATGTAAACGCATTGATATTCAGGCATACTGTATGTACAGCATGGGCTACTGTTGAAGCGAACACTCCAATGCACTCCATCAATATTCCTGACCCTCTAAGTGGAAGTGAATTAGTAAACAATATTCATGCAAGTCGATAGTCTGTCATGAGTCAGGACTTTCAAACACCTTATGCATAACTAAACCACTACGATTCCGTAAGAAAGCGAAATCTAAACATGCTGCTCACGCAGGTGTTCTCTTAAACAGTGAACCCGTCTGTACATTTTGCCTTCGAGCCCTGCGCATTGCTAAGCCTTCGTAATGACGGAATGTGCTTCAGCCAAACACAAAATTAATGTTTTCAGTTCGTGGTGCAAAATAACAAAAGTTTGTTAGAGCGAGCACTTAGTACAGCGCTTCATATTTGAGAAAGTGTACTTCTTGGGAACGGCGGGTGAGAATATTATGTACAAAAAGGCAAACATTAGACAGAACGACACGGCTGCTGACCATTCTGAAAACAGGGTTGCTGATAGTCTATATCGTGTAGGTATCACGGGGAGTTATGTGTTCCCTTTGTGCATATGCTTCGGACAATTCAAGAAGTCGGCATACCATTTGTTTAGTTGTTTTCGCTCTGTTTATTTATGGCTAGGCTACATGACCGGCATTGTCGTACGAATGTTGTGTGTTTTCCTCGTTATAAGAACGTTATGTACTGAAATTAAATTCCTCTTTCGCTTTTGGATTTCTGAATAGCCAACAGTGGCAATTGGCCTTTTGTCCAATTTATTTAACACGACTATACATTATAATTTTTATTGATTAACCATCAGCTTGTGCTGCCCTTCATAGGCGTGTAGTTCATGATTAAGGTGACCCTAAGACATCTATTGCCCTCGCGTAGTGCGTAAGCCACATCACTGCAGCTTTGTCCTCAGGAGTGATGTGTCGCCGTCAGCTGTCTTCTAATTTGAACGCTCGACATGCACTCCTGTCGACAGATGTGCACAGACAGCTGCCGTGAATAGTAATATTTCCGTCTCGAATTCATATCACCGCAGTTATTGTCTTATCCCGCTATCTCACACGCATACCGATGCACTGCGACTAGCGTGGTACCTGACTCTACATGACTCACGATGCTGCAGGTTTTCGCGTGCGTCTGGCTTCGTGACACCTCCTTCAGTTCATGTAAGCGTGTTCATTAACGTAACAAACTCTAAAACTGCTTTGAAGTGAGGATCTGAAATCCCGGGTGCTGAGGACTTGTGCTGAGACACGACCACGCCAACCCCTTACTGTTTTTCGCGCACAACGGTACCTGCACAGCTATGTACTATAGATTCTGTTTTTCTTCACCGGTGTGGGAATGAGGGATAGCCTGTGTGCTGCTATATCTACATTGTGCCACGGAAGTCATTCTCTGCTTCTGTGCCGATTGCGCGTTGCTTTGTATTAAAGAGCGTAATCAAAAGCGTAACCTAACGGTATTCCGGTGTCTGTTCTTAATACATGTATTCTGTGCTATTTCAGTATTGTGTACTGAGCTGTTCATGTATCGCGGAAACACTTTTTTGTGAAAATTCTACTGGGAATACTTCCAGAAATTTCACTCTGCCGGCGTAGCAACGGAAGCACTTGCGCAATTTTGTATGATCCACTACACCGATACAAAGTTTTCCGTTGTATTAGTTTGGACATTGGCTTCAATTTTTGTATTGGAAGTATTTGTTCATCACTGATGCTGTGAATGTGGGAAGAGACTAATATCAGGCTGTTACCTTCAGTCACCAATTCTTCTCGGTGTGTGGAGTGTGTGGAGAAAAAAATAGTACTACGTAATCGTAGTTCTACGTATAGGTTTTTGAGACACAGCAGCTTGGCAAGCTTTCCGGTTCAGTTCCTTCTGCGGCTGCAAAAACTTGCGCGTAATAAAAATGATCTGCATGCCTACTTACGCGGCGCAAGCGAATTAAGGACAGAATGCTCATTTCATGTATCAAATAATTAAATAGCGTATGCGAATCAAATGTTGTACATAAGGCGAAATGTGCTTACTCGTGCGTGTACATAGTTTCTCTATCATCTCTAAATGTTGCAGCCGCTGCGAATGTGCGCCTCCCACGTGCACTGTTTCTCGTGTTTCCAGTGCAGCGCGTGAGAGAATGACTTTGTTCTGAATTGTGTGTGAAGGGTAAAACTTGGTTTCGTTTCTGCTTTTTCGTAAAACGAAGATATTCTTTACTCTAGAGTGCTATGTAATAGATGTTATGCTTTGAAATACTTATACCACTGACATTGTAAATACACCATGTTGATATGACGTGTTGAAATTGAATCAACAGCCCACACGATGGAATCGTGAGCCTACTCGTCTCAAGTCTCGCATACTGTACCACAGCATATACGACAGACAGCCTTTCAATCAGAGCAAAGTATAGCGCCCTAGCGCTGTTCGGTTGCAAGTGCTCGGCATAGAGGCATAGACATACAATGTATATCTGTTCAGTTGTTTGTATATATGGAATCATGTTTGTTGTTTTCCCTTTACCCAAGAAGTCAAGGGTTTATCCGACTCCGTCTCATTTGAAAACTGCGAATAAACTCGCCTTCTGACGTTACACGAATACGCAGGGTTAAGTCACAGTGTTTTTTTTAAATTCTAAACTATCTGCATCTTGAAGTGACTCACTGCTGTGCTCATAAAACATGGCTGCTACGCAACCTACGACAAGTAAAAAAATAGAAGGTGGGCATAATCTTTCACACAGGTGTTTGGTAGTGGTACTGGCACATTAGCGTTTGTGTTCGCTCTTGTGCGCT
Organism: Rhipicephalus annulatus; assembly: GCA_013436015.1. NCBI lineage: Eukaryota > Metazoa > Arthropoda > Arachnida > Ixodida > Ixodidae > Rhipicephalus > Rhipicephalus annulatus. Next base: position 487,521 of record WOVY01009848.1, read on the forward strand.
TAAGATAACTTTGAGTAAAGTGTACTAGAACAAAGGATTGCTCAAGAAGACGGTAGCCTCAATGTACAGGAAGTGTATCCCAAACAGGGTTACTCCACACGTGGTTCCACATTCGGTAGCCTGCACTGTGTCGTCGATCAGACGCGCATGGGCTCGGCCACAGTGGCAAATGAGTATACTGCGCGTTTACAGATCGAAAAACATGGGCTCAAGTTGTAGCTGGAGGTGGTACGCAAAGGAATTCCACTGCCGCTTTTTATGGCTACATTGTTTTGTCTCTGTTTCCTACAAGTAGTTATATCCTTGCTGAGCATTGTTAGAAAAAGTAACGAGAAAAAAGAAGTCTGGTTTCGAGTCCCGTAATCGGAGAAAATCTTGGAGACGATACTTTTTGTTGAATGCCGTGTGGTCGTGCTCCAAATAGTTACGCTCACTGCCAAGTTTTTTCTATTTTACTTCATATTTCGCTTACGTTTTCTAGAAATACGTAACGACAGAAGCAAGTTTTAAGAAACAAAAGGAATACATAGAGCTATATCAGGAAAACAAAGAAAAATTTTATGGCTGTTTTTTTATACACAATATTATTCAAAGCGAATAGACAATAATTTCAAGGAGATTATAGGAAATGTAATCAGTAGTAGATGTCCCGTAACTATATAAGAAATCAATTTGGATGAAAAGATAACTTTCCGCTGTAACTCGTCTGCCTTATTCGAAGTTCGCAGGCTAGGTTCCTGCAACCTTCGCAGTTAACATTGTGTCCACCTTTATTTATACACAGCTACATTATTTCACTCTTCATACCATTTTCTACACTTCCATTGGTATTACTCTGTTAGTTATCATCAACCGCTATAAAAAGTGCCACTCAAAACAAAAAGCCATCATCTGTACAGCTTTGATTGTAACACGGGCTTCTGGAGTGGGAAGCGGACGTTCTACCTCTGCTCTGCTTTGGCGAAGCCGCGCGAAACTCTCAAGCAACGACACACCGCCGTCTATCGATCACATTGCCACAAGCGACTTGGCTCTATTTTTACCTTCACTTTTCCAAGCTCGTCCCGAACAATGCCGTGTTGTAGTGCACTCAACTTCGTATTTCGTCACACTTCCAAAGGGTATCACACTTCGCGAGGAAAGAAACGCATGCTTGTGATGTGCTGCGCCAGGTAGCACAGGAGTCTCAGATTCTCACACGGAAGCGACCTGCTGGCAGGATGCACCCATTCAAATAATGTTCACTGAATTGTCTGAAAGTTAACTGGTGCCTTTATTGGAGTGTATTGATATGCTCGGACAACCTACGTATCCAATATAACTCTTAACTTCAATTACAACTGTAGATTCCACGGCAGTTTTATTTTTTCAGTCACACTATATAAATAAGCAGGAAATCGACCGGAAGTGCTCGAGTGAGAGAAAGAGCTGTCACTTGTTTTTCGAGCGCCAAAAAAGAGGTAAATTTGGGAGCGGCTCAAGTGTCCTGAATAGCCTTGGAGAATTGATGACACCAAATGCAACAACACGTACGTGCCTGACACAACTGAGCGATTCCATCAAAAAATATGCCTTGGACCTGACGAAACTTGGAGCTGGGCAACCTTCTTTGTTTCTGATTACTTCTCGGTTTTTCTTCGATCTCCTCTTTCGTGATTGATCAGTTCTCTTCATTTTTTCTGTTTATCTCTATTTATTCTTTCCCCTCTGTCTGCCCATTTGTTTTTTTGTATTTTCAATTTCCTCTTCCTCTCTGTTTCTCGCAACCGCTTTCGAGCACTCTCTCTCTTTGATTCCCATTTTTCTCTTTCTTCGTCCTTCTTTTCTTTTTATTTCCTTTACTTCTGTATATTGATCAAGTGTCCTTTATTTCTAGGCAACGTTTTACTCACTCCTTCTCATCCCCGCTACGCCCACCCCCTTCTTGTTATCTATATCATAAAAGGATGCGCTATGCTTCTCTGCTCGCTTTCCTGGACAGCCGAGGGCCTATGACTCTCGTCTTCAGATCGCGGGTTCAAATTTTGCGTCATCAAGAATGTTTTTCGCCAAGAATTTTGCTCTTTACTTTCCTCTGCCTGTCTTCCTCAGTATCTCCTTCCAAGTACTCGTTCTGCCACCCATCCGAGCCACCACATCCCACGCCAGACAAATCGGCGCACTTGTTCTGTGAGTGAAACTGAACTTGAAGAAGACGAAGATAAATGGAAGAACATGTAGAAGACGTACCGATTCACTATGTCGATAGTTTGTAGCCGCTCTGCACGGAGTGAAGGTCTGCTTATACAGATCCACCGTTGAAATATAGTCTCAGAATTTTTTTCGGACAGGATTTGCTTGAACGGATCACGGTTAAAAAGCACCATCGCATTTGTATGGCACGTATGATGCGTGAAGTTTTATTCAAGTCCTGAAGATTGACCCATACATAGGTTGACACAGACGGCTACCACACTGCGATAGTAAGGTCTGGCCTAACCACTGATGGTGTGAGAAATCACTTGCCTTAAGTGTTACTGAGCTGTAAGTTCTAATAATATCCTGGTTCGAGTCATAAACCAAGTACTTGGCAAGAAAAAGTTGATTTTACCGAGCAATCATCTACAAGAAGACAACAGAGCGGTTCAGAGAAAACTGGTGGTAAGATCTTAGTTAAAACCACAAAAAATAGACATGGGCTGGACATGTAATGCAGAAGAAAGACAAAAATTGGTCAATAATGATAACCGACTGGATTCCAAAAGATGGAAAACGGGAGGCGGGGGGATCAGGTGAGCAGATCATATTAAGAAGGTGGCAGTGATAACGTGGCAACAGCCAGCACAGGACCGAGTTGATTGGTGAGGAATGAGAGAGGTTTTAGCGCTGCAGTGTGTGAAGTCACGCAGAAGAAATTTAATCGCTGCATGCATAAGAAAAGTAAGTATTTTTGTGGCACTTCCCACTAGAACCTCGACAGGTGTCAGTTAAAACCAGGTTTCTAGTTACAATTTATATGGATTCAGTCTTTTTGGGTGCACGTTAAAGAATCCAAGGTGGCCGAAATTTCCGGAGCCCTCCCCTACGGCGTCTCTTATAATCATATGATGGTTTTGGGACGTTAAACCCCAAATATGAATAAATTATGGCTTCAAGTCCAACTCATTATACGTGACAATTCTTTGTTGCCTCTGTTGTAGTCGTTGCTAGTAAAGTTTATTTCGATGACATTGTTAAGTAAGAAGAAAAACAAACAAACACCACAGGCATTTTGCTACCACGCCGGGTGACATCAGTACGTGAATAAAGAACACTACAACAGCAGGTGATGAGGAATGTCTTGAGACATAATCTGATTGTACGCCAGTTTCGATGAATTCGAGTAGCTCTAGTACTTAAGAGGTCGCCAGCAAACTTGTTTTATGCACAGCTTGGCATTTCTCATAACACCAAAGTATTGAATTACCGAGAATAGCCTAAGTGTCACTACTACGTTCAAAATCTCCCTTCTACTTCTTTTTAACAAAACAGCGTTGAAGAGTTCGTTTCACTGCAGTTCCACTGTCAGCATCGGTGTCTACGTTTGTGAGCGAGAAATCGGTGTTGACCATTAACATAAATTTGATATATTGGCAAACAAAAAAGTAATCACAATTACGGAGCTGGGTGGGTGGTTACAAAGTACGTGATTGGTTACGTCATATTTTTATGTGTCAGTCGCCATAAAAAGTACCCTACCCCAGCAGGAGTAACAAATATTGGAGAGTGAAATCATCTTTCTCGGTAAGAGGAAAAAGAGCATCTGCTAGTAATAGCCTTATTGAAGCAAATGACATGAATCGCTAATAAAAAAGTCGGCAGATTCCTCGTACCCAGGAATCGACGTTATGCGAAGCATGCGGTGGGATTGTGAGCGTGTGCAGTGTTTTATTTATGCAGTGACGCGTCATGAAATGACGCTAAATATATGTAGCAATGTTTCAGGCCGACATATACGTTGAAGAGGGGCAGATGTTCATATAACCAGTTGTTTTCCCTTGCGTGACGATGCCAACTAAAACATGCGTATTAGCAACACCAGAAGCTGATACGAAGTGCTGATGCCCGTGAGGATGCTAGTCTTGGACACTGTTACTCAAATCAACCTCAGCGCATGGAAATTAACCGAAATTGGTATTAACCCGACGTGATTACTCTATCAAAGAACCACATATTTATGTTTGTAAAATTGGGTAGGCAGTACTGCAACCACTAGTGAGGTTCAACGAATATTAGTGTCTATTTAAAAAGTAGTTCCGAGACGTGGCGTAGCTCTGTGGTGAAATACTTTATTGTCACGCAGAATGCTTGGTTTCGATTCCAGCAGGGACACTGACATTTATTTTTGGCATTCGTCGGGTCAACGGTACCGATGTCTGGTATTTCTTAACGCTCGCGCATTAAAGTTTTCCATGTGTGTTCTTGTCAATTCTGAATAGATACTAAATGCTAGTCACCTGTGACGCATACGCGCATACCAGCGGCACATACCCGCTCATTCGTATGCGCCACTGTCTGGCAGGAAGTGTTTAACGATGTACGCGACGGTATTGTCATATTATTCATGTCTTTACCAGCACGTCATATTCGTTCAACTATCTTACCCACACATGTTGATTTTGGTTGACGCCAAGGTCAGGGGGTGACCACGAGAACACCCAAACGTAAGTGGCTAGATAGATAGATAGGTAGATGGATACAAGTTCGCCGAAGCTCACTAAAACGTTTTTCGCATTTGAAACCCGCGAATTAAGAAAAAATATGATTGTATTGTGAAAATATTGTCTGTTTTGATGAAGCGGTTCTTGTGTTGATTGCGTTTAAGCATCACGATCTCTTTTAGTGTGAAACAGCGTGAGGGTGGCCTCAACACAAGACTCGCAAAACAAAAACGTTTCTCAACTGTCAGAGACTAGCAGAATATTACGCTTTTGGAAATAAATACCGCCTTCACGGCCTGGTACTCGTGCAGCTGCAAGGCGATACTTCTTCTCGGGTCAACTAAGTACCAACACATTTCCGCCCTCGTGTGAGTCGGTTCGGACCGTTCAGATAGCGAAGGTGGTACCCATATTCAGAATTCTCAACTCTTGGGGCCCGTTGCAGCTATGTTATACGGCTGAGGATTCCAATGCTAGGTTTGCCATAATTGCTTGCACGCAGTCGAGCCACGTAACCGACTTCTGGGCCAGTCCCGTCTTTTGGGAGGAATAAAGTTTTGATCATCGAGCCCGCTATGTCAAAATTTCAAAATTCAAGCGTTCATCTTCTAAAACTAATATTTTGGGGGTGTGAGGCTTCAAGCTCTGACAGGTTGCTGCTGCTTGTTCTTTCAAAACAGACGTTGGTCAAATCGCTGCTACAGTGACAGCTGTCCAGAGTGCCCGATCAGAGGCTGCAACCAACATTCCTTGCCTAGGTCGAAAGCGTCACTTTTCAGTAAAGCCGCTACCCATTCAAACAAAAAACCACAGGCGAAGTCGGCTCCGGCGGTGGAGGAGCCTAGTACCACAAAAAAACATATCACGCTTGTAAGCAATTAGAACCCCTGTTACAGACGCGGAAGGAGGGCCTGAAATCGCGACGAAGACAGCCATTTTCTAGCCACTTCCACCGCTACAATCGTAACTGCTTTTGGAAGTGCCACCGTTTTTAGAGCTGAGCACGCGAAGCGTTACAAGTCCCAGATCCAAGTTCTAACGAGCAGAGGGTCTCGGAGCAGCGCCTTTTCTATTTTATCAGCGCCAGCCAGATGCGTTCGATCCAGCCGTTTGCCCCCCTCCTCTAATCTTTCCTGCTCTTGCCCATCGCCTAGCCTTCTCGAGTGCTTTGCGGTCATGGGGAAGAGAACCCATCATGTAGCGCTTCACGACGTAAATTACATTACGTAATTTCTTGTTAAGTTGTGTAGAGCTCCGTGGGGCGGCGTCTTCCAACGCTCGTGTTCCTAATGTTCGCTGGCATGCTAGCTCTGTAGAAAATATGGTGTCTTGAGATAGCGTCTCGCCTTTTGTGGCGCAATGCAGGCAACCACTTGGGAAGCGTCACTGAAGGAACACTACTGTATACGCTGACTTTAAGACCACTCGAATTCAGTGGCCGTATTACTTCAAGCCATCGAAGAGGAGCCTGTAAGAACAAATTTGACAGACGCATGATATTACAGTGGGAAACACGTCTATCGCCTCATCAGGGGAAAGTGCTCAGACGCATGTGTGACGCGAGCAGTGGTACCCTTCATAACGCGCCGCATCACAACCACTCCTTGAACTAACGTGTACCGATGGCTCCCGTTGAGATGCGAGCGCTCGCACTGGCATTGCAAGAAATTAAGGAGGCGCTGCTTGGAGCAACGACTTGCTAGCCGGAAAAAGATAAGGCGTGATCAAGTGGCCTTGAGAGACAGCGACGTTCATTGGCAGAGGCCTGCAGCACCATACTTCCGCGATTCTGCCATCAGTGACGTCGAGCGAACTAGAAGAAGCCATTCCCACCCTTCTTATGTTGCCGAACGGCGGCGCGACTTCTCTTTTCGTAGCACAGGACAAGTAAAGAAATAAAAACTTCATTTCATTCTCCGCCTTGGAAACTCTCTTCGTCTCGTTTCCGACAAACAAGTAATGAGGTGCCCGGGTCGAGCACAATATCGTGATAAAATCAATACATCCTACATGTATTTCTCTTCTACTAAAATAAAAATACATTTTTAAAGTTTATCTCGATACCGAAACGCAGATACTCAAAAGTATACCTAAATTACGGTCGCGATCCTCTTGTATCGCCATACTGTCTAGCGCCTCTACCACTTCAAGCCACCGCGGCAGGTGGAACAATAATTCTTAGATGTGTGTAGTGTGACATGTCGGTCCAAAAATTCAAATGAAGTTTGCATAGTTAGGCATGCAAGGCGGTGAGGATCCGAGTATTACTGCTTGATGTGACGAGCACTCATGGCATGCCATCGCTAGCAGGTAGTAAAGTATTGCGGGACTCTTAAACTTCGTCTTAAGGAGTTGAATGCAGTATTGATGTGCTGTTCGTAGTGCTTACTTCAAACAACGCATGAAATCTTACAAACTAGCTATGCACCCGCCAAGTCGCCTTAAGAGAATAGGCGCAGTAGCATGTGTGCCTGTTGTAGGTAGTGACCGGCTTTAAACCATGAGGTCTTTATTATAATCACATGTTTAACGTACCATAGCAGTATACGCTTGTACCATGCATCATTACGGTTATAGTTCACAGTGTATTATGAAGCATGCATACAGGACACGTGTGTTCGTAAAGCATGATGATTGAACTACATTTCCACGCAGAGAAAGTTTATTCACGCTGTTCCCAAGCAGTGGTGTGGATGTGTGGTGGAACAGATTTCCCCTCTGACTCAGAAAGTGTTTGTTATTTTATTTCCATCATTCTCGATTTTTATCAGTCATGGATAAAATGATATTTCGTTCACAACCAACCAAGCCGACGCCAGAATTTCTGTGCAACGAACTCTTTGATGCTATTTTGTTAAAACGGTAGCCGTTGCCATCTTCGCTTGTGCATCCTGCCCGTTGTATGTTTAAACGCCGCACGCACCTGCCGGTATGCACCAGGGAGGAGCTTTGTGCGAGTTCTTGCGGTCTGGAGTACGTAATCATGAAACCACAATTATAATCGGCCACGGGATATCTAACAGTTCAGATATTGCTTTCGTACCTTTCATTGTCGATTCTGTCGGCAGAGTTTTTTTATTTGCACTTTCTTAAATTCTCAATACACATCAACTCGTCCAAATCTACATATTAAGAATGATAAGGCTGAATGAAGCCAGTCCCCCTAAGTGTCATTGAAAAAACCTAAATTGCTGAATGCACGTGCTATTGGAAAGGTTCCGCGCAGTATCATGCATAAAACTTGGCATCAATGCCAGTATTTGGCCAAGTGCTCTAAGATGTACGAAATGTTCGAGTTAGTGTACAGTGAGGCGCATGTGAAGTGTTCCCGCAATACACTGCCTTGTATGCCAAAAAGTGGGCAAGCAAGTTTTGTGGCCCCAAAAATTTCTTCCTGAATATAATACAAAAGAGGTCCGACAATCCTCCCTAATCCCAGAAAAAAATGCTTTGGCGCAGACTCGCACATGACTACACTGTAGCAGACGTTTTGGCAAAAAACAAAAGAAGTATAAAGTTGAGATGCTTCTAAGCAGTTTTTTGCCAATTTTTTACTTGAAGTACAGAGGGTAAAAAACACGACAGTAAAGAAATTCGAAACAACACCAGAAATGTACCTTTCTCAGGTGTATCATTGATCGAGCAGTTTTTGGTTTTAGTAAAGTTAGCATTGTAAAGCAAAGGTATGAAAATGTTAGTACAACTCACTTCATAATTAAACGCACTTTCAATCAAGCAAGAACAATTAGGGCCTTCTACTAAGATTTATGTAGGCATTATAGAGCCCCAGATTGTGGAAATATTCGGAAGAACTCACTACGATGTCTCTGACGATCACATGGTACCTTCGGGACGTTTGTATTTATACACGCCGAACACTAGCTCTTGATCAACCATTGCTGCTTTGTTTAGGAATATCATTGGATGTCTTCATATTGATTCATGGCAAAAATAAGCAGGCCACTTGAAATAATGATAAAGGAAGACCTGATAAAGGACGAAGAACAGACATAAAGACCTGATGATAAAGGAAGCTAAAGGAAAAAATGGCCGTACATTTACTTTCTCCGAAATTGCGTCATCAGTAATACACTGTGTACTGATCTCAAACACTACGACAAAGTAATGTGAAAAAATAACAAGACAAAGAAACAAGGTAAATAAACAGCGAGGTTCAGCAGATTCAAGTGTAATATATCAATGTGGATGAATTACCCTTGCACAAAGGGCACATCTCCTAAAAGCTCTAAATATGTACACTGTCGTTCTTTATGAAAGGTAACACCCGAACGCATGGCCTGCGCTCTGCAGTGGCTGCCTACAGGACCATCAACCGACAGCAAAAGAAAACACGTTCACTCTCGGTGCCACCTTTTGCCAAAAAATGAAAAAAAGAGTTATTTTAATGGTAGTGGTGAGAAGATGAGAAAAGGCACCTAATTTCTGCAACCCGGTCGGGAGCACGGCGCAGTGCCTGTCCGGTAGACAAGCGCTGCTAGATTGCATTCCCTTTCTGCTCAGGCCTGCAGGGCATAGTTCTCTGTCAACATATCAAACGTTGTGCGCGACCACGGCGCCGGCTGCAGTAATCGTCCGATGTCGCTCGTCATGCGAATGATGAGGGAACGTAATCTAGCAACGCTTGTCTGCGGGCCGTGACTCGTTATCTTGCTTGGCCACAGATGACGCCAAAAGCGAACGTGATTTCTGCACTTGTCGGTTGATGGTGCTGTAGGCAGCCACCACAGAACGCAGGCCGGGCGTTTTCGTGTTCACTTTCATAAAGAACGACAGCGTACAAGTAACCCTGGCAAGCTTCAGTGCTGATATTGGGCTATGGAAGTGACAATACCATAAAATGCATGTGCTTGACCGCACATTCTCACTAGACACATGTTTCTCACATCATATGGCCTTCACTATGTGTCTTTAACTTGATTTATTCTTTCTCACGAATCGAATACAAGCTCATGATGCTAATGTACCTCGGCATGCAAGTTATTGTTTTGTGCAAGAGATGGACAAATGACACAATGCCGAGCTGTTGTAAGAAAGGTTAGCACTTGCTGATGTTCTTTACATGATAACTGAGTAAGTGGAAAACTAATTTGGCCTTCATGCACATTCCAGCACATGACAACGCAAAGACAGATGTTTTTTTTTTGCTTATGCAGATAATCTGTAAAAGCACTGCTTCATTCATTATTTATATAAAGAGCAAGACCATTCTGAGGTACAAACATAATTGTCAAGGCCCATTTGCTCAAATTGGCTGGCTGAGCTAAGAAACTGCGATAACCGCAGATATTTAAAACGACGCATTGTTTCTTGGGAACATAATGACTTTTTTCCTCACTTTCGTATTACTTTTTAAGCTGTATATATGCAGAATGGTTCCTACGGCTGCCCGAGTGACGATAAAGATGTGGTAGCAGATAAAACGTAAGCATTACTCACTGTTTTTGTTCCTGTCAGTGCTGCGAATGTGGCGCGCCCATCATAAGCTACTTGGTTATTCAGAGGGACATGCTCACTTGAGTCCTCGGGTCATCGTCACGCCATCGTACTCGCAGTGCGGCATGTTGCACAGTCATCAAACCACCCATTTCACCTCCAATATTGAGAACACAGTAAGGCTACAGGCACAAAAACACACACACTGCTGAGACATCCAGGCAGTTCAGAAGCAGCGTACTACACAAGCGTAAGGTGGTCCGATGTCGGCTGCCCTTCGCTGTCACTCGCGCACGCTGCTGAGGCCAAGCTAGAGTGTCGTTGTCAGACGGATGAGACGTGGCGCCACGAGGCAGTTTCTTCCCAGAGATGATGTCCGCTGCCAAAACATCTCACAACCCCAGTTAAAAAGAAGGTGGATCGGTTTCCTCCTCTCTTTCGCTACCTTTCGCAAACGCAATGTATTCTCCTGACCACTTGGTTCTTAAAAACGCGTGAACAATGCGAGCGCCAAGCGCTCGAGCCTATCAGGATTTCGCGCTACTCGATTACACGTTGTTTATCGGAGCTTGCACAGTTGTAACTTTTCAAGACGAACGCCGACATCGGAGCCGCGGGAGAATTCATGTCGGCCTGGCCGATGAAGCAGTCGGGGCACACGAATAGGCTTGTTGCCGAAGCGCAAGCAGCAAATGTGCACCGAGATACGGCAGCCTTCCGAGCCAAATGCGAGCGACAAGCGCACAGCCTAAGAAGCAGCGTTGCGTGCAGATCAGCGTCAACTTGGCAATGGCGAGAACGCGTTCGTCGGGGCGAACGACCGCTTCAGAGGTGGTTGCTCGGATGGCATTTGGGGTTCAGTTGCAACGTCTTAAACCATCTGGGCCAACCATCTCGTGGTGATAGTTTTTTTTGTCTCTTTCGTATTTTCACTCGGTCATCCCACTCAGTTGTCTTGCTGTCGGAAGCCGTGGATCTGAAAGCCACGTTTGGTTTGTTATGATATTGTCTGTTTGCTGCATCACCTCGTTCCCGCATCTCTCTTGCTCATTCCCTAACCGAGTTGCAATCACTCCCGAAATAACGTGACACACACACGTACGCAGGCACACACACATAATACGCCCTGGTAGTAATTTCATTCCAATGGTTGGATGACGACTACACCCTTCCACCCAAATTTCGGGTGGACGGCGGCATTCGATTCTACATGATTTCGAGTGGCAGAGCGAATTTTTTTATTATGGCCAATCTAACACGAAGATGCAGCGATGGCGTAGTCGTTAGAGCATCCGCCTCGCATGCAAAAGGTCCGTGGTTGAAATCCAGGTGCAGCGCAGTTCCCAACCGGATAAAAAAATCCGCGTGGTGATGGAACTGCATTAAGAGGTCTGGGGTGCGACCTCACCGGTGACCACCGCCGGGAACGCACTCCCTCGCCAGAGAAGGATTGGCCACCCTGGTGCAGTATCTGGCCACACACATGCATTCGTCAAATAACTCATGGCTCAGTCCCCAGCAGCTGCGAAGCAACTGACCACGGTGACAGTCAGATCTGCAATGCAGCAGAGGGTGCTAAAAATCTCTGAATCTGGATAGGCTGCCATTGGAACCTGAACTTGGCAACATTTAACGCTAGAACCCTATGTAGTGAGGGAAGTCTAGCTGTACTATTCGAGGAGCTAGAGGGTGTTAAATGGGATATAATAGGGCTCAGTGAGGTTAGGAGGACAGACGAGGGTTATACGGTGCTACAGAATGGGCACGTCCTTTGCTATAGGGGCTTGGCTGACAGAAGAAAACTAGGATTGGGGTTCCTAATTCACAGAAAGATAGCTGGCAACATAGAGGAATACTATAGCAATAATGAAAGTGTGGTAGGTATCGTAATTTATTATTTATTCATTTATTTATTTATTTATACTGCCAACCCTCACTTGAGGGTCATCACAGAGAGGGAAGCATAGGATATGGAAAGTAAATACAAACATTGATATTTTCAGCAAACTTGAACAATAACACAATAGCATATTCATTGCTCGGCAAAGTAAACATCAAGAGCACATTCAAATTTTTTAGCGTCAGAATTTTCAACAATATGTCGCGGCAATTTGTTCCACGCTTCTATAACATCAGGGAAAAAAGATTTGCGAAATACGTCCGTGCGAGCCCCGAAGGGGCGAACTGCCGTGTCATGATTGATCCGGCTGCTGAGCTTATGTGGGGGTGTACGTAAATTGTTCTATCTATTTTTATTTGACCATGCAATATCTGAAAAAATACTTTTAGACGCTGCTTTTATCGTCTAACTTCTAGAGATTCCAAACCACTTAATTTTAACATCTCGGTAACCGAATCAGTCCTTTTATACTTCGAACATATAAATCGCGCGAAAAGTCTCTGAATTCGTTCCAGTTTACCTATTAAATCCTTTTGGTGGGGGCTCCAGGCAGCAAAAGCATATTCTAAAACAGGGCGCACAAATGTTTTATATGCAAGCAGCTTGACGTCTTTCGTAGCATTCGGTAATTTAGCACGCAAGAAACGCAGTTTTCTGTAAGAGGCACAGCATACATTCTCGACATGTGCACGCCATTTCAAATCATTCGTAATATGCACTCCCAAATATTTAAATACACACACCTGCGGTAAATAATTAGGTCCAATGCTGTACGTAAATGGTAAAACGTGCTTCTTGGTAGTTATATGCGTATATGTTGTCTTAGAATAATTTATTTTCATCTCCTATTTATCGAATCATGTTTGAAAATGAGCAAGACAATCATTAATTACAATTTGGTCATTCGCACACGTCACCGGGGCATAGATTAAACAATCATCAGCAAACAATTTAATTTTTACAGGAGGGTTAACAATGTCAACAACATCATTTATATACACCAAGAACAGCAATGGTAATAACACGGAGCCTTGGGGCACACCGGAATAAACATCAAGTGATCCAGACTCAAACCCATCAATTCGTACCAACTGCTTGCGGTTCGTTAAGTATGCCTCAATCCACTTCAGGATATTTTTCACTCACTTCAGAAATTAAACTGAATAAAAGATACAAGATCAAGGTGGCACAGGATTACGCACCTACACCCAGCCATGATGACGCTTCAGTTGAAAGCTTCTATGAAGACGTGGAATCGGCAATGAGTAAGGTAAAAACACAGTATACTATGCTGATGGGAGACATTATTGCAAAGGTAGGGAAGAAGCAAGCTGGAGATCAGGCAGTAGGAGACTATTGTATCGGTACTAGAAACGCCAGAGTAGAACTACTAGTAGAATTTGCAGAACGGAATAACTTACGGATTTTGAATACCTTCTACCGAAAACGAGGAAACTGCAAGTGGACATAGAAGAGCCCTAATGGCGAAAATAAGAACGAAATACTCGATATATTGAGTGCACACCCAGGCATTGTGCAGGATGTGGAAGTGATTGGCAAGGTACGATGCAGTGACAATAGAATGGTGCGGTCTCGAATTGGCTTAGACTTCAGAAAGAACGACAGAAACTGATACGCAAGAAGCCAATCAATGAGCTAGCACTGAGAGGGAAAGTATAGAAATTCAGAGTCTCGCTTCAGAACAGGTACTCGGCTCTAAGTGAGGAAACCAACCTTAGCATAGATACAATGAATGATAATCTGACGAGCATCATTACGGAGTGTGCAGTGGAAGTTGGAGGCAAGGTAGTTGGACAGGACACTGGCATGTTTTCCCAGGAAACGAAGAATCTCATTAGGAAGCGTCAAATCATGAAAGTCTTAAGTGCAAAGACAAAATAGAACTTTGAGAGCATTCGAAGTTGATTAATAGGCGAAAGGTATCCGATGTAAGAAGGTATAACATGGAGAGAATTGAACACGCTCTGAAAACGGAGGAAGCGTCAAAGCAGTGAAGAGGAAACTTGGGATAGGCAAAAATCGGATGTGTGCCCTAAGGGACAAAGAAGGGAAAATAACTACCAATATGGATAGGATACTTAAAATAGTGGAGAATTTTACAGAGATCTTTACAGTAGCCGGGATAGTCACGACTTTAATACTATAAGAACTAGCAGTAACGCAGATGACACCCCACCAGTAATGATTGAAGATGTCAGAAAAGCTTTGGAGAGCATGCAAAGAGGCAAAGCTGCTGGTGAGGATCAGGTAACATCAGATCTGCTGAAAGATAAGGACAGATTGTGCTAGAAAAACTAGCTACCCTGTTTACAAGATTTCTCCTGACGGGAAGAGTACCAGAGTCTTGGAAGAGCGCTAACATCATCTTAATACAAAAGAAAGGAGATGACAAGGACTTGAAGAATTACAGGCCGATCAGCTTGCTCTCTGTAGTATACAAGCTATTTATAAAGGTAATTGGTAACAGAGTAAAGAAAACATTAGAATTCAATCAACCAAAAGAACAATCAGGATTTTTAACAGGCTACTCAACAATCAACCACGTTCATACTGTCAATCAGGTAATACAGAAATGCTCAGAATATAACCAAGCAATATACATAGCCTTCATAGATTACGAGAAAGCATTTGATTCAGTAGAAATATCAACCGTCATGCAGACGCTGCGGAATCAGGGCGTCGATGAAGTATATAGTGTCACGGGGTTGAGAGAATAAATGCAATAAATATATTTACAAAATATACAGGGAGAGTCAGAGGCAGCTGCAGCCAAGGTGAAAGAACAGCAACAACAACAACACGAGCACGGTCGCTTTCATCGTCTTCGTCGTCTATGATACTCTTTCGTTGCCGGTGTCGTGTAACATATAACCCCCCGCCGCTGGCAGCGCCGTCTCGGCGCCTAAAGGCGAGTAGGATCATATGCGGATATGTACGGTTTGCGGTGGGTCACGTGGTCGACGTCAGTAGCGGGGGCGGACGACAATGACTGACTGTCCAATGGAGCAATCTCGTATGTGACATCGGTAAGCTGGCGTAAAACCTTGTAAGGCCCCGAGTAGCGAGACAGAAGCTTCGAAGAGAGGCCAACGTGGCGGCATGGTGTCTAGAGGAGGACCAATGAACCTGGAGAGTAGGAAACTACTCTGTGATGGCTATCGTAGTGGGCCTTCTGAGGGAGCTGCGAACCAAGAAGACGTTCCCGTGCGATTTGGCGGGCCACTTGAGCCCGAGCAGTGGCATCCAGGGTGTACTCGGTAACTGTTTGCGTAGTTGATGGGAGAAGAGCCTCGAAGGGTAACGCTGGATAGCGGCCGAACAATAGATAAAAGGGGGAGAAGCCAGCGGTGTCGTGGCGTGACGAATTGTACGCGAATGTCACATAAGGCAAAGTACTATACTAATCAAGGTGATCTTTGGAAACGTACATGAAGAGCATTGTTGTCAATGTTCGATTTAGGCGCTCGGTAAGACCATTTGTTTGTGGGTGATAGGCCTTAGTGAGATTGTGACGCGTCGAACACGAGCGAAGGATGTCACTTACTACTTTTGAAAGAAATGAGCGACCACGATCAGTCAGCAGCTGTCGAGGAGCGCCATGGTGAAGAATTACGTTATGAAGCAAGAAGTCCGCGACGTCAGTGGCACAGCTTGTTGGTAGTACTCGTGTGATAGCGTATCTCGTGGCGTAATCAGTGGCTACGGCTATTTACTTGTTTCCAGTGAGAGAAGTAGGAAATGGTCCAACGAGATCAAGACCGCCGCGGTAGAAGGGAACGGTGGGTATGTCTATTGGTTGGAGCGGACCAGCCGGTGGCAAGGTGGAATGTTTGGAGCGCTGGCAGGACTCACATGCAGAAACGTATCGGCGCACAAAACGGTAAAGGCCTAGCCAGAAGAATCTACGCCGCACGCGATCGTACGTGCGCGTGACCCCGAGATGTCCCGTGGTTGGGGCGTCGTGAAGCTGTTCAAGTACAGCGGAACGGAGTGTCGCAGGAACTACGAGTAGTAGCTCTGGTCCTTCGGTGCTGGTGTTGCGTTGGTAAAGAATGTCATCGCGTAGAACGAACAAGTGTAGCGACAGGTCTACGTGGGGCAAACGTAGACTCTGCATGATAGTCCACAAGTGAACATCGCTGAGCTGTTCTTTGCGTATGTCAGTGAAAGCCGAAATGTGAAGACACAAGGGTCAGAATCATGTGCTGAAATGTCAAGTGAGTCCACGGGGTGACGGGATAGACAGTCAGCATCCTGGTGCATTCGGCCCAATTTGTATGCCACGTCGAAGCTGTATTCTTGTAGTTTCAGGGACCAACGGACAAGTCTTCCAGTTGGATATTTAAGGGACGACAGCCAGCACAAGGCATGGTGATCTGTAATTACCGAAAAGGTGCGGCCAAACAAGTATGGTCGAAATTTTCCGACTGCCCAGACTAGTGCGAGGCACTCACGTTCTGTAATCGAAAACTTGCTCTCCAGAGGAGAAAGGAGGCGACTGGCATAAGCAATGACGCGATCCTGTCCTCGTTGCCACTGAGCGAGAACAGCACCAATTCTATGTCCGCTGGCATCGGTACGAACTTCAGTATGTGCTGACGGGTTGAAATGGGCCAAGATTGGTGGAGAAGTAAATAATATTGTAAGGGTGCTGAAGGCAGTTGCTTGGTCAGTACCCCAATAAAAAGGCATGTCCTTCTTCAGTAGCTCTGTAAGTCATAAGGCAATGTCAGCAAAATTCTTCACGAAACGTCGAAAGTAAGAACAAAGGCCGATAAAACTCCGTACATCTTTTGCGGAACGTGGTATGGGAAAATCTTTGACAACTCAAATTTTGTCAGGATCAGGTTGCACGCCTCGAGCAGTGACAAGGTGGCCCAGCACAGTGATTTCTGGACGGCCAAAGTGACACTTGGAAGAGTTGAGCTGAAATTCTGCTTTCCGGAAAACCTCAAGAACAGCCGTAAGGCGGCTAAGGTGGCGTTCGAATGTAGGTGAAAATACGATGACGTCATCGGATAGCACAGGCACGTGGTCCATTTGTATCCACGCAGGAGAGAGTCCATCATCCTTTCAAATGTAGCTGGCGCATTACACAATCCGAATGGCATAATCTTGAACTGGAAAAGTCCATCCGGTGTGATGAATGTGGTTTTATCACGGTCTCGATGATCGACAGAAATCTGCCAGTATCCTGATCACAAGTCGATAGATGAAAAGTAGGCAGACGCATGTAGGCAGTCGAGAGCATCGTCAATCCACGGCAGTGGATACACGTCCTTACGTGTTACTTTGTTTAAGTGACGGTAGTCTACGCAGAAGCGCCAGCTGCCATCCTTCTTCTTGACTAGCACGACCGGCGATGCTCATGGACTGCAGGAAGGTTCGATGACGTCTTTTGTGAGCATTTCTTCAACTTCGTGCTGGATAACTTGTCGCTCAGCATTTTACACGCGATAAGGACGTCGTCGGATGGGGCTGGCGTCTCCAGTGGTAATCCTATGAGTTACTAATGATGTCTGACCCAAAGGGCGGTCATCAAAATCAAAGATGTCGCGGTAATATTTAAGCAGGTGCCAGATGTCAGCTTTCTGTGCTGGAAGAAGGTCCGGAGCGATCATCTTGTCGATGGTGGAATCCACTGTGCTCTTCGAGGATGAGAACAGAGCAGAGGACGGAGAAGAATCGGCAATGAACGCCGAAATGGCAGCCTCTATAGAAGAAACGTTTGCCAAAGTCATACCATCTGGGATAACATGAGCGCACCAGCTGAAGTTTAGGATCGGAAGAGATGCTGTATTTCCCGTGACTTTCAAAAGTGTGTGAGGCACGGAAACATTTTTGGCGAGCAGAACGTCAGCATTAGGTGTCAACATGTAGTCACCATCGGGAACAGGAGTGACAGATCTCAGGTTCACCTAAGTAACGACTTCAGGTGCTAGGCGAACGTGATCTGCAGAACACAGACGGGGCTGAGCTGGTGTTGGGTCGTCATGGAAACACGGTAAATCAAGTTGAAGCATGCCGGTTCCGCAATCAATAAGGGCAGAGTGGGCGGATAAAAAGTCCATAGCGAGGATAAGTTCATGGGAACATTTCTCGAGCACAGCAAATAGCACTGTCATGGAGCGATCAGCCATACTTATATGCGCGGAGCACATTTCAAGCAAGGGAAATGTGCCACCGTCGGCGACCTGGATGAGTGGCACAGTGGGTGGCGTTAAAATTTTCCTAAGGCGGCAACGAAGTTCTGAATTCATCACTGAAATGTGAGCCCCTGTGTCCACAAGTGCAACAACGGGTGTGTCATCTACTTCAACGTCAATTAGGTAGCGTCGAGTCGGCAGCCTGGTCAGAGGATTTGGCGGGCAAGTGGTCGATGCAGCATCACCTCCGAGAGTTGCATCATCTAGTTTTCCCGCGACAGGTGGTCAGTCGGCGACGTTGGTCGGCGAGACTGGGGCGAGCGAGAGGACGGGCGACGGGAGAGCGGTGAACGGGACTGGTGAGCATGCGGAGATGGAGAGCGACGACGATATGGCGGCATAGAAGGAACGTCTTCACTGGTGGCCTGAGGTGACTCTCGGTAAGTTTGAAAGCGTCCATCATCGTTTCTGGCAGATGGGTGTACCCATAGGATGCCTGATGCCAATACAACCGAGTGTTACAATGGCGGTCCACGTGTCCGATACGGTGGCAGTTGAAACAAATAGGGCGATCGTCAGCAGTCCTCCACTCGGCTGGATAGCGAGGGCGCGCCGGAAGGTTTTGGCTTTGGGCATACGAAACAGGGGTCGACGACGGTTGATCGGCTGAGAGGGAGCTGTAGGGCACTCAGAGGCCAGTACAGCATTGGAAATATCTTGTCGCACAATGGCATGTACCAGTGGCACCATCTGAGGGCCAGAGTCACAGGCATGGGAGCACGTGGACGCAGGAGACAGAGCTTCAAGTTCACGTCTGATGATCTTAGTCACGTGCTCTGCAGTTAACGGCGTCTGTAGTGCAGGCCTGTCTTCGCACGACCAGGTTGCTGCCGTGTTTGGTAGTCGAGTGAAATTATGGACGATACGTCGACTTTTTGCGGCCTCAAACGCTGGCACTCCTTGATGATGGCATCGACCGCGTTGCAGTCCTTGCATATGAGAAGGTTGAATGCATCATCTGCAATGCCTTCCAATATGTGAGCTACTTTTTCCGTTTCTTCCATAACGTTGTCTGCTTTTCGGCAAAGGGCAAGCACGTCTTGTATGTAAGTCACGTAGGACTCTCATGACGTTTGCGCACGAGATGGTGACTCCTTCTTGGCCGCTGTCTTTTTGCCCACAGACTTGCCGAAAAGGGCGCGCATCTTTTCTTTGTGCGCATCCCAGCTTCCACTTTCATCTTCGTGGTTCTCGAATCACACTTTTGCTGTTCCGTTCAAGTAGAACAGGATATTGGCTAACATAAGAGTTTCATCCCAGCGGTAATTCTTACTTGTACGTTCGTTCAACGGCAGCCATTCTTTGATGTCGACATCATCCGTGCCGCAGAACGTGCCAGGATCTTTTAGCTGCGGAAGGAAACAGTTGTTGTTGTAGTCGCCTCTGCGGGAGCCGGTCCCTGGTTTGCTATGGTGGAAAAATCCAAGCGTCGGCCACTGCGGAGCTCCGTTATGTCGTGTTGTACCCAGCACCTCCACCAAATGTCACGGGGGTGAGAGAATGAATGCAATAAATATATTTACAAAATATACAGGGAGAGTCAGAGGCAGCTGCAGCCAAGATGGAAGAACAGCAGCAACAACAACACGAGCACGGTCGCTTTCATCGTCTTCGTCGTCTATGATGCTCTTTCGTTGCCGATGTCATGTAACAATATACACATTCTGGAAAAAATCTACGGGGGATCAACTGCTACCATAGTGCTTCATAAAAAAAGCAACATAATACCAATCAAGAAGGGTGTAAGACAGGGGGCACAATCTCCCCAATGTTATTTACTGCGTGCTTACAGGAGGTTTTCAGAAGACTAGAATGGGAACAGCTAGGGATAAGAGTTAATGGAGAGCACCTGAGTAACCTGCACTTTGCCGATGACATTGCACTGCTGAGTAACTCAGGGGACAAATTGCAACTCATGATTACGGAGATAGACAAGGAAAGCAGAAAGGTGGGTCTTAGTATTAATCTGCAGAAAACGAAAGTAATGTACAACATCTTTGGAAAAGAACAGCGCTTCGAGATAAGTAATAGTGCACTTCAAGTTGTAAAATACCATGTCTACTTAGGGCAGGTAATAACCGTAAAGCCAAACCACGAGACTGAAGTAACTAGAAGAATAAGAACGGGGTGGAGACCATTTGGCAAGCACTCTCAAATTATGACAGGTAGATTGCCTTTATTCCTCAAGAAGAAGGTATATAACAGCTGTATGTTGCCGGTACTTAGCTACGGAGCAGAAACCTGGAGACTAACAAAGAAGGTTCGACTTAAATTGAGGACGACGCAGCGAGCAATGGAAAGAAAAATGGTAGGTGTAACCTTAAGGGACAAGAAGAGAGCAGAGTGGATTAGGGAAGGAACGGGGGTTAAGGATATCATAGCTGAAATCAAGAAGAGGAAATGGACATCGGCCGGGCATGTAGCGCATAGACAGGATAACCGCTGATCATTAAGGGTAACTGACTCGATTCTCAGAGAAGGCAATCGGGTTAGGGGCAGACAGAAGGTTAGGTGGGCCGATGAGATTAAGAAGTTTGTGGGTATGAATTGGCATCAGCAAGCACAGGACCGGTTTAACTGGCGGAACATGGCAGAGGCCTTTGTCCTGCAGTGCACGTAGTGAGGCTGATGATGATGATGATGATGATGATGATGATGATGATGATGAACGCGAAGAATTGTCGTACGCATCGGTGGTGTCAAGAAAGATTAGTGCAAAATTGTATCCTCATCTATGGAGTTATCCTCACCAATGACGTCATTCTTCGATGTCAAAATTGTGTCGCCCCTTAACATAGATTGCGACGTCATAAGAATGTGACGTTATGTAGAAGGCGCACACCGCGATGAAGTTTGCCATCAAAGCGAAGTGTCACTTGGTGGATGGTACTTCAATCATGGCGGCACCAAAAAGGCAAGCGAAAGGCAGGAAGCTGCCCGTTCCTTCGATACCGGAGGCAGTGACGAACCACGTTGTTGCGGAGAGCTCTCGGACAACATCAATGCAATCGATCGAGGAGATTCGTCTTGGGCGAAAGAACAACATGAAGTTTTCGTGATCAGTACGTTCATTTACTCAAAAATTGCATTCTAATTCGTAGCTTTCCCACTATCTTGGCAAAGCTGCTCATTTCGAAGGGCGCATACAGCTCTGCTGTGACCACGGAGTCTATTCCGCTGGTCCCCGTAGGTGCATGCGTTTAGCCTAGTACTTCCAGCAAAAAACTCCGGCGAAAAAAGCAACATTCTGAGCAAATTCATTTCAAAGTTGATTGAGGCACAATTACATACGCAGGAAAATTGATAAATGAAAAGCCTTGTCTTGAAATTAGCAAAAGCGTAGGGAATATCAACTTTTATGCTTTTCTACCACCTAACCTATTTTTGTTTGCAGAACTAATTTTCCACGACTTAGAATGTACAGGCAAAATCAGGAAAAAATAGACTGGTTCAAATTTCATCAGCTATGCTTATTTCGTTGGTTCACTCCTGTCCCTCATTGCAAGTGATCAATTGGTGTATTTCTAAGGCTGAAAAGTGCATATACCTAAAAAGGTGTGGTGCGGCTAAAAAACGGGACTTCATGTTCTATTTTGTTAGAATCATGACACCGAGGGGGCAGTTCGAATAGCTCTGTATTTTGTGGCTGACGAAAAGCGAAATTGAAGAGATGTTTATTGCAGTCTACGAATGATCGCGGGATACAAGATTGGCTGAATGGAGCAATCTATAAGATGAAGGCTTGGTCGCTGGTTATTCATTATTTTACAAATGCATTAGTAAACATTAGTAAATATTAGTAGGTATTGGTAAAAAAATTGCAGTGCGCAAAAAAAAACAAAATGAAGAGAGATAGAAAGAACATAAGAAATGTAGGGAGAGAGAGAGAAAGAGGAAAGGCCGGGAGGTTAACCAGATATTGGCATCTGGTTTGCTACCCAGTGCTGGGGGCGAGGAAATAAAGGCAAGAAAGAGGGGGTAGACAAAAAAACGCACACGCATTCATGTGAAACCGAAAACACACACAGGAAGGGCGTCCTAGCTACAACCGTTCAGTAAGGCCGGTAGATGGCAAAAAGTGTAGTAGCACACTACAGGAGCAGTATAATGATACCAAGGTTGGCCACGACAATTAAATTCAAGACATCTCACGCAGCAACATCAATGGCAGCAGAATTGGCAGCACTTCGTGCCGCGTTGCAATTTGTCGTTGATCAGCCTACACACAAGTGGACTATTTTCTGCGACTCGAAGGCGGCACTGCAGTCTCTACTATCAGCCTTACGCCGTGGACCACACGAGCAGCTGGTACTAGAGATAGCAGAGGTTACACACCACCTGACTGCGAAGGGGCACCAAATTACATTTCAGTAGTTACCCAGTCACTGTGGAATTATCGGCAATGAACTGGCCGATCATGCTGCCCGCTCAGCCCACACAGAAGATCATAAACTACTACTACCAGTTTCTAGAATAGATGCTGCACGAAAGTTCCGCAGGCTTGCTCGCCAGCAACCCACATCACAATAAAATCATCCACACTTCAAGCATGCCCGACTGTACTCGCTTGACCCTACGCTAAGTCTTCAAGTCCCGTCGAGGCTTTGCCGAGCAGACCAGACCCTGTTATGTAGGCTGTGGTTGGGGGTTGCGTTTACCAACGCCTACGCTTTCCGCATTAGGATGGCCGACACCGCAGCCTGTGGGCACTGTTGCAAAGAAGAAACGATCCAACATAGTGTTTGTGACTGCCTAGAGTATAGTAAACAACGACTATGCCTTCGCAAAGAACTCAGCAAATTAGGTAATCAACCTCTGTCGGAGCAAGGAATTCTACAATATCGACAATACGCAACTTCACAGAAGAAAGCCCTGAAAGCGCTACTACAAATGTGGGGACGTTAACTAGACTATGTGTACAGTGAACTAGATAGGTGAACTAGATAGGTGAGCTAGATAAGATACAGTGAACTAGTGGACGAGGGGAAAGCGAAAGCAAGGGGCGGCGGCGAGTCGAAACACACGGAAATCTTCGTGCGCAGTGTGGTGGTGCCACCGTGCCTTTCTCCTGAAGCCTCAGCCAGGCAACGTGCGTTTCACAGTAGTACGGAAGATTGTAGTCGCTTGTGTGGGGTATTTTTTTGGTGTGATTAAAATAATGCTGAGTTAGATAAGAAAACCTCCGCGGAAAAATCATTCTTTTGGGCAAGGTTGTGAAATTGGGTATAAGAGCATAAAACTGCTGCCGTCTGACTACCCTGAATGACTGGGTTGGTTGTTTGTACCCTTCCCAAAATTTGTTGTACAGGACTCGACAGTATCACAATTTAGTGGTACCTCAGAGATACTTTGGTGTTCCTGTATTGAGATACATAGGAAAAATGCACTTCTATCGCAGTAGTGAAAAACTTTTTCTTTTTATCGAATGTACAGGAATACTGCGAAGGCATGGTTATCTCGCTACTACTTTGTCGCAACTGAGCCGATGTGCATCGCATAGCAAAAGAAAAGCTTCTATGCGCTTAGCCAGTCAAAGGCGCCCCGCCAGTCGGCGACATATGAAGATCAGCGAAAAATTACCCCCCCCCCCCCCCACAGAATGTTCTATGTGGTTAAGTGTTTGGTGGAATTGATGGCAGAATAGAGGAGGCAGTGCTGACGATCTTGCATGTCACTCAAGGCTGGTGAAACACGGTCAATTTTATTTTCAGGAACAATTTAGATATTCAGTATTGTATTCGCCTACGATAATAGACAGCCTTTTGTATATCGCTAGTATTGAATTAAACGTGAACCAGTGCTCTGTCTACTGACAGTATATTTTAGAAGCTGCTGTTAGTTTGATGTAACTAGTGCAAACATTAGTAGCAAAACAGCTCAATCATGTGTTTCAAAAGAGGGCACACTTTACCTCTTATCAGCGGTATTTTTTAGTGAGTCGAGTGCTACGGCCCACTTGCATTTTAATTATCTGCAGCGCATTTTTTTTGCACAATTCTCTTCGTGATATCTCCTTATGTCTTCTATAAATAATTTTCAGTACTTGCGTTTTTAGGCTCGCAGCACGTGCATTTCGGTATTTTACTGTCAGAATACTTTTATGAGTGTGTCTGCCCAGCCCCGATTTATGAGCACAGACGCGCTCCATTGTCTCGGAGCTACATAGTAACAGCATTGTAACACTGTGGCTCTCGTGAAGAAAAACTTCCTCTACTCTAACGATACTCTATGCGACACTCACAAGGAAAAACAAACAAACACGAGAATCATTTCGTCTGTGTCACCACGCATTTGCGTTTGGGCAAAGAGAGAAAAAAAAAAGCTAAGCCAAATGACCTAAAAGCCTGAGTTTGTGTTCGCACATACAGCCTTCGAAGAGTGTTTTTGTGTTAATTAAAATGATTTAATCCATTCTTTCAGTTGCTTATCTGTCGCTGTCTCGTTCTTTTTTAATTTTTTCTGAGCACGGAATTGGCTTTTCAGAGGCACTTCTGTTCTGTCTGAGTAGTCACGCACAGTTTCAAGCACTTTCTATCAACAGGCTTGTCCCTAAAATATCATGTTTTGTACCTTTCAAGACAAAACTACTTATTCTCTTTTTGTTGTACTCAGTGTTTAATTTAG
This sequence comes from Rhipicephalus annulatus, assembly GCA_013436015.1. NCBI lineage: Eukaryota > Metazoa > Arthropoda > Arachnida > Ixodida > Ixodidae > Rhipicephalus > Rhipicephalus annulatus. Next base: position 512,405 of record WOVY01009848.1, read on the forward strand.
ACAATCAGGAGTCTAGCATCGGCGTTAAACATATCGCACTCGTCATTTGAAAGTGCGGCAATGAAGCGCCCACAGCGGCGCGCTTCAGGATGGATGGATGGATGGATGGATATGGCTGTACCCTTTAGATCGGGCGGTGGCTGGCGCCACCAAGCCGTAATACCTAATGAACCAAAAACTATATTTATTTTTTTTCCTTAAAAAAGTGAGTTTGAGGATTCGTACAGGAGAAAAGCGCCGCAGCGCCGCCTAGTGGTCTACGTGCAAACGGCCTCGCCCGGAGGACCGCCCTCGTCCCACTACCCCTATCTATATCACTATAACTAGACTAAGTCCAGTCGCCTACCCCCACTAAGACAAGAAAAAACTGCATTGAGACAGCAGTGCTCTGCCCGTAACGCATTTTATCACTCTCCCCCACTTTTCTGTGGCACTGTTACTTGTTTCCACGCCTGAATGGTCACATGTGGAAGGCAGGTGCAAAAATCAATCCTCAAGCTTTTATACGGCTTACGAAAACTAAACGCAGAGCGAAAGGCGTTGCGAAACAAGTTACAGTGCCGCAGAATGTAGTGTATTTCCACATTGCTGATCACCATACATTCTACTAGAAAAAGAGCCAGAGGCCCGAACACTCACAATGCGAAGGTTAAACTAACATTCTTCTGATGTCTTAGACAAATGATTGAATGATTTTCTGAAATCAACTTTCATAAGGTTGATCAAAAGGTGACGGTATCACGCATTTTCCTTATCCCACGTGAGGACAGACAAGCTCAGCCAACCGGCCAGCTCGGCGGGAGGCGTCGACGTAACTTCCAACCAGTGACGGATTCGGCTACCAGCTCACGTTTATGATATACGACGGCAAATGTCTATGAGAAAGATCCTGATTCGGAACACTTGGGGCAGCACATATTGTGAATTTTGCTTTGCTTTGATATGGAGAATGCATAACGACTTTCATAAAGTTCCTATATAACGCCCTTAGGCGCCAAGTGTACAACAGCGTATATATCGCTCCGACGAGGTGTATCACGCCTCTAGTGACCTTTAAGTGACCTGAAACGCAATGTTCACATTCGTGCAAACCTCCTGAGTGATCAACCAACGGCCACTTACTTTGTGGTGCTACTATTGCTGCATACAATAATATTGCCATGTTCGACGATTTTTTGTCATGCGGCGTTGTAGGACCAATGTCAGGAGTATTTTTTCTGTGCTTGAAAAACGTAAAACAGCCATAACAAATATTTCATTCTTTTTAGCTAGAAGATGACTTTGACTGATTCAAGATATTTAGAAACTTTGTATTAAAATTATTAGCGAATCTCGCAGAAAACAACACATTTTCTTTTGAGAATTGTAATATTGAGTGGTTTAAATGCCACGCGAAGTTGACGCATTTGCAGGCACTGAAATATACCTGAAAGCCATAGCATTGATTTCACTAAGGTAGGCGTGGTGCGGAAGATGGCGAGCTGATATACGATTCTGAGATTAGATAACAAGGTATTCCTGGAGTTTGGCATCCCAGAGTATTACTAATATACATTGATTGATTGATATGTGGGGTTTAACGTCCGGAAACCACCACATGATTATGCGAGACGCCGTAGTAGAGGGCTCCAGAAATTCCAACCACCTGGGGTTCTTTAACGTACACCAAAATATGAGCACAGAGGCCAACAGCGTGTCCGCCTCCATCGGAAATGCAGCCACCGCGGCCAGGATTCGATCTCGCGACCTGCTGGTCAGCAGCCGAGTACCTTAGCCACTAGACTAGTGCGGCGGGGCATTAATATACAGGCCAAGATATTTAGAGGATATTTGATATTTACAGGATGCAGCGGAGAGTTCACTGTAGGGGCATCGTATAAGCAATCTGATAAGCCACACCACTATACATACTATCTATGCCTAATCCTATGCACCAGATGAAAACCGCGAGGGTTTTGTTCTAGTGGTGAAGTTCGAATGCGGATTGCGTACAGAAACCAGCAGGGTTTTCTATTTTGAAACTGAGTAGGCATTAGAGTCGCTTTAAAACTTATCACAAATAGAAAATGAAGTGAACAAATTGGTCACGTAGTTTTTATAGCATTGACAAGATATATATATATATATATATATATATATATATATATATATATATATTATTCACGTGATACCCATTGTTGATTTATTGATTGATTTATGGGATTTAACGTCCCAAAACCACCATATGATTATGAGAGACGCCGTAGGGAAGGGCTCCGGAAATTTCGACAACCTGGGGTTCTTTAACGTGCACCCAAATCTGAGCACACAGGCCTACAACATTTCCGCCTTTATCAGAAATGCAGCCGCCTTAGCCGGGATTAGATTCCGCGACCTGCGGGTCAGCAGCCGAGTACCTTAACCACTAGACCACCACCGCGGAGCTGAAACTCATCGGTGTAGCACAATAAACGTTAACACAGGGGATTGAAAAATTGCATTATATAGGGTAATAACGTCTGAGTACGGACAGAAAGTTGTCCGACAAAAGCCACTACAGCCGAAATGCTGTTCTTATCACTTTAATAGTAAAGCATCTCTGAGAGTACTAAACTTGTTTTGCGGAAAATCATCAATACACATTATGTGGCGCGTATATTCTCGGCATTCGTATGCAGATAGGCTCGTTTGCAAAAGTTTGAAAGCGTTTAGCAAGAGCGAATTCGGTGGTTATGCTGACAGGGCTTCAAGAATATAATTATACAAAGAGTGAATGTGTAAGCAGCCTCGAAACTTTTGAAAATAATGCTATTTAGTGGGTTTATTCAAAAAGGAAAGTAAGAAATGTTTGATTTTTTTATTATCGATGAACTTCTCGAGTTCGGTGCATCAGCGCCACCAGCATGTACATAAAAAGACAATTTGAGTTGTTTTATTTTTTAAGCAGAACAACATTGTCAGTCTCTTATAAGAAGATAAAGATTCAGTTAGGATGGCTGAACGTTATGGATAATACGTTTATGACATAGCAAATGCTTTCACTATGTTTTGCCTTTTTTCAATGGTCAACTCTATTGCGCACATTGTGTAAACTACTTTTTGGTTGTCCTATATTTATTTTTCGTCTGTGCGGCCATGTTACAGTGTGTTTTTACATAGATGTTTGCTCTCTGCAACAGCATTATAACATTTCTGTGTTCTTTATTTGAGTTTACGAATGATCACCCTAATCAGAAAATTGCGGAATCCCTCTTACCAGCGGAGCTGCTGTAGGGCAACGCTTGACAACAGACGAGAGCCCACATTCTACTAGCCGGTTCTGTAGACAGTGATTCCCAACAAAGACGTAGCGGCGAAAGTGGTGACGCGGATTAGATAGGTGGTGTGAAGGGGAGACTGCCTACTTGCTCAGACTGCATGGCTCTTCTGGTTGCCCACCTAGATGCATGGCTGTCCTGGTTGCAGAGGAGGAGTGGCACCTTGCTCTTTTGTGAGCGAGATGCCACAATCAGCACTGCGTTTCACCCAAGCCAGCCGAGCCACCTGAACCGATCTCAAGCCATTCCCATTTCAACCGCATGTAGTCATGGTACATAGGTTGCGGCAGAGCGTTGAACCACACAATACCGCCGGACTTGACAGTAAAGTTTTTACTCACTCAGGCGGTACTTCGTTTCCCTCCCGCATTAGCCGCTCGAGGGGAAATTTCCTCCGCTTTCTTGCTCGTGCACTTTGGCTGATCTGCAGCTTGCAGGTTGAGCGAGCCTGCCGTAACTGTGGGTCGTGCAACGTCCTCTGTCAAGGACGAAGTGGTAATAAATTGAAAACCCAATTGAACTACAGCTGCAGTTTCTGCACCGACTTTATAATTGGTGGAAGTGTGGTACGTCTTTTTTATGATGTGTTGCCTGAACCAATACTGTACTCCGAAAGCCGTGAAAATAGTAGCAACAGAAATCACCATCAAGTTTCAGGAAACGTGGGTTCAGGCGAGCGCACGTCAAACTGCCTGCTAGCGTCACGTTGTGGTGCGTAGCCTATAGTCGTCAACCACAAGGGCCTTAATAATCATTGACGCATCACATTTGTCTCACCGTTTATTTTCACGGCCGCCTTTTTTCTTTTCATTATCCTCTATTTAGTGCGCAACACGTTAATGCACCGCTCTGTTGTTTACTGCCGTAAGCTTTCGCATGCTGTCGACGCGCTTCCCGTAACGCTTCATGTGTAGCGTATCGAGCGTGCACTCGAGTTGATTTTTCAATCTGTTGTTCTTTGAGCGCCTTAATAATATTTGGTGAACGCGTGCTCAGATGATGGGGAGAAATCTTTTCACTTTTCAACCACACAAAAAGAGAGACTAGTGCGCTCAGTGTAACCCTGCAAAGCAAGGTACAAAGGGAGAAAAAAACAAGGAAGAAACAAGGGCGAAATAGAAAGACAAGGAAGAAAAAAAATAGAGAGAACAATTTCAAATAATATGAAAGAGAATGAAATAGATAAAGAGAGGAATAATGGAAGATAAAAGATGGAAATACTGGCAAGGAGAAAAGAAAGACAAGAAAAAAAAAGAAAAAGAAAACAGAAGACAAACAATGTTCAGTAATGTTGAAAGCTGGGCAAGTTGGTGGTAGTTAGTTCACGTTTGCTTGTGAAGCAGCGTGCCGGGCCAAGGCATGAAAAAAACGACGAAAAAACAAACAACCGTGGCAATCACTAGTGCTTCGTTTTGCAGCAACGTGGTTAATATTGAACATTATAGCGTACCACGTGTGACAATAATGCTCAAGTTACAACACACAAGGATTAGCGGAACAGTGAAGTTATCGAGGCCTTCCATATCACTAAGGAAAGAAATCATTTATCAACAAAGCATCGGTTGTCCTACACGATTGAGGAGTATCTTTTTTTGGACGATCGCCAACTTGAACGTCATTGTCACACGTGCTTTTGTATATTATGTTCGAATCAAACTAGTTACGAGAACACGACCGTCTGTCCATCCGTTCCTTTGTACATTGTTTCCGTGTGCTCCTTCACAAGCAACAAAGAAGGTTGTCCTGTTGCGTACTGCCTTCCGGCTTGACATTCTAGTGCAACGCTGCCTCAATTCTTTTTTCTCCATAAGAGTGCAGATTCTATACAGCTTTCGTGGAGCACAATACCATCAATTAAATTTACATCTCTTGTGGCCTATATTAGCACTGCTTAAGTCATGGGGAAGTCTACGGACATATAGCAATACTGATACCCTCTTATCTTCACGACCGGTGTCGGGTCCACCTCGGTCATTTACCCATACCACAGACCCTCACTACAGGTGACCATAAGAACCCCAAGATAAATGCATTTTATATCATCTGAGTGTGAATAAAAACTATGCTTCACTTCTTGATCATAGTGATGGCTCAGTTTAGCTGAATTCTGGGCAAAGAATGTGATTTTGTTTTAACAGGACAGCGTTAAAGAGCTCGCAGAGCAGAAATTCTGGCATCAACGTTGTTGGTTGCGAGCAAACAATTGTCTTTTTGTGTGTGATCAAAAAGTTCAGAGATATGCGAAAATAACGAACTAATTCAGGGTCTTAGTCGCGATCAAAGCCAGTACTTCAAAGAGCCAACATATTTGTTTCCATTGCTTCAGACAAAAAAAACTCGATAATTGTCAGATATAGCGAAAGGAGCCACTTTAACGCATCAAATATTGCGTGGCTGAAACGTAGAATCACGCTAAACGTAGAAACATGAGAATCGAACAGCGAGTGGGTGTTTTCCATAAGGTACACCCATTACGAAGCACTCAGACGTATTAAATCATCTTCAGCAGGACAATCAACAGAGTTAACAATCACGTAGGGTCACGTGTTGCCCCACGGATGCGTAGTGGGCCCGTCGCTGCTTCGCAAAATGAATAATTGTGGCATAGCGGGCACTTAACAACTGCACTTAGAGTAGGTATTCAGTGAGACTTTGAAATGGCCAAAGTTACGCACAGAGTCTTTCATCTTCTTCCGGCTTGGTTAAATCTTGCACCGAAAACCGGAACAGGCTAGCCGTTAACAGGTCGATGCGTACAAGACCCCAGTACGCTATCGCGTTTTTTTTTTCTTGGACTGCTTCTCCGTACACATTTACGCACGCACCATGACACTTACAATAACAAGGTACACGAAAAACGACACTGCGCTTTTCGGATGATGGGAATATAGACGAACACTGGACTAAGCTTAGACTTCAAGGCATGCATTTCAACTTGGTATTTAAATATCGCGAAATCAAATGCTAAGTTCTTTCAGTTCATCCTATACAGATCATTAAGCGGAGATCAATAGTGCTACTGTATAAGTTAGTAAGTACACCACATTCTTTGAGTGGCCTGTGCTTTAATTAGCAGGCAGCATTGTGTCTTCACTTACAGTTTTGGTGTTTCGAAGCTGGAAGCAGAATGCGGCTGTCACAGAATGGTTGAGCTAATGGCCTAGTTTCCCCGATAGCTCAACAATGCAGCATGTACAAGAAATGAAATTATTAAGATAATCTTTACATGTGTAACATTCAGAGGTTTTAAGGACAGCTAATGTAGCCATGCGCCATTCATGCTTTATTCTGTTATCTTATTTCTTCTCAGTGAACGGTGTCGTTTCTCGCATAATATCGCTTTCTGGTATTCATCAGTTCTTCATGCCAGGCAGCTAGCACTAGAACGTTACCTGATAAACGTACTTTGGCTGCACCGACAAGAGCAATTTACAAAGCAATTTACGAGCTCACGCTGCGCTATTTTTTTGGTGTGCGTGGTTTAATGATGGCAACCAAACTATTTGAACACTGGTCTAAAGTATTTCAAAGAAACGCAAGCGTGTACTTTACTGTGGTGTCGGTGTAGATTGCTGCCTTCCGAGACAGCTGTGCAACCACTAAAACTGCCTGAACGTCGGCAGCAGGCTTGGCTGAAATGTTTACGACATTGTTGGGCAGGGCGAAAACTTGTCGACGAGGCTGACTTGCCGTAGGAGAAACCAGGAACTTTTTTTTAAGTTGTCTGCCAGCTGCTGTCTGCCGCATAACTCTCCTTGCCGAAACAGATGCGGGCTCTGGAACCTGCGAGCGAGTTTACAAGATTTACACAAGAACACAGTCCTGATGCGGGTGCGTGCTGCTTGCAGAATTTTTAAGGTCGTGGCTGCTCATGGCACCACTTCCGTATGTTGCGCAGTGCGTCTTCTTTACCCTGGTACGAAAAGTTAACAGAACAAAGTTAATTCTTTCACATTTCTTAACAGTAACTGCTATTCTCTTTCTGTTTTGAGGTGCACCTTCTTTAACTGTATAAAGACGAGGATTTATAACCGCTGCTGAGCGTAACTCATGATTTCCACGACTTGAGAAATAGTGAAACATCGCGATGTTGTGAATTTCATTTTTAGTACACCGTCGCATTCTGAAAAAAGAAAACTGTTTTTAAAGAGCTGTCTAAGTTGTGCCGTTAAGCTCGTTACTTTCCATGCACCTATACCTTACGTGCTTCTTTCCCATTTTACCCTTTCCAAACACAGGGTAGCAAACTTGAGTCATTTTTTTGATTAATCATTCTGTATTTTCTTCATCCTTTTCTCTTACTTTCTCCTTTCACGATAAAAGAAAATAAAATCTCTGTTGAGATCCTGAGACGTTTTAAGCACTCTAGCTGGTAATGCGTCTCTTGTATATAAGCGTTGGCGTATAAAAATTGTTCTAGTCTTTTACAGTGCGAGGTTGAAATAAGGGCAGGGTGCCAAGAACATGGAGCATTGGTGAACCAATTTAGTAAGGTGAAGTGGCTCCAGACGAGTTCAGGGAGTGCCCGAGGTTTCGGCATTCGATCTTCTTCTCCGAGGGTGACTTGACCGAGGAAGTACTGCCGCCTGGATACAAAGTACGCCGAACAAAAAAATCTTATGCAAAAACACTAATTCATCTTCCATAAGGTAGCCTTGTTCATAATGATGCTGAATAACTCATAATATTTTTTATATATAGGTTTCAGCACGTCACGCAAATACGCGAGTTAAACAAAAGAAGGTTAACATCACTGCGATTCAGAGTTTGCCTAGATAGCACGACGAGTGGTTTCAGATGCAGGCGTGAGATCCATGCAGTTTCTTTCTTTCCCATAGATACTCACGTTTATCCAGTCAGTGGCGTGACGTCAACGTCTTCGCTTGGCAATACGCGTGATAAGTCTCTGTTATCTTAAGCATGCAAGGAACACGCTTTCAGCACGTGTCTACGTCATGTGCTGAAACCTATAGTAAAGGCGTTACGAGCTAATTCGTTGGCCTAAATGCAAGCAAATCTTCTGTAGGGAATCCGGCACATCGTTTACTTTCAAGTTTTTAGTAAGTTAGTGTATTTAGTTTCCTTCATAATGTGTCATCCCACCCAGATGGGTTTCCGTCGAACACTCGATTTCATCAGCGCGCCGTGTTCGTTGCCCACGCCTCCGGCTTTGCTTTTGCGTAACGTTTGGGAACCCATGAATGTATACTGGGGGCCTTGTTTGTAGTGAAGGGTTCATAATTGCAAGTATGTGCTGAATGTCTCAATACTGGACCGAGAATCTCATACCCGGATCACTTCACTTACTGGTACAGAAAAGTGCCGTCAAATTTGGTTTTCTTGTCGTGCTTCCCACAGCCCTCTTCAAGGGTGCTGCATTGCACTTCTCCCTTCCTGGCGACACTCACATGTTGGCGCATTTCTTCTATTGAACACTTGCTCTCACATATGAAGCTGGCTGGACACTCAGAACATGAAGGTTTAGTCTTTTAGACTGCACCTTCATGTTGCCCTTTAGAAGTTTACCCTTCCGTTGAGGTAGCAAGCGGACGAGCGTTGATGCTGGCTCGAAAACCACCATGATCCTATCTTTTGCCAGGATCCTAGAGGGTTGTTCGTTGATGTCCGGCATACATGGGATGTAGATGCGCTGGTCGGGTTTCTTCAAACCTTTTGATGTCGGTGGGCTGGCCTTCAATTTCCTAAAGAGTCACACCAAGCCACAGCCTACAAGGGGTCACGTTCAGAGTGATCAGCGAGCTACACAGATGAAAGCAAACGTTCCACGGAAACAATACGTCATCATAAGAGTGACATCAGAAAAATGGCAGTGCCATGCAGTGCTATTGAAGGTAGCTGTGGGAAGCACTATTATGAAATCGACATTGACGGCACATCTGTTCTAGAAACACAAAAAATCAAGGAAGGATGATCTCTCTCCCTCCCTCTCTCTCCATCTCTTACTCTCTCTCTCTCTCTCTCTCTATATATATATATATATATGGCTCTCTCCCTCCCTCCTTCTCCATCTTCCACTCTCTTTCTATATATATATATATATATATATATATATATATATATATATATATATATATATATATATATATATATATATATATATATATATGGTTGCGTTGGGCCGCTTTTTGGTTGTCTCCTCAAATTAGTATAAGCCCAAATTGGCATTTGGCGAGATGAAAATATGACGAACACGACACGAAGGTCCTCGAAACCATAACGGGTCTTGCGTGACCCGCACGTGAATAAACAATATGTCCTAGTATTATTCTGCGCACGCGCGCGTAAGAAGGCCCACATTATGTCGGTGTTCCTTTCAGGTCATCCACAGTCTGTATCACAGAAAAAGCAATACAAAAAGATTTGGTAAATAATAACGTGGCAGTCCCAAGGGGACTGTGCAGCAGAGATTAAGGATCTATCCGCAATGTGATCCCGATATACGAACTGGACTATGCCTATGCGTACTGGGCTCATTCATGCGTTGTAAGCCCTATAGTGTATATGTACAAAGTGCCTCTGGTTAGTTTTAGATGCGATGCAGCTCTATGACTTGCCTGTGTAAGGCTGTCCCTCCATCCTCACCACGTCCCCTGGACGCAGTTGCTGGGGTGGCGCCACGTAGGTCACGCCTTCCATCGCAGTGTGCGTGCGTTGACGTCACTCTCTCCCTAGCCTGTCGCCGCTCGCTGCGTCTCATTCTCTCGCTTTCCCGTCTCCACCACCCACAACGTTGGAGGAGTCCTTGTTTAAGCTCGGATTCGGCATGCGCTGCGCGCGTTTAACATCGACCTGGCAGAACGATCCCGAACCTCTCGAAGACGCTCCTCCTCCGAGTGCGTTGCCGTGCGCGTCGGGGACGTTGCAATCCTCACGCTGTACCTCACTCCCAACCTGCCGATGGAACAGGTTCAGCGCTGTCTGGAGGAGATGCTGACCAACTGCGGCGAGGCGTGTTAATGCGCGCCTCTTATAGTCGCAGGAGACTTCGATGTTTACGTCAGCGGAGGAGGAGGAGAATTGCTAGTCGATTACGTGCGTGACGTGCACTCTCTTGCATGTAGGTCTCGCAAGAGAGTGTACTCTGTTGATTAAGACGTGCACTCTCTTGAATGTGCGTGACGTGCACTCTCAGAAACTACGGACCACGATAAGGGGAACGCGCATCGATCTGATCTTTGCCAACTGCGACGTCGAATATCTGCAGAAACCTCTCAGCGTGCAATTCACCGATCTTAAGACCATAGTAGTTAAGGTGAAATGCGTGCCAGCTATGGTCCTGTGCTCGTGTGCACTCTGAGAAACCACAAGACCTACGCCATCCACCACTCCAAGCGAATATTCCAGCGCTCACCGGAGCACCCGCGTTCGCGCTGTTCAACTCGTGCCGCCACCCGTGCGCAACGCTGCTGCTTCGCATCCCATCAGGGTTACCTTTTGGATAATGTCATTACCTTCTTTTATTTTTATTTTTTGTGTTTTTGTATTTTCCTTGTACATTACTGTCACGATGTTGGGATAGCTGACTTAACGTAGCCTACCTTCTCATAATTTGCCGAATGCAAAATGAAGTGTTGGCACTGGTGGCATTGTTGATGAACGACCTAAACTCCGATGACAACAAAGAATGAAAGTCACTGTTCCAGTTAAACTTACACTCTGAAATTTTGCATGGCGGTCAAGTATTGTACCTCAGGGCCACTTCAATACCCCGAACTGCATTGGAAACCAATCCTATAGAATCATGACGACGGGGAAACTACCAATGTCTTTGTAGTGTTTGTAAAGGCAATGAAGAAGACTGTATGACTTTTGTGAACGTTTGGACCACGCACTGTTTGAAATTAAATCTGGAGGCTCTACTCAAGCGTTGCCCAAATCTACTGGTGAAGGCTACTAAAGCTGTGCACAGTAGCACCTTGAAGTACCAACTTCGGTGCGATAAGAATGATCCCCCAGACTTAACGTCTACCCTTTACACTGCCCATGTAGGCGACATGTATGAAAATCCTAATATATCTGCAAAAATACAAAAATTCCTTAAAGGCATTGAGTCCCCTCGTAACACCTAATCCGAATGGGCGAATCAAGCATGGACTGTTACTTAGAGCCTGCTTCGCATGAAATCAATTCCCGTAATACGTGAGTGGTTAGCCGAAGTTATGAGTGATCTGGCTACGTTTTCTATTGCGAGCCTTACAGTGGAACATTCATAATCGTCACGTCTTGGCTAAAGGGTCATGTAATATCATTGCTATTTACTGTAGTAGGTGCAGTCAAGGAGAAAAATAGATAATAAAGAATAAGACAGAGCTTGCAAAAATGGTAGAGATTAGGAGTGGCCAGCCCCGAGTAGTAGAACGGTATACGGAGATAAACAGAGCCTGTCGGTTTATCACCAAACGGTCATTTTTCTGTGCCTTACTTCACTGTTTACTCATAAGATTGCGCTATTCTCGCACCTCTTCCTGGATATGTCCTTACATGCTCTCTGCCGGCATTGGCTTATCACTGTAAAACAAAGGATCCGCGTCTACACTGGTTCACGTTATGGTGGTGTGAGCTTACTGGTAAACAACTCTAAACAAGGAAACTCGAAACGTCCAGGCGCCTGCACTATGAATGTAGTACGTGGTCTAAACACTAAAGACAGCATGTTCTAAAAATACTAACTTTCTGGTAATGGCGATACCTATTGTGGAGAACTGAAGAAAGCAGAGCACCGCAAAGTATTCGTCTTATTCCTTTTGCCGATCACTTCAAACCTTCGTTATAACCGGCCGTACGCTTGACCCTTGTGTAGCGCAAGCTCATGAGAATAAAACTGAAAATACTTGGTCAATGCAGCAGTTGATGTTGATTTGTCTGCTTTTGTTATAAACTTCTATGTATAGTGTATTTGCCTTCCACTGTAATTTTTGACATGATCCGCGAGTATTTTAACATTTCAAGTCATTTCTAGTAGTCTATTAAAATTTGAGCTTGTTTTTCAGGCCTCAAATAAAATGCAAACGACACGAAATGAGCTGAGCGTTGACATTCCAAACACACATTGCTGATAAAACGCAATGACTCTGTCGAGCGCAAAGGGCGAGTGAGTGACCCAGACAGCGGAGTCTCCGAACGTACAAGTCATGTGAGGTTTATTGGCAGCTCTTGTTATAGACTTTTTCAATCAAGGCTCCCTGGGTGCTGCCGTAGTCCTCTATGGGCTGTTGTTATTGCACGTCGCTCTCCAAATATTGCAGTGCCGAGGCTGCGATGCCAGCTTTCGTGCTCTCGTGCAACATCACAGAAAGGAGGGAGCCCTCCCTCTCCGTAAAAAAGGTTCATAGAAACCAGTACATGCTGCGCTGCAATTTGGAATTACTCTCGTACGCTATATCAGTAGTACAGCCATGTAAAGGTATCTACACTCTACCTCAACCCTCCCCCTTCCCCCTCGCGGTAAAATAGGAGTAACACAGATGTCTCTGAACTCTCGGTCTGAAGGAAAAGAATGTTTATAGGGCGAGTTTTTTCAGTCTGCAGATCCCCCTGCCGAACAGCAAGACGTGTAACATTGAAGTCGAACCTTGAGGTTCCTCTATATAGTAGCGGTCCTATGCTGTGGCTGCTCTTGGACTGCTTCGTCAGCATCAAGTCGTCTCGATGAGCCTACAGGTCATGTCGGGCTAATATGAAAAATATTGATGCTGACCTCTTCGCATAGCGGAGCTGGAGTGGTTGAGGGCAACATAGGTTCCGAGCGCTGCACTATAGTTTCAGCACACGTGCAGCAGTTAGACCCCACTGTATCTATCTGGCTGTTCATGCTGACCAGACTGACTGCTGAGCTGACGCTTTAGATCCGTTGGTGCCTTGACGACCATTATGAATGAGCTCGATTGTGCGGCGCTGAAGGGCAGATGGCACGACAATGCGGGAACCTTGCAGAAGCAGTCCCTCGCGGACGCTGAGGTCTCCTTGGGGCTACCAGCACTTCTTCACATGGAGATACAAGTCCAAAAGCCGAGGCTAGCTATTGGCGCAGTAATGAAGCAGCTGACTACACTCGCCATCGTTGGCTTGAGCCTGGTGCAGGTGCTTGAGCTGCTACGAGGCATTGTCAGGGAAGGAGCGACCAACTTATTGGCCAAAGAGCTCCACTTCATTCACCAGTTGGATGAAAGAGAATGCAGCAGTACGCGCTTTTGCTAACAGCTTTCCGGAACGTAGAGTACTTTGTACGGGCAACGTGCCAGCTTCAAGCGCAACCACTGGATCCGTACTTGTGAGGTTCAACATCCATGAAACAACACAGGACTGCCACTAGCGATGGATGGTCCGTCTGAGGGAAAAGTTGAAGTGTGCGAACGTATTCCTCGAAACTCTGATCAACCCAGCTGGTATTCAAAGCTTCTTTTTCCGTTTGACTGCACCGTTGTTTCGTGGGTGTCAGGGAGCATGATGCAAAAGCGACGGCTCGACGTTCATCGAGCGGCTGTTCTTGAAGAAGTACTGCCCCGAGGTCGTAGGAGCTGGCAAAAGCCGAGATCGTGATCTTTTATGTGGTGTTGCACCGAGCCGTGAAAAGGTCTGAGCTCTATTGATTTAGAAAAGGCAGACTGCGGCGCCGGGCGCCAAGTCAAGGCAAATGTCTTAAGCACCAATGCATGGTTCGGCGCAGTCAAGTCTGAAACGGGTAAGAAGCGCGTGGTGCAGTTCTCGACGCCTACCATGGGACGGGCCTCTGAGACATCTTTGGGTGAATTCTTGTGTTGCACTACCGCCAACTTGATTGGGACACCCAGGAACATGACAGTAGAAGTGGCGAACGAGCATTTTGTGCGTTTTTTGCGTTCGGTAGCCGGTCCAGGGCCTGTCGGAGATGGTAGTCAAGCTAACATCTTGTCTTTACAAAGACGAGAATGTGGCCATTTATGTTCACCACATCCACATAGCCTTCTACAACCCGGGACATCTACCGCTGGAAGTACTCGGGTGCAGACGTGATCACAAATGAAAGCCGGAGAAAATTAGAGCGTCCAAACGAGGTTATCAATATGTAAATTCTTGGGCTCGGTGGAGAGCTTGACTTAGCAGAGCGTTGACGTGGCGTAAAACTTAAAGATAACTGTAGCTTCTACAAGTAGGCCTAGGCATTACTCCACTATAGGGAGCACGTGGTGCTCTCGAAGAATTACCCCGTTGAGTCCAGGCACAGCCGATAACCACCCGAAACCTTGGGAACAAAAATCAGTCCAGCACTCCAGTCCGTAGTTGTGTCGACTCGATGAATCACGCTCCCGCGCTTAAAGCTTGCCTAGCTCAGTCTTGGCGTTGCCGACGCAAGGGAGTGGAATGCGCTTGGGCACGCTGAAAGAGACAGGCATAGAATAGACCCTTTGCATAAATACGCCACCTGAAGGTGAGCTTTTCATCAGTTTCGCTTCGCAAAGGAGGGTGGGATAGATAGCGCAATAATTAGGGCATGGAAAGTGAGCCGTAAAATGTATGAGTGCTGTTATGTTTGTGTTGGCGGCTAATTGTTCGTATCATCCACTGCCATCGCACTGTATTCTAGCTTGAACGACCTACCAGTACTCTCCGATAAGCTTTCTGAGCTTTTTCCGCTGCACAATGAGCAATATTTTGTACCCTTCAATGGGTTGGACGAGCAGTTTGGCTTGTTATGGCTGGCAATGCATACATACGGCCTGCAAGAGATTCTTATCGGCGTGCCCTCCCAACGCGGTCCGCGTCTTGGAGGAACGCAAGAGGTGTCTGTGTCCGCTGCAAGAAACGCGCATCAGTGTCGCTGCGACTCGAAGCTTGCGTCGTCTGCTGCGGTGCCCTCACAATGACGGCAGACTGTATTTCGCGTTACGGCGTTAGGGGCGCCCTTTTTACAAAAGGGTCTTCTATTGGGTGCTAGCCGGACAGTGTAGGCTTCGAGGAGCGTCTGAAGTCTTCGCGAGGGTTCGCGATCGAGACAGAAGTCGCTTGAGGGCTGTGAAGTTCTCCCAACTTCACAGCCCTCAAGCCCTCCCGACTTCTTCCACAGACGTGCAAACGCCCAGGGCTTGGACTGCTGAGTTGATTCTACAAAATTTATGATTGTTAGAAGTACACCTAACTGGTTAAAAAATCTTTTTGGTTCTTACATATACACGGTAATCTTTGTCCGCTTTCCATACCAATAAACGCAGGTCTAGGTCCACTGCTGAGTACGAACTATTTTGGTCTATCATGTAAGCTAAATGAATAAAACATGAATACCTGAAATCAGCGCTAATTTTTTATGAATGTACCTATTGAGGTAGGACGACGCATTTGGTAATAACTTTTAGAACGCACACGTGCTCCTATTGTTGAAAATGTTATTTTAGATGCGGAGCATCTAATACCCGAGGCTTGTAGTGCGGCGCCGTCCGCAAGCTTCCTGCTCCTTCTTCCACCATCTGTGCATCCCTTCCTCCTCTACACATCGCGCAAGCTTCACTCCTCCACCATCTGTTCACCCTTCCTCCTCTACACACCGCGTGCGCTTCTCCTCTTCACGAACATTCGCTAGCTGTATAATGTAGCGCGCATGCGCTGTCACGCTTCGAGAACATCGGCAGCTGACGCGCGCGCATGCGCCGTCGCGCTTCGAGAACATCGGCAGCTGACGCGCGCGCATGCGCCGTTGCGCATCTCCCCATTCTCTAACATTCGACAGCTGACGCGCGCATGCACCGTCACCCACCATCTGTGCCGCGCGCGCTTCTACCCTTCGAGAACATTCTACAATTCTCCTGATTCTCCAGGGGACGCGTATGCGCCGTCGCGCTTCGAGAACATTTAACTGCTGACAGTGCATGCTCCGTCGCGCTGTATATGTACTCAAGGTCGGCGCTCGCTCGCTCAGTTGCCGCTCGTCGGTTGGTTTGTACGGCGCGTCGACGTCCAAGGTCGAGGTGAAATGAATTCCAACGAATCCACAAACACAATGATCGACGTCCCTTCGACCAGCGCCGCCCTTTCGCATACGTGTGTACGTGTTCACTCATTTAACACCCCCTCCTACCCCCGCAGGGGCGCCTGTTAAAGCAGGCGTTTGGTGTGTAGCGACACCACGGACCCGAGCTAACGAGGGAGTTTCGGCTCCCTCCCACGCCTAGCCGTGCGTGGCTTTGCCGTGTCCGGGGAAAGGGGGATCCTGGGGGTTGAACCAATGCTGGGTGATTGGACCTTTAAGGCCCCCCGGCAGAGGCAACACACCCCTTTGGCCCCGGCTTCACGTAGACGGCACCCGTGGGCTGACCCACCCAGGGGAAATCGGCAGTCGCCTTTTCCTATCTCTCTCTTCCTACATTTTAGTCTTTTCTCGTCTTTAAATCTATCCTGTCTTCTTCTCTCTTCCATTTACTTCCGATTTTTCCTGGCGGCAAGGGTTAACCTTGTGTAATTACTCAACCTTGAGTAGTTATATTTGGTTATAGTGGCAATGTACGGCTGGCGTCTGCAGCCTTATGCTATTAAGTGCTTCAGCGTCCCCTGGTTGGACTCCATGGTGGGTGGTCGCCATTGCTGCCGAAAAAAAGTACACTACTATGGGAACACCTGCATTTCCCCGTCTACTAGATCGTCCTCCACCTAAGAGGGGACGCACCGATGACATCTCAATTTTCAGCCAACCCAGACAATGTTTTCCCAAATTCCATGTTGTGCACAGCGAAAAGCCAACAAAACAAGCCAGAGCCATATCTCCATTTCTCGTTGCTAAATCTCTGACTGAGCTCTTTGGCCCAGGATACAAGGTAACAAAGATGGCTAGCGGAGACCTTCTCCTTGAGCTACCAGAAAAACACCACTATGAAAAACTTGGCAGTCTCAAAGCATTCGGTAATATCCCAGTATCTGTTTCACCCCATAGATCAATGAACACCTCACGCGGAGTCGTTTCAGAAGCAGACCTTCTTGAAATGTCTGAACAGGAACTGCTTGAAGGGTGGAAAGAGCAAAATGTCACGGATGTGAAACGAATCGTCATCAGACGCGACAACAAAGAAATACCTACCAAACATATAATACTCACTTTTGCATCTAGCACACTGCCTTCATCTATAGACACAGGCTACATCAAACTCTCTGTCCGTCCCTACATTCCCAATCCAAGACGATGTTATAAATGTCAACAATTTGGTCATGGCTCGCAGAACTGCCGAGGTCAGGAAACTTGTGCAAGATGTGGTAGCCACGGCCACCCATCTGATAACTGTGTTACTACGCCTCACTGCGTGAATTGTGACGGAGAACACGCCGCGTATTCGCGTTCGTGTCCTAACTGGAAGAAAGAAAAAGAAATAATCACTCTTAAAGTCAAAGAAAACATCACATTCAAAGAAGCAAGACGAAGAGTGTCGCCATTTTACGGCACAACATATGCTGATGCGGCGCGTCAGGGGGCAACGCCGCACCAGCCCTCGCCACCCCTTCGGCCTGCGCAGAGCGAGCCGTCGGCTGTGGCACCTGCCCCCAAGGCGGCTGTAGCCCAGGCTACACCGCCTACTCCCAAACAGAGACCGGAGACTCCAGAGTCTTCGGGTCTCAAGGCCTCCCCTCACCAGGCGAGGCCCAAAATCCAAACTAACAGCCCGCATATGCGGGCATCCAGTGCCTCCGAGAAGGCAATGGATACGTCGGCACCCTTGGTGCCGAAAGAGCGGCGTGGCTCCTTGGAGCGCGCCAAGAAAACAAAAAAGCAAATAACAGGGCCTGGTGACGTCCCTGTTAAGTGAACTCAAACTCCCCGTCTAAACAACCACTCGCTTTTCGTACACACAGCATTATTTTACATTCACCATGAACACTCAAATTATACAATGGAACGTCAGGGGCCTTCTCAGAAACCTTGACGACATCCAAAAACTCCTACACGAACACTCACCAAAAGTGCTGTGTGTACAAGAAACACACCTTAATTCAAAACACACAAATTTCCTTCGCAAATACGTTATTTTTCGAAAGGACCGTGATGATGCCATGACATCATCCGGAGGTGTTGCCATCATAGTGAATCAAAGAATTGCATGCACACACTTACAACTCCAAACATCCCTAGAGGCAGTGGCTGTTCGAGCGGTTCTTTTTGATAAACTGATCACAATCTGCACTATTTACATTCCTCCTAGCTATCAGCTGCAGAAAAGTGATTTACACTCTCTAATTGATGAACTTCCGGAGCCTTATGTTCTCCTTGGAGACTTTAACGCGCATTGTAGGCTATGGGGTGACTCTCGGTATGACGCGCGAGGTCGACTGATCGAACAGTTCCTTCTCTCGTCGAGCGCGTGTCTCCTGAATCGAAAAGAACCAACCTATTATAATATCGCCAATAACACCTACTCCTCCATAGACCTAAGCATAGCATCTCCATCTCTCGTCCCTCTACTCCAGTGGAATGTCGTCACTAATCTGTACGGAAGGGACCACTTCCCCGTAGTCTTGAGCACAACTACAGTAACCGAGTGCCCACCACGTGTTTCCAAGTGGCTAATAAACAGAGCCGACTGGGAACAGTTTTATACTATCGCTAGTCTAGGTTGGAATGACATCTGTACTTCGAACATTGATGTTGCTGTGAACTACTTCACAGCGTTTTTGATTGATGCTGCTACAAAATGCATCCCACAAACAAATGGACAACCTGGAAAACGACGTGTGCCATGGTGGAACTCTGAATGCCGAAACGCGCGCAAACAGCAAAACAGAGCTTGGAGGCTGCTTCGGAACTCACCGACAGCCGAAAATCTTGAAACCTTCAAGAAAATAAAATCTCAAGGCAGGAGAACGCGTCGGCAGGCCAGAAGAGAAAGCTGGCAGAAGTTTTTCACAGGGGTTAATTCATACACACAGGAGGCTAAAGTCTGGAACATGGTTGGTAGGATAGCAGGAAAACAAGTACACACACTTCCCCTCGTAAACACTCAGGGTGATACCTTGGAAGATCAGGCAAACTTCCTCGGTGCACACTTCGAACAGGTATCCAGCTCGCGCCACTATACTGACACTTTCCAAAAATACAGAACAAGAATAGAAAAGCAAAACTCGAACACAAATCCACTAGATACGAGGCATATAACCAAGCTTTCAGTCTAGCTGAGCTCCAAACATCTCTAAACTCCTGCAGTACTTCCGCCCCAGGTTCAGACCGTGTGATGTATGAAATGTTAAAAAACCTACCAAAGGAAACCCGAAAAACCTTACTTTGTTTGTACAATGCTATTTGGTCTTCCGCACTATTCCTACCTCCTGGAAAGAGGCGATTGTTATTCCCATTTTGAAAGAAGGCAAGGACCCATCTTTAGCTTCGAGTTACAGGCCGATTGCACTTACAAGCTGCTTGTGCAAAGTCTTCGAAAAAATGATTAACGGCCGACTTGTACACTTTCTTGAAACAAACAATTTGCTCGACCCATTTCAGTGCGGGTTTCGAGAAAGTAGATCCACGACAGACCACCTTGTTCGTATCGAGGCACAGATCAGAGACGCTTTCGTTCATAAACAATATTTTCTCTCTGTATTCCTCGATATCGAAAAGGCTTATGATACAACATGGCGTTTCGGAATTCTAAGAGACCTGTCCCACCTTGGCGTACGCGGAAGAATGTTTCACATAATCGAAAGTTACCTGTCAAACCGGACATTCCGTGTCCGAGTAGGCACGGTTCTTTCCCAAACTTTCGTTCAGGAAACAGGCGTGCCACAAGGTGGTGTACTTAGCTGCACACTTTTTCTCATCAAGATGAATTCCTTGCACTTGTCCATCCCTCGCAACATGTTCTATTGTACATATGTCGACGACGTTCAGCTTGGCTTCAAGTCATGCAACTTGGCCATGTGTGAGCGGCAGGTTCAGCTTGGTTTAAATAAGGTCTCTAAATGGGCAGATGAAAACGGATTTCGACTTAACCCACAAAAAAGCACGTGTGTCTTGTTCTCTCGAAAGAGAGGCATGCACTCGGAACCCGACATTCAACTGAACGGGCAACAACTGTCCGTCAAAGCCGAGCATAAATTCTTAGGCTTAATCTTGGACAACATGTTGACCTTCGTACCCCACATAAAGTATTTAAAAACAAAATGTTTAAAAGCCATGAATGTTATAAAAGTGTTGTCACGTACTACGTGGGGTAGTGACAGGAAATGCCTCATGAACCTGTATAGAAGCCTTATTCGCACCCGCTTAGATTATGGGGCCATTGTTTATCAGTCAGCGACTCAAAGTGCTTTGAAGATGCTGGATCCCGTGCACCATTCGGGCATCCGCCTTTCTACGGGTGCTTTTCGCACCAGCCCCGTAGAAAGCCTTTACGTTGAGTCAAATGAGTGGTCCCTTCATCTGCAAAGAACCTACATGTCCTTTGTATATTTCCTTAAGGTGAAAGCAGACAAGAGGCACCCCTCATACTCTACTATTAATGACTTATCGAGCTCCATTCTTTTTCAAAACAGGCCTTCAATGAGGCAGCCCTTCTCAGTTCGCCTGAAGGGTCTAGCTGAGGACACTGGAGTGTCACTCGAACACAGTTTAATGGCTCCTGTTGCATACCCGCCACCGTGGCAGTGGCAGACTATAGATTGCGATGTGTCTTTTTTAGAAGTTACAAAACATGCGCCTATTGCCCATATTCGAACATACTTCTTGGAACTTCAACACAAATACACACGTCCTGAGTTTTTTACAGATGCCTCTAAGTCTAACTCTTCTGTGTCCTACGCTGCTGTTGGCCCTTCCTTTTCGGATGCTGGCCCTCTACATCCAGGCACAAGTATCTTCACAGCGGAAGCTTACGCGATACTTGTGGCAGCTAAACACATCAAACAATCACAAATACAAAAAGCAGTAATTTATACAGACTCCCTCAGTGTGGTAACGGCTCTGCACAGTCTTAAAAAACAAAAAAACCCTGTCCTCGTTTCACTTTACTCCATTTTATGCACCCTCTACACACTCAACAGACATGTTGTTGTGTGCTGGGTGCCAGGGCCCCGTGAGATTCAAGGCAACGTGATGGCGGATCAGCTTGCTGCATCCGCCCACGAAAGCACCGCCGTTACACCGACATCAATCACGGCCCTTGATCTTAAGCCGTCTCTCAAACGAAAACTCAGGGACTACTGGCAGAGCAAGTGGGATACACACACACACAAAACAAACTACACGTTATCAAGCCACACCTTGGCCATTGGCCACCAGTATCAAAATCGCGTCTAACAGAGGTAACACTAACAAGACTCAGGATAGGACACACATACACGACACACACACACCTTTTGTCTGGTGGCAATCCACCATTGTGTGACAGATGTGGTGAATACTTAACCGTCCTTCACATGTTAATTCAGTGTAAACACTTAGAAACTCTTAGAAAACAACATTTTCCAATACTCTACCGACAACATATACCTTTACACCCTGCAATGTTTGTCGGTAGGGAACCACTTTTTAGTCATAATTCATTGTTAGCGTTTTTAAAAGAAATTCACAGCTTTCATGTCATATACCCGGGCATACCGTAGCATGACCTCTCCAGAGAGGTTTTTGCTGCGGTGGCTACACAAAAAAGCACATGCCTCACGGCCCTTGGACGCAAGGGTTTGAACGAGTGAGGCACTTGTGCTATTGCCATACATATCCACCATCGTCTTTTATTATCACCAACTTTTGTCATCTGTTCACATCACACACACCTTTCACGGCATGGTCATGATTTTATTGTATGTTTTTACCCGCCTTACTGCGAGGAATTTTATGGCCCTTATACAGCCGCTTATCACAATCATTGTCCATATTTTTAGTAAGATGAACTGGCGCTCTTTGGCCGTGAATCGGCCCTTGCGCCATAAAACATCAAACATCATCATCATCACCCCCTCCTACAACCACGTTAACCAATTTAGCCATCGATCCATGTAAGTCGCAATTTAACACTCCATTTCACAACCACGTTAACCAATTTACCCATCGACCCAAGTAAGTCGCACTTTAACACCCCGTTAACCAATTATATGCTCCGCATTCTCCTCAGTGTTCCCCCGAGGGAAGCTGCGGGCAATTTTTTATTGCATAAGTGGTATCTGAGATAATAATCTAGAAGTATACTGCACTCTTCTGATGACGTCGTGCTTTCAGAACAAAAAAAGAAGTAAAAAGAACTGACGAGACTAGAGACGAGGAAAGCGAAGGAAAGGGAAGGGTTGCTTGGCAGGACGAGTCGTGTGGAGCTCGACGTTTCAGTGGAAGCGGGGGATAACCCGTTTGGCAGCCAGGCTCAACATCATAAGAAGGAGCGACATGGTAGTGAAAGAGAGAAAGTAGAATGCACCCTTTCGAAAGACTAGCTGTATTTTCTGCATTGATGATGAGAAAATGTACTATATCCTGCTGCTGCATGCTGCTTTTTTTCTCTTTTCAGTCCTGCTGCCTTGGCCGTGACTGGGGAAGATGATAATTGTATTTTTCCGACCGAACGTGTAAAACTGTTCAGATGTTCACCTTTATGTCATGTCTGAGAATAAAACCCTTGCTTCTATCTCTTTCTAAGAAACAGTGCTGAGACATAGTTTCAATCAAGACAATGCAAAAACGCTGGCCTGTGAACATAACTGGTGAACAGAGAAT
Organism: Rhipicephalus annulatus; assembly: GCA_013436015.1. Lineage (NCBI taxonomy): Eukaryota > Metazoa > Arthropoda > Arachnida > Ixodida > Ixodidae > Rhipicephalus > Rhipicephalus annulatus. The sequence goes on from WOVY01009848.1 coordinate 535,370, forward strand.
TTCCGCAAGCCTGGTACGGAACTCGTGACGCCTCCACGTGCGTCACCTTCCGTGGCCTCCGGACATTTGCACGGACCTGCAAGTTGAATAAACTGAACCGCTTTCCCTTATGTGTGTCTGTATATGTGAATATGCAATGGGCCTAGGTGGCGTAACGTGTACACCTCTCATTGCTTATTTATTTTGCTACATTTCAGCGAACGTTTTCTTTAATTGGTGCTTGAGGCGGTTTGTTCTGAAAAAATACATGCTCATGCTCCAAATACTTTGAAAAATTATCACTACGACAAGTATGAATACAGAGCGGTGAGTGCAAATTAAAAACAAAACAACAACAATGCCAACTTATCTGGAAAACTTTTTTGCAAAGGCGATGAAAATACGCCTTTTTTAAAGCCAGGCCGCCTTCATGCAAACTGTAAGGGCCTACCTTGGTAGAATTATGACAATGCCAAATTAATAAATTGCGACTGTATTCCTCATCAATATTTGATAAAATTAGGGAATTATAGAGAGGAGCATTCTTGGTGATTCCTACGAGAGTACCAGAATTGCCATTGTGTCTTCAGCAAAAGTACGATTTAGAAACATATAAGACACTTCAGCCAGTTTGAAGCCTTGTTTGCGTCACGGAGGTTTATTTTTATCATGCAGCAGATGTCTGACAACAGAGTACATGAAATGCGCTTCTTGATATTGAACGCTCAACGTGTCTTTTTGTGTTTGTGGTAGGATTTAGAAGTTGGTTGTTCTCATAAACTCGAAAACACTAAAGTATAATGCTCACCAATACTCATGTCAAACTTAACTTGAAGTGGACACGTTAAATATATTCAAAGAAGGGCAATGAAAAGCTTGGTTTCTTGCAAAGGAGGCTTGTGAATGCCACACTGTCTATTCAGTTTCTCGCATACAAAACGTTTATTAGAGCAGTATTTGAATATGGAGCTGCGGTATGTGATCCCTTAGCAGAGTCCAATGTTAAGAAAAGTAGAAATGGTCCGAAAAATCTATTCGATTTGAGTTTGATTGTAATATTTGCCACACACAGCCTCCACTTCTTCTAAATAAAGCGGAGCTCAAAAAACTACACGAGAGAAGAAGAATGGAGAAGCAAAAGCTTTTTAGCTCATTTTAATCATCCAACTGCAATAAGAAAACTGTGCACATAAGAAAAACAAGCGAATGTTCCGTACGCTTACAATGAAAGTTGTAAAATTACCGCATAGATATATTCAGGGTATTCCTTCTGTAGAGAGGAAGATTATGTGCCACAGTGGGTCACACCTTTAGCGAGAGAAGCCAAGCGCGAACGTTTGCCCCGAGTGCTGTGATTCCTGGGTCCGTAGAGGCCGCCCGCTTTCCGCATCAATAGACCTGCTGTGCAAGTACTCCTTGCACCAATAAACCCCGTTTCAGAGTGGTGGAGCTGCTGGGTAACTGAACCTGGAACTCCCCAACAGGAAACTACCTGCCATCCCAGAAATGGCTGAAGAAAACCCCCAGCAAGGTACGACCAGGCCTCCGATGGTCGTCGTGCCCACTGCGCTACGCGTGCGCGATCCACCTTTTTTCGACGGTACCGATGAGCAAGACGAAGAAGATTGGCTGTCGACATTTGAGAAGATAGGCGCAAGCAACAAGTGAGACGACACATCGAAGCTGCAATATGTACCCTTCTACCTGAAAGAGGTAGCGAGTCTCTGGTTTAACAACGACCACTCGGAATTTGCCACCTGGGGTGCTTTTAAGGTACGCATTGCCGATGTATTCGGTCGCCCCGAGGTACGCAAGCTCCATGCCGAACAGCGTCTACGGAGAGGCATACAACTTCAGGGGGAAGGCTTCACAAGCTACATCTAGGATGCGCTTGACTTGTGCAAGTGCCTTGCCCTTCAATGATCGATGCAGACAAGATCAAACATATCTTGAAGGGGATAGACGATGACGCCTTCCAGATGCTGCTGGCCAAGGGCCCTCGGACCGTGTCCGAACTCGCCACTCTTTGCCAGAGCTTCGAGGAATTGCGCAAACAACGCGGCATGACACGGCGGCCCGTGGCTACCGACGAAACTCTTGTGGCGTTGACCCTAGGTGGAGACCACAACACAATCATGTCGGAAATCAAACGATATGTGCGCGAGGAGGTGGCCCGACAACTTTCGTGTCTGTCGTATCAACCGGCAACGAAACCCTCTTCTGAGCGTCTCGCGCCCGCCATCAGACAGGTAATAAAGGCGCAGGTCTCTGAGGCACTGCCGTCCGTCTCTCAGACAACACCTGTCACCGCGCCATTGACTTACGCTGCTGTTGGTGCTACTCCACCACGACCTCCACTTCGGCCGACTCCCCAGCTTCTACGAGTACCAACGATGCCATTTCCAGCAACACAACAGCGCTATGACGCAAACCCTTGGCGCACAGTTGACAATCGTCCGATCTGTTACGCATGCGGATATCCAGGTCCCGCTGCAGCTCCGAGGGCCCGGCTGCAGCTCCGAGGTACTCTGACGACTCTTTCCCAGCCCCGTACAACGCGCAATGAGAAGTGCCTCGTCAATGCGACCGACAATCAGTGCAACGCGACCCGTCCCCATCCGAGCTAGACCCCCACCATGCTGCAGATTACCGACCATTTGGTCCCCGTCACTCATCCTCACCACGCCGCTACCGTTCTCTGTCCCCGCTGCGTCGCCGACCGAACCCCGTAGAGACTGAAAACTGACTGCCGCAGCTGCGGAGGCAGGAGCTGCGAAATCGTCGCATTGTAGAAGTCCTCGCCCGTCCCCCACAAACGTTCTGGAACTGTTTGTTGAAGGTCTACGAACTCTTGCGCTTGTTGACACGGGTGCCGCCGTATCTGTGATGAGTCAAAAACTCTGCCGTTCGATACGAAAAGTAACGACGCCGCCTTCCGACGTATTGCTGAATACCGCGAGCGCGCAACCTATTCGACCAGTCGGAGCATGTACGGCGAGAGTAATCATTAAGAACGTCCTGTACTACATCAAGTTTCTCGTGTCGGCCACTTGTTCCCAAGACATGATACTTGGACGGGAGTTTTTGTCACGCCACCATGCCGTAATTGACTGCGCTCACGCGCAGGTGGAAATTTCTGTGTTTTCTGATGCGCCATCTACCGACAATGAGCTCACTAACCTTGGCAAGCTTCTCGTTGCTTCCGACATAGATGTTCCCCCTCTTAGTGTCATCGTTGTTCCCGTCAATCGCAATGAATTGTCCGGTTCTACCGTTGTGTTCTCCCCATCTGACGTTTTCAGTCGCCGCCACGGTACGTCTCTGCCATACGCCGTTCTGCCACCTCACCAAGATACTTCCGGAATTGTCGTTTGCAATCCCAGCTCATGCCCTCTCACCTTAAGAGCTCACAAAACACTGGGCTATGTTCTTTCTGTTGATGACAACGTTATTGTGCCTATTGAGTCCCACGACCCTGGCCAGCAAATTCAACTGAACGCTGTTACTCCTCCTTTTGCGCGGGATGACTACTCCTCGGATATCTTTGATCGTTCCATCGACAGCAAGCTTCCTCTGGATGAACGGATTCAGCTAATAGCCCTTCTGCATAAATTTCGTGATTCATTTGACCTTGCTCAAAAGGCACTGAGTCAAACTAACACCGTCGCTCACACAATCTACACTGGAACGCACCCTCCTTTGCGGCAACGTCTCTACCGCGTATCATCCAAGGAATGAAGTGTAATTGCAGAGCACGTGGACGATATGCTTCAGCGTCGTGTCATCAAGTCATCTTCTAGCTCCTTGTCTTCAACTGTTGTGCTAGTGAAGAAAAAAGACCGTTCGATTGGATTTTGTGTCGACTATTGGCGACTGAAAAAATCTACACGGAAAGGTGTGTACCCTCTTCCCCACATCGACGATGCTATGGATTGCCTACAGGTTGCCGAATTCTTTTCTTCGCTGGACGTACGTTCAGGTTACTGGCAGGTTCCGATGGCAGAGTGTGACCGTCCCAAAACAGCATTCATTACACAGGATGGCCTATACGAATTCACGGTTATGCCATTGGGTCTGTGCAATGCACCTGCAACGTTTGAACTAATGATTGACAGCATTTTACGCAGCCTTAAATGGCAGATATGCTTATGTTACCTTGATGATGTTATCGTATTTTCTCCACGTCGACCGTCTCCGCACAACTCTTCTGTGCCTTATGAAGGCAAACCTTCAGCTTAACCTGAAGAAGGGCCCCTTCGGGGCTCGCCAACTTACTATACTTGGTCACGTTGTGTCAAAGGATAGAATTTGCCCCGACCCGGACAAACTTCGAGCCGCAACCAACTTTCCGAAGCCGACTTCACTCAAAAGACTTAGGAGCTTCATCGGCTTGTGCTCGTATTTTCGCCGTTTCATCCACAACTTTGCATCAATAATAGCCCCACATACACAACTACTGAATGGTCCAGCTAATCTTTCTAACTGGACTCCGGCATGTGACAAAGCCTTCCTTACACCGCACCACCTGCTTACGTCGCCACCTGCTTACGTCACCACCCATTCTACGCCATAATGACCCAAGTTTCACTTCCTTTTTTCCAGAATTCACCGTGAGTGGAATGGCCTATCATCCAATATTGTAGGATTTACACTTGCATAATTTGCAGCCATTTGCCCTGCCCAGTTTTTTTGCTAATTTTATCTAATATATTTTTGTTTTGTTTTTAACTAAGCACTTGCAGGCTGTCGGAAAGAAATCTAGCATGGTGCGACAAAAGCCGGCCTAAGCTGGTGGCCTTTGTACTATTCTACATGCAGTACTGTGCCGATACTCTATCTCACTCTACCATACCTCAAACATGATTGTCACTCATGAACAGTCATGTGCAAATGTCTGTAGCATTAAAACATTCCAAAGAATGTCGCTACACCTGTTTGCTGTAGGTCGATTCACCACACGGAAACACAAAATCAGTCACGCTGTCGCATGGCGAGCCTGAACGTTGCAGTTCCTCAAACAAACCTTGTCGTTCCTTCCTAAGCTCATGACACTTCAGAAAATAGTGTTCAATGCCACCATTTTTCTTACACTTCGGGCAAAAGGGCGTCGCGGAAAGTCTGATCTTGTGGAGCCATGCTGGCGTACGCGCTGATCCCGTTCGGACAAGTTGAAGCAAGCAGGCCTTCTCCTTTCATAACCCTTTTGTCGCGCATGACTGGTGAGGCGTCAGCTATAACGAGTGGAAATTCTCGTTGACAGCTTGTCGTAAAAAGGAAGCTGATTGTCTTTTGGAGCCTTCTTCGTTGGTGTAAGCTCCAGAGCAATCCGGGCAAAATCTGTCAGCCGCCTCATTACCCGCTATGCCCAAACTTGATGGAATCTATTGAAACCTAATGTTTAGACCAATACTATGCAGGTCTTTAAGGATTCGCAGTGATCTTTGAGTGCACAGATCCAAAACCAAACCATGTTCTGGCCACTGCAAAGCAGGCTTACGTTACGAAAAGAGTACGACTTGTTGCTGGCTACAAAACTTGAGTTTCTTCAGGGCTACCTAAATTGCCCCGTTTTCACATGCTGTCAATGAAACAACGAACTTGAATCACGCTGCACAGGACGCTTTTAGAGACGGGATAACAAACGCTGCAGAGTTCGCTCCGCACACTATGTAGACCAATCCATCGGTGAAACTTTGAAATTATCGGCGTACTCTTCTTCAATGTTTTCAATTACCCAAGAACGTACTTCTGCTGCGTTTGTGGAGCGCTTGCAGCGTGTCCATGGAATAATCACCTGACAGTCGACATTCTCATGTGTCCAAAATGAGTCTAGTCGAAGCTGTCTGTGTTTGGGGAATTCGATGCCAAGATGGCGAAGGGTGTTGGGACCACGAAAGCTGGCGATACCGTGCATCGCCGAAGTTAAATGAGTAGTGCTCGTCCTGGACTTGATTCGCCAAGTCGGCAAAACTGTGTCAGCAGTCATTGAAAGCGAGAAGACGTAACGGCGTAAGACAAGCTTCGGGAAGCACCTTTATGCTCGCTGCAAACTTTGGCACTTCTAAAGTGACTCTCAAGCCTTTACGATGAAGTATTTCCAGCCGTTCATACTGTGGATCACAAGGAGAGATCAGAGACGAATGAAACAGCAGACGATTGGCAATTACTGCCGCGTGCAACCTAATTATCATTGATGTCAGGTGGCTCCCCCAGCTTGTTCCGGTTTACATGATGTGACAGCTCTGACATTGTCTTGTCTATTTCCTGTCACCAATTCATCCAGGTGTCTAGTGGGAATCCAAGGAATCTCGAGTACTTCACTTGCTCAACTGATGCAACAGGAAGTACTACTTTCATCCTTGTTTCTCGTCTTCGCATACCTGGAAATATCATAGAATGAGACTTTTCAGCTGATATTGTTAGTCCCATAGATTCAAGATAGGTTTGTGCGAAGAGTATAACTCTTTGGCCAATCATTTTCAATGGCTTATGCTGATATCCAGACAGCCAGATGCATTTGTCGTCGGCATAAATTGATATTTGTACTGCCTTGCTCACAGTCTTGAGAGCATTAGGTAAACCAGCCATGGCTACATGAACAACATTGGAGACAGGACACTACCCTGTGGCACTCCTCTGGTGATTTTCCTTGAGCTACTTAGCACTGTCCCTAACTTCACCTTCATTGAACGATCACAAAGAAACGCCTGAAAAAAGCATAAAAGGTGCCCTGTTTTTGCCATAGACGAAAGACCAGAAATTATTGCACATTAGAGCACGAACATGTACGCTTTTGAAACGTGTAGAAATATTGCCAGCGTTGAAAAGCCATGTGCTCGTTGGTGTTATATGGGAATCACTTATTTCAAGATATTGTCCTGTGCACCCAGCCATTGCCGAAACCCAGTCATACATGCTGGAAGAGCCTTGTGATTCTCCAGCCACTATGTCAGCCGAACACAGGCCAGGTTCTCCATCAGCTTCGCTACGCATGAAGTTAGTGATACTGGTTTATGTAATGTGAGTTCTGTCCTACCTTCACCTGGCTTCAGCACAAGTACGAACCAAACCATTCTCCAGGCTTTAGGAATGTTTCCCGTCTCCCAAACATAGTTAAAATACATCAAAAGCTTCCTCGGCACTTCTAAAGGCGGATTTGAGATAATTTGATCTGTAATTCAGTCATTTCCAGAAGCACAGCGCCGAGCGAGACAACTTATGGCTGACGTAAGTCCCGCAGCGTGAAAGGTGCCTTGACGATAGATGTAGAATGAAACAGAAGTGAGTGAGGAGGTTCGCTTTCTCTTCTGATTACATATATATGTCAGCAAACTTTTCGGCTAGAGATGGCTTTGGTGTATCCTTGAAGAGTGCAAGGGAAATAAACAGTCAGGAAGTATGGGGCGTGCTTGTGACACTATTTACTACTTCACAGATCCTTGACACTGAATCAAATACACTTAAACTCACAAAACGTTGCCCATTGTTTCCCCCGAAGTTGTTTAGTGTGTCGCCGTATTGCTGCATTAACCATTAACAATTTTTATTGTATATACAAGCACACCAAAGATATGCAATGCTTCTATTTGTATCAGTACGTTTCAGTCAGCACAATCATGCCACTTGTTGGAATGTTTCACAGCAAAAGCTGTTATGAGATCACGACTCGGGCCACGAGCAGCGCCGTAGTTGTTAACCGCCACCTCCAGTGTCCGTAACGATATCGCACGAAATTATAAAACAAACTTAGTTCCAATGACAAAGTGAGGCTCGAGCCCGGGTCCACTAGGTGCCGGCCCAGTAACCTACCACTGAGCCACGCTGGTGCTTAGGACTTGTTGGCAAGCTTGCCTTGGGCAGGTTTGGTGTCGGGAAATCAATCGCGTTAATACAACTTATAAAGCGTTTAAAAACTGCGAAATACCAACAAGTCGTCGCCCAATGCAAATAGCGTAACCAGTGGTCATCCAATGTCTGATGTCATTACAAAACTTGTTTTTCTTCAACTAATAACTATGGCACATACCCCCTTCAGGCATAAAGAGAAAAGAATGAGGCTGGAAAAATGCAGGGAGGATAACCATGGCTGAGCACGGTAGGCTACCTTGCACTGAGGAGAGGGTATGGGGAATAAAAGTTAGAGAGAGAGAGCGAGAAGGAGAGAAATGTTACTCATGCTATCGACAAACGCCAGTTGTGTGCTTAACATCTCAGACGGTGAGTGACATTCGTGTCTTGAACAATTGAGCACATTATTTGCATTAAATTGTATGCGCGGTTCCATGCACCCAAAATCATACCGATGGTGAAGCCATGATGGTGCCGCTAGCGCTCTCAAGCACCAAACTTCTGAAGGGTTGCGAGAACTGAAGTGATGGCGTCAAGCGGTTACAACTCGCTTTGAACTGTCGGTGTCTGCATCTTGCTCAGCAGCACGCGCAAAACACTGACCAGAGTGCTAACCATGCCGATAAGTTGTCCTTCGTCCGTCAAGTAATGAGGTACCGATGAAATGTCCCTCACCATCGAAATCTGATGCCTCTCATCAGGTGCATGTATCTTTAAGTGTTCGGTCCGAGCGTCACCTGCATTGCTGGTAGAGGCATCATTTCCCTTTAAGAATTCTGTTCCGACTGGGTAATAAGGATGAGGAGTCAGCTCCACTGCTAGCATAAGCGCCTTTGTTCTTGTAACCGACAGCGCTTGGCCAGAGTAGGTTAGGTGGAGGTGGTTTTGGACGTGCTTCACGAGGCGACGATGTTTTGGTGGCTTGTGTGCAGCGCCGGCGACGGGACCATCGTCACGTAATGGATGCAGCTGCTTCTCGGTATGAGATGTCATCTCTGGCCTTTTTCCTCAGTATTGTTAGCTCCTTTCCAGTAAATGGACAGTCGTTCGAAGAGGCATCATGTGTCCCATTACAGTTTGAGCACTTCAGAGCCATGGCCTGGCACGTGTCCTTGTTGTGGTGCCCAGTGCATCGAGAACAGATAGTAGAGTACGCACACACCACTTACATGACCTAACTTCATGGACTTCCAGCACTGAAGTGGCTTCGGTATGAAAGGGTGAACTGTGTGTCGTAAGTGGCCCACTTTTACGTGTGATGGAAGTGATTCGCCCTTAAACTTGATTCTTACGCATCGTGATGTCCCGATATTGTTACGGGGAATAAAGTATACACTGGCGAGCAAATGCGTACTGGCAAATATACTGGCGAGCAAACGCGTACAACGCTGCTGCAGTCCGAGCACGTTCACGTTCTGCACTTCGTCGTCGTCATCCTCAGACATCTACTTAGCCCATGACATTACCCGCCGGCGGCAGAAGCACCGTCCCGGTGCGATCAATTCTCGAGGTGTGAGTAGTATGGTTTTTGCCGTGAAACGTGCACTATATCGGTCGGTACTGAAGCTGGTACTGACGTGATATGGAGTGGAGCTATCTCATAGGTCATGCTGGTGACCTTGCGTATGACGCAGTAGGGGCCACGGTAACGGAACAACAGTTTTTCGCAGAGACCAACACGACCTGATGGTAACCACAGCAAGACAAGCGACCCCGGAGAGTACTGTACGGCGCGGTGCCGGTGATCGTAAGCACTCTTTTGTCTAAGCTGCGAGGCACATAAACGATCCCGGGCGACTGGCGGGCGATTTCAGCTCGGGCCAGGGCATCACGAGCATAAGCAGTCGATGAGGGGGCGACAGATTGGAGCATGGTGTCCATGGGCAAAGGCGGGTCATAACCAAACAGTAGGTAAACAGGAGAAAATCCAGCTGTATCATGACGTGAACTGTTGTATGAGAAGGTAACGAAAGGTAAGTGGATGTCCCGATCTTTGTGATCCTTGGAGACGTACATCGCTAACATATTCGTCAGGGTACGGTTGAGGCGTTCCGTGAGACCGTTGGTTTGCGGATGGTACGCTGTAGTGAACTTGTGGTGGGTAGAGCAGGATCGCAGGAGCTCGTCGACTACTTTAGATAGAAAACAGCTGCCGCTGTCAGTGATTAACTGACGAGGAGCACCATGACGCAGAATGTTGTCATGAAGAAGGAAATCGGCTACATCACTAGCGCTGCTGATGGGGAGGGCGAGTGTAACGGCATACCGCGTTGCGTAGTCGGTAGCAATAGCAATCCACTTATTACCGGTGGCCGACACGGGAAAAGGTCCTAGAAGATCGAGGCCGACTCGGAAAAATGGCTCATCTGGTACTTCAATGGGCAGGAGGGTTCTAGCAGGTTCCAGAGCAGGTGTCTTGCGGCGCTGGCAGAGGTCGCATGCCGCAACGTACTGTCGCACAGAACGGTAGAGGCCAGGTCAAGAGAATCGGCGGCGAATGCGGTCATACGTGCGTGACAGCCCTAGGTGTCCAGCGGAGGGGGCATCATAGAGCTGGGCCAAAACGTCTGAGCGAAGATGCACAGGAACAACGAGTAAAAGCTCAGCACCATCAGGGTGGGCGTTGTAGCGGTGCAGGGTGGGGAGAGTGCAGACCATTGATAATAGCACGCAAAGAGGGGTCACGGCGTTGTTCAGCAGCTATGCCGGTGAAGTCGGTAATTGAAGGAACGAGGGCCTCTTGTTCATCTCTCTTGTGTCAGGGGGATCGACTGGGTAACGGGACAAGCAGTCGGCATCCTTGTGAAGTTGTCCGGATTTATAGGATACGGAAAAAGTGTACTCCTGTAAGCGCAGCGCCCAGCGGCCAAGGCGTCCTGTAGGGTCCCTGAGAGAAGAGAGCCAGCAAAGCGCATGGTGGTCCGTAATAACTGAGAATGGTCGGCCATACAGGTACGGTCGGAATTTTGCAATGACCCAGACGAGAGCTAAACACTTGCGTTCTGGGATGGAATAATTTTGTTCGGAGCGCGACAACAGTCGGCTTGCATACGCGATGACGCGGTGCATGCCTTGTTGCCGCTGCGGCAGCACTGCGCCTAAGCCGTAGCCACTGGCGTCAGTACGAAGCTCCGTGGCGGCAGATGGGTCGAAGTGTGCTAGGGCTGGTGGATTGGTGAGAATGTCAATGAGTGACGAGAAGGCGTTAGCTTGCTGTTGGCAGCAGGTGAATGTGACATCCGTTTTGAGGAGGCTGGTTAGAGGACGGGCTACCTCAGCAAACTTCTCGACAAAACGACGGAAATAGGAGCACAGTCCCAGAAAACTTCGGTTGTCCTTGGCTGAGCGGGGTGTGGGGAAGTCACGAACTGCTCGGACTTTCGCAGGGTCTGGTTGAACGCCCACAGCATTAACAAGATGGCCGAGTACGCAGATTTGGCGTTGCACAAAGCGGCATTTGGACGAGTTAAGTTGTAAGTTGGCACGTCGGAAAACATCAAGCACTGTGGACAGACGGGTAAGATTGTAGTCGAAAGTAGTCGAAAAATCAATAACGTCGTCAAGATAGCAGAGGCAGATGGTCCACTTCATGCCTCGAAGGAGAGAATCCATCATGCGATCAAAAGTCGCGGGGGCATTACATAATTCAGAAGGCATCATCTTGAAGTAATAAAGTCCATCAGGAGTCACGAAGGCCGTCTTCTCTCTGTCTTTCTCGTCCACGGCGATCTGCCAGTAGCCTGAGCGAAGGTCTATTGAAGAGAAATATTTGGCACCGTGCAAGCCATCGAGTGCATCATCTATGCGCGGTAGGGGATAGACATCTTTCTTGGTAATATGGTTGAGATGGCGGTAATCAACACAGAATCTCCAGCTATTGTCCTTCTTTTGAACAAGTACAACGGGTGAGGACCAGGGACTAGATGAGGGTTCGATTATGCCCTTATGAAGCATTTTATCGACTTCTCGCTGTATAATAGCACGCTCTGGGGCTGACACACGGTAGGGTCGTCGGCGAATGGGTCGAGCGTCACCGGTGTCAATGCGATGGGTTACCACGGATGTCTGGCCCAAATTACGGTCGCCGAAGCCAAAGATGTCCTGATAAGAAGCAAGCACACGGCAGAAAGCAGAGACTTGTTCAGAGGTGAGCTTGTCAAGTAGCATAGGCTTGAAAAGGTCGGAACAGAAACGTGACGAGAGTGACGTTGATGAAACATTGGGTGGCAAATCGGTAGTTAAGGCGGAAATTGTGTGGTTGACCAGTGGTGTCAGATGCGCAAGAGACATGCCGCGAGGAATAACTTGCGCTGAGAAGCCAAAATTGAGGACGGGAAATGAAGTTCGGTTGTCCTTAACGGTAACAGACGTGTTGGGGAGTGCAACATTACGTGTCATGGCCACGTCAGAAATTGGGGCAGCAATATAAGCACCATCGGGTACTGAAGGATATGGCGAGAGTTGGACTTGGACTGCGGCTTGCGGCGGAAGTCTGAGGAAATCAACGGAGCGTAGACGAGGTGGGCTGGTAGGGACCGTCTCTGAGAAGAATGGTAGTTCGAGCCGAAGAAGACCTTTGGAACAGTCAATGAGCGCAGCGTGTGAAGTCAGAAAGTCGAGTCCAAGAATGAGGTCATGAGGGCAATTTTCCAGTACAGCGAACAGAACTGAAGTTTGATGATCAGAAATCGTTAATCGCGCATAGCACATTTCAAGCACAGCAGGAGTACTCCCATCCGCCGTACGAACGGTAGGTGCAATCGCAGACGTCAGAACATTTTGGAGGTGGCGGCGGAGGTCTGAGCTCATCACAGATATTTGTGCACCGGTGTAAGTAAGAGCAGTTACAGATAAATCATCAACGAGAATTGTAAGAAGTTTGCACCGCTGGTCGGGAGTAATCAGAGGATTTGCAGTTCGAGTAGTGTATGCAGCGTCACCTCCGGGGGCTGCACGGGCTAGTTTTCCGAGCGATGGTCGTAGGGAGACCGAGAACGGCGGGGTTGGGGCGAGCGGGACTGACGACGCATGGGCGACGACGAGCGGCTGGTCCGACATTCTGGATTATGCTCTGCACCTGTCTGAGCACGGCAGGACCGGGCATAAGGTGCACGTTCGGAGCGAGGCCCCCAATCATAGAAGCTCGGTCGAGGTGATGAGGTCCAACGGCAGCGGCAATGGCGAGCGATGTGTCCTATCCGATGGCACGTGAAACATATTGTCATGGGGTCGTGACGTGGCCGAAGACAGGAGACTTCGTGTTGGGATTTAACTGTTTATTTGGGTGAACCTGTGCCCGATAAACGGAAAGTCCAATTACAGCAGCAGTCTCGCACAGATAGCAGTCTCGGACTGATAGCGGCGAACGGAGCAACGGCCTTCGATCAACAACTGACAAGCGGCGAAGCGCGTCGGCATTTATACTCTTGCCGTCGAATGTTCTAGCGTTATTGCTGGCGGCGGCGTAGGTTCCAATACAATCTGTACTGTTCGCACAATGGGCGTGATCTTATCGAAATGATCTACTACAGTCCAGAACCTTCTCGAAAACTGCAGGCGCGGTTCGCGCTGAGAATGGTGTGGTGTTTTGGGACGATAACAAAACTTAGGAAATGGAACGTGGCATTGCCCCCCTCTGAAAAGAAGGCATCGTCCCGATGCTTTAACTAAAGATGAAGGTACAATAATAATGCTAGAAAGTACAATGTATAAATTACGATACAACTATAATACAAAAAAAACACTGTTTCAGTTTGTTAACGCGCATGAAACGGCTTGAGGCGCGCGACATGTACGACTTCAGGTCGCGATCGGTGTCGTTGAGAGTTCGTGATGCCGTCGGGGACAACCTCGTAATCAAGTGGGCCGAGACGTCGAACCACCCTGTACGGTCCGAAGTACCGTCGCAGAAGCTTTTCACTTAGTCCACGTCGGCGTATCGGCGTCCACACCCAAACACGTTCACCGGGCTGGTATTCCAGGAAGCGTCGTCGAAGATTGTAACGGTGGCTGTCGGTCGTCTGTTGATTCTTGATACGGAGACGCGCAAGTTGTCGGGCTTCTTCAGCGCGTTGAAGGTACTCGCTCACATCGAGGTTTTCTTCGTCGGTGACGTTGGGTAACATGGCATCGAGCATCGTTGCCGGGCTCCTTCCGTAGACCAATTTGTATGGAGATATCTGCGTCGTCTCCTGCACCACCGTGTTGTATGCGAAGGTCACATACGGAAGAATGGTGTCCCACGTCTTGTGTTCGACATCGACGTACATTGACAGCATGTCGGCGATCGTCTTGTTAAGCCGCTCGGTGAGGCCGTTGGTCTGTGGGTGGTACGCTGTCGTCCGGCGGTGGTTTGTTAAGCTGTATGCCAAGATCGCTTGAGTTAAGTCGGCAGTGAATGCCGTTTTTCTGTCGGTGATAAGGACTTCCGGAACGCCATGACGTAGGACAATACTTTCGACGAAGAACTTAGCTACCTCGGATGCACTGCCTTTTGGCAGTGCTTTTGTCTCGGCGTAGCGGATGAGGTAGTCGGTAGCTACCAGGATCCACTTGTTTCCGAAATTCGACGTCGGGAACGGCCCCAGTACGTCCATACCAATCTGCTGGAAAGGTCGGCAAGGTGGATCAATTGGCTCTAGAAGTCCCGCTGGCCTTGTCGGCGGTGTCTTGCGTCGCTGACAGTCCCGGCATGTCCTCACATAACGAGTGACGTCGGTGGTAAGACGTGGCCAGTAGTACATCCTTTCTTGTATCCTCGCGAGCGTGCGAGAAACACCGAGGTGCCCTGCCGTCGGATCGTCGTGCAGGGCCTGCAGGAGTTCTGGTCGCAGAGCTGAAGGCACCACAAGGAGGTACTTAGCTCGAAGCGGTGAAAAGTTTTTCTTTTGTAGAAGACCGTTTCGTAGAAAGAACGACGCAAGTGCGCGCTTGAATACCTTCGGGACTTCGGCGGTCCTGTCTTCGAGGTATTCTATTAGGGCCTTAAGTACCGGGTCGGCCCGCTGTCGTTCAGCGAAGTCGTCGGTAGTTATCGTTCCCAAGAAGTACTCGTCATCCGGGTCGTCGGGTAGCGGTTGGTCGATAGGCGCACGAGAGAGACAGTCGGCGTCAGAGTGTTTTTTGCCGGACTTGTAAATGACAGTAATGTCATACTCTTGAAGTCTCAGGCTCCATCGTGCGAGCTGACCTGAAAGGTCCTTGAAGGTGGCTAGCCAACACAAGGCGTGGTGGTCGCTCACAACTTTGAAGGGCCTGTCGTAGAGGTAGGGGCGAAATTTCGACAAGCCCAGATGATGGCGAGGCACTCCTTTTCTGTTGTGGAATAATTTGCTTCTGCTTTGGATAGCGATCGGCTGGCGTAACAAATAACCCTTTCAAGTCCGTATGTCCTCTGCACAAGAACGGCGCCAAGACCTACGCTGCTTGCGTCAGTATGTATTTCTGTCTCGGCAAATTCGTCGAAATGGGCAAGTAACGAAGGCGTCTGGAGGCGATGTTTAAGCTCCTGGAAAGCGTGTTCCTGTGGCGTTTCCCACTTGAACTCCACGTCGGCCTTGGTAAGGTTAGTGAGAGGATCGGCGATGCGGGCGAAGTTTTTCACGTACCGCCTATAATAGGCGCACAGGCTCAGAAATCGGCGCACGGCCTTCTTGTCAGTGGGCGGCGGGAAGTCGGCGATGGCGGCTGTTTTCCGTGGATCGGGACATACTCCAGACTTGCTGATAACGTGTCCCAGAAACAAGAGCTCCTAATACGCAAATCTGCACTTTTCTGGCTTCAGTGTGAGTCCGGACGTCTTGATGGCTTGAAGTACAGCTTCAAGGCGCCGAAGATGCTCGTCGAAACTCGAAGAAAACACGACGACGTCGTCCAAGTACACAAGGCAAGTTTGCCACTTCAATCCTGCCAGTACTGTATCCATAACGCGTTGAAAAGTTGCAGGCGCTGAGCAAAGGCCGAAGGGCATCACCTTAAACTCGAAGAGGCCGTCCGGTGTTATAAACGCCGTCTTCTCTCGGTCTCTTTCGTCGACTTCGATTTGCCAATAGCCAGTCTTGAGGTCCATTGACGAAAAGTACTTGGCGTTATGGAGCCGATCAAGTGCGTCGTCTATTCGTGGGAGAGGATACACGTCCGTTCTCGTGATTTTGTTCAGGCGGCGATAATCGACGCAGAAACGTAGGGTCCCATCTTTTTTCTTCACTAACACCACGGGGGATGCCCATGGACTCTTGGACGGCTGGATAATGTCATCCCGCAGCATTTCATCAACTTGTCTCTTCATGGCCTCACGTTCTCGCGTCGAAACCCTGTACGGACTCTGACGGAGTGGTCTGGCATTTTCTTCGGTTATGATGCGATGTTTCGTGATTGGGGTCTGCCGAATTTTTGATGACGACGAAAAACAATCTTTGTATTGCAGGAGCAGGGCCTTGAGCTGTTCTTGCTTATCGTTCGGTAGTCTGGGATTGAAGTCGAAAGCTATGGGAGGGGCTTGGTTCCTCTGAGCAGGTTCCGCAAAATCGGCGAGGGCAAAGGCACTGGTGGCTTCGACAATTTCTTCGATGTATGCGACCGTTGTTCCTTTGTTCACATGTTTGTACTCATTGCTGAAATTCGTGAGCATAACCGTTGCTTTGCCTCCCCGCAGCTCTGCTATTCCTCTTGCGACGCAAATATTTCGGGTGACGAACAGATGCTGACTGCCTTCAACGACGCCTTTCAAGTCAGGTGATTTAGGAGCGCCGACTGAAATAATGACGCTTGAGCGAGGCGGAATGGTGACTTGTTCTTCCAGCACATTCAAGGCATGGTGTCCTGACGGCGTGCGTGGTAGTAGTGCTTCTTCTGTGGATAACGTTATCAACTTTGTTTCTAGGTTGATGACAGCACCATGGAGGCATATGAAGTCCATGCCAAGGATGACATCTCTCGAGCAACGCTGTAGGACTACGAAGTCTGTAGGATAAATACGGCCGTTAATGGTGACTTTCTCTGTGCAGATTCCTGCAGGCGTTAGAAGATGACCTCCGGCTGTGCGGATTTCAGGGCCTTTCCAAGCTGTCCTAACTTTCTTTAACTTCGCGGCGAACGACCCACTGATGACAGAATAGTCGGCTCCAGTATCGACGAGAGTGGTCACACTGTGGCCGTCAATAAGAACGTCGATGTCGCTAGTTCGCCGCCTAGCATTACAGTTAGGGCGTGGCGTCGGCTCACGGCTGCGTCGGCTTGATCCGCTGCTTCCATGTTGCGTCGTCAGGCCACCTCCGGTAAGTGAGCTTTCACCGTCAGGGCTTTGCCTGGTTGGCATTGTGTTCGGAAAGCTCCGTCGCGGCGTCGTCGTCGTCGGAGGATCTTCGGTAGTTCGTCGCACAGCAACCGCAACTCCACCGGTTGCTGCCCTTAGTTTTCAGGATACGGGCTAGGAGACCGGCCCCGCGTTGTGCCGGAGTACTGCCGGGGGTGCGGTGACATGCGGCGGCTGGGCGACGGCGAATGGGAAGGACTTCGGGGTGTCCATTGAGTTCCTGTCAGGTAGTCGGCGATGTCACGTGGCCGTTCCCCTGGCTGCGGACGTGGTGCATCGATGGCGAAGCCACGCAGTCCCATCTGTCGGTACTGGCAACGGCGGTAAGTGTGCCTGGTCTCGCCGCAGTGGTAGCACAGTGGGCGGTAGTCAGGGGTGCGCCAAACGTCGGTTTTCCTCGGCGCACTGCGCT
Source organism: Rhipicephalus annulatus (assembly GCA_013436015.1). NCBI lineage: Eukaryota > Metazoa > Arthropoda > Arachnida > Ixodida > Ixodidae > Rhipicephalus > Rhipicephalus annulatus. The sequence continues at coordinate 552,922 of WOVY01009848.1, forward strand.
GGCCCGCTGGTGAACGGTAGGTCGTCGGTGGGGGTGGTGGCGGCGGTATTGTCCGGCGACGGAAGTGCGACGGGGCGGCGTTTTGGCGTGAACGGGGAGGAGCGTTGTGGCGCACTGCAGCGGCGTAGCTCATAGTTTCTAGCTCGGGCAGCGGTGTTTGGGGAATTCGAAGTGATTGCCGAACTTCTTCTCGTACAATGTCGGCGATCGAATCCGCTTGAGGGTGTGCCGAAGGCAACAGTTTGCGCAGCTCTTCCCGCACGGTCGCTCGGATCGTTTCACGCAGGTTTTCGGAGTCACTGGTTTGAGCAGCAGCGCATTCTGGAGTCAGGCGACGATTATACTGTCTGGTGCGCATGTCAAGGGTTTTTTCGATGGTGGTCGCCTCGGACACAAATTCTTGGACGGTGTTCGGTGGATTCCTCATTAGTCCCGCGAAGAGCTCCTGTTTGACCCCTCGCATGAGGAAACGAACTTTCTTCTCCTCAGGCATGTCTCGGTCAGCGTGACGAAATAGGCGGGTCATCTCCTCTGTGAAAATTCCAAACTTCTCATTTGGTAGCTGAACCCGGGTCTCTAGTTGAGCAGCGGCCCTTTCTTTGCGAGCGACGCTCGCGAACATTTGCAGAAATGCGCCGCAGAAGACATCCCACGTTCGGAGCGTGGACTCGCGATTCTCTAGCCAGGTCCTTGCGGTGTCTTCTAGGTAGAAGTACACACGACGGAGCTTTTCTTCGTTGTCCCAGTGGTTGAGGGCGGCCACACGGTGGTATGTTTCTAGCCAGGACTCCGGGTCTTCGAACGATGACCCATGGAAAATTGGTGGTTCCCTGGGTTGGTGCATGACCATCGTGGGCTGGGATGCGGCGGTTGTCATTGTCGCTGCAGTCGCGGTCGTGGCCTTGGCCTTCCGTGCCTTGTCTTGTAGAAGCCCGTACTCCGGTGGGAGACCTTGCTGTCGGCGGCTTGTTCGCTGCTCCTGGTTGGCGTCAGTGTCTTCTCCGCGACGTGGGCTGGGTTCACGGCTTGACGGGAGCGTCGGTACATGAACGAAGCAGCACCTCAACCAGATGTCACGGGGTCGTGACGTGGCCGAAGACAGGAGACTTCGTGTTGGGATTTAACTGTTTATTTGGGCGAACCTGTGCCCGGTAAACGGAAAGTCCAATTACAGCAGCAGTCTCGCACAGATAGCAGTCTCGGACTGATAGCGGCGAACGGAGCGTCGGCCTTCGATCAACAACTGACAAGCGGCGAAGCGCGTCGGCATTTATACTCTTGCCGTCGAATGTTCTAGCGTTATCGCTGGCGGCGGCGTAGGTTCCAGAACAATCTGTACCGTTCGCACAGTGGGCGTGATTTTATCGAAATGATCTACTACAGTCCAGAACCTTCTCGAAAACTGCAGGCGCGGTTCGCGCTGAGAATGGTGTGGTGTTTTGGGACGATAACAAAACTTGGGAAATGGAACGTGGCAATATGGGCCGATTATCATGAGTGCGCCTTCAGCTGGGTTTCGTAGTGGTGCGAACGTGTGGTTCGGAGTGGCAGCCGCAACGACTGGATCCGAGCTGGAAGTAGCAGGGGCATTTTGATGAGGTGGCAAAATGCCCATATTCACGATCTCTTGGTGAACTACGGCCTGTATCATTGAAACAGCATCGAGGTTGTGTCCTGGCGCGCTGACGCTAGACATAGCGGGTGCCATAGTTTCGAGTTCCCGAAGGACTATTCTGGTGACGTTTTCCAGCGCTGGTGGTTGATGTAGTGTGGGCAAATCTTTGCAAAAGGACGTAGCCGCTGTGTTGGGAAGGTGGTCAAATCGGTGAACTACGCGCCTACTTTTTGCCTGTTCGAAGCGACCACATGCTTCGATGACCGACTCCACCATCGAGCAGTCCTTGCACAGGAGAAAATTGAGGCGTGATCGGTAATTCCTTTCAGGATGTGTCCGAATTTGTTCTCATCGAGCATGTCCTTGTCGACCTTGCGGCCCAAAGCCAACACGTCCTGGATGTACGCGATGTACGGCTCTGTGGATGTCTGGGCACGAGTCGCAAGCTCTTTCTTTGCGGCCACTTGACGTCCGATGGGTTTCCCAAATAGATAGCGTAATTTCTGCGTACAGATGTCCCAGCTATTCAACTCTTCTTGATGTGTTTCGTACCAGAGTTTTGCCGTGCCATGCAAGTAGAAGATGATGTTCGCCAACATAAGCGTCGGATCCCAATGGTTGCTGCTGCTGACGCACTCATATAGAACCAGCCAGTCATCGACGTCTACGTCACTTGTGCCGTTGAATGGGCCTGGGACACGAGGTTGCACCACAACGATCGGCTGCGGGGCTGACGGATCTTGTTGACATTAAGTAGCCTGGTCAGTCATCGTGGTAGCTGCAATGCGCCGTCCGCTGCGAAGATCCAGCTCGTTGGGCTGTATAGCGAGTGGTACCCCGCATCTCCACCAATGATGTTACTGGGAATAAAGTATACACTGGCGAGGTAATGCGTACTGGCAAATATACTGGCGAGCAAGCGCGTACAACGCTACTGCAGTCCGAGCACGTTCACGTTCAGCACTTCGTCGTCGTCATCCTCAGGCATCTACTTATCCCATGACAATATGACATATACTTGTAATAATGGCATCTTCCAAAGCCGGCTGAATCAAGAATGGTAGGTCCGAGTTCGTAATGGCTTCGGCAACATCATATGTCGCCCCAGTGCTCACTTTTTTGCCCAGTGGTATATGATAGCGGAATTTCATCCCATAAGTTCCGTTACTTCACGCAATCTGCCACGCGCAGTCTGTCTGTCTGTCTGTCTGTCTGTCTGTCTGTCTGTCTGTCTGTCTGTCTGTACAATTGTCTGCTTGTCCACCTTTAACGGTTCCCTAAACGGCACTATAGTGACCAAACAATATTCCAAACGGCTGACCCCATCCGCAGAGCCCGCCAATATTGCTCATACTTCAGCGTTCCCACTTGTGCGATTTTCAATTTAAAATCAATTATTACACATATCTGAGACACCATAATAACCCGTAAATATTATATATGTGTAATTTTTACTAGAAAAGGCATACATAAGTAATTTTAAGGAACGTACCGTTTATCAGGCTGTGCTAACCATGCAACTCTTGCACGAAAAGGCAAGCGTTTCTGATGCTTTGCTTAGACGACACTTGGGTGGCACCTTCCCGTCGCCTTGCACTCTACACAATGTCACCTCAGATACGGGTGCACATGCCACGCGCTCCGTTTTTCAGGATAACTTCCAGATAGCGCTCATGTCTTACGTGTGACGTGACTTGATGCGCTCGTTCACCTCCGCTGCAGGCTCGAGGCACTCTATCGCAGTGCCATTCAGGATACCATTCACCAATTTTCTTGCGCAGAGCATCAAATAAACGTTTCATTCACTCTCTCCAGACGCAACACTATCGTCTGTCGACAACATTTGCAGTGTAACACGTATATATGGGACAAAATTGTTTTAGAAGGCCACTGTTACACACTGAAGGTTAAAGAGAAAACAAAATGACTAGTGGTCAAGGGGCATCAAGTGCTGCTTTTCCAGAACAGCTGATCCCTAAGCAAGAAAGGATATAACGAAGATAGCAAGTTATTCGTCGAGGGGTGCTTAATGATAAAAAAGACACAGAAATGACGCCTCTGGTTGTGCGAAATCGCAGCGGCAGTTTAGCTCATGTAAAGCTGGACATGCTGGGAATCACTACTGCGCCACATTTCACCACATTGTGCTGACAGCCGTTGCAACGTGCAAGATTGATAGAGATGTTGTGCTTCATGTGAAGCGCATAGTTGTGAAAGGAGGCACGAATAAACAGCTCGTATTCTTTCTTTTTGTTGTTGTTTCGCACAACCTAATGAACAAACATGCAGTTATGCCGAGGGCCGAATTGAAGATGGAACTTGTTGTCTTTCACACCTAGTTTTGTAATTAGGTTATAATTGTAAAAACATACGACAGATCCCTTGTACCTTATGGTGAACAAACTTTATTTAATTAGCAGAAAGATACTCCTTCCCTTTGAGGTGCGAGAGGGGAAGGAAGGACCAAACCTAGACGACGGTCATGATCCCGTGGGCCTTGGCAGCGTCTTCGGCCTGCCGTATTAGGCGGTCTTGTGATTGAGAGTCAGAGCTGAGGAGCGTGGTATTTCATCACTCCCGTCTGAGAATTTGCCTCTCTTGGGGGCCTGCGGGCATGCCCATAAAATGGGGCTCAAGTCCGCCCTGTTGTGGCAAACTTTACACTTGTCCGAATGAAGTTCCGGCACGCAGTTGTTTATTGTTACCGGACTAGGAAACGTGTGTGTCTGGAGTAGGTGCGACGTCACCACCTGTCTTTTGTTTAATGAAGAGTGGCGGGAGGATACATTTTCCTGCTGAGCCTGTAATACTGCGTAATATCTCTATAAGTGGTCGTCCGCTCAAATCTTTCATTGTCCTCCCCGCTCCACCAGGGCAATCCAAAGGCTTGGTCTGTAAGTGCTTAAGCTTTCTGGTGTGCAGCCTCATTGCCGGGTAAAGAGGAGTGAGCGGGTGCCCAGACCATATCTATTGTTCGTTGGTCTTTGCATCCAGCCAATATTCTCAAAGCTATTTGGGTTATTCGCCCTCGTGCAAACTTTCTCACAGCCGTTTGCAAGTCGCTAACAATTAGTGAAGTCGACGTGGATGCTATGGCCATTGCAATAGCTGCTTCCTCCACCTCTTCTTCAAAGCTCGTTATCACCGAGCCACTGAGCTTATGATTTACTTTGTAGTCCACTACTGCTATAGTCTTGTTGTCATTTCCTTTGTATTTTTGCACGTCTACGTAAGTTGTTTCCGGTAAATATTTTACATTGTCATGTATATTTTCCGCTCTTTCAGCTCTCTTTGCCAAGTGATGGTCGGGGTGCATGTTTTTTGGTATCGATAAATTAGTAAACATTTCCTGATGTCATACGGGGTATCCTTTTTGGCGCCAGACTGAATTGCGTAGTTTATACCCAGTTCCTCGAGTATGCTCTGCCTGTTTTACTATGCGTTAGTCGTTCACAATGTGCAATTCTGTGAGCTTCTATAAGCTCTTTTGATGTGTTGCGAAGCCCCAATTTCAGTAATTTTTCATTAGAGGTAGTTATTCGAAGTCCTATCGCCAGTTTGAAAACTTGTCTAATGATTCTGCCAATCCTTTCTCTCTCGGCCACTGCAGTCTGAGGTACAGTATCACGTATACATTGCGACTAATGCAAAAGCCTGTACCAGTCTTATCATATTATTTTCCTTAATACCATAGTGCTGGTTTGAAATTCGTTTAAATTGACGCACAGTTTGCTGCGCACTGGTTACAAGTAATCTTATCCCCTCCCCGTCATGCCCATTCGAGCTGACACGGAGTCCCAGAATTCTTATGCTTTCAACCATAAGTATTTGCTTTTTTCCAACAAAGACTTTTATGTTAGTTTTTTCTGGATACTTTTCTGACCACTACTTGTCGGGTTGTAACAAAGAAGTTCCGATTTTTCTTCCAATGAGCATTGTAATCCTGTATGGGTGGAATATTCTTCTACAATACTCAATGCTGTTTGTAAAGTTTCCTCTACGTATGCTTCACTACCTTCTGCTAACCAAAGACAATGTCATCTGCATAGAGACTAGAGTGGAGTCCTGGAATTTCCTTCAGTCCGGTAGGGAGACCTATCATGGCCACGTTAAAAAGAAAGGAGTATATGACTGAGCCTTGCAGCGTATTTCTGTTGCCTTGACTAACTCTTGGGATTCTGCTTCGCCTAGTATTATTCTTGCAGTCCGTTAAGTTAAAAAGTCTTTTATAAAATTGTATACTTTTTCTCTACCCCTAACGCGTGAAGAATGGCAAGTATAGACTTATGTGACGTAGTATCGAATGTCTTTTTAAGATCTAAGCCAGCTATGACCTTTGTGTCGTGTGTATGGAGACCCGAATCAATTATTTTATTTTTAATCTTAAGCATAATGTCCTGTCGGGAGAGTTTTGCCCTGACGCCTAGCATTGTATGAGGATAGAGCTCATTGTCTTATATATAATTTGATAGGCGAGTGATGATGACATGCTCAAATGAAGTTCCTATGCAGAATGTCCGAGAAATAGGCCTAAGGTTGTCAAGATCTCATTTTTTTGCCTATCTTGGGAATCATTAGGATTGTAGACGTCTTTCGTTGATTGGGTATCTTAGCTTTTTTAACACTTGTTCGTATATTTGGTGAGGACTGTGAAAGATTAGTCGTCTAAATTCCTGAGCGTTTTATTCGTGATCCCATCGGTGCCCCAGGTGGATGTTGTGATCAGTTTCATTATTTCCGACCGTACCTCGGCCTCTATTATCTGTCGGTGTAGAGAATCAGAGACACGGTGCGCTTGCGACTTCCGGTCGAATACACCGATTTCCAGATTAAATAAATTTTCTCCGTGGAGTAAATCTCGTGACGGAGCTGCTACAGATCTGCAAATGGACCATACAGGAAGCACTTTTAATCAGTCAATGAAATTGACTTGCTCCGCATGGAGCAGTACAAAGTAATACCGGAAGTTCTCCAAATCTGCCAATGAATGACACCATAAAATTTTTTATGGGGCCTGGTGAGTAGCCTTTTAAAAGTAAGATGGCATGCACATTTTTGAACGTGGACAAGAAAAATAAAAGCACTAATTTATTGCCACTATTGAGGTTTCTGTAGGTTTAGGTTATTCATGTACTTTATCAAAAAAGAAACAAATAACAAAAGCAACAAACACCTGTTTTTTGCCATTCGACTACAACTTTTCGATGCATGAGAAATATTTTTCCAGGTTGCGTTTCACTGTATGGTTGGGCTCATGCGTAGCCCGAATATTTTTCTTCTATTTCTACAAGACTTGCCTTTCTACTGATGTTTTTTTACCTCACAGTGCTTTATTATGAATTGTAATACTTATTTTTTCAAGTTATTCTAATTAGGCTTTCTTGTATCCGTGTTGAATTTAGCATGTTGAACGTTGGTGTTGCTCTGCGATTTCATGGTGAGCCATTGTGCTTTTCACATTGGTAATATAGTGATCAGCCGACATTACAGGGGCTCGTAGTCATCAACTTTCACTTCAACATTAGTTTATGATGTCGCTGTCACCGGAACTGATAAAAATACAAATAAGGTGGTTGATGTCTGTATTACTTTGATGTGGCCAACAAGCATTCGTGTAGATTTCTGAGCAAATATGGCACGTATCTTGTTCAAGAATTGTTCAAAACTTTCGAACATTGAAACATGAAGTTCAAAACTTCATGTTTAGAGAGATTACAACACCAAGATACTTAAATTCCTGAATTTTTTTACTGTGTGATTGGAGTCGCCATATCTAAATTGCAATGGTTCTTTTTAATTGTAAAAGTTATTGTCGCGGTTTTGAAAATTAAGCTCCATTTGCCAAGTTCTGCTTCATTCGGAAAAGGAAGAAAACACATCATTCAACAAAGTTTGGTCAGTGACGCTACGTACATTGGAATACAATACACAGTCATCGGCGTATAGGCGGAGCTAAACTCGAGTGTTAATGACAAACTGAGTGACATCGTTATTGTAAATTATGAATAAAAGGGGTCCCAAGACAGAGCCTTGTGGAACACCTGAGGAAATATGAGATTGTGATGACTGTTCGTGGTTGTAGCGAACATACGGACTCCTCAGGTGCAAAGAATTCGTCATCCAAACAAGTAATTTGTCAGCATATGGGCCTGTAAGAAAGTTGCGAAGTTTGAGCAGAAGTGTTTTGTGACATACGTTCTCAAAACATTTGCAGTGATCAATAAAAATGGCATTATCTTGTTCGTGGTTATTAAGTGATAAAGCGATGTCATGTGTAAATTCCATCAATTGTGTGACAGTGGAAAAACCCCTGCAGAAACATGCTGATGCTGTGAAAGAATATTATTGTCAGTTAGGTATTGAATAATGTGCTTGTGAAAGACGTGCTCGAGTAGCTTGCCGCACGTGAATAATAATGAAATCAGTCTGTAGTTGGAAATGATTTCCTTCTTACCCTATTTGAAAATAGGAACAACATTAGCAATCTTCCAAATTCGCGGGACCTGTTCGGAGTCAAGCGATTTCTGTAATAAAATTATAAGGTGTCGTTTCCACCATTCAGAATACCTTTTCAGAAAAGCGTTAGGAATACAGTCCGGACCGGCACATTTAGTAATATCTACGTTGAGTAAGAGATTACGAACTCCAGAGCAACTTAACTCAATATCCGAAATAGCTACCGATACGAAGGGTGTGACAAAAGAAGGAACATTGCCGTTATCAGCGGTAAAAACAGACCTAAAATAACTATTTAAGGCCTCTGTGATCGTCTGAGCATCTGAACATAGTTAGTTTTTAGTATGGAATGAGCAAGTTCTCCTGGAGGGTGGATTATTTGTCTGCCAAAATTTCGTCGGATTCTCCATAATGAATGTTGACAGCGTGTTATTGTAATAGAAATCTCTAGCTTCTTACATTTTATTTTCGAGTGTTGCCTTTAACATACACAAAGGAAATTGGTGGTTTGGATTGAAGCGGAGTCGGCGACGTGGTTGCTTTATGTGGCGAATAAACTTTATTATTTCTCGGTTACACCACGGGTGTTTAGGATTGTACTTCACGCATTTGTTTGGCCGGAATTTAGATATGCAGTCAGACACAATCGTGCGAAAGTGTTCCATTAACGCATTTACACCACAACTGTTGCTGGAAAGGAGAAGATTTGCATAAGAATCAGCTATCAGGGAAAGCAGGCCTTCATTGTTGGCACGTGAGAAATCAGTAACGACTTTGTATTCTAGTTTCTTAAGTTCGTAGTGAATGGAAAATTGAACAAAGACTGCATTGTGATCCGAGATACCTTCTACAACCTCGCACTCTGAGTCATCATCCAATAGGTCAGGTGTAACAAAAACATGATCCAGGATTGAACCACCTTTGGGGGGACTTTAAACAGCTTGAGTAAAATCATGGGATACAGCGATACATCAATAAATTGACTTACCGTACTTTTACATTTCAGTGTGTACGCGTATCCAGCGTAGCTGCAGTCGATCGTGGAGCGGCCTACGTGTCGCAGCATACTGTTTATGAAAATCTGGTAGCTTCTTTAAAGTGGCATCAAATACGGCATTCCGTGGTAGGTGGTGGACGTGCTTGTAGCTGTTGGTACCATGCTTCGTTGACAAATTGCGGCCAATGAAACCAGCCTGGTCAGCCTAAAGGACCTCTACTAGCAAAGTACAAATAAGTAGCCCTTGCTAACTTGCACGCCGCGCATGTTCTGGCCTCAAAACACCACTTGACTCTCCTTGGGCGTGGCACACATCATAAGGCAGCCTGTTTTAGATTGGACAACAAACAACTTAAAAAAGTATTACAGAAGCAAAAAACCAGTATTTGTTTTTTCTGGCGTCGGGACTGAACGTGAACACTAAGTCGGGGTTCTTTTTTCTTTTTCCTTCACTTTTCGCGCCACCGACTTCTTTTTCGTAATCGCTTAACCACTCTTTGTGTCTCCGAAGACCACAAACAGTAGCAGTGAAGGGCAACTTATGCGTTTTCTGTGCGCCGTATGTTAGAAGTACATGAACTAAGATTAAAAACAGAGGGTGCTAGTCAGAACGTGTAGGCATCTGCAATGGATCCACGCATGACTACCTATATTGTTTAAGCAGTGGGGGCCAATCGAAATATTGAGAGAATAAGAAATACTTCAGCAAAAATTAATTTTTATGTGTTCTACGAAGTAAGTCGAACCCGCGCCTCCGTTATTTATTTCAGTTCTAGTGAAATGCGCGCTTCTCTGCAGGAGCCATTGGTCCGCCTTAGTTCAAGCGGTGGTCGTGATGTGGCGTGACATGAAGGGTAGCGCTCCTTGCATCACACGGGTGTCTGAATGTTTTACCCCGACGATGCGATAGGTAAGTTTCCCACTGCAATATCATACGTCTGTGAGATTTGTTCCTTCGGGCTTCTACTTTTGTGGCTCGAAGCAGTGACGTTGCTGCATCACAATGCTCTCAAAGTCAGCGCATGAAGTAGCGTTGCAGCCACGCTTCCCCATTGGATACCCGCATAGCGCCACGAACGGCGACAGCTGTCTCAAAACGCTGTGTCTTTTGCAGAGCCAGCGTGACAGCAAATTGGAATGCAAGACGCCGCCCTAAGTATCTGTGCACAACTGAACAAAAATTACTTTTTATGATTACCCTTTGTGCTGCACTACATTGTCGGCTCCCGCCAATCACCCGCGAAGGCTATGCGACGGCCGAGAGCAGAGAAGGTCTAGATGAAAGGGTGGTAGACAGCGGGGTTGGTTACATTCGGCTGGCATGAATGAAATAAAAGAAACACGCGTCAAATGAATTATGAACGAAATGGAGCATTTCGCTTTTGTACATGCACTCAAGCCGTCTTACACTCTGTCAGGCGACCAGGCGACACAGCTTTGGCGATGACGGCTGCGCAATTAATGTGGAAAAAACATGGAATCGCTCTTCGGCTCTCGTACGTAAAGAGTGCAGCGATAAGGCATCATCTTCACCCCGCGTTGTGAAATATTACTGGCTGCGTAAATAGGTCACCTTGTTCTGGCAAAGTGGTTCTACGTACAAAATTTTTTCTTCCCTCCCCTCAAGGCCCTTTTCTTCACACGTGTTTTTTAGTTCCTAATGTGGATGTTCCCGAGAGGTGTCTTTGAAAGGCGATAAACCACTAGGACTGCTTTCATGCCACTGCCAGGCACTCGTTATGAAAGAATAGCAGTGTTCTGTTTCCGAGTTTTTTTTTCTTCGTCCTTCTCTTTTTTCTCCAGCAAGCCTAGTTGAAAAGTAAAGACACTAATAAGCGCTCATAAAACATGTTAAAACAAAAAAGTGGAGTTCATTCAATCAGGCACTCTTGTATGCGATAGTTTTTTAGAAGAAATTTCAGAAGATCTCAGGTGTCTTAGGAATCATTGTTATTCGAAGCGTGTTGAGGGAAGGTGACGTGTGTTTTGATTTTTTTGAATGCAAAGCATTTCTTAGCAAACTTCGGCGACTTTGAGCGTATCTATCTATCTATCTATCTATCTATCTATCCATATGTCTGTCTATCTATCTATCTATCTATCTATCTATCTATCTATCTATCTATCTATCTATCTATCTATATATCTATCTATCTATCTATCTATCTATCTATCTAGCCGCTTACGTTTGGGTGCTTCCGTGGTAACCTCCTAGCATAGTATAGTTAGTGTTCTACTACAAAAAAGCAGTGCACCGTAACATATCAGCAAGAGGGAAAAAGCAAAGGAGCGTTTCCTGTTGACTTTGGAATAAAGTGTTTAACAATTTAGAGTACTCCGTTTTCTACTAAGGGAATACAGAAAGCCGTCCCTGAAGGTCTAAAAACCTGCTCCTAGGGGCACAATATGTGCTGCAGCAAGTTCAAGTTTTCCAGACAATAAATTTTTATTCCAATAAGCTGAGCGAGTATATGCGCGGCTGGCATTAATTATCTTCGAAACCAACGTTATTTCTCTGGCTAACCTGCAAATTTTTTCTTTAATAGGAGTTAGAGGTACAGGTACAATTTAAGCCTTACAGCAGAATTAAAGAGAAACCATACCAGCTTTAGGTGTTTTAGACGAAGACTGCTAAATAATAATTACAGACAACTGCTGCATCCGACATTGTGAGATGTTAGTTCAAAGATGAAACATATTCTGGTCGCATAAAAAGGCGAATAAAATTCGTAGGGAATCTCTGTCGAATGATTCCCTACGATGCCCAGTAGCATTTCAAATGAGAAGTATTTCTTAGCGAACTTAGGCAACTTGGAGCGTATCTGTCTATCTATCTATCTATGTAGCCGCTTACGTTTGGATGCTCTCGTGGTCACCCCCTTAACTTGGCGTGAGCCAAAATTAGCATGGGAGGGTTAGATGTTTTGACGAACATGACGCGCTGGTAAGTACATTATTATAGTAATCATCCCGTCACGTACGTCTCAAAGACTTCCCGCCAGACAGTGGCACATACCTATGGAAGGGTATGTGCCACAAGTATGAGGGTATGTGCCACGAGTGATTGACACTTCGTATCTACCCAGGAGCGACGAGAACACACATGGGCATACCTTACATTCTTATTCACTTTCACCTTTCTACTTACTTGCATTATTTTTTTACTTACCTACTTACTTCACTGTTTTACTTACTTGCTTACTTTTTCAACTCTTTTGCTTACATATCTATTTATTTACTTTACCTTCATATTTCTTTCAATTACTCACAAACCTTATTTTCTTACTTGCTTTAATTACTTACAAATTATACGTATGTACGAATAAATAAATAAATAAATATAAATAATTAAATAAATAAATTAATAGTAGCCAGTCACGTGGGCGAAACAAAACACTTGTGATGCTCCTCCAACTTTTTGACACATGTAGTGAAAATAAAAGCAAGACCTTGTTTTGTGGGGAGCTATAGAAGTCAGCTAATGACATGACTGACAGTCGTAGAACGTAGCGAGCGTAGTCTGGTTGACCATGAATATATTGTATGACTACAATGCATGGTGAATTCAGATATTCCTGGTGATATGTTTGGTGTCCTTGTGGTTGTTTTATTCGGCCATAAAACTAAGTAGCGTTGCTGCTAGGTACCAAAAAAGTATTTAAACGTGCTGACCACAGTGGAAACATGAAAGGGGAGAGTTCACACGTTTCTCATAGCAGAACAAACAATTCGAAGTAATCGCGGCACAAATTTTAAGACATTGCAAAAAATCTCAATTTTAACTTATCAACCCGGCAAACTGAACGCTGTTATTGCCATTGCGAAAATCTCAAGTAACAGTTGTTCGACACATCTGAATTGTAAAAACAAGATCAGCATGTAAAATTTTAATTGAAGAAATTTTATGTGATCACCAGTGACGCCAATGATGTTAGAGTTTAGGCTAGGCAAACACTTAGCTTCATATTCGAGAGTTAGTGACCCGTAGTTTGTCGTGAAGTTTTTCCTAACTAACGAGGTGTGGCGGAAGCTCTATTGAGCTTTCAGTGTTAGATAATTCAAGCAGAAAGCCCCACGTTTCATAGACGGGGCGTCCCTGCGCAGCTACACGGAAAGTAATGCTGAGTGGCCACCAGCTGTGAATACCCGCATCTCCTACTGCAACTTACTCGGCAACGTTCCGGAAATCGAATTGCGGAAGAGGAACAGCTGGTGGTGAACAGTAGATGAGTTCTGTGCAGTACGGCGCGGGTTTACATGTCCGCTTTTATACAAGCACGCGAATACATTGCCTTCATTTTCTGGATGCAGACAACTGCTGCAACCATACAAGTATTTGCAGACGAAGTGCCCATTACCAAGCCCTAATGAGAGATGCTGGAGCTGTTACGGCATTCGTGGGGGCTTTCAGCCAACATCGTTAAGGATCCTTCAGACTATATTCACGTGCACGCGAATTTAGCATTGGATGAAAATCTGCTAGTAAAGCGTGCAGTAGATGTGTTTGTAATCAAGTGAGATTTGTGGTGGCACGGTTCTGGTAAAAATTTGTGCGTGCCAAATTTCTCGTTCATCAGACGATATTCGATTTAGCTGCATTGGTGTTTTTCAGGATCTGGATGCACAGCCTCGCTGTGGGAACCGGAGTGCCAGTGCACTAGCCCTGCGTGGTCTGTACAAATACGCGAAATATGATGGCCGTGCGGTGGACCAGGGTTCGTAAAGGACCGAAACTCACTTGCCCAATGAAGTGTTTCCTCCTCCTTCTTCTCCTCTGCACTTACTTGCAATTACGCGTCTTGTTCTGATAATTATAGTATACAAACTCCAAAACAGACACGGCTAAGTAAGTATTGTTCAACTACAACGCTTTCGGGAGCTTGTCCGACTTCGATGGTGATGGTGTTAGCTATCATCATGACAACTCTCAGGGTTCAATAGGATTTCGTCTTAATTATTGTACGTTTGTGCTGTAATTACTTACACGTTCAGCAAACAAAAACAGATTGTACATCGTGTAATCGTCGGCTCAACGCAGAGGTTGCTTCGGTCTCGGTTGCAGCCCATTTTCTGTGTCAGAAGCACATAGATATTGATTAGTGTTTACTAAGTGCAAAAAATTTCTTTGCGACCCAAGCGATTTCGAGCATTTCTATCCGCGTGTCTAGCAGCCTACATCTCGATGTCTTCCCAGAACTGCTAAGATACCTAAAGTGGTATGGATGAATGAGAAGGTTCGAAACATAAGAATATCTCGTGTTTACGTGATTGACGTGAAAATACTGTCACCCACGCCATCAAACCCTTTCCTTTGGAGGCATGTGTCACATACCCGTATACTATAGGCTGCGGTATCCTGGTATGCGTCATGAGTGATTGACTGAATATGCCTGCTCGAGAATGGTGAGTACCAACACTATAGTATACCTATTTAAAAAGCCGATATCGGCAGCGTGGGCCTCACGAAGTTGAAGAATAAAACTTAAGATACCAGCACGGATTGAACCCGAGCATTCTGTTAGGTAGTCAGGTATTCTACCACACAGCCACTCCAGGTCCCCAAACTGTTTTGTGAAAACACACAACGCTGGCGCATTGTTAGTGCTCTTTCTCTCTCTCTCTGCACGGTGATTGCACTTGCAGTACTGACAACCTAATTTGTTAACGAAACAATTACCTATAAATATGGGCTACCAAAATACAGGCGTGATGTCTGGTTAGCGACACTTGTGGTCGCAGTGCTGGCTCCGCTACTATGTTAGTTTAAGAAACATTTCATTTTGGTTCCTCTGATTCAGTGAGATAAATTCACACGTTTTGGGACCTTGTTAAGCACATGAAATTCTTGTAATTCCAGAGTAATGTTAGTATTGATGAAATAGACGTCATTACTCCAACGTCAGTGCTTGCGTTAGGTCACGCCATAATTTACCTTTCAAGCACCGGCCCAGTCAACATACTAAAAAAAAACCCACGATGTGCACACTTTTACTGCACTTAAAAAAGCACATCAACCCATCTTGAAACGCTTCGCTCAAATCTCGCCGAAAATCAGCAGGCCTATAGAGACTCAAGCGCCGACTGCTTCACCCAGATTGAGAGCTCAAGATTGGCGAAGCCATAGCATGCGAGCACACGGCAAGCAGTTTTGCTTGAAAAAAAAGAAAGTGGCAAAAATAAGTTTAGCAAGCGTTTAGTATGTACACCGTAGTATGGAGAACAAAGTTAGGGTGTTAGTTTTGATTCACAGTTCTGGAAACCTCATACATGGCGAGGCTGTATTCACTGACAGCGCCCGGTGGCTGCGGTAGCCACTGGTGCGCAATAATCCTATTTGTACGCAGCCCTAATGTACTATTCCAGTGTGTGGTCAATTTGCTCCTTCACTTCCTGTGGTGTCTAAATCATCTGACCACTTCCTACATTTATAACTAGTACTGACCTTTTCCTAATCAAGAAGAAAAGCAAGAAGATTAACCAGTTCTCAGGAAAGCCCGTTTGCTAGAGAGGAACAGGATATGTGAGATTGATAGAGGGAAAGGAGAGAAGCAGAAAAATGGCACGTAACACAACCCAGGCACGCAAACAAGCAGTCAGTAACATGTCCACCACACTCGCATGATACGAGACATCACTGTCACCTCCGCTTGTCCAAGTTAGTTTTTTTGGAAACTTCAGAAGTTCTTTGGTCACCTTCAGCGGAGGTGTTCTCTGTAGACGGCATTCAATAATTTACTTAGGACACTTTAGAATATTGTATTTCAGGTACTCGACTCTTATCGAGGAAAACAGCTTTTGCGTTGACGCAATGACTAATAATGTGACGAGTGTATTTACGGAGTGTGCGGTGGAAGTTGGTGGCACTCTAGTTAGACAGGACACTGCCAAGCTGTCCCCGGAAACAAACAATCTTATTAACAAGTATCAAAGCAAGAAAGCCTCAAGTACAACAGACAAAATAAAGTTAGTAGAACTTTCAAAGTTGATTAATAAGCGTAAGGTATCCGATGTGAAAATGTATAACACGGAGACAATGGAATACGCTGTGAAGAACGGAGGAAGCGTCGAAGCAGTGAAAAGAAAACTTAGGATAGACAAAAACCAGATGTAGGCACTAAGGGACAAAAAAGGCAAAGTAACTACGTATATTGACAGGATAGTAAAATTAGCGGAATACTTTTGCAGACATCAGTACAGTAGTAGCCAGGACAACCATGACCTTAATATAGGAAGTAGCAGTAATCGAGATGACGAGTAATTACAGAAGAAGTGAGAAAAGCCTTGGAGAGCATGCAAAGGGGCAAACCTGCTGGTGAGGACCAGGTCACATCTGATCTGCTGAAAGATGGAGGACAGATTGGGTTAGAAAAACTAGCGACCCTGTTTACGAGGTGTCTCCTGACGAGAAGAGTACCAGAATCTTGAAAGAATGCTAACATGATCCTAATACATAATAAAGGAGATGACAAGGACTTGAAGAATTACAGGCCGATCAGCTTGCTCTCTGTAGTATACAAGCTATTTACAAAGGTAATTGCTAATAGAATTAAGACGACATCGGAATTCAACCAACCAAAGGAACAAGCAAGATTTCGAACAGGCTACTAAAAAATCGACCACAATCATACTATCGATCAGGTAATAGAGAAATGCCCAGAATATAGCCAACCACTATATATAGCCTTCATAGATTACGCGAAGGCGTTTGATTGAGTAGAAATATCAGCAGTCATGCATACGCTGCGGAGTCAGGGCGTCGGCGAAGCATAAATAAACATCGTGGAAGAAATCTACAGGGGATCAAGGGCTGCCTTAGTGGTTCATAAAGAAAGCAACAGAATACAAATCCACAAGGGTGTAAGGCAGGGGATACAATCTCCCCAATGCTATTTACCGCGTGCTTACAGGAGGTTTTCAGAAACCTATTATGAGAACAGTTCAGCATAAAAATTAATTAAGAGTACCTTAGTAAATCGCTCTTCGCCGATGACATTGCATTGCTGAGTAACTCAGGGGACGAATTGACACTAATGATTGACACCCTTGTCTCATGACACTCAAGAGACAAGGGGAGCAGAAAGTAGGTCTTAAAATTAGTCTGCAGAAAACAAAAGTAATGTACCGCAACCTCGGAAGAGAACAGGGCTTCGAGATACGTAATAGGGCATTTGAAGTTGTAAAAGACTATGTTTACTTAGGACAGATAATAACCGCGTGGCCGAACCACAAGGCTGAAGTAACTAGAAAAACAAGAATGGGGTGAAACACATTTGGAAAGCACCCTCAAACCATGACAGGTAGATTGCCACTATCCCTCAAGACGATGGTATATAACAGTTGAATCTTGCCGGTACTTCGCTACGGAGCAGAAACGTTGAGAATTACAAAGAGGGTTCAGCTTAAATTGAGGACGACGCAGCGAGAAATAGAAAGGAAAATGGTAGGTGTAACATTAGGAGACAAGACGAGAGTAGAGTGGACGAGGGAACAAACCGGGGTTAAGGATATCATAGTTGAAATCAAGAGGAGGAAATGGACATGGGCTGGGCATACAGTGCGTAGACAGGATAACCGCTGGTAACTAAGGGCAACTAACTGGACTCCTAGAGAAGGCAAGCGGGTTAGGGGGAGACAGGAGGTTAGGAGGGCAGATGAGATTAAAAAGATTGCGGGTATAAATTGGCAGCAGCAAGCACAGGACCGAGTTGACTGGCGGAACATGGGAGAGGCCTTTGTCCTGCAGTGGACGTAGCGAGGATTATTATTATTATTATTATTATTATTATTATTATTATTATTATTGTTGTTGTTGTTGTTGTTGTTGTTGTTTTTATTATTAATATATTTCACGGTGCACTAAAAAAGACGCAAGCTACTGTCTCTCAACTTCCTATACTGTACAGCCACACGCGACGTGGTGTAGCGTCTCATGGCTATGACCGGCATCGAAGAGAGCGTTGTCAGCCGTCTCTTTGCAAAAGGAATACAATTCGTTCAATACCACGCCTAATTATGAAAGGTAAAGCAGTGTAGTATCGATTAGGTGGAGCCCAGGTGGCATATAAAAATTATTAAAAGAACGCAGGTGGCGAACTACCCTCCGCACTAAACTATTTCACAGGCTGACCCCATTGCCTCACGCCAGTAGGCGATGGTGGAAGAGTCACAGGTGGAGTTATTTGTAAATTCACATCAGAATGTAACATTGGCAGCACCAACAGCCAGAAAATAAATCCTGCAAATGTACACGCTTTCAAAAGTAGTTTTCTGGCAGTAACATATTTCTCATTCACGATGAGCAACTGTTTCAAATATGTAAAACAAGAAATCTAACCGGTGTCCCAAGCCTGATATTTTTATGATGGTTTGACTGTAGTAATAACAATAATATAGGTTTATTTTCCACCAGTAGAGAAGGTGAGAATAATCGACTATCCGCTTGACTAAGTCCTCAACCCCTATTTACATAAGGCAGTGGCGGTTGCGGCAACAGAACATCACAGCTGACAAAAGTACACAACACGTACATAACATAGCAAAATGAGGAGTTATAAAATTTTCGAACCCACTACAAATTATTGCCATGACAAAAACAAAAACACACACATACACACTGTACAGTAAACATATATAGAAATGTAAATAAAATGTCACAGCTCATAAACCACAAATACACAAAACATAATATTTAGGTGCAGCGGTGACCGCATCTTTATAACCTGAGTTTTTGTTTATTGTTTTCATAATTTTCGCTACAAACTGATGATCAATATTGTTAGGAGCGCTAATAAGATATTGGCATAGTCGAGAAAGGGTGATATGTGCTATGTTAACACCTGATGAATATAACCTGTTTAATTGTAACCGTAGCTGATCAGTACTTTTTTATTGTCGATAGTTAGTTGTTCTACGAGGAAGCATCCAAGTTGGCTGATGGCTAGGTTGTCTTCCCTAAGTGGTTTGTCACAACCTAGGGAAGACAACCTAGTAGCAAAAAATTATTCTTCGCGAGTGCAACCAATAACAAACAGGAAAAACTTATTGTAATATTTTGAATTACCTATAGGTTAAAATATGAAGCAAAATGTCACACACACGTAAAAGAGTCTACTCATGTTACTAAGGATCTGGCGGCAATGTTGTAAAATCTCTTTGCACTGCATGAAATTATTCAAGAATAAATAAAAATGAGACTTGGCTTTGGCAATTTTTTCGAGCACTCGTCACTAGGTAGTGTCACACGCAAATATTCTGTCTCGTTTCACGGAAGAACATCCCATCATTGACCTCAAATATACGCCTGTTGTGTAACGTTGGACAAGTGAGGAATGTATAGTTTGTTTTCTTCCTACAGATAACACAATATATTCGAGTATTACGTTTTAAAGCCAAGTTACAATTATTAGAGAGGCAGTGGCCTAGACATCCGCAAATTGTACCACCTTGGCCTCCTTAACGTGCTTCTACATCTAAGCACACAAGTCTTCTCCATTTTGCCTCGGTCGATAAACGCTTACCAAAGTGAACAAACAGCATATGCTCTTCATTAGTGCTGTAATATCTAAATAGAATAACACTTCATTCAGTGGTTAGGTGACTAAAGCAATATTATACTTTTCCTGATTTTGGTTCAACACTCGCATGGCCCACCCGTGGCTGGAGAAATGGTGCGTTCCATTGCATGGCGCTTCTTTTCTCTGTATTCCCTGTCTGGGCACGTCACATTTTAAACGTAAAACCTATATCAAGCATTGAAAAGCATTTGTCTGTTCAAAAACACGGAAGTTGTAAAGCAGAAAATCAGCACAGGCTTAGAGAAATAGAACATTTTACCAGACAGAAGATAGTCTGAGAGAGCAAAAGGTGCGTTTAAATGTTGGATCATCACCTAAGTTTGCAAGCACTTAATATTTTTAGTATAACCAAGCCATTTTTTAACACAAAAGTGTTTGGCCGGTGCAACCGAGACTTCTATAACATATATTCGTCACGGAGGGGTCGTCGAAAGTTTCACACGATCAGAAGACAAAAAAAAATTTCGCCATAGGTAGTCGAACCCGGGACCTCAAGGTCAGCGGCAATAGGTGTTGAGCACGCTATCTAATGTGCCTTGGTCTTTTTTTCTTTATTGTTATTGCGCCATGCTTACAGGATTCGAAATGGTTCGAACCCTTTCAAAATATGTGTTTATATCTACCAAAGTTCTATCAGTCTTCTCAGTAAAGTGTAGTAATGCATCATGACCATGGCATCCGTGATTAGTACCTTCAATACGTCGTTTCTAATCGTCCGTTTCATTCGGCGCGTTGAGTGAAATTTTGTCAACGCCAGACACAGCCACAGGTGGCAATTTCACCACAAACCTCGGTGCCGCTCCTAGCAATCACCCATGCCAAAGATACATCTGCACCACATAGAGAAACGCATTTGCTTCGTCTCGATATATTAACTCTGCGTTCGCCACTTACGCTCGCCCGCGAAGAATCCTGGCCTTCCAACAGACAAGACACAACGCGACTAGCATTTCCCTCTGGTAGAGCCATGGCGTTACATAGCTCCTCAGCGCAAGTTCATCGTCCAATCAGTCACGTTCTTTTGGCTGTCGCATAGTTTTTTTCTGGTTCTGCACTCGCCTATGGCCACAAGAATTTGTTTAATCATTATTGATGGATGTTAGTCATAGGTTGAAGATGTATGACTTCGCGTTAACATGAATGCATTTAAGTGAAGTGGTGTCACAGCTATCCAACACCAATGAACATGGCGCAAGCTTTCTTATATCAATGTACAGTAAGCTACTTCTGTAAGCACACGTTTTACTTTCGTGTTTTACCGATTTTTATGACGAAAGGATCAACCATGTTCTTTTTTTCTTCTTGAGTAAATATTGATGGTGCGCAATGCGTTCGTAAAATCGGAGTGGTGGTTCGTGCGAAAAAAAGAGACGTAGTGGGCACCCGCTGAAAGTAGTGAAAAAGAATCGATGTTCTCAACGTTGATAAAAAAAAGAGGGCTGAGCTTCTCCGAACTTCTTTCACAACCTCCAGCAAGCAGTGGGAAATGAAGCGGAAATAAGAAGACTCTCTTCTTTTTTTATTCAATACGCACAGCTCACAATTGAACAAATGGCTCCAACATAGAGCAACATCTATCTACTGAAAGATTCTTCGGTGTTTGGTAGGCAGCAGTAGTTGGTAACCAAGAGATGGTGATATTTGAGATGGGGATATTTGCTTCCACGTGTATTATGTTTCTGTATATTTTCTGCATAAAAGGTTACTAATGCAAAGTGATATAAAAAAAACCAGGCCAAGCCAGTGGCTTGAGCAGAGAATGCGATGGGGATCGGAAAGGCGGTATGCTCAAATTCCAGGACCCGAAAGTGATGAAACTTTCTGATGTGCTTGAGCCCTCGGAACAATCGACAACTACTGTGAACGAATAAAGGCAACCATTACGCTTCTTTATAAGAACATTGTGTGAACGTTCTTAGAAAATGAGACAGCTTCAATGGCTCGCATTCCTCGTTTCTCTGTGTGAGTGTATTGTGAATTGATTTTCGAACACTGACAAGAAATTTAGTAGAGAAATCTTTATTGCCTCACGTGTATCTTTTGAATCTACGCAGATTGGTCTGAGAGAACGTGTTCTCTCTATCCGGCAGACCGGGTTGACCCCATATGAAAGCTGGAGGCCATGTTGATCCATTTCGACGCCAGGCCGTGCTGCGCAGTGGCGTAGCCAGAAAATGGCATACCACCCCCCCCCCCCCCACACACACCTCTCTTTTTTTTTGCTCACCGTGGCACACAAAAAAGAAGTTACCACTTCAAGGAGGTCCCCCCCCCTTTCTCTTTGTGCAGCAGTGACTCTATTCTCGTCATTGGGAGTTACTTTTTGTTATTCTAAGAGAATTTTCAAATACGCACAATTTTCAAACCTTTTATGTAGAGAAGACACAGCTGCTTAACTACATCAAAAGTGATCACGGGATACATGCTCTTCTTAGGTAGCCGACATGGGTAATAGCGAAGTGACCTGCCATTTTTTTTTTGCTCTTAGAACTTTTTCACGGGGGGGGGGCGAGGTTGAAAACTTGCCACTTAGCCCAGCTTGAAGAGAGAGGAAGTCAACTAGTAGCGCTGGAGAGACGATGGCGAAGTAGGCCACTGTGTTTTTCTGGGGCCCTTAACTCCATCTTAGACGCCCTGACAGCAACAAAAGTTGGGTGCTGCAAGAAGCACTCCAAGGCGTACACAAAATGTGCCAACAGTGTTCTTTTATGAATTTCTGTGAACCCGCCTCAAGACGTATGACGGCGAGACGGGAAGCTATGTAAATGAGCGTGAGCGGGAACACGAGCTTTCACTAAAGGATAGAGATGGGGCGAACCTGTAGATGCACTATAATTTTCGTAAGCTTGAGCCATTCCTGAATAAGATTCTGGTTTTCGGCAAAATAAGGGTAAACCACGGCTCGAGAAGTGTTGGAGGCAATAAATATAAAAGCATGAAGTCTGTTTTTTTTCGCATCAGTGATTCGTCGGTGTCTCTTTCGCAAGGCAAAAGCAAGTTCTTCTATACCAGGTTCTGATTAGGGTGGTTTGCACTTGATGTGTGTCCGGCTTCACTGCCTATAAATTTTCCTGCAGGATGTGATGAATGAACAATCGAAAACTTGCGCATTCTTGACTCATTCCCTGACTATTTCGTCGCGCAAAACAGCGCTACCTTCGCGTCTTCTACAAGAACAGAAACCGCCAAGCCCAGAAAAAAGTACCACTATAGCTACGGTCATTTACGGCGTGAACTGTTGGAACCAAAGCTGCACACCGTTGCTTCTATAGATAGCTCTGGGACCAACTGCTCGTGCAACACGGGCAACATAGTATCTGCGTCATTGCGCTGTTAAGCGAGATGTGAAATTGGCTGAGTGTTTTTTTGCTTTTGTTTGTGACCGTCTAGACAATGACACATACGCACACAGAGCCTCTCATTACCAAGGGTAGCCAAGTTTCGCAATACAATGTTTGTATGCTGCATTTATTAGAGCATGTGCCCATTTAAGGCGCGGAATTGCAAACAAAAAGTGCCTCCAATGTTTCCCACGATGCTAGCTAACTTTGGTGAACTCCATAGTGGCGGTGTGCTGCTCGCTAATGAGCCCACTTTTTACAGTTGCTTGTTTGGCTTCTCTACTGCAATTTTGGATTTGCTGTCAGAACACCCGGGTTGTTTTTGAAATGCATTGGTGAACTTGCACTGTCGAAGTGGCGCAACACACAAGGCTTTTAGTGAATCAGCGAGCTCGCTGCCCGAGGGATTTTCTATAATTATATCTTATATTGCTACAGTGACATACCTGGTGGCGTGGTTTTGTTTCGGCTAAAAAGAAGGTCGAAAGCGCACCGACATTCCCGTTGTCTTGAATCTTTACTCACATTTTTGCGGGTAAATTTTCTTTCCCGTGGTTCTTTTCTGATGAAGTTGAACAGCTTAATAGACGCGTTAAAACAGATTGAAACACAGTAAAGACGCCGCGAGGGTGCTCCACGGGAGCTTGCACATTGAGCTTTTTCGCCATTAGTTTTCAGACTGAAGAAAAAGTAAAAAAAATTACAGCATATGGGCACGTAGTGAATGATGATGACTGGGGCGAAGCTTCGAACGGTTTTATCGACAAACCATGAATAATCCGCTGGCAGCGCCTGTATGTCACATGTATGTATGTATGTATGTATGTATGTATGTATGTATGTATGTATGTATGTATGTATGTATGTATGTATGTATGTATGTATGTATGTATGTATGTATGTATGTATGTATGTATGTATGTATACAGTATACTATAGTAATGGGCGACTTTAATGCAAAGGTAGGGAAGAAGCAGGCTGGAGACCAGGCAGTAGGCGATTATGGCATCGGCACTAGAAACGCCAGAGGAGAGATACTAGTAGAATTCGCAGAACGCAATAATCTGCGTATTTTGAATACCTTCTACCGAAAACGAGAAAACCACAAGTGGACATGGAGGAGCCCTAATGGCGTAAATAAAAACGAAATAGACTTTATAATGACTGCACACCCAGGAGTCGTGCAGGATGTGGAAGTGGTTGGCAAGGTAAGATGCAGTGACCATAGAATGGTACGGGCTCGAATCCGCCTAGACTTGAAGAAGGAACGACAGAAACTGATACGCAAGAAGCAAATCAATGAGCTAGCACTGAGAGGGAAAGTACAGGAATTCAGAGTGTCACTACAGAACAGGTACTCTGCTCTTAGCGAGGAAACCAACCTTAGCGTAGATACAATGAACGATAATCTGACGAGTATCATCACGGAGTGTGCAGTGGAAGTTGGAGGCAGGGTAGCTAGACAGGACACCGGCAAGCTTTCCCAGGAAACGAAGAACCTAATTAAGAAGCGTCAAATCATGAAAGTGTCAAGTACAACAGACAAAAAAGAACTGGCAGAGCTTTCGAAGCTGACTAATAGACGTAAATTATGCGATGTAAGAAGGTATAACATGGAGAGAATTGAGCACGCTCTGAAAAACGGAGGAAGCGTCAAAGCAGTGAAGAGGAAACTTGGGATAGGCAAAAGGTGGATGTATGCACTAAGGGACAAAGAAGGCAAATTAACTACCAATATGGATAGGATAGTTAAAATAGCGGAGGAGTTTTACAGAGATCTGTACAGTAGCCGAGACAACCACGACCTTAATACTATAACAACTAGCAGTAATCCAGACGACACCCCACCCGTAATGATAGAAGAAGTCAGAAAAGCTTTGGAGAGCATGCACAGAGGCAAAGCTGCTGGTGAGGATCAAGTAACATCAGATCTGCTGAAAGATGGAGGACAGATTGTGTTAGAAAAACTAGCCACTCTATTTACGAGGTGTCTCCTGACGGGAAAAGTACCAGAGTCTTGGAAGAACGCTAGCATCATCTTAATACATAAGAAAGGAGATGACAAGGACTTGAAGAATTACAGGCCGATCAGCTTGCTCTCTGTAGTATACAAGCTATTTACAAAGGTAATTGCTAGCAGAGTAAAGAAAACATTAGAATTCAATCAACCAAAGGAACAAGCAGGATTTAGAACAGGCTACTCAACAATTGACCACATTCATACTATCAATCAGGTAATAGAGAAATGCTCAGAGTATAACCAACCACTATACATAGCCTTCATAGATTACGAGAAGGCGTTTGATTCAGTAGAAATATCAGCCGTCATGCAGACACTGCGGAATCAGGGCGTAGATGAAATATATATAAACATTCTGGAAGAAATCTACAGGGGATCAACTGCTACCATACTGCTTCATAAAAAAAGCAACAGAATACCAATAAAGAAGGGTGTAAGGCAGGGGGACACAATCTCCTCAATGCTATTCACTGCGTGCTTACAGGACGTTTTCAGGAGCCTAGAATGGGAACAGTTAGGGATAAGAGTTAATGGAGAGTACCTCAGTAACCTGCGCTTCGCCGATGACATTGCATTGCTGAGTAACTCCGGGGACGAATTGCAACTCATGATTACGGAGTTAGACAAGGAGAGCAGAAAGGTGGGTCTTAAAATTAATCTGCAGAAAACGAAAGTAATGTACAACAACCTCGGAAAGAAGCAGCGCTTTGCGATAGGTAATAATGCACTTGAAGTTGTAAAAGACTATGTCTACTTAGGGCAGGTAATAACCGCAGAGCCTAACCACGAGATTGAAGTAACTAGAAGAATAAGAATGGGGTGGAGCACATTTGGCAGGCACTCTCAAATTATGACAGGTAGATTGCCACTGTCCCTCAAGAGGAAGGTATATAACAGCTGTATCTTGCCGGTACTTAGCTACGGAGCAGAAACCTGGAGACTCACAAAGAGGGTTCAACTTAAATTGAGGACGACGCAGCGAGCAATGGAAAGAAAAATGGTAGGTGTAACCTTAAGAGACAAAAAGAGAGCAGAGTGGATTAGGGGACAAACGGGAGTTAAGGATATCATAGCTGCAATAAAGAAGAGTAAATGGACATGGGCCGGGCATGTAGCACGTAGACAGGATAACCGCTGGTCATTAAGGGTCACCAACTGGATTCCCAGAGAAGGGAAGCGAGGTAGGGGGAGACAGAAGGTTAGGTGGGCAGATGAGATTAAGAAGTTTGCGGGTATAAATTGGCAACAGCAAGCACAGGACCGGGTTAACTGGCGGAACATTGGAGAGGCCTTTGTCCTGCAGTGGACGTAGACAGGCTGATGATGATGATGATGATGATGATGATGTATGTATGTATGTATGTATGTATGTATGCATGTATGTATGTCAATTGTCCATCAGTCCGCTCGTTCGTCTAGTGAACACTCCAAGTACCGCCATCTCGCATCTTTTCATCATATATTCATCATACATAAGTACTGCCATCCAGCGGACATTCCAAGAACTCAAACGACAGGTGGCTAGTACTCACGAGAGATGGGATGCGGGCTTGTCGGTAGCTCATATTTAGTTAGTTTCCTTGTAGTGCACGTCAAAAAACATAGCGCTCTGTCGGTTTACATGCGGTACAAAAAAGCATACTTCAGATGGCTTCTTCTTACAAAAGACGCACGGTCCACGCCTTAAGGTGCTGCATCCCTGAAAAAAAGAACCATTAGATACATTATCACTATGCATAAACAAACGTTGATGTCACATTTCCCACTATTTGCAGAGAGAAAGAAAAAGAACTTGATAGAAAGGAATAAAAAAGAAATTTACGTCGAGAAAAAGCTCGAAGCAGTGGGATGAGACACAGGAACACAAAAACTAACGTCAGTGTATAACCCCTCGGCTAACGCGACACGCTAGTAGAGCATAGCCTTGCTCTGTATAAAGAATAGAGCAAGAAGGCAAGGGAGAGTGGAAAATTGGCGGGAATGAGGAAGAGGTAAGAGTAGGGAGGAAAGCAAGTGAAACCAAACATCTTTGAGTGAAACCAAGGAGGTTTAAGTGAAACCAAAGAGAAAAAGGAAGAGGTTAACGAAGATAAAAGGTGAGAGAAGGACTATCAAACAATGGTGACTGGGAAAAAAGACTTAAAACGAAAGAGACAAAGAAAGACTTCAGTAAAGAACACAAAAGCGAAAGCTGAAATAAAAATAATAAACTAGACTAAGGAAGAAAAATGAAAAAAAGCAAATGGACACACACACAAAAGAATTGGCAGATCCAACGTGAAGTGGGAATAGATGATATGCGAAGCACGAATGAGAAATGTATATGCCACTTTAAGATCAGCACAACGTTACGAGGTGGAGGTAAATGATGCCGTACATGACTTCCGAGGTCGTTATATATATGTATATATATATATATATATATATATATATATATATATATATATATATATATATATATATGCGTCCCGCCGGCAGGGTTAAGGGAGCACGACAACGAGACTACGTTGATTGGTCGACCGTACTACAGGACAGGAGGGCAAAATACCCACACGGTAACAGCGCTGGTATACTAGTCGTCACTATACCATCGTAGTGGCTTCATGCTTGTCGTCGACGTACACGTAAATATTATGCACCTTAAGACGTTCACTCCATCACCAGAAGTAACTCCATGAATGTTCACCAACCGTTTTTTTGTTTCCTCACTATAAATTAGCTGCCAGTGATCTGTTGCCGCGCGGTGATGGTCTAGTGGATAAAGTACTCGGCTGCTGACCCGCAGGTCGCGGGATCGAATTCCGGCTGTAGCGGCTGCATTTCCAATGTAGGCGGAAATATTGTAGGCCAGTGTGCTCAGATTTGGATGCACGTTAAAGAACCCCAGGTTGTCAAAATTTCCAGAGCCCTCCACTACAGCGTCTCTCATAAACATATGGTGGTTTTAGGACAATACACCCCACATAACAATCATCAATTGATCTGGTTATACGGCAGAGCAGTAAGCCGTCTTACAGATTACGGCTCTTTCATTCAGGAACGCTCGTGATAGAACGAAGAATTCCTATTTTAAAACCTAAATATTTCTTATTTTTGGCACTTGTCCTTACATATGCAGACAGAATTTCTCTCATAATTCTCTCCACATTAATTTAAATATGCGTGCATATTTTCACACACACACACATTTGTGAATGCAAGTGAGTAACGTGGCTGAGACTATGGATATCAAGAATAGACCTTCTGGCCTTCTGCAACAGCGGTATGATATTTTTGAATCGTGCATTGGAAGTAAATCATAAGTGCAGTGTTCTGAGTCGCCACCAGCAGGTAAATAGCAGATGCTTCTTCAAAATATCAACGCAATCTTAAGCGTTAGGCTTGTGATCTGCATGCGCCCGTAGTGATCTCAGCAGGCGAAGGCGCATTTTCACTACAAGTAATCGAGCCTCGTTGGTGAATTTAACAATTTGCTAAATTTTCTGCAAGATAGCAAACATTTCCTTGTTCCTTTTCACGCAAAGTGATTGCTGAAAATTCTCCGAAACGGGTAAAAATGCCGCCGGCATCTTTTCACACGGGGAAGTCGAGTAAGTGCACCGCAGTCAGGTGGGGATTTCACGTAAATGTTGCGTAATTGGGTATGAGTTGGAAGTGCCTAAAAGTTATTTCATCCTTATTATTATCGTTCATAGAATGAAAGAAAAGCATTGTCTTTAACATTTATCGAAAGTGAAGTCCAGACGCCCTTGACCGAATTAAGTCCCTATACTTGATTTCATACATCAGGTGCAATGCTGTGGATGCTAGCGAGACTTCCTGTGATGAATGCGTTCACCCCAAAAAAAATAGTCCGGTGGTTTTTCCATTTGAGGCATGCTTCTATTTCATTCTTTTTCTTAGTAATACCTAAACATGCTTTGGTAGCCGGAGATAAAAACGCCCCGTTATGCGGCCGTTTTTAGGTTGTTCTGGATCACTTAGCGTGTCGTTGTTCTCACCTGTTGATGTTTTATACTTCGAATTTTGTGACGTTGTCTGAGCTCGTTAGTGCTTGTGTCGCACGAGCCTTTACAACGATGAAAGCAAAGCACGAGACGTGCGTAGTCACACACCATGCTGACCGAACTTCTTGTACAGCCTTCACAGCATCGCACCTAATCTTTAAAACGGAGTATAGTAACCTTTATCTACAAAAAGACGTTGACGGCGAGCCCGAGATATCAAAGAAGGAGAAGAAAAAAATGGCAGCATATCCACGGAGTGAATGAATGAGAGTTGGGCGAAGCATTCGTCCATCCATTCGTTCTTGCTACCGTCCGTCCATGCGTCCATCTGTGTGACCATCCATGCGTCCATCCGCCCATCCGTGCGTGCGTCTGTTCGTGCGCCTGTTCGTGCGTCCATCCCTACGTTCGTCCATGCATCCGCCCCTGCGTCCGTTCAGGCGTCCATTCATGCGTCTGTCTGTGTGTCCGTTCGTCCATCTATTCAACACTCCAAGTACCACCATTTCGCATCTTTTCATCATATATTCCCCATATAGAAGCACCGCCATCCAGCGGACATTCCATGGAGTAAACTAGAGGTGGCAGACGCACACTTTCTTATGGCTTGCACTTCGGGTCTACTTCCCACTTTTAACCATCTCGAGCTCATTGT
The DNA here is from genome assembly GCA_013436015.1 of Rhipicephalus annulatus. Lineage (NCBI taxonomy): Eukaryota > Metazoa > Arthropoda > Arachnida > Ixodida > Ixodidae > Rhipicephalus > Rhipicephalus annulatus. The sequence continues at coordinate 582,587 of WOVY01009848.1, forward strand.
ATATACTAGTTCACTGTATGCATTGCACTGCGGCCCAGCACTCACTAAACCTTTCTGAAACCAAGGAGGTTACCCCAGCGAGTATAACGTAGCAACCTTTTCCTGTCAGATAGTGCTCAATGTACATGCCAATGGCTGATAATGGGAAATGAGAGACAGGAGAATTCGGCTTTTAGTTTCTTATGGCTTGCGCTTCGTTTCTACTTCCCACCTTTAACCTCCTTGAGTTCATGGTTCACTAGTTCATTGTATTCATGGCACTGCGGCTCAACGGTCGCTAAACCTTTCTAAAACTCAAGAGGTTACATCCAGCGAGTTTAACGTAGCAACCCTTTCTTGTCAGATAATGCTCAATGTACATCAATGGCTGCTAATGGGGAATGAGACACAGGAGTATTCGCCTTTTAGATAACGCGCACGCCGTATACTTTTAATTGTTCAACAAAGCACATGAGAAATCTCCCACCGGCGCCACCTTGCAGGTCAATATGTAACACTGGTTACACACTACGACTACGACTATGAGGTACGAACGGGTGCCACTTCAAGGAGCTTCACCGCTAAAGGAATTTGTGGAAGTGCGCCTGCAGACTATCTTAAAGGACCCCCGTAGGTGACATAGCATTTGGTCTGAGAATATTGCACAAAATTTTATAACGATTTCCGTCACAGCAATAGTGGCGCGTGCCTTGAAAGCCACTGAATCAGAGCCTTATGCATTATATCCCAAATCAGAGTTAGTGATAACTTTAGGTAGGCAATGGTGTCAAGTCATCTGCATGTCATCTCTTTTGTGCCACATCACCTACTTCTCCAGTACTTGCTCCCTGCCGTTCAGGAACGCCGTACGCTCTGGTGAGGGAAGTAGTGACCTTAAGTAGGAAAAAAATCACAGCATATAGACCCCTTGCAAAAACTACAACACTGGGCGGCGGCGTCCATGGTAAAGAAAGAAAAGACAACAAAAAGCGTGCGTCCGCCGGGCTCCGTTCTTGTCTATCCCGCCTTCTTCATGACAGTGGCGTACCCTGCGATTGTTTTCTGCATGACCAGGTGAGAAAGTGAACTTTTTCCCCTCTGCCTCTAAATGGAGTTTAACGTGCAGAATTCAAAAATATATTAAAGAGATGCCACAGTGGAGAGCTCCGCAAATGTCGACCACCTGTTGTTCTTGAACATGCACTAACTAAGTAGACGGGCTTCTAACAGTTTCGCCTGCATCGAAAATGTAGCCGCCGCAGCCTGGATTTAGTCCTGCGAGCTTCGGGTTTGCAGTCGATAGCAACAACCACTAACCACAGCGGGCTGAGCGGTCTTTTGTCGCAGGTATTCTGTTGCCATGAGCCTAGGAAGCTTCATTTGGGGGCGCTGCCATCTCTGTTCGAAGCAAGAGATGGGCGTTTTCAATTTTTGAAGCTCTGAGAGAGCTGCTCGTAGCTCCATCCGTTTGGCGTGGCAACTCTCCACTTCTGGTAATCCTAGTGTCTGCATAACAGTACGTGGCCAGGCGCCACGATATTTGGTAGTGACAATGCAGCTGCGTCAGCTCCAGTATCCTGCCCGATTTACACTGCGAGGGCACAGCGTCGTCGTGCGGACCCCATTTGCAGTACAGAAAGCTCTCCCATGGAAGTACGGCATGCAGAGATTCGAAACCAGTAAGAATTTCGAAGATTAGCAAACTGAAAAGTCGCGTTGGTTCGTGTGTCACCTCATGGACATGCAGTGTACTTTTTGAAGATTTGGAAAAGGGAAACCTTTGGCGCAGTGAACACATGAAATCTTTACTTGCAGTAGGCGATTGCAAGGTTTCCGGAAGGAATACAGGCATTTATCACTAACTATATTTGAGGAGCCACGTAACCAATACCGTGGGTGTATTCCTATACCTGTTTATTGGTGGAGACGAAGATATTGTATGCCTGCGACTCACCCATCACATATTGTGAATCGCTGTATCGTACGTAACGCCAGCTGCAACCTAGAGCGCCTTAGAGGGGATGGTGCGTTGCTTTTACAGCTATGCGCAACCTAGGGTTGATTCGTGGTATGTTGGTCAACTAGTCACATCAGACGTATGAATCTCTTTGAGGCGAAGATGGGCATTCTACTTCTCTCAACCTGGACGCCTCGCACCCAGACCTCGTTCGACGAGGTCTCGCTTGGCTGAACCGACGCTAGCGGTGCTCGATCATCAGTCTTGGTGACAATTGGACGTATCTAGGTAATTATATAGAAATAGGCTGCAGTAGATGTAGAGGGTCCTGTTCCTCGATAACAAAGAAGCTTATATATGACACCTGTGAAAAAGCAAGGTGCTGCATTGTTCGCAGGCGAAAGTAAGGTAAGTGTGAGGAAAACAAAAGCAATGTAGCATTCACATTCTCAAGAAATACGTACCAATGAAGACACCCTGCTCACCCGTCTTTATTTCTGTTACCGCTATCCAAATATCAGTGGATTTTCGGCTGAACCTGAATGTCTTTTATAAAGTCCCACCCATATATATCTCTTCTTATTACTTTTATAGCGATTGCTGTATGAGATTGCAAGAACAGCTATTTCTTCCACCGCGGCCGCCGCCGTTGTCCGTGAACGCTTCTGCTCGAAATAAGAAAAAAATGAAAAAAATAACAAAAGGCACGTACGAATAAACAGGGTTAGAACATTGCTTCTCTCCGTAGCAGCCCAGTATTCTACCGCATGGCCATGGTGGCGATCGAAAGCTCAATGTAAAGCATCATATACGGGCGTATTCTGTGAAATGAACCACATTACCATTTCTAATAAAACGTAGCAAAGAGTGAAGTGAGAATAAGTATCGCGCAATGCGAAATCTGTAACCAGGCTTCGCATAATGTCAACTGCTTGAGTAGTGGGTCGTTGAATCATATCGACCCACAACAATGTGCTCAGCCAAAATGTTTCATCCTCATCAGCCACCGCTTAAACAAAGTGCGCATCACCTTCAACAGCCGGACTCTATGTCCGCAGCAGGACAGAGGCATCTCTAATGTTTCGCTAGTTACCTCGGTTCTGTGCTTGCTGCTGCCACGTTATACCCGCTTACTTCCTAACCTCATTAGCCAACCTAACTGCCTGTCTTCCCCTAACCCGCTCGTCCCCTCTAGAAACCCAGTCAGTTGCCCTTAATGTCTAGCCGTTATACTGCCTGCGCACTACATGCCCAGACCATGTAAATTTCTTCTTGACTTCAACTATGATTTCCTTAAGGGCGGTTTCTTCCCAAACAAAATTGGATATAATTTTCACCACAGCAAGCGGGGGCTGTGCCTTGAAAGCAACTAAATGAGAACCTTATACATTTAATCTAATATATTAGTTAGTAATAAATTAGGGTAGGCATCCTCGTAACTTCATCTGCTTGTCATCTCTTTTGCGGAACGTCACCTGCCTCTCCGGTACTTGCTGCATCCAGTTCAGGAACGCCATATACTCTGGTGGAGGTGGGGGAGTAGTGTGAATAGGAAAAAAAATTCGCCCTGTGCCTGCATGTTTCACTGTAAATGTCGTCGAATGACGATAGCCATGCGTCCGGAGAAAGTGGATAAAGCAGTTATTTGATGTTGTGTGTGCGAAAAATCTGCGAATGGGATTCTGGAAGTGCCACGAAAAAGCATCTGTTCCACGCTACACCGCTTATATAAATACCACTGTGGCGTCTTCGGAAGCAACAACCAGCGCGAGAGGAAGAGATTACTGAGCACTGCCTGTGAAGTTCACAGCGCATAGTGGGAATCCGGCCAGTGTGGTGTTTTGACCTTTCACGAATTTCCATCCGCAACGAAAAACGCCGAGCTTCGTCGCCAAAAGATAAATGCTGAGAACAGAAAAAACCATCAGCCTAGTAAATACGCACGAGCAAGTAGACTTACTGCGTGTATCCAAGCGTGACGCCAACTACCGCACTTGCACGAAGCCGTCTATAGGCACCACTGTGCCATCTAAAGATGCGAAAACAATCAGTGTGAGAGTAAGATATTACTCAGCACTGTCTGTGACGATCACAACACAATGCGGCAATTGTGCCAGTGTGGTCGTCTCTTACTGCACAGATTTCCATCCACAAAGAAAAACGCCGAGCTATGCCGCCAATTATTATAATCGCAATTGGCAAGCAAAATTACGAACTCAGTTAAAGTGTACAAATAAATATAGTATTGCTTCTATTTAAGCGTGATGCCAGCTTTTCCGCTTTACAGAAACAATTTGCGTGAACTTTGCCTGTAGTTTGCTGCAAAAAATCATTGCCGTGCACTTTTTCAGACCGCTTTCCAATAGGATACATTACGACTCACGCGTGGGTTCACGCACCGCGCCCGTATAGTACAATCGTTACGGCGTACTATCGTGCTACGGCGATGCAAAGAGACCTGAACGGCGGGTAGGCATGGCTTTCGACTTAGTCGAGCTGCGACATGCCTTGACTGTCACTAGTCGAATCTGTGCTTTCGGCCGGCGTCAGTGTAACATTTTAAAATCTTTTCCTGGCTAGCCCTTTTGCACCACGTGTGTGTTCCGAGTGCCTGGCATGACTGGCAAATGATACAACATACGTTGCACGAGAGCAACTTGGAGCGAGATTCTAGCGCTGCCATCACGCCGGCTTACAGTATGGATTTTGTCCTGCCACAGCCAAGGCACGCCGCAGTTTGACCGAGGCGTAAGCAATGCTTTCCGCTGTTCGTGTTTCTTCAAATTGCAATAGCTTGATTTGTGGTGTTTAACGTCCCAAAACCACGATATTATTATGATAGACGCCGTTGTGGAGGACTCCGGAAATTTCGACCAGCTGGCGTTCTTTACCCTGCACCCAAATATGACCACATGGGCCTACATCATTTTCGCCTCCATCGGAAATGCAGCCGCTGCAGCCGCGATTCTATAGCGCAACCTTCGGGTTAGCAACTGAGTACCTTAGTCAAGAAGTGAACCACCGCGGCGGGGAAAATTGTAATAGTGCGTACCTAATAAAGTCTCTTCGCAGTCTGGAATAAACATGCAGCTGACATTCCGAACTGTCGAGGAAGGGTTCCTCGACGTTTGAAACAAAATAAGCACAAAATTTCAGGAGATTGATTTGATTTGATTGATTGATTTGTGGGGTTTAACGTCCCAAAACCACCATATGATTATGAGAGACGCCGTAGTGGAGGGCTCCGGAAATTTTGACCACGTGGGGTTCTTTAACGTGCACCCAAATCTGAGTACACGGGCCTACAACATTTCCGCCTCCATCGGAAATGCAGCCGCCACAGCCGGGATTTCATCCCGCGACCTACGGGGCAGCAGCCGAGTACCTTAGCCACTAGACCACCATGGCGGGGCAAATTCCAGGAGAGGAAGAGCGCGAAACATGCTTACAGCCAGGCTCAAGCTGTAAACTTTCGCGTTTGACTTGCTGAAGGCCTGCTCGCGTGGCAGTGCAGGGTGTTGCTTCACCACGCTCGCAACAGATGGCACGACGTGCTTTTCAATATGACAGCAAGCACTCAGCTTGCTGTGTTCTGGTGCATTGTATAGTATATTTGGGCCAGAGGGTGCGAAAAAATGAGTGGAAAGAGCAGGCTAAGTACACCAATCCCACTTTTTTCTCAGTTTTCGCATCTTCTTTCGCGTAGATAACTATTTTGTTTTTACGATGGGTGTGAAATCAACAATTCTCGTCGCTTCTGTTTCTTTTCTGTTCAAAATTGATATTAAATGTCGACTTCATAACGTATTAACAATTATGTCATCTTTCTCGAACTTCATTCGCCTGTGGGGATAACGTTTTACTTCGCAGGTAAAGCTTTGAATACCAAACGGGTTCACGCGATGGTCAACTAGTCATCATACATCCTAAAAGTCCTGAGCGGCAGTTGGATACTTATGCATAAAACAAATGTATTAATATACCTTTCGACAGTATCGGTTCAAAAGAAAAACAGAACAATCTTCAATCAATGTCATCGTATTTTTTATACCGGCTAAGAAATTTCAGCCTAAGGAAAATGAAAATACTTACCAGTGCCTAATTAGGTGCTTCTTTATTGCCGCATTTGTTACTTTTTTGTTTTTTGGGGGTGGCTGCGTGGATATTGTTATAAAGATGAAGCACATCATCACGAGATATCTCAAAGGCGGAATGTACATTAGACCAACAATGAAAAGAAACAGAACAGTATAAGAACAGAACCTTCGTCCTCGTCTGTTTCCTTACAATTTAGCTCCGTCCTTTTTCTGCGCTGAACTAGCCGACTGCAAACGTAAAAAAAAAGCTGAAGCCTAGCAGTCAGTTCTCTTCGGGTATGAGAAGAGCCATGCAGACTTTTATGCAAAACAAAAACTGAAAAGACCAACTTTTCTAGAGTATACATAATATTCTTATTGGTGTTGAAATTGACTGGCTTTCTCGGGAACCGATACAAAGAGTAAATATTTTCTGATGTCATATTTTTGTTCACTAGTGAAAAAATTCTATCTTTCGAAATACTGGCTGTGCTGCCATAGTTTCAGAAACTCGCATTTTCAATGTGGCTGCAGTATCCATTCTGCGCGTTACCGCCTTCGATCACAGGGAGTGCTTCAAAAGGAGTGCTTTGACCTGCTGGGCTGTAACATATCTGCCCCCCATTATTACGCAGACTACTCATTGTAAAAAAAAAACGCTTGCCTGCTTCTTCCCTCATCCAGATGTGCGTTCCCAATGCGTATTTCCAATGGAACGTCTTCCTACCCTCCCGATTACTAATATATCAGTCTGAAGCCGATGCGCTGTAGAAGACGCAGTTGTTGCTACTGTTACGAGAGACTTTGCAATCGAAATCCACTAGGGCTCATGAGTAGCACGAAATCATTGTAATGAATGCAACTGTGTCGCTGTTGCTAACGTGTGACTTGATGCTTTATCTCATCCTTTGGTTTAGTTATGCATGAGATCTTCTCGCATACGCTCTCTACATGAAAAATTTCACGAGAGTTTAAACAAGTACGTCTGCAGTGCTCTTTGTTAGTTGCGCTATCGTTCGCATAGACCGTTGATTTTTCTGAGTTGTGCTTGGAATGGTCCAACAAAGAACAGCAAATACTTTCCAGTAAGAGCTGTAGTACGTAGAGACTTATACGCGAAACTGCACGAATACGCCCTATATGCTATCGCGTGCATAACCTGACATAAATTATAAGGCACCAGAGTTAATGCTGCAACGTTGCCGGGGAGAGAAAATATTTCAGCCTCTCGTCCGTATACCAGCCGACAGTTGGGAAGAAGACAAAAGAAACAAGATAAAAAGAAATCCAGGTAGTTTCATTGGTTCACAAAAATATGCGTTCCTCTCTATCAAGACAAAAAAGATGAGACAGTTTGGAAGTTAAAAAAGGTAAAATCGATGTAATGGAAATCAATATAATGCATGCAGCTAATGAGGAGCAAGTCGTGCTTCACCATAACATGAATGTCGTGATTTACATGCTAGCACCTCTCAGTTACGATTGTCATGAAGTCACGTCACGCACTACCAATTTTCGTGTTCATCAAGCTAGCGAAATGGCAGCGAACACCCAATGAGAATGGTGAACAAATAGGATTGTACAAGACCTGCATGTAACAATTTTGGTGTTACCGCCTGTCATGTATGCTGGCAACATGCCACACATTACCTATTTTGATTTATATTGAGCTAGAAAGGTTGACGCAAACGCTCCACAAGCGTTGCATGTATATGACATTTCACATGACATGCACCCCACGATGTACAGGTCCTGTCATGTCCTGCCACTCATTACTCAGTTGCCATGAGTGCAGCATGCCAGTAGTGGTGTACATGACATGTCGTGATTTCCATATTACCCCTTGCCACTTAAATCTTCATACATTCATGTCACGTAACATCAAATCAGGCGTATACCACGCAAGCGAAAGGGCCGTGAGCGCACCATGTGCGTTGAACCTAAATAATCTTGTACATGACACCTACATCACCATTTTGATATTACGCCCTTTTAGTTATGTTGGCCATGCAGAAACGTCTCATTATCACTGTTTTTGGATATATCACTTAAAGAAAGTGGCCTCAGGAGCACCACAGCCATGGCGTGTAAACCACACGGTTCATGACACGATAGTCATGAGTTTCAAATATGACAAGTTATCTATGCTCGTCATACTGCCATGGTATGCCAAGCCGATTCTCGTATAAAGTCTAATAAATATATATGTATACGTTACGGAGAGCATGAAATCATAGATAGATAGATAGATAGATAGATAGGTAGATAGATAGATAGATAGATAGATAGATAGATAGATAGATAGATGAGCTTAATGTTGTCTAAGTTCAATAAGAAATGCGTAGCATTTAATAGTAAATAGAGGACAAAGAACCCTATACAGATGGTCAGTCTAATGTGATATACCGCTGCACTATGAGTCTATAAGCCCCTCGATCAAGTCTTAGCCGCCATAAACGTAAACGCTCGAGGAGACTACGATGCAGGTCCGCCGCTAAATATAAACTGTTTCTTTTAACAGATAAATAACGTGCTTTAAAGCTAACATATGCTGCAACTGGGGCAATTACGCAACCTTAAAACACGAGAAACTGCTACATGTTCTGCCAACTGATTGGAGAAGAAAAGCGCGCAGCATCAGAGTGGTGTTTGTTTTTAGAATAATTTTTCGCGAAGACATTGCATGCCTACGTTTTTATAACAATATCTCACTGAAAGTGTGCTTAATACAGGAACGTGTGCGCTTTGTGATCTGGTATGCTTTTTGCACAACACGTTGCCCCTGGTATGTATGATGAAAGATAACTCAAGGCTCGCAAAAAACAGGAGCGCAGCCACAGCTCTTGCAATGCTTGGCCAAATGGGAATTAATAAGGAGCGTCTTTCTGTAAGCAGTGATGATGACGCACCTTGCATATTGACCAACGTATAGTTATTTATATCTGGTGGCAAAGTGGTATACCAACCCACACTCATGAGGCAGAAACTTCATTTTATGTTTCACATTATGTGTGGCTCGCTCGGAACAACTGACATGGTCGTTTCATAAAAATCAAGCGCGAATTGTTCCTAGTTTCTGACGCGACGTCAATACCGAAGCAACCTTGTATTTACTGGCCCACTTTCTTCGTGACTTTAAGGCAGTACGCAAGCAGAAACAATGACCATAATTTGCCTGGTGTTCACCTGGTTAATACCTTCCCCGCACTTTCCCACCCTGCGACTTTGCTGGCTCACGTCTTACAACATCTATCAAATGAATTCCGATACCGCCGTGCCTAAATAGGCCGCTAAATAAAAGTGAAAAATAGAATTGACTATCGAGTAATAAAATACCTGGAATAACAAGACAAATGATGCACTCAAACAGAAAATTAGAGGAAATGTGAGAAATATGATAATATTTCTAGTGCTCAGAATAAATACACAATTCGATGTCTCGGGGAGTATCTTAATTTGCTCTTGAAGCAATCCAAACAATTGTCCCTTGCTATTACAATACAAAAATTTTAAAAGAAGGCCCCGAATAAGCTTTCGAGATATGTTCATTCATCAAAGAAAGCTCGCTCATTGACTCAGTTTACAGGAAGTCCTACCATTGAGAGTTTTAATGAGTACTTTGCATCAGTGTTTAGATGACAACAGCATGTTTCCGAACAGTGAATCACTATTAGACAGCTAGGCCACCTATGTTTGACGTCAAAATTCCTGAAGAAGGTGTCCTAACGTTATAGATTATTTGAACATAAAAAAACTCTGGGTCTGGTTGCATCATAAATGAGTTTCTATAGCAATATCCAAAAAGAAATTCAAAATACTTCGCAATAATTTTTAGGTCTCCACGCATCCGTGATTCCTTTTCCATGGAGTGGAAGAAAAGTAAAGTTATTCCATTCGTAAAAGTGTCAGTACTGACAATGTAGCAAACTTTGGACCCGTTTTATTTACTAGCCCTTGTTTAAAGCTACTTGAACGTAGTCTCGAAACACCCATTATCCTGTACGAATTGATGTAACATACCTTCTAACTGCCAACATGTTTTTCGGCAAGGTTTTTCTACGACACTTCTGCTCATGAAATTAATCTATGATCTTTCGATAACTATTACCTCTTGTGCACAGCCGAATATGCTTTTCATGGACTTCGCAAAAGGCTTTGACGAATTGTCTCAGTGTAGTATGCTAAAAGAGTGACATGTTACGTTTAAAATTTCGACTATTACTAACTAGGTTTTACCCTATTTTTTATTCAAGTGAGCAATAAGTCAAAACGGGTGGATCTAAGTTTCCAGTTCATGCTGGAAAGTTGGAAGGACCGGAACAGAACGTTTTTGGCCCACTTTTAAAATAAATGATCTCTTAAATGAAGTAGGCGCTTCTATCATGCTCTTTGCAGATGATTGCATTATATGCAATAAAAAAGATGCAGTAGGCCATGAGATAAAAGTGTTTGAAAATTTACTGAAAATAATGCAAAGGTGTAAATAATGGCAAATGGTGCTAATTCATCTAAAAGTTGTAGTTATGAGAGTTTTTGTAAAGAAAATTTATAAAGGAATACGTAATATACCTAATGACCACAAAGTGAAAAAGGGGAAAGAAATATCTTAACGAAGAGCTGGAGAAGTTTGCCTGATTTTTTATTTGACATGCTACTCTAGGTGCCGGTTGATGACTAATAATATTACTGTTATAAACACTTAACACAGTCACATATACGCATAGCAGTCACAAAACACAAAACACATACAGTAACAATATTTACAACGTTTTGTTTGCACCTGTGGCCCGTAAAATTACCATTAGCACTTTTGTTGCGCGTAAAGCACGGGAGCTGTTCTGCCATGGGCTTAGAACATCGGTGAACTCGAAGTTTTGTCCCTTTGTTCATCTTCAGAGACTGTCTCTCTGATGTGCACATCTTGCACTCACAGAGGTCGTGACTGATGACTACTACGACGTTACAATGTACACACAATGGTGACTATCACAACACGATTTCTTTCTTGAAGTAATTCGCATATGCAAAGTTTAATCAGATTTGGTGTAAACATGTGTCATAGCACCTGTTGCAGTCTTGCTGCATGCGAAAGTAACACGACGGATCGATCTTGTACAGAGGCCTATTCTTGCGGCTAGGGTCTCTCCAGGGGGATTCTGTGAGGCGCCAAGCGTGTGCCGACACTAGTGTTGCAGCGTCTTGCCGGGAAAAAAGGTGTCAAGACAATTTGTGCCAAAGCGTCATAATCAGCTTCAGCAGAATCATCAGCTCGAACACTGCCTTTTATTCCGCAGTGGGCAGGTATCCACTGCAGAACAATGTGGTGATGGAGGTCGCAGGTTTCTTGCATAAGCATTTGATGTCCTTGTCGAGTTGGCCCTGCAGGGCGAGTTCGTTAAAGGGGTTGAACAACATAAGTATTTTGGCTTGATTTTACGCAGAATCTTCGCAAGAATCATGACTTAGAGTGTGTGTAGAAATGCTAACTAGACTTTTTAGAGTCTCAAGCATCATTTTTTGCTTGCAAGACAAAAAACAAAACGTTTAGCCTAAAAAAATTCTTAATAGGTCAATCTTAGAACCATGAAAATTGTCTGGGATCTTTCTTTTCTCATAGACATCTCAAAAATTGAGAAAAATTGAGCATCGAGCAATCTGTTTTAAATTCAATAGCTGCGTGGGGACCACTTCACCTTCTAAACTGTGTGCACTGGCAGGGGTACCCGTGGTGCAGACTCGGACTGAACACGAAAAACTTGAATTTTAAGCTGATTATTATTCACCACGGTCTTATAAATTATAATTACTCTATTGATATTCTTCGTAATCAAATTCTTACAATCACCATTCAATTTTATTTGTGCCCCAGATACACTGGCTGCTATAGGAGCCCGTCAATGCAGTTTACGAGATCTGATGGTAGCGCCAGAACACACAGCCTAGCGGGTAGGCGCAGCAAAGCCGAGTCTTCCAATGCGTAGCCTGACGAGTAGACGCAGCAAAACCAAACTTGCACGTGCATATAATTTCTTTTTGTAGTTGTGAGCAAGCGGTCACGGCTGATTGTGGAAGCGCAGGAAGCGTTCTTTGGAAATGTGCTAAAAAGGGCACTGACACTTCAGCATGTCACTGTGTTCAGCGAGCGTTCCATTTTCTTAGTATCCCTAGCGGTCGGTACCAACAGTGCTGAGCTGGCCTAAGAGCTTCGTCGCGCCCTCTGGTCCATTGTCTGGTGCCTATAAGCATAGCTTCTTCTCAGGAGCTATTATTGAAGGGTATTCTTTGACTGAAAAAGCCGTCTTATGCTCATCCGCAGAATAACTCCTAAGGCTAATAATAGCTGACATTCTCAATTCTGTCTACCAAAGATTGATTAGTCTATACATTATCTAGGTAATTCAATTTTATCATCTGCTTTCTTTTCTTGGTATACTTCGCTTTGTTCCTGTATCTGATCGCTCTGATTACACATTTTTGGTGTGTTCTGGTTCAAGAATTTCAGGCTTTTATGTATTTGTTCCCTACATCTGTATTATCTCTGTGTAGGACTGACACCATCTGTAAATAATAAAAAAATAAATAACATGGATACAATGAATGTGATTTGCCCTGCGCTTCGTTAGCTCTGGGTGACATTCAGATAACACACCAGTGTACTTTATTATGGGCTCGCGCTGAAAAAAATCAGATCGTACAAACTGTTGCACAGGACATGTATTTTATATACCCTAATCTTACCCGCAACTAGGACTCCTTAGCACCCGAATAAAGTTTGTTGATTGACGGACTTTGACCTTTGCAGAGCTCTCTTATACACTAACGGAAAGTAGCAGACAGTGTTCCTTTGAAAACAACAACAGCATCAACATAATGTTGCGCCATGATATGACCGCACATCTGTTGAATAGCTGAAGTGTTGATAATGGATCGAAGCAAGCTCTGTGCTTGACGGTTACGTGTTTATGCTGATGCTGGATCAAAAAGAAATACGCACGTGTGAAACACTTTCCTAGTGTTAGAGCACTATAGCAGCAACGTTGCGCCACAGGCGTATTTCTTGTAAACAATTCGGCAATTTGTAAAGAAGTTAAGAAGAATAAACGTGCCTATTTACCCAGGAAGGCACGGCATTCTATCATCCCGATGATCAAGAAACAAATAGATAATTAAATAAATGACACGACAGTAGCGTCTTGTAGGTGGAACATTAGCTAAATACACTAAATACCTACAAATACGTAGATAACCTAAATTCGTACAAATAAAACAAGGAACCTCCTTTAAAATGCGAAAACACAGGCTGTCGCCGAAGGTGAGTAACCTGTTCAATGGCAGGTTTACATTCGCATAACAGCGAGAAAGCTGTTGTGCAATAGCCAGATTTATTCAGTCCTTTGAAAACGTCTGCGACATTGCACTCTCTTTCAAGAAGTGTATGTGAGATTTCGATAGAGTAGAACGCAAACATGAAATAGCCATGCCTATTTCGACAAGCCTTGAGTGATCGGATCTGAAGTGCAGAATAGGTTTCATCGATCTTGGGAGATACAATCCGCAAACATGTGTGCTTCAAAATACAAACCTCAGGTGTGTGTGCTGTAGCCTACTGTCTTTTTCAGCTTCGATCATGACACTCTCTCACGCCAAGCCGTTTAACAATTTGCCGACCAATGGCGGGTAAAGTTGTAATTTGATTAATGAATAAATGACCAATAGTGACTATGTTCGTGATCAAGAAAAACTTATCGCACGTGGAACAAATGATAACCATATCTGCTGTGGTTGTGTTTCTCGATGCAGGACGGCCTGACTTATCCATTATTTTTAAAACATTACCTTCCTACAAACTTTCCTCCCCTGTGCCTCGCATATAATTGCATTGGCACCTCTGATACTGCGCACGCCGTATCTTACACAATGAGTAAATAAGTAAAAGTAAAAAAAAGAAGAAAGTTAGGTAAAAATAAAATAATGTAACACGTTATTTTATTGAAAACATAGTACTTCTTTACTAAGAAAAAGAAGTTTCAGACTGCTAAGAAATTTCTTTTTGGGTCATTTTGGCACGATGTATTGTATTGTCCCGGGAGCGAGTGGACGTGCGTCGTGTCGGCTCCGGTTAAACGAATGTTTCGCAGCGGACGTCATCTAGAAGCCCACAAGACTTTGGTACCCGCGTATTCAGCTTGTCATCAGGAATCGCCCGGCACCAAGTTCCAGGTGGGGACTTGAATTTTGACACCTTCACCGACGCATTTTTGTCAACTACGCTGGCGGGCGAGCTACGCCTAACATCTGCCAAGCCACCAGTAGCGCAGCTGCCAAAGACGCTGCTGCCTAGGCCGGCCGAGCTCTGTGGACACCAAGAAACGCCGGCAGGCGCGTTTGACGCGTCCGACTTTCTGAGAAGAAATGGAGGTCACTGTGGAGGGAGAACCCATTTCCCATGAGAGAGAGAGAGAGAGAGAGAAATTTTATTTCAAGCATAGAAAATTGTCGGGTGGGCCTCTCAGTCCAGAGCTCCAACAGCCGCTGCTGCGTCCCGCGCTCGCTGAACCAGCGCTGGCTGGCTACTCGGGCTTTTATCACGCAGCATGGCCTCCTTATCTTGTAGGGTAGGAATAGGAGAGGAGTTGGCAGGCAACCTGGCTGGCAGACGCTGATTTTCCAGCGTTACGTGAAATAACGTCGGTATTTCTCCACAGCCAGGGCATTTGTCAGGGTAAGAAGTGGGATGGAGGATGTGGAGGAAATAGAGGTTCGGAAACGTGTTCGCCTGCAGTTCACGCACCACAGTTGCATCTTCTCGTATGAGCGTGTGGTGTGGCGGAGGGTACCGAATGTGTTCTCGTCTATAGTAATCGAGAGTGTCTCGATATCCTAGAAGTTCCGTGTTTGTGTCTTCCTCATCTGGGTTGGACAGCTCTTCCTCCGGATCCCGGTTAGTGGGTGCTCCGGTAGCTGCATGAGCGCAGTCTTGACCGGGGAGAGAGGCGTGCCGAAGGGTCCAGACAAGTCGGAACTTGTGTGGCGTGTGTAATGTGGTGTTCAAAATTCGGTGTGTGTGCTGTGAGACAATACCTCGTGCGAAGGCACGGCAGGTATCCATTGAGTCTGTAAAGATTAGAATACCATCTGCGTGAGGAAGGTTTATGGCAGCGTGGGAAATCACCAGAGCGATGGCACACTTTTCGCCTTCAGATATGTTCTTTGTAGGTACGCTGACTGAGGCTACTACGTCGTGATCATTGTTCACGACTGCTCCAACTGTAAAACTGCGGGAGTGGTGTCTAGCGGCGTCGCAGTATAAGAGAGTGTTTGGAGGAAACTGATTGATGAGGCGCGTGAGGTTTATCACCTTTACCCGCCAGAATTGAGCGCTGCGCTCAGGGTGCATATTGCGTGGAAGTGGCGCGACTGTAATTCTTGCTCGAAAGTCAGTGGGTAGCTGTTTCCCTGGTGTGCTGTATCGACATCGATTCGGAGGGTACCCTAGCCTGACGAGTAGTCGCTTTCTCACTTGGGTGCTGCGGAGTATTTGTAGCTGACTATTACGTTGTGCCTCGGTTAGTTCCCTCAGGTTGTTGTGTACACCCATGGCTAGGAGACGGTTGGTGGATGCGTACGTAGGTAGAACAAGCACTGCCTTGACGGCTATACGGAGGAGAACGTCCAGTCTTCTCTCTTGTGCAAGCGTTGGGGTTTCATAAAGCACGTGGTAGGTGATGCGACTTACTATGCTGGCATTAACTATACGTAGACTGTTGATTGATATGTGGGGTTTAACGTCCCAAAACCACTATATGATTATGAGAGACGCATACGTAGAATGTTTTGTTCCTGAAGTCCACTCCTTCGGTTGGCGACGCGGCGGATCATATGCGTAATGTAAGAAACTTTCTGTTCTAATATTTTCATGGTGTGCGTTGCCTTGAGATCAGCTTGTATATGAAAGCCAAGGACGCTGAGTTTTTGTACTCAGGTAATTACATGGCCCTCTAAGGTGACTGTGATTTGCGGGCTGTTGTCGGGCTTTCGCTGGGGGACAACGAATGAGTAGAAGTTGCGGCCTATTTGCAGAGCACGTTGGACCATCTGCTCGTGCGTATGCTTGAACTGTATTTACTGCTTCTTGGAGGGCATCTTGTATTTGTCCGTGTGAGCCTTTGGTCACCCATATAGTGATGTCTTCCTCGTATAAAGCATGTTGCAGACATGAAATGGTGGCGAGTAGTGGCGGTAACTTAGCCATGCCGACGTTGAAGAGTGTCGGGGATAACACCGATCCTTGTGGCGTGCCTTTATCCGCGAGCTTAATGATAACACTGTGAAGGGAGCCTAATCCTATGGTTGCCGTCCTGTTTGTTAGGAATGCTTTCACATAGTCGTAAAGTCGTCGTCCGCAGCGTGTTGACGCGAAATTTTCCAGTATTACATCATGCGAGACGTTGTCAAACGCACCGTGGATGTCCAAGGCAAGCAGAGCTTTAGTTTGCGTAGAACTGAGCCTGTCCATTACTTCCCTTTTTTTACCGAGACAAGACGTCAACGAAATTGGTAGCAGGTTTCTAAGCTCTTGGTGTTAGCCGGACTTCGGAATTAGTGTTATTTCGGCATGTCTTCATTCCTTGGGTAACGTTCCTGATTTCCAGTGAGTGTTGTAAATATCTGTGACCTGTTCTAGATTTTTGTCGTTGATGTTTTGTATGAGAGAGTATTCGATGTTATATTTTCGTAGCGCTGCGTTGTGCTTGATATTCAGAAGGGTAGCTCAAACTTCGTGCACAGTGATATCAGCATCCACTGGTGTTGACTCTGTATATGGGTAGTTCTTATATTTTGGCTGAGGGCCAACAGCGATGTACTTTTCTTGAAGTGTCTGTAAGATGCTGTTCTCATCCCCAACCAGCTTGCGAAGAAGTGTTTGGATGGTACTGCTCGTCTAGGACTTGGTACTTTTCGGAGCAACAAGGGCTCTTAGTATGGCCCACGTGCGCGCAGTGCTTAGTGTTCCATTAAGTGACTTACAAAAAGTTGTGGCAATTGTTCCTCGTGAGCTCTGTGGCGTATTGTTCGGCTTGCAACGTGAGTTGAGCAATGCGAAGTTTAAGCTTGTGATTGTGTCTCTGCCTACGCCAGCGTTTTATGAGGCTTCTGCGCGCTTCCCACAGGTGTAGAATGTGCCTGTCGACATCTGGGATTGCGGTTGTACCGCTTATCCTCTTGGTCACTTTATCAAGGTCAGCTTGCAGGCACTGTAGCCATTCATTTAAAGGTCTCTCATTGTTGTCAGTCTGAGCGCGTTGTTTTCTAAATGTATTCCATTTAGTGAGACAGACCTTCCGCTCTGGAGCACGGGGGTTGAAGATGTGCAGTGTAGTGGAAATGATGCAATGATCACTACCTAACGTTTCATATAGATTTGACCAGTTATAATTGCTTAGTCCCCTTACAAACGTTAGGTAAGGGCACATATCTCTGGTGGCGTTGGTTCCAATTCTGGTTGGCTCTTGTGAATCTGTGAGCAGTGTAAATCTATGATTGCAGATGAGGCGTTCTAATTTGGTACGTTTACGCATGGCCGATAGGTATCCCCATGACGTGTGTGGGGCGTTAAAACCACCAACCACTACAACTTGATCTCCTAGCTTGCACGTTTCCGTTATAAGGTACCCGAAGTCTTGCCTCCTAGATTTAGGATAGCTGTAAATGTTTAGTATAAACAAGCTCTGCTGACTGCGTTTTTGAAGAATAATTTCAACAGCACATGTGGAATGAATGACGTCAGTATGTGTTCTATGGTTGTCAAGTGTTTGGATACGAGTATTGCGACAATGATTGATATGTGGGGTTGAACGTCCCAAAACCACCATATGATTATGAGAGACGCCGTAGTGGAGGGCTCCGGAAATTTAGACTACCTGGGGTTCTTTAACGTGCACTCAAATCTGAGCACACGGGCCTACAACATTTCCGCCTCCATCTAAAATGCAGCCGCCGCAGCCGGGATTCGATTCCACGACCTGCGGGTCAGCAGCCGAGTACCTTAGCCACTAGACCACCACGGCGGGGCCAGTATTGCGACAAGTGATGGTGTTTGTTAATCTGAGTATGTATGGAAGCCCGAGAGGGTAGGTGTGCAGCGCATCTCTTGCAGAGCCATAAATCCGGAGGGTGCGCGAAAGTGGCAGTGTACTGTTGCAGGGAGCTCCTCTTTCGTCGAAAAACCTGCAGTTCCACTGCCGTATGGTGAAGGCAGGACTAGGGGAGCCCATCTTGCTCTTTTTGGACTGTGTCCTTAGTTAAGAGTGATGGGCAGATGTAGGGGTGGGGTCGTTTGGTCAGACTTTCGGGGTTTGTAGCTAGTGGCAATGTGTCTCGGGGCCCTGTACTGAATGACTTGAAGCTTTCTTTTATGTGCTGCTTTAGCTCTGTTACAAGTGCTTGTGTATAGGCCTTTAACATATCCCCAAGTTCTGCACGGAAATCATTATTTGCCTGAGTGATCACGCTGGTTACTTCAGCCTTGAGCGATTCTCTCAGTTTTGTGAGCGCATCTTGCAGCTCTTGCTTAGTGCAGTTATGGGCGTTAGATGTGAGGGTACGATGGGTGGTTGTGTGATTAGGGCGGATGGGAGGAATTAGGTAAAGAAGATTTCAGGCTGGGACGCCCCCCTGCCCAACTCACCGTAGGCGGAGGCGTCTGTCCAGCGGGCGCTGGCTACTTGGCTGGTGGTGATTCTGGTCTCTCCACATTCGTTCGCGGCTCTGATTTTTTGGGGGATCAGTCCCAGGGTGGTGGTGCTGGTTTTGGATGCGGTTTCTGGCGTGTTGTTTAAGGATTCCAAGGCCCTGTCCAGAGACTTCCCTCTGCTCTTGGATTGGCTGCGCCTCGTTCTGGACCTGGGCTGGTGTCCCTTGGGTAGTGATGTAGGTGGCGGTGCTAACGCGTTCGCCTCCAGTGCTTTCTTGACGTAATGCTTGTTTAAAGGTTTCTGTTCTCTTGCAGGACATTTGGGGTGCCTAGCTGTGTAATCACCCTTGCAGTGGAAGCATTGAGTCGTATAGCTGCGCTCCGGCGCTGGTGTCTCCACTACACATGCTTGGCATCGGCGTTTTGTTGGGGTTGGACATACGTCTGCCCGATGTCCAAGTACAAGGCCGATTGTGCAAACTTGTTTGCGAGGTCGTTAAATGTAGCATCGGTATTGCGCGCGGTAGTAGTAAACATAACGTGGAACTTGAAGGCCTGCAAAAGTTATCAACGCCGTTTTTGTGGATCCCATCATTCGAGCGTGCAAGACTTCAGCGTCGGGTGCGCAGATGTTGTCGAGGAGTTTGGTAGGTGAAGTATTCTTCTCGGGGCCTATGATGACTCCCTTACGAGAATTGTCAGGAGCGGCTACATAAGCTTGCATTTCATATCTCTGCGATCCTAGATTTAGTGCAGGGACTGCTTGCAACTTTGTAGCAATAGTTACGTCAGGTGTGCTTGCGATGGCCATATTGCGTTACGCTTGGATGCGAAAAAAGACCTTGTTGACTGTTTCTCCTGGCAGCCCAGCAGTCATGCAGATAGCGCGTGCCAACACGTGATGCGCCCATTCACTGACGCGAAGGCCTCCTCGTGGTCAAAAGACCACCTTGAAGTCATCCACAGGTAGGGGTGGCGGCCGCGGGGTCACTTGATTATTGGCAGGCAAAAGCTCGGGTGTGGAATTTGTTGCGGTCTTTGGCTTGCGTCGGCGAGTAGCAGTGAACGAAGAACCATCGTCTGGATCCACTGGATATTCGTTGGTGTCTGCAGCATCCATTGCTGCTGATTTGATGATAGAAATCGGCGAAGCCATGCCTAAGCAGTGTAGATCAGACACACACCGAATGTCACTGCAACGCGCTCGGCGTTCGCACGAACACGGCCAAGTGCCGAAAGTTGCAGCGGCGTCGGTGCGGTGTCACGGAGACGCTAATGCATCGGCCATGCCTGGTGACCAGAAAGTTGTTGAGAAAAGCCCTTTCTCGTCTCGAAACACTTTAAACAGTCTTCGCCGGAAACTCCGAAGTAGGTTAAAAGGTCCTCACGGGAAAGTCTGAAGTAGGTCTGTTCAACGAGAGCGCCGTGGACAAAAACCCATGGAAGCGTCAAAGGACTGTGAAGAGTGATGGAAAAACACGTTCGTTCCGTTCCACGGTCGAGTGAAGACTCCATTTCCCGTGAAAAATTCGAAGAAAAAACAGGATGGAGCACCGTAGAATCAAAGAAGTCGACCCGTGGGCAATCATTAGAACCCGGTGCGTATTCTAAACGAGGGAATAACAGCAGGGAAAAGCGTGAGCGACGCCTGCGTCAAATAACAAGACTAAGCCGGATGCCTCCACTGCCCCGAGGCGACTACAAGAACTTCATCCGACCTACAGGCAGCCTTCGACTCACCGATCATGGAGCCGCCCGACTGGCGACTAGCATTTACCACGCCGCTGAAATTGCGAGAGACGCCCAAAATGAGGACACAATATGCCCAAACTTCCACCAAAAGATCATCGTTGTTAGCGCACCCATCCAGGCGCATGCTGATATATACCAGCAAATCTCTCGCATTGTGGTTGGCAACAAGACGCACGATACCAGCGCATATGAAGCAGCACCAGACGGTACGTCAAAAGGCGTGATACGTGATATGCCGTTGGAAGATACCACCCGAAATATTACGGCTAATGTGATTACAACAAAGAACTCTACAGCCATCGCTGCAAAACGCCTTAGCAACACAACGACGGTGATCGTACTCTTCGCTGGTCTTCGCGTGCCAACATACGTTCGATACGGTGGGGCAATGTTGAAGTGCTTCCTGTCCCAGCAATCGCTAGTGTCTCGACGAATAAAATTAGCTTCAGAACAGATCATTAACCTTAACGAGGCTTCCTTTACGCTGCGCAAGTAAACTATGAAACTGAACGATTATTAAAACAAATATGCTGGCTTCTAAGTCGTTTCTAGCTTTAGCTAGATTGTTGCTATGATGACTCGCAATGCAGGAAAGTTCGAAATAAATAATGGACGGAAAGAGACATGACCCACATGTCCAAACTTCTGCGAGAGTAACACTTGCTGAAACCAAGTGATCGCTCCTCAAACAGATGTGCCGAAACGTAGTATATTTGGCGTAAACTTTCCATCAGTTCGGAGCATTCTTGCACTAGCCGTTTTCTTTGCCGTTACCTAGCATTCTCTTTTTCTACGAGCTCGGGGACTTCATCTCGTCTACGACACTCCACAGCCGTTATGTGTGCTAACTGCCTATATATTTAGTTGATCAGTGATGGCTAGTGGGATTTATGCATTTTTGTCCCACCTTTGTTGGACCAACTGTAATCGTCATTTGTAGCGAAGCAGTGATAAGTAGTGGAATTTCATAACACTGCCGCGGCACATGTACTACTCGTTTATAATAACGACAGTTTCATAAGTTCGTGGGGCAATGAATGGTTTTGTACATATTTCGCAGTTAATATAAAAACAAAGAGCTGACGTGCTTCTCACACAGGTCTCTTTTCAATTCCTGTCTTTCCTATAGTAAATACATCAGGTACAAAGTTCTTGTAATGCAATATCGAAGGCCTTTTTCCGCCGATAGAGCCCCCTCTCCCCCCCAAAAATAGCGGCAAGAACAGAACATAGCCCGGGCCTTTGAACCTTGACGCGACATGTCCGACTGAGCATGGGGCACACTTGCCACCTTCGTCAGAGGATTAGGGGAGGGTGGTGAGTGGCTAGCATTTTCCTCCTTTTATTATGTTTGTCGCATGATTGATCTATTGAGGACGCACCCTCGATTGGTCCGCCAATGCTCACGAATTTTTTAACACCTTCTTTAACAGTTCTGGATATCGTTTACTCTGTACAGAGCTGGCTGTTGTGAGTCAACGAGATGATCAAATAAATTCCCTTTAAGCCTCGAGAACTCATACGTTGTAGAGCACCCTCTGCGCAATTCAAACACTACTGCAAATAATGATTCAATGTTTTCTTGAACTTCGTGCGTCTTAAGTGCCGCGCAACATGCGAGACACTCGACTAGACATTTCCTGTACACACTTATGTCACAAGGAGTTCACGCTTCGCTGTGACGGCAGCGTAAAATTTTGCTGGGCTGCGCTATCTGCCTGGTACGAAAGGAGCAAAATATTGGTCGGAAATGCTGTCTCTGAGGACGCTAGCCTGTTGAGTTTGCCAGTGAAATGCGACCGTTTGTCATTGTTAAATTTTAGGACCATGATCATGCAGCGTCGACGCCAGCGCATCAGGTGTCCACCATGATGAGAATTAATTTGTGAACTTTTTATCAGTAATAAGTCGAAAGCACTCAATAGTTAGTGCAAAGGATTAGCGACAACGCCGAATGAACACAATTTAATCATACTTTCTCAGTAAAGCTGTATGTTACAAGCGGACATCGCCATCCCCCGCAAATGTACGCAAGCGCTCCCAGCGCATATATTTCACACACATTTGGTAAGTCCCCCAATTGGCAATAGTACACAAGAAATAACTACTTATTTACGAATGAAAAAGAAACATAAAAACGTGTGTCCCACAGGAATACAAAAATGCTATTGCTCACGACTGCAACACTGAAAATGAAGAAGCGAACACTCGGTTGGCAGCCACCTATCAACATGTTTGGACAGGCGTAAAAAAATATTGAGAAATACTTAATGAGTCATCCGGGTAAAGCCAGTCATTATGGATCACCAACTGCTTTCAAAGAGAAAGCAAACGGTTTAAAGGGGAGACAGAAATTTAGAGAGGCAGATAAGATTAGGAAGTCCACGGGAGTACAGTGGCAGCAGCAAGCATAGGATCGAGTTGACTGGCGAAACGTGGAAGAGGTTTTTGTCCACCAATGGACGTAGTCAGATTTACCGTAATATATTAAGAGCAAACTTTTCAGCTTCGCTGTCAACGATAACTATGACGCACACATGTCCGGTGAATTTTCATTCCATGAAAACACGCTAGAAGTGAAAGTACGTCACACAGGAAATCCGGCAATGTTGTCACTCTATGTGGCTTCTTTAGTACAGGGCTGCTTTAATTAAAGAGAAGAATACTAATTCAGGGTAAACCTTTTACCATACAATTTTTATGCAGGTGTGAAGCTTCACAAAGAAAGTATAGTTGTCAATGTAATTGATTGGAAAAGTCCCTGATCCCCGGTGAAACTCTGAAGCGGGAAATAACAGAATACAAAAGCGGAACGGTGCTTCTCTTTCTAGCATTACCATACTTTTTGCCCAGCTACATTTGAATAACAGACCTAAATTTCTTGACGAAGTGACTGAAATCAGTATCATGAAGTTGACGACACACAAAAAAATTGCCCGCAGCTTCCCTCGGGGGAACACTGAGGAGGATGCGGGGCATATAATTGGTTAACGGGGTGTTAGAGTGCGACTTACTTGGGTCGATGGCTAAATTGGTTAACGTGGTTGTGAAATGGGGTGTTAAATTGCGACTTACTTGGGTCGATGGCTAAATTGGTTAACGTGGTTGTCGGAGGGGGTGTTAAATGAGTGAACACGTACACACGTATGCGAAAGGACGGCGCTGGTCGATGGGACGTCGATCATTGTGTTTGTGGATTCGTTGGAATTCATTTCACCGCGACCTTGGACGTCGACGCGCCGTACAAACCACCCGACGAGCGGCAACTGAGCGAGCGAGCGCCGACCTTGAGTATATATACAGCGCGACGGCGCATGCACTGTCAGCTGTTGAATGTTCTCGAAGGAGAAGCGCGCGCGCGGCACAGATGGCGACGGCGCGACGGCGCATGCGCTGTCAGCTGTCGAATGTTCTCGAAGGAGAAGCGCGCGCGGCACAGATGGTGGGCGACGGCACGACGGCGCATGCGCGCGCGTCAGCTGTCGAATGTTCGAGAAGCGGTGCGGACGGCGCGGACGGCGCACTACAAGGCGCGAGTATAAGATGCTTCCGCAACTAAAAAAGACCAACACGAGTGTCGCTGGCGTTTCTTTTGGCCGCACTCTCATGTAGCAGCCGCAATGGCCAGCAGAGCTTAGTGGCGATCTTAGTACACAGGAGGCACCGCAGCGCATCTTCAGCCACAGTCCTTTCTGCGTTGTGCAGAGACGATCACGCGCAATTGATCTGGCGCTCCTTGGCCACAGACCAATGTCACCTGAAACCATCGCGCTATGTTACGTCAGCCTAAATATTCATTGAGAAAAGAGGCGATGAGGGTATTGTAGGTTTCCCTAAGGATATCATAAATACTTGAACAAGCGCCCGCACAGTGATAGCGATGTCACTGGACTGACAGTCTGTGACACTGTTTCCTGCTCCCCCCTCCCTCTATCCCTCTCAGTATTTAACATTCTGACTATGTAACTCGGCCATTCAATATACCAGTGCAGGGCAGAATACTGGCTAATGAAAATGGCTTTAACTTCCCCTCCTTTCCAGACTGTACGGTTTTTTTTCATCAAACTGCCACTTATTTGACCATTTTAGTGTAGAAAAAAATTAATAAAGCAGAGTTGGTGTGGTAACCCATCTGATGTCGTTCTCAGACGTTACCACTAATTGACTGTCGTTTATACATCACACTCCCTATCCCACGAAACTAAAAAAAATTATTGAGAACTTTCGAACCGTTACAGATAAGAGATCCGAGCTAGGCTTTAATAAAATCATTTTATTTTAGGATGTTACGTTTATGTGTGCGAAAGAGAAAAAAAATATGAAAGATTATGTCTTTCCACATACAGTTTCAAACCGTTAAAAATATTGCCTCCAAGCTGAGCATTAGGTAGAAGATTTTTTATACTGTTACGTTCATGTACACAAAAGAGGAAAACACGGAGGATTGTGTAGTCTCACATTTCTTTTCGAAACGTTAGAAATTTGGCATCCGAGTTGAGCATTTAGCACAAGATTTTTTTTTCTCACGTTATAGCTACATTTACAAAATGAAAAGTTAAGAAGTATGCTGTCGTTTCACATTTTTTCATAAACATACCGTGCGTATTGTTTTACATTAGTTTAAGTAAGGTGTCTGTGGCGTTATCTTTTTCGCTGTCTTTGCAGTACAAACTTTGCTGCGAAACAAACAAGCCGTCGAGCGTCTGCAAACTTTCGTAATTAAGACATCGTGAGAGGCCACAAACCACCATAGTTTGAGGCTTAACCTGAACGTAACTTTAGATAGAACTAGCCAGGGTACGAACCAATGAAGAGAAGCACGCGCGGGGCCTCTTCGACAATAATGCCGTTCGCATGCTACGCACAAGCGGCGTTTTTTAAGCACGGACACTTTATTCATTCTAATCTAGAGATTCAATGGAGGTAAAGCAACGTTGACAAACTGGTCGAGAAAGTAAAGATAACAATAAACAGCAATAAAACATTAACTCTGCGCGGAACACCGCAAATTTGGAGACGCAGCTTTTTAGGAACTGACTCTAAACACTGGGGAACCGCTGAGTGCACTTACTGAGCCCAGGAATAGCGGCTGTTTGGTGCGCACATGCTTTCATCAAAGTACGGTGCAAAACGGGAAGAACACAGACCGCGTCTTCACCACGGTAAAGAAGGGTCGTGTTTTGGGAGTGCAGGCATGCAGCGGAACTCTTGGTGAATAACTTTTAGTATCTCACCTTAAACTGCAACTAACATGAAAAAAAGCATGCAGCGGGTGATCTTTATTTCTTGTCATTTCCAGCGCAAGCCTTCGTTTCTTTTATTTCCCTCTGGAACGAAGCAGTTGCGCGAACCACCCTGCGTAAATATATCGAATCCGTCTGTGCTTGCGGAACCACAAGAATAAATACTAAAGTTGTCGGCAACCGATGTGTACCTGTGTAACTGCGCACGCAAATAGAAAGGGCTTTAGTTCTACTTCAAGTTGGTTTGTATGCAACGAGAAATTGAATGTTCTTGCATTCTTCAGTGAAATCCCATAAGTAGTCTGAATCACAGTGGTAAGGTCACGGCCGTATCTACTTCTATTCACCAACAGTCACACGAAAAACAAGACTACCCCACTATACAGCTACAGGGCAAACAGCTTTGACGAAAACAAACGCTGGACTTTTCATTCTTTCTGTCAGACTTCACCGTTTCCCCAGGTTTACGTTAAACGCAATAAACTAAAATGCAATATAAACAACAGTATATTGTGGAGAATTGCATCTACCAACAGTGAAAATAATCAATTGAAAATCCTTACTATTACCTACTGTTACTGCATGACTTATTGAAGTATAATGCTGGCCATGTAGTCTTATCACTTATATTTACCGTATCTCAAATAAAATAGGCGGAATTTCGAGAATTTCAAGAAATCATTTATGAGCGATTGCCATAAAAACTAAATAAGGTTGTTTGGTAGAATATATATAAACTTCGGTCTTTCCCGCAGCTAAATAGCACTGAAATGTGTCATATGCAAATTTTGTTGTGAAATGTCAAAAGCTTTTATTAATTTGGTGTTTTTTTATATTTTTTATTATTATTTTTTATTAATTTGGTGTTCCATGCGTAGTCACTCTATAACTTTCATTTAGGGAATATAAGAGGTTGCATCATGGGCGTAGCGAGGGGGGTGGCACACTGGGCCCGCAAAATTTATTTTCACCAGCAAAGAGCAACAAATGATCATTTGAAGGAGGTACCCCGAAACGAAGGGAGTGCCCACCTCCTTTCGAAAAAAACTAATTTCTAGCTACGCCCCAGGGTCGCATCGATTTCATAACGAACAATGACTACTGAACACTGCCATGGCACCACAAAAAATTTCCGCTTGCACCGTTGTCACTTCAACAGATGTTAACGCGATAATGTTAAAACACTCCTTTCGCAGAAATTTCAGTGACGGCGTCGTTGTTGGCTACGACACCGATGGTTATGGGCGAACAGTTATCACTGTGTTCATGATGAAAAAAGTAAAGAATTGTGCTATTACAATGAAATAAAAAAAGTTCGTGTATGAGAACTCGAGCTTCCACCATGACAAGTATATGTTTTACGACTAAGCTGCGGTGTTTCTTGAAAGTGCTTCGGAAAACAATCCTATATACATAAATGCAATGTAGTGGAAAGCGTCTTTTAACGCACGCAGTAATATTGCACTGCATGATTTTAGGATCATGCCAATTGTCACTGCATTTGAAATGTGCAACGAGTAAGTGTTTCGAAAGTCCAGCCATTGCAAAGTGCTCGTATATATTTATTCGCCTTTATCAGCAAAAGAGAAGGACAGGTGGGAAGGGAAAGGCAGGGATGTTAACTATTCTAGAACTACCAGTATGCTACCTTACACTGGGGGTAGGGATGAAAGAGTTTGAAAGATGGAAAAAGGGAGAGAGAGGACAGAACGCACACGCGTTGGGCTCACAAATTCTGATGACTTGGAACATGTTGACATGCACTAACTGACGAAAGTCCGGAAACACATGCTTTGAGTCCTCTGGCATTCCACTGAATGGTATATGCTGCCTTGACTTCTCGGAATTGATGGTGATCGTAAGCCATATTCCTACTCGAGCGATTCAAGTACTGGGCTGAAGTCGTCCAGTACTTTGAGAGCGTTTCGAGCAGACGTTGTCCCCATGTTGAATAAAATCTCTCGAACAGCATTCATTAGAGAACGAAGCATAGTAATGACCGGCTTCGCAGGTCCTTATGAACTCGTGGCGGATCCTTTGGCAACACGTCATGCGGTGTAGTGGGTAATCAACAACTGTACTTGCAATAGCCCTTCGAGGATACTTTGTAACCGCCTATGTCACGCGCAGTGTCATCCGTTCGCTTACGTGATGGTTGAGGCATGCATCGAACAGTAAACGAAGTGATAATTGAGAACCCAATGGGTGTGAGGCCCGATTGCGCTATCACGTTCTGCTTTTGAAGGCCAGGCTGAGGCTTCCTCCAATTTTTATACGCAACATATGCTCATTTGTAGTACTGCACCGAGATTCTACCATTATATCTGGCTTCAAAGCATCCAGAACCACTCTGGTCGGTTTGTTATAGTTTTTATCATAGGGCAAGCATACCGAAAATGAAACCCATGCCGAACGTCTCTTTTCTCCTAACCCGTGGGAAACAATCCCGCCGATGCTTAAAAATCTCACACCATTTATTTCCTGACTTTAAAGTAGTGCGTGGTCCTCCCATCCCTTTTGCACCAGAAGAATAGCGTACTGATTAAACGTTTTACCTAAAAACCTCAAATAATGAAATGGCCGCAAATACATATTGTTCTCCCAAGTAATTCTGCTCTATTCGAACAACCTTTTACGCACTGCTTGCGATAAAGAAATTTGTCGCGAATGATTCATATCATGTGACATTTCGTTAAAGGAGAGTTGCGATATTTTAAAATAGAGTGTTTAGGCAATAATGAAACACTCTCAATATGTGTTTATAAAGGTTATTTGTGACATTTCTTAGGCTAAGTAGCATAATTGGTGAATTTTCAGCAGCTTCAGCAAACTTCAGGTTTGTATTTACCTTGTGCGTCATTTCTTAAGAAAAGTTTGTCAATATAAATGTAAATTTAACAATAATATATGCTTTCGGTTTCTAATACAGAATCACGTGTTGCAAACCTATTTTAATTGAAGTGAAATTTCAGCATATAAACCTATTTTTAAATACAACATGCCTTCTCTGTGTGCTCATATTCATCACTCCTTCTTATGTAATATGTCCACTTCATCATGTCCATTTTCTCGACGTGCACTGCAATTAAATGAGTAAATGAATGACGCTGCCTCATGTGTTTGAGATCGTGACAGAAAATGCGTCCACTGACAAGAAATCCACAATAAGTGCCGCCGCAAAGATTTATCGACGGATCTGCCAGCTGATGCTAGCCAAGCGAAAAGGCGACACAATAAAGTAAAGTGCAAGCGCCGTTTCGGCATTGACCAATTTGGTATGAAGCTACATACTTGTCTACAAAGGCAGAAACGCCAGTTCAGAACAAGCGGTTTCTGACCCACTTGCGTGCAGATGCATGAATTGTGTGCCTGAGAAGCTCCATAATTAGGGAACATGAAAGCGTTAGAACGCACCGGGGCCCGTGGCTCTTCTGACATAGAGATGGTGCTCACCAGCTTGAACTTTCATACCTGATGACGTAATCTGTCAATAGGTGGAGGAAACGTTTCACATAGGCATTTGGGGTTAAAGGTGCAGTTTGGGTCATCACGTCGGAAATATTTATGAGACAATTGCGACAATTTGGTCATAACTGCTCTTACAACACATATGAAACTTTTGTGTACTAATGAAGTTGCTCATAAAAAAATATAGGCAGCAAAACTAAACAAGAAGCAGTTGTCTAACGCTAAGTAAGTCGAAGACGAGGACTCTTCATAGTCACATCACAGATGTTGCCCGATCAGCGCCTATACCACAGTATATCTCAGAAAAATCGCACAAGCGCAAACCATTGCCACCTTACGTGAAAATACTAACGATGCGGTCGATGCGGACGAGAACGGTTTCCGGTGCTTTCAAGGAGCTGGAAGCCACGGTGTATTGATCAGACCAACTTCCTTCTCGTGGCTGCAACTTCCCAGCACGAAGGCTCTGGCTCTTTCAGACGATCCTGTGGAGAATGTTTTTCCGGAATTGGGGCCGTGTCTGCCGTCTGCGGCAGATGGTGCGAGACTGTGATTTTATATGGCTGCCTTCATGACATCGCTCGGGTCATTCGTCTGATAAAAAAGCAGCCATCACAGGGTGTATATACCTAACTCAGTTAGGGTAAACAAACCGGCCTAATATGACAACCATGAAGGCATTTTATCGTCTGTACTTTTACCAAGAGAGTTTGGCTTATAGTTCTCGTTTATAAAAGCCAATGCAAGACCGATAAACACAAGCACCAGAGGATATCAAGACAAAAAAAACACAACAGAAAATCGGAGATGACTCGGCATAAAGTTCGTTTGATGCTGAATACGTAGTAGAATTTTGTGCTTTAGTATTTCCTTTTTGCTGCTTTAGCGCATGTTAGATTTTTTTACTTGTTTGAATAGATTCACATCATAACAACCCTGTATTCTTATCACACCCAATATTTGCCGCATCAACTTGCTCAACTTGCGAAAGTGTTTGAAAATTCCTCTACATTGGCGTCGGCATATGCCGTATATATACTTCTTGAAAGACGGCATTTTTACCGCCAAAAGACTGTGCCGCGGCTAATTAGAGAGTGTGTGCTGCGTTTGTTGCACGCGATTCTATCACGGGATACTTCCATGCAGATGAGTGTGAAGATATAGAAGATCGCGTAGCACGAAACTCACCTGGTTTTTTTGTTGCACCGCGTGGACGTTTCTGAGCGTGCGAAGTCCGTAGACCTGGGCGCGCCCGAAGCTTTTCGCGAATGATTTCTCGAAAGCCGACCCGTTAAGAAAGCCTTAATATTTGTGCCTCATGCACAAGAGGTGCGTCACGTTAGATTAACAAACGTTAACCACTGTCCACTTGCCATTCCTTTCGTGAGACCCTCTCCCACATGTCTGCGCCCACTTTGGCATAGAAGGAGAGCCTGGCACCAAAGTCCCGGTCGTGTGCTCTGGTCAGTAATCGGGAGCATACTTATACGCGAAATGCGAGATTTCTTGCAACAAACCAAATAAGTAATGTGTCAGAAAGACGAAAACCGCCTCTGCGAAAACAATAAGAATCCCCAGTCTCAAGTAGCTCACAGAAAAAAAACACAGTTAAACACAAGCAACCTTTAGAAATGAAAAGACGCGCATAAAATACGTAAAATTTTCTAAGAAACCAGTATCACTTGGACAAATAACAGAACACGCAGTTAGATTTCGTGCTTGATTTAGGAGCTCTTCGAATGCCTGCAGGTGACCTACAGCAGGCCTAAGCAGTTGGGCGTACAATGCCGCATCATTGGTATGATGCATTTCTCTAAGGTAATCCTGTATGATTTCTTATTCCTATGAAAAATACTAAATGTTACCCCCACGTCAACTAAAAAATTATATATATATATATATATATATATATATAGGGATAGAGAGAGAGAGAGAGTGACTTAGGGGCATTACTCCCCTCTGCCTCTGCAAAAGCATAGCCTCGAAGCACCAAATGTGGAGACAAGATTAGGGAGAAACTAAATCCATGCAGTACAAAAACACAATAACAATTTGAGTGAGAATTACTCTTCACGTTCTTTGACAAATATAAAAACAGTTCATGGCATAAATAAAAAATAAAAAATAAATAAAAAATATCCTGAACGTGAACGTGAGTCGTGTCGAGAGAGTAACGGTGACGGGACAAGCCATGCACAACACAGGAGCATCAACCTCGGGCTTGGGTGCACGTAACGGAATACAAATACAGAAAAGCAGTATAAAGCCACGTCGTTTCAATGTAATGAATTGTTAATTTCAAAAATAGTTGGAAAGCTAAAAACGCAGTGTTTAAGCATAGTTACGGAAGTCCTGTGAAAGCAAACAATGACAGCATGCGCAAGTCGCTAGAGAAGCTGGCGGCATTGTAAAGCTAAGAATAAGAGTGTTTAGGCATAGTTACGGAAGTCCTGTATCGTTATACTATTCATTTATCATGATATCGCATTGAGCTCTTGTGTACATGTGTGCCAACATTGTCATGTATATTAGAGCACTGATGTCTTCACTGCAATGTTGATGTCATCACTGCACTGATGTTGGCCGGGATACATAGATGTGCCGATGTGTATGTGCCCTATTAGTGGATTGTTATGAAGACTTTGTGTTCTGTACATGCCGTAAATATTTTTTTTCTAAACAGAACAATGACAGCATCTGCAAGTCACTAGAAAGGCTACCGGCATCGCTATCGATTCTCAGCGTTGTTGGATACAAAAAGACGTTGGTGTTCATAGCCTTTTCGATCAAAAACTTTGCTTTTAAAATAAATACTTGCGTTTGCAAATAAGTGCTGCAGCTACGAACTCTACGAAAAACAAGCTTTTTGTCGTGCTAGAAAAAAAACTATAGGTAAAAAAATCATTCGCAGGTCCCATTAACGTGCATGGGCAGCCCGGGTGATAGCGTCAACGGCATTTGCTGGTCGATACAGAGGGAAACGGTGTGACGGTATCTATAGAGGCAACGTTGGTTATCGGCGGAACAACGAAAAAAAGGGGGGAAAACAGATAATTGCATAAGTTGGCGATTCACAAAGGTTGCCAGCCGTTGGAAATTCGTGAAATGCATGAGGAATGGTGGAGTGTAGGTATTTCAGACTAACAAGCCGAAGGACTGGTTTATGGGTATGAAAAATGTGGTGGTAGAGTGCACTGTCTTGCAAAAGGAAAGAACGATGGTACCTATCTGTAGACGAGGATTCTATTCGATCAATGATAGCAAGCTAGGCCATATCACGGCGTAGTTCGTCGCCGATGTGCGCAATGAAAGAAACGGAAAAGACGCATCTGCCCGTGCCAGTGTCATGAATGGTGCTAGTTTCATCGCCCGGGTAGCGTAGCAGGCAGTTTGAGACCTGATGTGGCCGTACCGAGTTTTACGTCACTAAGTATATATGTTGCTTCAGTCGTAGAGCCCAGTTAACAAGCTGGCCAGAAGGATACGTTTTCTTAAATAAATGTATATAAAGACAGGTTGGTGCCAAAGCGGGGCACCGGCTACTCCTGTTTTCTTGCACAAAAGTCGACATCACATATTTGTAGCAAACACAAGGCTGTACATATGTACATAGCACAACACTTACACAATGAGTCCACGTTTATCAATACTGAATGTCCACACCACACAGAAGTGTGTCCATAGTAAACAGAAATGTTAGTGACGAACAGTTCCCAGAGCGCATGATGGCCTGTTATTAGAGGGCAACGCGTCCTGTATAAACAGAGGCAAAACTTCGAGGCTGCCAACACAAAAGCAAGTCGCTCGCACTCTGCCATAGAATATTTGTGATCGGCAGCTGTAAGAAGGTGGCAATGTGAATGTAGAAACATGTCATGTACGATGTGACTTGCATGTCAAGATCACTGTGCCCTGGAGGCCGTTTCGTTACCTTGGCACCTATCTAACTTGGTATTGTGTGATTTGATTGAATGATGAACATAAATCACTGGTGGTAGCACAAAAAAGAAGGCATGCATGTCGTGTGTGGCATGACTTACATGACACGATTATGGAGCGTCGGCAGCCAGTCCGCTCGTTTGGTATGCGCCAAAACTGTTGTTGCAGGATGTGGCTATATAACGAACGCAAATTAGAGGTGGTTACATTAAAATCACGATATGCATAATATATAGAGCCTAACTTATACGCTGCACTCACGGTGCATTCACCACCTATTCTTCTGAATTGGCGTGTATCAAAATTGATATTGAGGGATGCGAATGATTTGTGAACAGAAATGGCAGGTGGCCGCATAAAAAAATAAAGACATGCGCCTAATTTCAGACATGATTTACATGCCATGACCATGGTGCGCTTTCTGTCGTTTCGCTCACTTTACGTCTAACAAACTTAATTTTGGTAGCGCGTAACAGGACTGTATGACTAAAAGCGAAGGATGTAAACATGAAAGTCATGATATGCATGCATTCTGTAGTATGAATTAACATTATGTCTTGTCAGTGGACTTGAGGCCGTTGCGTTTACCGGATATACAGGGCGTTTCAGTATAATCAAAATCAGGAAAATGCGATATTTGCTAGCATTGTGCACAATTGCTTTTTTTCTGTAGTGGCACGCATCTTAAGACGATTGGGTACATCATTTGAGGCATTATTTACCCATTAGGGCCCAGTGTTCTTTTCAAATTGCACTTTCTAATTGGCAAATAAAAAATAAATGACACAATATTCTGATTTAGCTGATTGGAATTTCGGACGCCAAAGGTTGCAGCAAGACACTCCTTAATGGCATATTAATTTGGTGTAAATTTTTCGTTGTATGAATCGTTAATATTTAGCCAAACGAGAGACCAGCGGTCGCACGTGGTCTGTATTAATTTTCCTAAACTTGTTGCTGGTTTTACAGTTTATATGTAGAAAAAACAGATTTGTCGTGCTTCAGCATTGAACAGAATCATCCCTGCGCAGCGTGAGAAGTGTGTGAAGTGCACGGGCCTAATAAAATGTGGGTGTACTTCGTATAGTACGGTAAAGCTTCTTCGTGGCAGCACACTTGTATCTATCGTGGCGCGTTGCCTCAAAGATTGCACCAGAATTTTTTTTACAAGATTGCCGCTTTTTGGTTATCTAAGAAACACGAGGGTACTGTAGATGCCGCTGTGAATATGTTACAGCTCGTTGATTGTCGCTTCTGACCCTAACGTAGATACCTAGAAGGAGAAGGAGATTGAAAACAATACGAATAGGGGCTCGCTGCAAAAGGTAAAGGAGATGTAACGAAAAGAACATTCAAAATATTGTTCATGTTTTGATCTAGGAAAAAAATTGTTTCGTAAATTCCAAAGACAGAAACCAAATTGTTATTTCGCCGAACGAGATTACAGTCACTCCTGTGCTCTGTAGCCATGTGGCTATTCACTGAAAACGAAAACAAAAAAGACCTAGTGCCATTGCCAATCATTTTCAGCAGTACTGGCAATGACGTGGATGGGGCTGAGCTCTACAAGGATGCGGCGAATACCTACACATATTTTATTCCAGAGAAAAAGTGATACCAGCTTCTTTTAACCCAGTTAATTAAAATATCCCCAAACAATACATGTGGGGTCTTTAACAGCCCTATATGTTTCAGCAGACCCTCTGCACATCCACTATTTTCCGCCAGTCGCATATTAGGAAGACACTCACTGAGCTTACTTGCACTCACTTGAAGTTTCAAGAAGTATCTGGCGTCCGCTGAGCTTGCTATTACACTCTATTCATACCAACAATTTCAGAAGAATGTTAGAAAATATTGGCAACGTGTCTGCATGCTTTGCCGAGAGAAGTCGTGAAAAGACGACAGTCTTCTCTCTTGGCAGAGAAAATGGAACGTTTATTTGTCGTTCTGCACAATAAAATCTTTGTGTAAGCTCTGCATAATATACGGACGTTATCTGGCAGTGATTTCGAGAAATTAAGTGCTTTCTAGAACACAAAGGCACTGGTAGGTGGCAGCACTATGTAGTTTCACTGAAGCGAAGGAAATCGCCATTTCTTTTTTTTTCTGGGTCACAGTGTCACATTGCAAGCGCTACGTAATAAGCAATGCGTTGTGTAAAATTACGTACATGTGCTTTTTAGAGATGAAGTAACACACTACCTAATGACACTTACTGATGCTGCGCTAAAATATGCGTATATATATTTAATTTTGAGGGACAATGACAGTATGTATGAATGCAAAAACCAGATCAATATGGCTAGCCATTCAGGAATGGGTTAAATTTTCGCCACGCTACTGTATCGGAATACATTAAAAAAGCAATAACGACAGACAGACATATCAAATATACTGCGTCGAAGTATGTCACGAAAGGCGATGGTTTTTATAATTACAGGCAGGCCACAATGCATTTTAAAGGTGTGAAAAAAAGCGTGTCGTTGGGGTTTGCATAAAGCACTGGTTCTTGAAAAAGCTGTATAGGGCAAGATAACTATGGCATTCCTTCGGCAGGGGCCTAGCATACTCTGCATTTACGTTTCACATCACCTTTAACATTGCTACCTCGACGTCGTAGCGTACTTTTGAAAGTATAGTGGCAGGATTTCTGCAAAAACTCATGAAACAGTATAAATTTTTACCCTTATTGCTTTCCATTGAACCTATTTAAATGTTCGACATCTCAATAAAATACAACTAGTGCTTCTTTAATGTGCCTTATGGGTTAATGAAGCTAAGTAAATAGCGATGTTGGGCTGTTAACTCTGACACATTATGTCAGTAATTTGCATAACTCGATTGCAGCTTAGATATTTTCATGAAGCAGCACCTATAAGTATTGTGAAGTATTGAAACTCTCCAAAATTCAGCGGTGGAACCGAAACAGAAACGCGCAAGAGCGCTTTTTCGTCTGAGATGTCCAGAATGAATGAGTGTCGTTATATGAACCATCGACCGACTTCGTTGTGTGGGTGTGTGGGCGGCGCTCGCGATAACAGCCCGCGTTACGCAGATCCGTTAACGAACGGCGAAAAACTGTAGCCCCGCAATCGTCTTGAACAGTGATGTCACTCCAGCCGCCTGCTTGTGCACTCAGTAGTGATTCTGTTTCGGCTTCCTCTTTTAGTTAGCCTAAATTTGATTACGCCACAACGATAAGAGAGACCAGGTTTCCGAATTCTCAAAACTGCGATTGATCTTCCGCATGAAGAGTTTCCATTTTCGCATTTGGCATAACTGCATAATTTCAGTATATTTATAAGTATTTGATTGTGTGATTAGTTCTTGAAGCCTCAAAATCGCATGCACGGAGCAGACCAAGATAGATTACTGACAAAGGCTCACGAAATCTGGTAAGTGGAGCTCAAGCTCTTCGATCTTTCTCCTCCCTACAAATACTAAAGTGATGGGAGAACCTTGCCACTGACGTCGGAGAATCGGCCAATCCACACTTACTACGACTGTAGCAATGAAATTTCAATAGTGAGAAAAGGTCCACACTCAAGCAAGCGCCCTATCAGTATTGAAAATAAGTAGACGTCTAGTGGGCTTGGATTTGAGGAAGCATGATTGCGAAACAGAAATCATCAAACACTGCCCGCAAATTAAAAAAAGGGGAAAAAGGGGTGGGGGAGGGCTGGCAATCCAATAGCCCGACTCCTTGATGCAATCTTTGAAAGTTTGAGCGTTCAAGTAGTTTTTCATTGAGCCGTGTGGGTGACACTTCACACTTCGAGTGCTCATGGATCTTATGCTCTTCACATGAGGATGGTGCGTCGATATAGAGACTGGTATGAAGTGGATCCACGGAAGTCTTTTATTCATTATGTTCGTACCTTACAATGTCATGGGAAGAATTTAAGTATTCTTCCTTTGTTACTCCTCAAGAACGCCATCTGTCTATGCGTGTGCGGAAAGGTCCGCGTTCGTGAAGTTGTGCAAGTAGTGAAACTAAACGTACATGCAGAAAAGCCATTTTGTGTGTTACGACGGAGGCATCGCCTTCTGTGATCATAATGTACTTGTACATTCGACTTATTTTACGTAAGAAAAAGAAACATAGCGGTGTCTTCTTATGCAGCAACTGCGAGTCTTTCTTATCGCAGAAATATCTGTTTTAACGTATAACAAAGTGGAGCAGAAAAACTAAGCACACGCAACCAGAATATTTCCCCTAGCTGTGAACATTCCCTCTATCTTCCGCCCAAATTTCATTTGTCCGTAATTTTGCTACTTCCAGAACTGACACATAAGCATCTCAATCATATGATTGATCGTGCTGAGCACGTTTGCGTAATCGGCTCGCTGTAGCAGTGGCTAGAATTTTACAATAGGATTCTTTATTCTGCATTAAAGGGAACACCACAAAATTTATAATTATTTTTGTTGATTTCTTAAACTGCGCAAAATAAATGGACAGTCCAAGTGAAACAAATGCAGAGGCTTTGCAAATACTGGTGATTGGTGAACATATTTTATAGCCTTGTCTGCGGGCGTTACTAATCAAGAGCATTTTGTAAATGCAACTACATCTCAGTATGGCTTCAACACCATTGGCGTCAATTTTTCGACTTCTTTTATGCTATGGTGGTGATTGTATTTTCCGAAAAAATAGATAATAAATGAAGTGCTCAGTCCTCAACTATTGGAAAGCAATCGCCTGTTTCTAACGATTTATTGAAAAGAACTGCCTCAGGAGCGAGTAACTTGTTCCACATTAAATGTTAGTCCTCGCAAAGTGCAACTGTTTCAAAGCGTCAAAGTTATGTATTAAAGTTAAGAACTCCACACTATTTTCTAATTGTCCACCAGAGCGAACAGGGTTAATGTGGTCAAACTAGAAACAGGTAACACAGCAAAACGAAGAAGGCACGTGGCACTAATTGAGTCGAGAACAAGAAAGCATGGACTCTGTCATCAGGCACATCTCGATAAGTAAAAACATAACGTGCATTCGTTTGAAAGGACCTTCATTATTGAGAAAGTGATCAGCATCGGGCGGTGCAAGAAAACAAAATGCTTTGTTCTGGGCCACAATCTAGTACCAGGATGTTTTTGTTTTTGTGCAGAGTGCCGTCAAAGGCCATCGCTCTAAACAATGCTATTACCAGGATTCCTTTGTTAAAAGTTTTTGCTGCGTGATGATGAGTCAAATAATTTTCTTTGTAGCTGTGCGTTCAAATCACCCTGTCTTCTCAGAAACTAAGCTTGTCAGTGCAACTTCATCGGGTTATAATGTGCCGTCGTAATAAATATTTACGTGTTTTAACTGAAGAAGTTGCTTGGTTGGTTCGAATTTTTGTGGTGACTACTTGTTTTTATTATTTTTATGTTCCAATGGAGACGTTGAAGTAAAAAACACCAGGTATGCGTTACACATTCACCACAGTCACAGCTTAAGCTGGCGTGAAACTCTCTTCTGCTTTATCCCCTTTACAGAGGCCACCAGTGATCGGAAATGCTAAAGCAGTAGGAAATACTTTACCATGCATGTTCAAAATGGTCCCTTTGTTTTGCCATACTGCCATCGCCTTCATCAATTCTTTATTAATGTCATGAAAAGAAGTTAATGCATGCCACTCTGGATGTTTTCTCAGAATAATTGAAAATATTTTTAAATATCGAGAACAATGGGTACTCACCTGTTCAAGACGCTGTTTCCAGGAGAAAAAAAACAGAAAAACCTCCAGTGCCCATGTGGTGGGTCTGTCCGGCAATGCAAACGCGAGGTTTGTTGGTGCACGCCGACTTGCTGCTGCTGTACCTTTGATAATTGTCGTCTGCTTCGCAATTAGGGATATTCACATGCCACCAGATAGCCACAGACTTGACACAAGTGTCCAATACCGCACGACAAAACCTCGGGCAAAAAGCAAGCT
Organism: Rhipicephalus annulatus; assembly: GCA_013436015.1. NCBI lineage: Eukaryota > Metazoa > Arthropoda > Arachnida > Ixodida > Ixodidae > Rhipicephalus > Rhipicephalus annulatus. The sequence goes on from WOVY01009848.1 coordinate 621,619, forward strand.
GTCGCACCTCTCATAGATATACGGGAACGTCAGTGGCGGAGGCATCCCATCACTTCGGGATTCCCAGCCATCGGTGGGTTTTTTCGTTTCATTGCATTCTCTTGTTGTACGTATTCTAGGCCTTCGGATCGCTGTCTTTGCTTCACAGCGCTAGCTATTGCTCTTGTGCCCCGCCGCGGTGGTCTAGTGGCTAAGGTACTCGGCTGCTGACCCGCAGGTCGCGGGTTCAAATCCCGGCTGCGGCGGCTGCATTTCCGATGGAGGCGGAAATGTTGTAGGCCCGTGTGCTCAGATTTGGGTGCACGTTAAAGAACCCCAGGTGGTCTAAATTTCCGGAGCCCTCCACTACGGCGTCTCTCATAATCATATGGTGGTTTTGGGACGTTAAACCCCACACATCAATCAATCAGCTATTGCTCTTGTCATTTTTGTGGTCTAGTGTGGAGTAGAAGTGTTCACCCAATTTGTGTGACACATACCAATTTATGATGAAGATATTTTTCTGATAGCCGGCAAACGTAACGACTGCCTTAATCAGCTTCCGGTTAAATACTCGCCTTCGATATTTCATACAAACAAGACTGCCTTGTTTATCGCTTTTTCAGTAAGAATTATGACGGGAAATTATGGCTTGATCGCTCGTACATCACGTTCAAATTGATACAATCAAAGTTGCATTGTTGTTTACCCAGCAAAGATGACTCGTGTACAGTCCACCGTGGTGGAACACGGGTTACCATGCTGCTGCGCTGATGGATTTGATGCCCGTCAGAGCGGTCGCATTTCCATTGAATTTGATTGGTGGCGGCCGGTGTACAGGGCGTTGTTAATGCACTTCCCAAAACACCTTAGGTTTGAAATTTCTGAAGCCTTTCACTAGGCTTCTCTCATGGTCATATCTTAGTTTTAGAACTTAATATCCTGACTTATTCGTTCTTGTTTTTCTTCTGCTTCTTCTTCATATTATTATTATTATTATTATTATTAATATTATTACTATGATTATTATTATTAGCCTGACTACGCCCACTGCAGGGCAAAGGCCTCTCCCGTGATCCCCCAATCAATTCGGTCGGGCACGTGCTTTCTGTTGCCACGTTGTATCTGCGAAATTTTAGGGGCACAGTTCCCTAAGGTGGCACCCGTTCGTTTCTTATTGTAGTACGTAACACGTCTTAGGAGACCTTCAAGGTGGTATCGGTGCGAGATTTTTCCTGTGCGCTGTTGAACAATGAAAAATTCGCACCAGGCACGTTAACTAGAAGCCGAATTCTCCTGTCTCTCATTCCCCTTAGCAGCCATTAGCATGTACATTGAGAACTATCTGATAAGAAAGGGTTGCTACGTTATACTCGCTGGGCATAACCTCCTTGGTTTTAGAAAGGTTTAGCAAACGTTGGGCTGCAGTGTCATGAATACAGTGAACTAGTATATACCATGAACTCGAGGTGGTTAAAGGTGGGAAGTAGACACGAAGCGCAAGCCGTAAGAGATTGTGCGTGTGCCCCCTCTCACTTAGTCCTTGGCTTGTCCACTGGATGGCGGTGCTTCTATATGCGGAATATATGATGAAAAGATCAAGATGGTGGTACTTGGAGTGTTGACAGATGCAAGGGCGGATGAACAAATGGACGCATGGACGGACGCAAAAGTGGATGCATGGATGAACGCAGGGACGCACGCACGTACGGATGGGCGGATGGACGCATGGACGGTCTCACAGGCGGACGCATGGACGGACGGAAGCAAGAACGAATGGACGGACGAATGCTTCGCCCCACTCTTTTTTTTTATAAACACACAACTTAAACGCCTGTAGTTGCTGTGAGCAAAACGCTGGTTTTCCGTAATCATACAAATGGTCACACAGACGGACGCTTATATAATGAAAAGATGCGAGATGGTGGTACTTGGAGTGTTGACTAGATAGATGAAAGGACACACAGACAGATGCATGGACGCATGGATGGCTGCATAGACGGATGGACGCATAGACGGACGCAGGTGTGGATGCATGGACGAACGCAGGGACGGAGACATGGATGGACGTGTGGACGAACGAACAGACGCACACACAGACGGTCACACAGACGGACGCCTGGACGGAGGAACCAAGAACGAAGACAGACGGATGCTTCGCTCTACTCTCCATCATTCATCCCTTGGATATGCTGCCATTTTTTTTCTCATCCGCCCACCTTACTTTCTGTCGCCCCTTCGTGTGTTTGCCTTCTCTAGGAATCCATTCAGTTATCCTTAATGACCAGCTGTTATCCTGCCTACGGGCTACGTGCCCAGCCCGTGCCCATTTTAAATGCGTAGCCTTTCTCAGCGAACTTTGGTGACTTTGAGCAAATCTATCTATCTATCTATCTATCTATCTATCTATCTATCTATCTATCTATCTATCTATCTATTGTTACGACCGTCATAATTATTCAATTTTTTCGGCCTTTGTGAATGAGTGGAAAATATTTTGACGCATTCCAAGCGAGGGTGTGCTGTCAAGACGGGTTGGTTGCTGTCAAGACGGGCGGTTTCCTGTCAGCAAAACGTGAAAAGGGGCCAGGACCGGTCAGCGCAAGGAAGGCACACGAGCGAAGAAAGGCCATTGTGTTTGTTGCGAGCAAGGCTTTCGAAGCAGACATGGAGGCAGCTGGGCCATTTTCGAGGTCACTGAGGATCTGGAAATCTCGGAACCAGCATGGTATTTGCAGTTCAGGTTGCAAGCTAAAGCCAAATTGGTTGTGGCTGCATCTTGCGAGGACAAGCGGAGCCCCGGGATATGCGCTGCTACGCCACAGCTTCTAGCAAACAAACAGAATGGAATGTGGGGGTGAAGAAAAGGATAATGCACTATGTTCTACAGCCTTGCCGGAGCCCCCCGCCCCCGCAGCGACAAGGGATTAGTTGACTATTCCTTTTCCGCTTTCTCCATAGCATCGACTGAATGGGGTGGCATATTTTGAAGATATGCTGGCCCACCACTACATTGTCCTACCCAAACAGCTAGGCAAGTTTGACACGTGTACTGGCAGCCTGTTTTCGAACCTCACCCAGCTGCCGGAAGAGTCTTCGAAGCCAATATCATCAGACGTGCGCGAAACTTGGTGATGTGTGCGAAAAGGTCGGTGCAGTGCGTTTGTGACCATATTTGGGCATCGTGTAGACTGTGCCCTCTCCTCATGCATTCTATGTTGCCTTTCCTCTCCTTCGTGGGTGGAGCAACTAGACCATGGAGCGCCGTATTGGCTGAAGCCGTGGACAGTGCGCCCAGTGTTGACAACGCGGCGCTATATAAACGGAAGACTCTTGTGTATTATCAAGTTCTAAAGCTCAACAGTTCAACAGTTCTCATGTACAGTTCTTGACTTCTCGTTCTCCTTCCCAGTTACTAACCATGTAAATAAATTGTTGTCGTTTTTACAAGCGCCTCATCTGACCTGTTCGACGATGGGTCCTAGGACGGGGGCCCGCTACCAACCTGAGACCCGCGGGACCCGGAGTCGCAACACTATCTATCTATCTATCTATCTATCTATCTATCTATCTATCTATCTATCTATCTATCTATCTATCTATCTATCTATCTATCTATCTATCTATCTATCTATCTATCTATCTATCTATTCAGCCTACGACTTTAAACTATCTTGGTCGTTTCGTTATTGGTATCAATACCAAGTTTGGTATGACATAACGTGACTGAATGACGATCATAACTGTCTAGTCATAACATGGCTATCATGATATGTGTCATAATTGTCATGATTTACATTTCATGGTCCTGCTGCTATTGTGGTGGTTTCGTTAACATGACATGTTGCATAACTGGTACGGTATCACACGGCTGCGTGGTGAACGCAAGGGACAGACCCTAACATAAAAATCATGACATGCAAGGCATTTAACAACATGACTACATGCCACACTCATGGTGCGCTTGCAGTTGATTATCTAGCTTAACATATTGCAAGTTTGGTGTTAGGTGACGTGAATGAATGACGAAGGTATGTGACCAATGCAAACATGATTGTCATGACATGCGTGTCATGTAACAACATAGATACATCCAACGCTCATGATGCGCTCGCGGCTGTTTCGCTAGCTTCACATGTACCGAATTCGGTATTACGTGACTCTAACAGATGACATAGGTAAATGACGCGTACAAACACGATAATCATGACATGCATGTCCTGTAACATCATGACTACATGCCGTGCTCAAGATGCGCTTGTGGCTGTTGCGCTAGCTCCACATAGACCTAATTCGGTAATGCATGACGTGAACCTACCATAAAGGTAAATGAAACGTCCGAACATGATAATGATATGCGTGTCATGTATAACATGGCTACATGCATGCTACGCTCATAGCGTTATCGCGGCTGTTCCTCGTATACCAAGTTTGGCATCTATACGTGACGTCAATGGACGAAGATTGTAAATAACACTTTCAAACTTGATAATCATGGCATGCGTGTCATGCAAAACTGGACAAGGTGCTGCGCTCATAGCATGCTCGCAGCCGTTTTGCTAGCTCCACATATACCAAATGTGTTATCAGGTGATGTGAATAGATGATGAAGGTAAATGTCACGTTCAAACTTGAGAGTCAAGACATGGAAGCAAAAGTAATCTACGGCACAATTTGCCTCAGCCTCGTAACGTTGTGATGACTTCAAAGTGACATATCAACCTTCCTCATTCGTGCTTCGCATATAGTCGAATTCCACTGTACGTGGAATGTGCCCATTTTCTTCTTGATTTCATCTAAGATATCTTTCACCCCGGTTTGTTCTATGATCCACTCTGCTTTCTTTTTGACTCTCAAGGTTATATTTATCATTTTCTTTACCATCTCTCGCTGCATCGCCATCAATTCATGCTGAACCCTCTGTGTATGCCTCCAGGCTTCTGCTCCGTAGGTAATTACTGGCAGATGCAGTTGTTTTATACCTTCCTCTTGAGGGTTAGGGACAGATTACCATTCGTGATTCCAGAATTCTTGCTGAATGTGATCCACCCCATCGTTATTATAGAAGTTATTTGAGTTTCCTAGTTCCGCTCTACGGTTATTATCAATCCTAAGTGTACAAATTCTTTCACAACTTCCAGCGTCTTTCCCCCTATCGCGAAGCGCTGTTTTCTGCCGAGACTCCTGCACATTACTTTAGTGTTGTGCATATTTATTTTCAGACTTGTCCTTCTGCTTTTCGTGTCCAGGTGATAATATTATATGTGCACAAAACTACTCCAGATCCTCTACACGAGCTTCCACCCTGTAAAAGATACAACGAACATTACTTACCGGTAACCAGTGCTTGAGTAGTTCGGATTCCCAAAAATATATGAGATGAACAGCTTCAACAAACAGCGCAGACGCCGATAACGGGCAGGAAAAGGCACAAAGACAAGCGTGTCTCTGTTTACTTCTTTATCAAATATCATATTCTGTGCCATTCGCTGAAGGTGCATTACCACCTAGCCTATAGCCACCGTGCAGTCGAGCTTTCCAGTGTGACTGCAGCGCCAGAACGCATTGCCTGGCGGAGAAAAAAACGCAATATTAGGTTGAGGTCAGTGAAAATGGAAAGTGATGAACGTGTCTCTATGCCCGCGTGAGCGGTTGAATTGCATGAAGAATACACGCATTGACGCATGAGCGCCTCTGTTTTCTGCGTGCCCCTAGCGGCCAACGTCGGCGAACTTAGGTCAGGCTTGTGCCAGCAAAGCAGCTCCGTCTAGACAGCGGACGGTGCTTATTCTTAATCCGCCCTTCTTGTAATAAGAGTTTTTAAACAGCCGCATCAGGACATGTCCTCTGAATTGAACAACGTGGTGAAAACGCAACTATTATAGAGACGCTCGCTCTTGCCACAAGTCATAAATGGAATAATTTGGTTATGTGGTGGCGGACGTACCTAGTGATTTGCTTCAAGAACTAGAACGCTGCAAGTAGCATTAAAAGAGGAAGTTGACTTGTGCCTGTTATGTCCTCAATGAATTTTCTAGTTCAACAAATCTTGATTTTGCCTAGAACTGAGGGTTGTTTTCAACAAAGATCATAAAGTAACATTGTCAACAGGTTTTTAATTCTGCGTCCATCGCTAGGCTCGTAAAAATGTCGCAATACTCCTTTCCTTGTTGCAGTGTAATTCTGCAGAATTCATTCGCTGTCACTTGGTGCTATATTGTTCATTATTAGGTCGTCCTGCTATTCTCTTGTGCTATCCAATAGCGGTGCTTGTACACGTGCTGATATGATGTTTCGTTTATATCTTCCTCTCCTTAAAAAGACACCTGAAACAACGTTCATAAAGAAATGCAAAGTAAATGAAGCCTGCAAAAACTCGAACACGATGACAAGGGCTTCTCTTCTTACGTAAAAGAAAGTGATCTCCAAGCTCCAGCCTCTATGCAAACACATATGGCCGTACTTTGCTTGCAAAATTACGAGTGCTGTTACACGTCCAAATATCACGGTGGGTCGACTTTCCTTTAAACTTTATTCTTTGAATTAATAGTGATAAAAAACAATGTGGCCATGCACGTGCCTGATAAAATTGAACTCACTGCATAAGTAGATAAAATTTAATTATTGCGATATTTTTCTAAGACTGTGCTGGTGTAAAGTATGCAAATTAATGCTGCAATATTCGGTCTTTCTCGCATTGGGGACCCGTGCGCACTGCTGCATAGGAAAATGAGATTTTACTTTCACATTCAGTACACATTTCTATTTATTTGTACGTCGATACTCTTATGCAGCGCTCAAAAGAAAGTCGTACGCATTTGTTCAAGACTAAAAGAAGTAACACACAGACGGTTAAGAAAACACTACTTCGTACCGAACAAAAAATATCCAGCTCCGCGTGGAATACACAGCTCAGTCACAGTGAACACTGGAAAAGTGGCCTTTCTGGAGCCTCTCGTATACTTACCAGAAATAACTAATACAAGCACAGATTCAAGGCACCCACCACTGCATAAATGATAGTAATTTGCATTAGCTACGAAGGCATCTATTCTGCAATTATTGATCATTCTGCGGAGAGGCTCCACACCCACTACAAATCTCTAACGTATTATGTGCACTTCGTGCTTTGTCTGATGAGAATAAATAAATATGGATGAGCCTTTTGTAATGTGTTGAAACGAACTAATGACGGACTCGTATCGCAATTTACATTGCGTGTTGTTTTGTTGGTTATTTATATCTACTAGGACACAATAATAAATATGTTAACACTATTGTTAGCCCGACATGAAACTTCTACAGGGCTTTATTGCGAAGGAGTTCCAACCACTGGCATTGCTCTGTGCTAGAATACTCGACTGCTACACAGTGGTCCCGGGTCTAAATTCCTTCCGTTCCTAGAGCTCCTTAGATGCAAAGCACGTAATGGTCGAGCTCAATCCGGTGTGTGACGTTACCACCCATACGGCACATGCGCACCCCTCCTCTTCTCTCACGCCCTCCCCTCCTCGCCTCACAACGCCAACGCAGGCAGCGTCCACTAGCCTACGATCGCTTCCACGCCCAATCTCCTCCAGGCATCTGCGTCAGCGGCGTCTCTGCCATTGCTGACTCATGAAAATCAACCTGCACTGACAGGTGCTCATGTTTTCATGTTGATGCGAGTAGATGTGACCAACATTTATAACGTTTTACGGGCAAAACAGGAAAGTTTATTGCAAACTGGTAACAACATTTAAGGTGAGTACATCTGTCTGGTGTAACAAAATCACTTCAGTGGCGTGTACAAACATAAAAACATAGACAGGATTTAACACACAGCACTTCCAATCTCCTTATAGCGGCACCTGTTCGTCCCTTATAGCCGTAGTCAAAGTCGTAGTGTGTAACCAGTATGCATTTTGACCTCCACGGTGCTGCCGGTGAGAAATTCTTTCTGTGCGTTGTTGAACAATAAAAGATAGGACTCAATGTACATGTCAATGGCTGCTAAGGGGGAATGAGAGACAGGAGAATTCGGCTTTTAGGTAATACGCACGCTGCGAATTTTTTATTGTTCAACAACGCACAGAATACTAGAAAGGGTATTATTATTATTATTATTATTATTATTATTATTATTATTATTATTATTATTATTATTATTAACCTCACTACGCCCACTGCAGGGCAAAGGCCTCTTTCCTGATCCCCCAATCAATTCGGTCGTGCAGGTGCTTTCTGTTGCCACGTTGTATCTGCGAACTTTTAGGGGCGCAGCTCCTTAAAGCGGCACCCGTTCGTTCCTCGTCGTAGTACGTAACATGTGTTAGGATTTGACCGGCAAGGTGTTGCCGGTGGGAGATTTTTCCTGTGCGTTGTTGAACAAAGAAAATTTCGCAGCGGGCGCGTTGACTAAAAGCCGAATTCACCTGTCTCACATTTCCCCTTAGCAGTCATTGGCATGTACATTGAGCACTATCTTACTGAAAAAGTTTGCTACGTCATATGCGCTGGGCGTAACCTGCTAGGTTTTAGAAAGGTTTAGCGAGCTTTGGGCCGCAGTGCCATGAATACAGTGAACTAGTGTATACGCTGAACTCGAGGTGGTTAGACTTGGGAAGTAAACCCGAAGCGCAAGCCGTAAGAAAGTGCGCGTGTGCCACCTCTCGTTTAGTCCTTGGAATGTCCGCTGGATGGCGGTGCTTATATATGCGGAATATATGATGAAAAGATGCGAAATGGTGGTACTTGGAGTGTTGAATACATGGACGAACGGACACTCAGACAGATGCATGGATGGACGCCTGAACGGGCGTAGGGGCAGATGCATGGACGAATGCTGGGACGGACGCACGAACAGACGCACGCATGTACGGGCGGATAGACGCATGAAGAGTCACTCAGACGGATGCATGGACGGACGGAAGCAAGAACGAATGGACGGACGAATGCTTCGCTCCACTCTCCATCATTTACTCCGTGGATATGCTGCCATTTTTTAACGGATGTAGCTCCTAAAGCCGTGGGTCTGTACATGCATGTCTCTAGTGACCGGTTCGTAACCACCTAGTTGTATGACTCACTCTGCAGGTGGCGCTAGTGTGAGTGACAGAGAGACAGACAGTTGGACGGATGGACGGAATGACGGACGGATGGACAGGCAGGCCGGAAGGCAGACAGACAGACAGACCGACAGACCGAAGCATGGATGCATGGATTGTCTAACGCATGGACGGACGCAAGCATGAATGGACGGACGAATGGATGGAAGCATGGACGGACAGATGAATGGACGCACAGATGGAAAAATAGAAGAATGGATGGGTGCCAGGACAGGCCGACGGAAGCACGGAGGGATGGGCAGACGGACGAATGAACACAAGCATGGACGGATGCACAGACTCATGGACAGAGGGATGGAGGCACGAGCGTATAGTCAGAAGAATAGCCGGACTCACGCACGAACGGAAGGAGGGATGGACAGATGGACGAACGGACAGAAGCTCGGACGAACAGACAAAGGGACGGACGCACGGATAGATGAAGGAAATTGACGGACAGATAGAAGCGCCGACGGATGGAGAGGACGGGCGAACACACGAATGCATGGATGATTGGACAAACGGGCGAATGAACGGACCCCTCGCCCCACTCATCATCCATGACACTATGAATAGGCTGCGTTTTTTTTCATGCGTATGCATTTCTTAGTCGAGCTATGTCAGGCGTCCATCGACATTCGCCTACAGCCCTCTCCCATAGCAACCACTGCAGGCGCGTGCATCCCTTGCAACAGGGGCCCCAACCATGTCCCACGCCGTTTGCTCTCTCTTCACCCTGCACCCCACTTTCCCGTCCACTCACGCCAGTCTTTCGACTGTTCACTGGCACAGCGCCTCTCAAGAACGTCCGGAATTGTGTGCTCTAGATGCGGCTGTAAAACGCCAACGCCAAGCCGAGAAGGCTGTTTGTTCAGTTTGCTTTATAGTATTTATAGTATTTATAGTATGCTAAACGCCCACCGCGTTTTACGCGACAGAAAAACGCCACGTGCGGCAGGCTGCTCTATTGGTTGCACGGTGTAAGAAACAAAGACAACAATATTATTCTAACACTGTGTTCTCACGCGCGAAACACCGTTACAGACGCTACGCAGTACATTCGCATTTTCTCACGATTCCATTCGGGGAGGTGGGGGTCTTTTCTTACTGTGGAAGTTCTTATGAGATCACAACAAGGGTGCCTGCGCTGTAGATTTCGGCAGGTGGCGCCAATGGCCGTGTTTCTAGCCACTATCGCGTAAAATGAAAAAAAGCCAAAAGTAATAAACAGACAAACACACAATAACATTCAAATCCAGGTCTCCCGCATGCTCACCCAGTGCTCCATCACTGAGCCATGCCGGTGACCATAGACAAGCTTGATGTTCTAGTCAGGCTTGCGTGCCCACCGAGTGTTCTGTCACTGAACCATGCTGGTGACCCTAGGCAGGGTTAATGTCACTAGGCAGGTTTGCGTGCTCACCCAGTGTTTTACCACTAAGCCATGCTGGTGACCCTAGGCAGGCTCGATGTCCGGAAAGAAGTCGCACTGGTATGAGTAATAAGGCGTTTTAGAACAGTCAGGGAAGAACCAGGCGTCCAACAAGGTCAATTGCGTAAGGAGTGTGCCGTCGATTAGTCAACCTATTACGAAGGCCGGTGTTCACAAACAAATCTTAAACTTTCCTGCAGATTTTTTTATTGGTTTTATACCTTAATAACTGCGCTTGGTGAACAAAGAAGACCGCCATTTATGAACCAGTCTTGTCCTTATCTTTCACCCAGTTACCATTTTCGCGCTTAATAACTCAAGTAGAGAGTGAAGGAATTGTAGAAAAAACGTGAAGACAGGACGCGGGTGGTAAAACGTGAAGCAAGGACGCGGTTTGTTTGTGAATACGGGCCTAAGTCTGCCGGGATAATCCTCCATTGTCACCATGCAGCTGGAGCATCAAAAAAATTCTACAAAATTTCTTGCAATGGTGTAGTGGGTACCACGCTTTTTCGAAACATCACGTCATAGTGGTGGTGGTGCTGGTGGTCGTGGTGGTGGTCGTGGTGTTGGTGCAGCAGGCGGGGTTAGCCTGGCCTGCATGGCCGGCAATTGTTCAGCCTGAGCACCTCCTGATTTTTGAAATTGTCACCACGTGTCAGACAGCCAGTGTCTCAAAGGAAGACTAACAAAATTCGTTGCACGTTCCTCCTAGTTGCCGCAGGTCTTTCAGAAAAAATGACGTCATCAACTGTCCGGTGCCTATGACAGCCTTTTCACAAGGTGCGGATCATCGCTGCTCTTTGCACATCAAACTGTGGGCAAAGCCAAATGAAATGTTCAATATCCCCGATGTCACCACAGAAGGCACAGAACGGGGAAGCGTATCTCCCTGTCTTGAATGACCAGGCCGGGGTGTATGCGGAGCTGGTTCTTATGCGGTACAACAGCGTCGCTTGTTCACGAGAAAGTCCATGAGTTACACATGCTAACTGTGAAAACTTGTAGATCGCCTTGAAATGGTTGCGTATCACATCTTTGTTGTTCTGATAAGTCTTGGGAGTTCTTATTTTTGGAACAGACGTACGTGCCTCGCATGCAAGGGCATCACATCAGCCTTTTCATTGCCTTCAATTCCAACGTGGGATGGCATTAACTGGAACTTTATAATAAAGCTCTTGCCATTTCGATGTTTGATTAGTGCCAGAGATCGCCTGGTTAACGTCTCTTGAGGTAGGCCACAATGCTGTCTTGTAGCGCCGATTTGGTGTCCGTCAGCATTACAACATCTCGTGCAGAAAATGATCGCAATTTTCGTTCCATTGTCCTGGCACTCAGTTTTCGGTTTCCCAGGCACACTTGTACAGCAGCGTTTTCAAGTGAGTTAGAACAGAGGTCTTGCACTGCTAAGGAGACGTGAGGTATTTCCCGCCTTATGTATATTATTGCGCTTCTATTTACAAACGACGTTATGCTCGGGTTTCCGTGTCGGGTGTATCCTGGGAGAGTTTTTGCATTCGGTAGACCAGCTTCGGAGAGGGCTAGAATCGGTATCGGAATGTCGCGCAGGAAAAGGTTGAGTTCTCACAGACGTTTTAGAAGACCGGCGCAGTTTCATTTCATTATTAAGGGTACTTTTGAAGGACGAAATAGACCAGGTGGGCGAGACATTGCCATTATTCTACTGAGTGTATGTGGAAGCAGAGCAAAGTAACACTGACTCTAGAGCCAGGACTGCTTCCAACATGTCCTTCGTTGAACTCGCAGGCATCTTAGCGTCGTGTGAACGTAGTGCAGTCAACAGAGTGTGAATAACGTGCTTGAGGTTTTATTGCTGTTTTCTTCCAGATGGTACTTGAGGTGGGCTCAGTGCAACAGCGTAGATGCGCTTGGCGGACTCTTTCGTGATACATTTCTCACTAGCGTTGAGCACTTGCGTTGACTCAGTACCAGTTCTTGTCGGATTTAGGCGCGGAAAATTTCCTGTGAACTCGTTGTCCAAACCGCCATGTTGTGGCGCACCAAACGTCTTCTATGTGAGCGATAGTTTATTCACAGTCTTCGGGCCGAGGACAAACGTCTTATTTCTTCGCTGCGCAGCTGTCTGTGCTGGAAATCGGCCGTAGCTAGCTGGGTGGTCGCCGCTACAGTTTGCACACACAAGTTTTTGTTTACTTGTACACGTCTTAAAAGGCATGAGCCCCCCCCCCCCCCCCCCACAGCGCTCACACCTTTGTTCCCCACGACTGTGCCTCGCAACATGTCGAAAACGCTGACATTTAAAACAGCGTGGCGGCGTCTCCACGTAGTCTACAAGTTCGTGTCTGGTGAAGCCAAGGTTGATCTTCTCTGGACGTTCCGAATTGGGAGCGAATGGGAGAACCACAGAGTCAGTGCGCCTTGATTCCTACTCGGAGGATGAGGTTTGGACCCATCGTATCATTCTTCTTGGGTGTTATACTCCCTGAGCTCTCAGGTAGGTTAACAGCTCTTCGTCCGAGTACCATCTTGGGACTCCTTTTATAATGTATGTAATTTTCATGTAGCTATGTAATACACGGGCAGATATAGCAATGCCGCAAATAGTGTTGGTTTCTAGAAGCATATTAGCTTGGCGTTCAGTCTCTATATCCAAGAGCAGGGCTCCCTGTGCTGTGAAATGGCTTTTAACTGGGGCTCCACCGAGAATCGTTTCAATTTTCGACTATAGGTCAATAGGATTTACCTGCCTCAAGTTAGCTCCTTCGGATGTTAGAGCAATTAACACAGGAATGCCCACCGTCTTGTCTTTGCGATGTCGCACAAGGCGGAAACCACCCTCGTCCTTGTCTAGATCTGTGAGGTTCGCCCCGTTATGGTCCCCGACAACAGTTGATTCGTCGTCTTATTCAGCGCTGTGTTGTCGCTTGCAGTCAGGTATGCTTGCGCAAACCAGATGGTGCTTCTGACGTGGTGTCACACCTAGGGAGGTCATGGCGATGCTCTCACTGATGCTTGTTTCGTTTCTTCTAGCACCTTTCGACGCGGCGGGCTGCGCAGCACCCGTCGGTCGCCGATACGGCAGGTACCTTTTCGAGTCGTCCGACGTCTTGGGCAGTGCTGAGCCGTAATATAAACAAAAATAACGATAAATGCAGAGATGTCCTAGTGAATGTCTGCCCACTACACGAAAATTATCATTATTTCGGCGCAATGGGTATACGCTGTAAGTGCGCACGCAGGAGTTGACCAAAAAGTGTTTAAAAAGGCCCTGAAAGGCCACTCTTCCAGTTTTCGCTGTGATTGTGTTCCGTTTTACGCTCAGGCCTAGCAGTCTTTTTGCTATTTATTTTTTTTCGTGAGAGAGCGAATGGTTTTGATTTTTTTTCAGTGGTGCAACCTGCATGCCTTGCCCACTTTAGACCTTCCTTCAGAAGAATAACTTTGCGCTGACAAAGCAATAATTGGGACAGTACATCTCAAAAAAAGGTGTGACCAAGGAGGGTGTGGGTTGAGCAAAATAAACTAGTGAGCCAGTTGGAAGTGCGTACTTTGAAGTTTAGTGAAAAAAAGGAAACAGCACGACAGAACGCACTGTGCCCAAAAGCGCCACAGTGTTCATGTGTCTTGCATTGTCCTGGCGCACAAAAACGAGCCCCATAAACAGAAGATATGAAAAATCAGGAGAAAAACAACAGCGTTGTTGTTTATGTCCTCATTTTCTTCTGTTTCATCTTTTGAGCAACTTTTTTATGCGCCATGTTGTCAAAAAACGCCCAAGAATTCACTTAGGATGCTTTGTCTTGAATAATTCTCAAGCCTGAACCTCTAGAATATTCAAGGTGGCATATGGTACAGCGGTAGCACAGGAAAGAAAACTGCATGGTGTTGAGACGGGAACAAAAGGTCTCCTTGGTGCGGTGATTGTTACATTGTGCTAGTCAGCCTTCTAGAAAGGTAACTTTTCATTTAATGTGTATTTGATTCATGGAAACAAACAGATGGCGACCATGAGTACATGGTTTTACGGGTGAGCTGGTGCAGCAACGATGTGAATAACACATCAAAAATAATGTGAAGAGTTGGTGCTAGTGGTATATCTACAAGTCTATGTTGAACATGAAAAACAGGGGTCTTACAGAAACACTTTTGAACATGAAGCAGCATGCGTGAGCATAAGCCTTCGTATGCTTATACTGAAGCGCAAATCTTAGTGCTTCTCCGATGCGTAATGTCACAAGAGCAGTTCTGTACATTTCGTTTCTGCCAGCAGTATGCCCACATGTATCTGATTCAATAATGAACAAATGTTCCTGTGTGGAAGCAGAAAAATTAGACTTGGCAACCTGGCTGACTTCCCGTACCTCTTCTTTACACTTCATGAGTTTTGGTATTCTGGCATTTTCCACGCTTATTGAGCTTTGAAATTAGGTGAGAAGTACAGTATGATAAAACGAAAGTACCCAGTGGCATTCCCTGTTCTACATACCACTCGGTTCTACGAAGTCATGCAGCAGTGTTTGTTAGAAGTGTATTTTATATAGCTCATGCGATGGGTCTGTAACATTTCAATCACGGTAAAGTGAATGCGCAGCGCGTACTGTCAAAGCTTTCATTGTTCACATTATTGTGCAACCTACACACACCGCATCATAAATTATGGCCGCGTGCAATAAATAACAATGTTCGATGGTACACAAACTAAAAGACTGCAATCACACCTGCATTCTAGAGAAATACTTCGAGCAACGAGCATCCTGTCGACCGGAAGGTCATGGGTGCGATACCAGCCCCGGCACATGCATTCCAATGTAGGTGAATTGCTTGAGTATATAAACACAAATTTAGGCGCGCAAATCAGAAAAAAAAGGGAGAGGAAGAACTCCAGTGGTCGGAATTTCCAGAGCCCTTGACTGTAGAGTATCTCATAACTTTATTGAACCATACTCTGGCAGAAGCTCCTGACCGTGATTATTATCTTCAATCCGTTATTATGGCAGGCGGTACCGTGTTACGGTGTAAGACTAACGACTTAAACATTACGTGGTGTGCATATGACAATCATAGCCACATTTTAGCGTGATCTACAAAATCAGAACTCACACTATGACAATGCACAGGCAGGAACATTTTAGTACAGTGAGTGACAGTTGGACAGGAATAAATGCAATTTCATAACGACAAACTACAACCACACAACGCAAATGCGCATAAAAACGTGTAATCATTTGTGGGGATTCTAAAACCTGTACGCGCTTATCTCACTAGCCTAAATTAGAGAAAGGCACGTAAGAGAAGCTTGCTTTAAGAAAATAAGGGGGGGGGGCCAACAAGCTTCGAGTGTAGCCTAAATGCTATATATATATATATAGAGAGAGAGAGAGAGAGAGAAAGAAGTGTATACCCAAGGGCTCGCCCTTCCGTGTTTTGACACAATATTAAGGAGATCTAACAGACAGTAATGCCAAGGAATGTAAAGGAGAAGTTATTAAAACCAATGGCGTGTAAACAAGAAGAAAAAAAAGTAGATGAAAAAATAATTCCTGCTCACGGCTGGTTATTTTTTCATCCACTTTTCTTTCTTCTTATTTACACTCCATTGGTTCTAATAACTTCCCCTGTACATTCCTTGGCACTACTGTCTGTTAGATCTCATATATATATATATATATATATATATATATATATATATATATATATATATATATATATATATATATATATATATATATGCGGGGCTTGTATTGTGCGCACTGCGAAGAGAGGCGCTGCTGCACAAGAGAAACTTAACTTTTGAGCTTCGCCTTCATAATCAAGTGCGTTAGAGTAGTATAGGCCCGTACGCATCACCTCCTTTTGTCGGATTCTTCTGTGACAGGTAACGGAACCTATAGCCTCAATGTCCACAAAATATTTACTAATTTTTCTACAAGCGTTCTATGTTCTATTTTTGGGTTCGCTCGAATTCGTTTAATGCCTATATACAAATAAGTCTCCGAAAACATTTGCTTTCAGCCCCCAGCTTAACTAGGCTGTTACGTAACTCTCCGAAGTTTCTCTAGTGAGATCCTTTCAAGATAAGCAGGCCCCGTTCCCAGTCTTGTTGTATAAGCAAATAAGTGTGCCGCAGTCGGAACGGGAAGTGTTTTCATGCTGAAATGCGACCTTGCACGGGGATTATACCCCGGGGAGCAAGCGGCTTGGAAAGGCGATGCTGAGAACAGCGCTGCCGTTCCACTGAGGTGTCTACATTTCATCCAAATAAAGAAACACGCATTTGCTTTCGCCAGAACGAGCCTCCAGATTCAGGAGATTTTAGTACTTATGATCTCGTAAAGTGGAAAACGTCGCCGTCCGCTTAAGGCCATCTCGAAAAGCTGTGTAATGCAGTTGGCCAAAAAGCGAGGAAGAGCGCGTGTTTTATTGCACTGCTCATTTCACAATGCAATAAAAGAATGTGCGCCACGTGAGTTACGTTAGCCAATCGCACAGTTTTATTTTATGGAAACCTGGCATTTGGATTTATTTTCTGCTAATGTGTCTTTACACAGAGATCATGGCATTTCGGGTTTATATATCGTAAACTCCAATGGGTGGCAGGTGGCAATTATAAAACTGACGTTCCATTCAAGCATAAAGCAATCAAAGTGCTGTGGGAACTAAGCCTTTTAGAGAGAAGTAAATGATCATGTTTTTAAACTGATATATTTCACAGATTAGCTAGCTATCTTTGTTTCAGGCGACCTAGTTTCAACATTTTGTGGCACTCGCAAGCAGCTTAATACGGAGACCAAGTTTTTTTTTTTACAAGAAAGCTTCTTGCTTACCGATTTCGTGCACGCTCATAATTTATTTTAAGGCACGAAAACTAGAGAAAACGCAAGGCAGGATACAGGACAGAGCACTGAAAAATGTTACGCTTCTAAGCACATGTATACATAACCTATTGTAAGCATTGGGGAATGAGAACTTTATGAGGAAGCATTCAGTAATGTGTGAGAAAAAGAAAAACAAAAAGAAAAAGAAGAAAAGGAAGAAATAAATAGAGACAACGAATAAAGAAATTCCAGCATGCGCCCGGCAGCGAGTTTACAAAGGCGAGTGGATAGACCCCCCCTTCCCCCCCAATGCGCTGCGCCAGGTGCTCTTCCAAGGCTCTCGGAAGCTGCGCGCTCATTGGTTCGTGCGTAATGTCGTCAGCAAACATGGCTGCACCCAGCCGATGCTGCAGGGTTTGTGTGGCGGGTGGGGGCACAGCTGATGAAGACGCCGCGGTGAAAGCGAGAACAAAGTTGACGCTCGCATGCGTACTGGCGAACTGCCTACGATGAATGGGAAGGCGGCGCTATCAAGTAGATGGTGCTATCAAGGTGCTACACAAACGCTGTGCGCACGCCTGTGTCGACGCTGCAGCAAGGCTCGTCGCTCCGTTTGCAACGATCGCCGAAAGCATCGAAGTCGGCGCAGATATGTAGTAAAAAATGGATGATCACGGTTTGAAGAGTTCATGTGCGGACCATATAACAATAATCTTAACTCGATAAGCATTTGTTGTAGCTCAAAGAGCCGGTTTCGGAGCACTTGAATGCCTACGTCGCTCGATCACTCAGCTTGCACTCACTCTGGCATATCTTAGGCTACTCGTAGTGAATGCCACCGCTACTGATAATGATAGCGATGCCAAACGACAAGCATGAATATTTGTAACAGCTTCTCGATAGACCTGCAAACGGATGTCTTGATTTGATTGATTGATATGTGGGGTTTAACGTCCCAAAACCACTATATGATTATGAGAGACGCCGTAGTGGAGGGCTCCGGACATTTAGACCACCTGGGGTTCTTTAACGTGCACCCAAATCTGAGCACACGGGCCTACGACATTTCCGCCTCCATCGGAAATGCAGCCGCCACAGCTGGGATTTGAAGCGGCGCCCTGCGGGTCAGCAGCCGAGTACCTTAGCCACTAGACCACCGTGGCGGGGCTGCAAACGGATGTCTTCGTATTGTCACTCTATCAACACGCCAAGCAATTCCGTTCCCATTATGAGTGAGAGGCTGCGCAAATCTTAGAAGAGAAGGACGTGGGTGACAGCGTATTCACTTTCGGCCAAATACACTTCGAAATATACTGTATGTTGTGCATGTAAATATCCCGCCTCAAGCCAGCGTTTTTTTTTTTTGCTTAGTTCACCGCACTGCATACCTGTAGAGCGGTGAAGCGTTGACAGCACAAATACTGTCGTACTACAGATGCGCGCAAGCAAGTTGTTTGCGAGCAGTGAATTTCGGAAGCGAATTCAATACGAACCTAACAGCTGTATAACCAAATCGAACGCTTTAACCAACCGAATACTCTTCTCATAGTTTTTAAATAATAGGGAAACCTTTTTAAAAATAGCCCTCAGATTACAGCAGAGTTATTTTTTCAAATAAGTATTAACTGTCGCCAATAATACTACGATTAAGAAAACTGTAATGAGCTTCTATACAGCTGTGACCAGAGCCTTCGAAATACTTTTCAACTGTATGTGAAAATACCTCAGCAACTTCATTATTCAAGTTGGAAACTCTGTTGCCAGCTTTTAAGTAAAATTTGAGCATAAAATCTAAACAATTTTGATCCGAACACTATGCATTCAGCTAATGATTTATTAGAACAGGCGAAATTATCACAACATATGGCCGGCACAGAGAGCATGTATAAATCAAGTATTGAAAGCTGTATCTGTAAGAACAGTTTACGTGAACAAAAGACTTACTGGCATGTGTTTTTATTCGTGAAGCTAAATGCAGTCATAGTCCCTAACTTCAATGATTGAAACAGGAAAAAATCAATGCCATGCAGTTCCACCACAGTAAAAACAGAGTGAAAGTGCAGTTTGCAGCAAAAATGCTTTATCTGGTAATTGTTATAGAATCAATGGTGCTGCCAATACTTGGGCTGCATTTGTTGTGGTTGTTCAGGGATTACAAACAGAAAATAAACCTTGAACTGATCCTTTGTTTTCCTGCTTCTCCCGTTGGGGCCAATCACTTTTGAAATATTAGGTGTTTCGTGTATGCACAATTAAATTTGACTAGAGCAGGCTATTTGCTCCGTTATTTAAAAATTTGCACATCCCTAGTAGTGTTGCCACTACCAATGACCTACCATCTTTTTGTGTGAATGTGATTGGGCATCTGTAAACATCACGACTGCTTTTTTTTGTGCTGTATCCCTTCTCTCAATGAACACACCCTTGCACATGCCTCAAGGTACGTAAATGCAAAAAAGAAAACCCACCTGGCTACAAGTGATGCCAATTAGTGACATGCAATGCAAGTAAAAACATAAGTGTATTTGGTGAAAGTTGCTCTTAATCTAGCCGTCCATTAGCAAGAAGGATGAGTTTCCATTTTCTGGCTCAAGTTGATCGAGTCAAATGCTTACATACTCTGGGTACTTTGTTGCAAAGCAATAATAAAGCTAATGTAAAACCTCACATCAACATTTCAATGTTGTCCTGAAATAAAAAAGGAAATGTCATATGTTAATTGTTTTTGTCAGAGAATTCTGGCTATGAGAATTTTAATAAAGGCTGTCATAAGGTGTGTTGAAAAGCATAAAAAAAAATTACTTGCCACTGTGAACTGCTGGGGAAATGAGAAGTTGACGTATATTGTTAATACAGGTATGTGAATTGCTTTATATATTTCTCACAGCAATACCACATGCTGCACAACACGCCATAATCAGATGTGTTTTCGGCCTTTCGGGATTAAAATATCTTTTCACTTGGGATAACTTTAGCAGATAATTGACAAGCCTGACAACTAAGTACATGCATATTGCCACGTGTGTTATATTTCGATAAAGTCGGGTTTCACCCACAAAGACTTTAAGCAACACTCGGCGCAGCAGTTTTTCAGGAGCTCCGCGATAACTTGAGATCACACTGGTAAGTTTGTGGACAGGACGCGAATAGCCTAGTGCTTACGCAGCCACCAGCAATAACCCCAGAATTTTCAATAGCACTTGTATAAAAGCAGATGCACTGTACTGATTGTCAGATTATTGATGGCCGACGCACTGTATACCGCTATTAGGACAGACTATGAATTGCTTGTATTTTGGCTTTCCATACTTCAGACAAAGTTTAGCAGAAAAAAAAATTGGTCTCAACCCCGCCGAATACTGCAGTCTTCAACATCACGACCACGTGACAATATTAGTTTTTGTGTCTCTCGAAGAGGTGTTTACATCTGTAAATCCAGAGAGTTTAAATTTCATTTTTTTAGAAATGTGCAGATGTACCACTGCAAAATTATGAAGTCTAATACTAACAGCTACCTTTTGTTGTTTTATTGTGAACCCATTTGGTGAAGCAGAGCAGTACACAAGTGCCTCTGTTCATGGAGACTATGTGACAAAGCCCATTAATCCTTAAAAGCAGATTGCATTTCAAGCTGTCTAGCAGGGTGTACGAGTGAAGGTTCCTAAAGAAATTTTTAAATGACGCAATTGTTGAGGATGATTGCGATCGGTTGACAACAAGCAGGGGAACCAAAGAGAAAGAAGAATGGGAGAGCACGAACGGTGGAAATAAACATTAACGTTCTTGGCGTAGGGCTCTGGTCTTGAATACGCGACAGCAATGACGCGCTGGTCACAATGGCCTGCTTGTGGTCCCCAATTTTTTCAGATTGGCAATGGTATGAAGAGAGCTCTTAAAATTGCACAGCAGAAGTTCTTAGACAATAATATTGTTAAATAACTAGTGCACAGCTAATGGTTTAACAATTCACACAAATAAAACACAGTTAATTATCTTCCGTTCGAGTCATAATGCTCTTTTACCTACCCCGGCAATTACTATGAAGAGCCACAGACATCTTTGTTCCACTAAGTTCACATTCTTGGAAGTACACCTAGATGCTCATCTAAAGTACTATCATCATATTTAACTTATAAGACAGAGGATAGTTTATGGTATCAAAACATTAAAATAAGAATGAACATGCTTCAACTTTGCTTAAGCTATTTGCTTAAGCGATTCTCCACAGTCATATTACCTACTGCATCACGTCATGGGCAAACACCTATCCATCTCATATCCTCCCACTTCAACACCAAGCCATTCACATCGTAACATTCAGTACTCTATTCACTAGCGTGCCGCCGCTTCTTCAACAACATAGTGTACTAACAGTGTGTAATTTATTCAAACATACACTAGGAATTTCTGTATTTATGTGTTTTAACGGTTTCATAACAGCCAATGTCTTGCAAAAGTTTTAATTCGTAAACGCTAATCCCACCAGGTTCGCCTCCAACAACAATTTTTACTACCACATACACGCACTAACTACAGCAAACACGCTATCATATTTGCTGCCATAAATTTTTGGAAATAAGTACCACTATGCACTAAACAATTGTCATTCCATACTTTTAAGTAGATTTGAGATGTCTGGTGTATCAATAATTAAAATCTCTTTTGTTCAATATTCTACCGCCATCTTTTTCACAGCAATGTATACTTACTGAAGATTGTTTTATTACCATTTCAGCTGGAATTTACGTTACAAGTTTGCCTTGTCTTTATTTATATCATAATAACTTGCCACTTTTAGTTGCCATTTTTCTACAGTTATAAATATGTATATTTTTCACAGGAGCCTTTAAGTCTTGTGCTATGGAACCTTTGTCTGTATATACTAAACCATATTCGTTTACATATTTTGGAACACATATACATTTTTGACCGACTGGCCTACATAGCAATAACACAGCAGACAAACTGACAAGACCGACCGAATGGCTTACCCTATGGAATTTTAGTAGTTTAAAATATCACCAGCAAAAAGCATTACAATTCAAGGATTATGAACGTGCTAGAATTTGAAGTGAGACAGTGAACCAGATTCACAGAGTCATCAACTTAATAAACGGGCAAACCAACAGCAAATTGCACTCAGGTTTACTCTCTATGTCATTCAGCAGTTAATGGGCGAGTGAAGCCAGCTAATTAAGACATATTGCAATACTTAAGCACGTGGGGAGACTTCCCAGAAGGATGGAAAAGCTGCCTTTAAATGACATGGCTCATCATGCACAGCCCTAAAAAGCATCTCATAGGTGCACACTTCTAATGCATTTTTTTCATACTGGAGCCTCAATGAAACTACTACCGTGCGGGGGGGGGGGTGGAAACAAGAACGAAAATAAACATTCATGAACGTACTTCTGACTGCTCCTTCAAAGCAACATATTTACCAGCCAACGTGGCTGTGAGTTGAAATGATGGTCACCCTGACAGAAGAGAGAACTAAAGAGTGTGAAGCAAAGTACAGAAAGAGAGTGAAAAGGAACTTCAACAAAAAACAGAATACAGCTGTGCCATGAATTGAGGTTCGGGACTTGGTGCTAGCGATGAAAGAATTGCGAAACTCAGCAGCGAGTCACAAGGGTCATTCTCTTTTGTCAAAATGGCAAGCCAGCAGGGACACAAAGATGGATAAAAAGACGACTCTGAGAAACTGACAAGCAAATAAAATTGTGATCAGACACAATATTTGTTATATTAAAGTCAGGTTTCCCATGGCACATCAGGCAACTCTAGGGACTTTATGCTGCAATCTGGCTAGTTTTGATGACATCAGGTACCAAAATGGCCACTCAGCGTCACATAATCAATCAAAATGACTGCTTGTGTGTTGGCAATGGAGCCATAGTGCGTAGCAGCCGAGCGAGTTTCACGATTTCTCGCACAAGCACATGACGAGGAGCTCCTATTGTGTTACTGTGTCAGGGCACTCTAGATATGGAAACCAGCTTTTAAAATAATATTGTGATTACTTTTCAGAAGTTACCTTGCACTTTGCAGTGCATTTTCTAGAACTTTGAAGGTTGGGCCTTTCATTTCGTGCAAGAAAATAGAAGAATTTTGCAGTTAGTACCCCTTTATCATCCGGCGAGGTTAAAAAAAGTGCTGCGGAAGTGAAGCAAGCTTAAGCAGTTGCAAAAGACAAATGATTGCTTGCATAGGCAACTAGGTGGACTGAGGTATTAAATAAAGAAGTTAGAAATGATGACAAGAAGATAGTGTGTCTCTGTATTACGTCCATTCGATTTACATACCACCTGTTAGCAACTTGTACGAAAGGCCGAGGTTAGTCTGCATTGAAAGAAAAATCCGAACTAACTTTTGCAAGACCACAAAAATTTCAGCATGTTTTTTTAAGCAACGCATAACAAATATGTGTCAATAGCATAGCGTTGTGCCATTTTGTTAGCTACACCTTTGAGTATAATTTTGGTAATATTGTTAGCATAATCTGTACAAATCAAACATTACCTGTCAACCTGAGGTGTAATGATGTTTTTTTTCATGGAGCCAGAAGTAGCAGTGTTCCAAAGGGCTCAAGAAATTTCCCAGCAAGCTGCTGCAAATGGATTATAAACTGTTCATAAAATGATCATTCACAGCCCTACAGCTAGTGTAGCATCCCCTGTCACGTGCACTCTGCACACAACCATAATTCATTTGCCTTACGAGAACATGCATTCTCTGTAAAAGGGAATGCCGAGGAGGGTGAATTTTTTAACACTACGCGCAACTTAGCTTCAGCTGGTTCTTCTCTTCATTCACAGGACATTTATCAATTATTTACGAGTAAAAATTGCAAGCTCAAACCATCAACTATTTCGGATTCCAGTTTTCATGTGCACACTGCAGCATTTCCCGCACTAACTGTAGTGATTTGCAGCATGATGCTTACTCTGGGCACGCGATCGTAAAGATTCACACATGCCTTCCCCAAAACACATAGCAGCTCGGCGGTGGAGCCTCAAGTAACGCGTGCGGTACTTTTTATTATTTTATAGCTTTCGACAAACACTCAAAGCTGTGGGTTGAAGTTTAATTTTCTTTTTGTTGTGGTTTAATTTATTCCGCTGAAGTCTATGCGCACTAAATGCACTGTGCAACAGCAGCAATAGTCATGATCACACTAGGTAGCATAGTAACCGAAGCTGTGCCTGTCCGAGCATCGTTTGCGAACTTGAGCGCACCGTTTCTCTCGTAAGCAAGTATTTTATGGCTCTGTTCGGAACTTCAAAAAAGAAGTTACCGAGACCAGCATCTGGACGTCTTCTTAATCTTTCCTGAATACGACGGTCCACTTCTGCGTGTCTCCTGCAGTCTTTGAAAGCGGACCAATCCTGCAGGCGGCAGTGAAGTGAAGCATCGATAGAGGCACGCTCACAGCGTTTCTCGGCACACTTGAAGTTTCTATGCGTCCCTCCAAATGTTCGGAAGGCGTTTCTCACGATGAAAATTGCCTCAGTAAACACAGCGCGCTTATTTAGTCTTTGCCTGGCAGCTGCCAGCAGCATCGTCATGGGCGCAGCCATGTTTGATGAAGACATCACGCACGAACCAATGAGCACGCAGTTTCCGAGAGCCTTGTAAGAGCACCTGGCGCAGTGCATTGTCAGGGGGTCTATCCGCTCGCCTTTGTAAACTCACCACCCGGCAAGCTACGTTTTGCTTCATTTTTGCAATAGAACGTCTGCTGTTAGGTTTTAACACGAATGAGCTGTGTGCTGGGATCCACCAAGACTTAAGTTACGCATTGACGTCACTGAAATGACGCACTCAAAATGCGCATGATTTGATTATGTGAACGCGCGTCATACCTATGATTTCTCCATCTCCTACAGCAGATGTCGAACAGGCTATTCATTGGGACATGGTGGCACACTTAAACTTCCGGTTAATGCTTACACATTCTTCTCACAGTGCTCTTGGTCAGCCGGGTGATATCGCCGTCTGAGGGAGGTCAAGTGAAGTAATGAATTACGACCGTGGGCCTTGGTGATTAGCTCCTGCAGGGCGTAGTTGCTATGTATTGGTCCCCCTCAGAGCACTTCCGAAGAAGTGAATTTTCGTGAATGCCTTAAAAAAACGAGGTAGTTACCTTAGCCAAAGCATTGGCCTCGCTCATAGAGTTGAATACACTTAAACCTTAGATAGCTTTGAAACGCTCGTAGAAGTACTAGTAAGTGGGTCTTGAACGAAAGAAAAATAAGCCTAATATTTTCTGTCGAATAAGATGACACTGCTAAGCCCCTTGTTGGGTAGGAGGGAAGGGACAAAACATTGGCCCCGTATCTGCATCTTTCACTCCAAATGTCGACGAAAGACGATAGTCTTGCGCCTGGAGAGAGTGAACAAAACGTTAATTTGATGTTCTGCGCAAGAAAATTGGCAAATCGTATACTGAAGGGGCTGCGTCAGAGTGCCTGGAGCGTGCAGCGGAGGCGAACGGGCGCATCAAGTCACGTCACACTTGAGACATGAGCGCTATTTGGCAGTTATTTTGGAAAACGAAGCGCGTGCGCCTTGCGCGCCCGTCCAGAAAGTGATAAGGTGTAGAACGCAAGGCGAATAGTAGGTGTCACCACCATGTCCTCTTATTAAAGCGCTGGAAACACTTGCCTTTTCGTGCAAGCGTTGCATGGTCAGCACAGCGTGATAAACGCTACAGTCATTATATTTACGTATGTATGCCTTTTCTAATAATTGATTTTCAATCTACAATCACACAAGTATAAACACTGAATCTTGAGCAATATTGGTGGGCACTGCGAATGGTGTCGGCCGTTTCGAGTACAGTTTGGCCACTTTGGTGCCGTTTAGAGTGCCGTAAAAGGTGGACAGACAAATGCACGGACAGACAGACAGGCAGACAGACAGACAGACAGACAGACAGACAGACAGACAGACAGACAGACAGACAGACAGACAGACAGACAGACAAACAAAAATTTTTGCGTCGAAGGTCCTCAAGAAAGACTATCGTCTTTAAAAGAATGGTATGAAGATACAAAAGACGAAGCACTAGCCACACACGAGTGTGGAGAGAGAGCAGATAGGAAGGATGTGGGATACGGTCGAAGGAGTCCGAGCACGGTGCACCGCTTGGCGAGAGCTAAACAGCATCAGGAGGTTGTGGACGGCGAGTAGATCAGCGATAGCTACGCCGGCGCTGGAGATCGCGGATTCCGCAACCCTTCAGCACAGAATCCAACAAAGCGAGTTGATTGATTGATATGTGGGGTTTAACGTCCCAAAACGAGCATATCGTTATGACAGATGCCAAACAAAGCGAATTCCAACACACTCCTGCCTCACGTGGGTGTACCGTCGCTCGTTGCGCTCGCTCTGAGTAAAATAACAGCCGAACTACAGTGAAGACAAAGCGCGTGCCGCTTTTTTCTCTTTTCCGGCAATGATGTTTTATGACTTCTTAACATGCATACGCAATGGAAATTTTAGCCGAAGTTCTACGTCGAATGAGGGACGCCATTCTGGCTGTGAAACCACTTTCTCAGTTCTTTTTTTCTCACAGGTAACTATTAAAGCTACCACAAGGGTTAGTTTTCTCAATAATCATGGTCATCTATTAATGGGTTGGTGATGTGCCACATAGCGGCAGCGTGGATGCGTCCGTGCGAAATTGAACTTAATAGTCAATGTGCAAGCTTTCTTGGATCTTTGTAGAGTAAACATACTGTTAGGGAATCTTTTACTTTCATATTGTAATGATTCCTGTCATTGAGGTATCAACCATGTTATTTTCTCTGTCTTGACTTTATGGCTTGACTTTATGGAATTCATTTTAGATTACACCAAAATTATCTTCGGACGTTACTTCGTTCTTTAAAACCAAGTGACAGTCAGGTCACTTGAGCTTTTTAGCTAAAAAAAATGAAGCTGGCGAACGCCGTGACTTTCGTGTGAATTCAATCACATTTGCAAGATTGCCACTTCGCCGGGCGAAAGAAACGGACATAGTGTGGTTGAGATAGATATTCGAAGCTGGTGGCACTGCCATTGTGTGTTGCGAAAGTTGGAGATGGGGACAACACATAGGCAGTACTTTAGCGCTGCATGCAAGAATACATTTCTAATTTTGTAGAGACGTGATAGTTTCTTCGTTCGTGAGGACATGTCAAAACGACAGTCATCAGGTTTTACGAGATAATATTTGCCTTTCTCTTTCTATACATTGATATCGATTCACGAAGGGTATAAGGGGTCTTTTTTTATTAAAATGTATTACAAAAAACCTTGTTTTACGAAAAAGAACGTTTAAAAATAGGTCAGTTTCTTTTATCTATATATTTATTTGTGAGTGCAGCTGAAGAAGAAATCGAACAATAGGTGCTCAAGCCGCATGAGGAGTGCAGCCAGTGGCCTTTAAGTCAGTGGCTGCAGCGGGCCCGTAACACTGAGAGCCCAGGCAAGGCCAGTCTTCTGAAACCAGGGCGCGCTCTCTCCACTTGTGTAAATTCTTCGGTATCTATTTCAGCAAATATAGTTGCGTTTAGAAGGATTTATCAGCGCAAAAAAGACGGAATTTTTAGAAAAGGCACACACATACAGCGCTGTGCGTGTGTGTCTTTTCTAATGGTTCCGTCTTTTTTGCGCTGATAAATCAGTTTAAATAATCATAAGACAACTCGCCCAAGCAACAGATTTAGCGAAATATAATGGCGTATTATATTCGTGAATGGTTCTGAAAAAGTTGCGTTTGGTTTAACTGTTCCGATATTTTCCATTTTCATTTCTTTAACATTGTTACCAAAGAGGTGTATAACTGCATTTCACTTGCCAAAAAATTAACTTGAAGTATTCAGTGCATCCTTACAGCTATGTTTCGTGGTACTTCCTCTTTGTGGTGGTGCCATAAACATAGGCCCACTGCGGCTCAATAGATATGAACACAGTCTGTTCTTTATTGTGCCGGGGAGAAACAATTTGGCAAGAAAAATGTGGTTATGCCATCTACCTCCTAGCCAATGAAATCGACGATATATTCCCTGTTGACTATACCTCATAAAATACAAAGTAATAAAGCTAGCTCTGAAGCCAAGATTTCTAATACGCCTCAATGCATCCTTCTTTCCCAATTGAAGTAATCAACTTCACTGGAAACTGACGCTGACCACTAAAGAGGATCGTGCAAGTCCGATGTTATATAGAGAGGCATGAACTGATGCGTATGTGCCCCGATCGGCCAAGTGGTCATTTATTCATGGCATAATTGCTGGCTCTCTGCCCACCCTGTTATTTTTTTCTCAGCAAGTTGGTCTCAGTTCACAGAGTGCCCGGCAGCTATGCTTGCAATTCTGGTAATTCCCAAGTAAATCTAAAGGGCACGCTACCAACTAATAGTTATTGGAGGGGATCTTCTTTTGATGTCGCAACCAAGGATTGCTGTCCGATGCGAGCTCGAAGATGCCCTCGAGCGCAGTTAGCAGTGACGAGAGTTAATACACCGAAGCCATATACTTAACAAGACGGGCTCACAGGAGAGCTAAAGAAAGGATACAGCTTTATTAGTTGGATATCGCAGGAATGAGAACCTATAGTAGACTGACAGCTTCTGCCCCTTAGATTCATGTAATGACTGACTTTGGCAGTTTTTCGTCAGAGGACGGTAATAAACTATTCAATATCGTTGTGAGGGCCTGGCAGAAGCTCTCTGGTTAGGAGATGGCAACCTTTTTTTTTTGTTCGGCATTTTTACAGTTCCTATTTGGTTTTGTACAGCGTGCCAGGTGCTTTAAGGATATTCACCCCAAAAAGAAGTTTGTCTGACCGTGAAAGTATTTAGTACGCTCGGATGAATGCGTCATTGAACTAATGTGTTGTTTCAATATGCTCCTGAACTTGCAAAGCCATTCTGCAATATGCCAACTATTGCGCTATTGCGACGTAGGAACCACCGGAAAGAGCACTGAGTTGCGCTGCTGGAGAGCAGAACTCTACCTATAGGATCTACAGATCAAGCTATGCGCTAATTGTTAGCTCTGCTGCTCTGCAGGCCAAGTAATGGCAGCACAGCCCAAGAAGTGCGTGTTGAACGGAAACTATTTTAAACCAAATAATGTTTACTGATACGGCAGGAGTAGATACAACGAAGCAAAATATGTAATGGGTGCCTTCACAGAGAACGAGATTGTCAGGGATAGCTGCGGGGCGCAATTTATGAACTGTATTCGATGCGTCTGATGGCTGCGGTATCTCTTGAGAGCGGAGTAATCAATAGACTCTAGACAGCCGTTCCATCACGCCACAATGTACTTTCACAGCCTCCGCATAGGCTCAGTATTCTAGTAAGAATTCAGGAGTTAGCGTCGTCACTGTCCCTATCTGCAAATCAATAAAGCCTTATTCAATCGCATCAAAGTTAAACAAAGAAAGTAATTATTTATCTTGTACGTTCTTCATAAATTATTGGTTTGTTGCAGAGCAACAGTGCTTGAGGTTCTCGGCTGGTGATCTAAAGGTCACGGGTTTGATTGCGGCAGCGGCGATCGCGTTTCGATGGACGTAAATTGGTGGAGGTCTGTGTACTGTGCAATGCCAGTGCATGTTAAAAAAACCACTGCATGGTGGAAGTTTCTGCAGCCCTCGACTATGGCGTCTGTCATAATCATATCCTGGTTTTGGGACGTAAAACCTCAGATATGATTGTACTAATAATAGACATTAATTTAATAATAATTCATCGTATCGACAAGCTCTCAAAGCCTAGAGGGCATTCAATGGAAAAGATGGCGCGAAAGCATCGTGTGTCTAAGACAGACATTGTAGTATGTGCTGTGAGTTTTTAATAGAAAAAAAGGAACCACTCGCATACTGGTAAAAACACAGGCTTATGCAGATCAGACACAGATAATTGGGCTAAAGAGACAACTTGCGAGGCTTGTACTTCAATGACTACGAATTGCGAAAATTCCCTCTATCCTGCAATCAAAACTCGACCGATGAAAACTCAGTGCATTCAAAACTGCATTGAAAACTCATTGATTGTAAAACTCGCCTAGCCTGAGATGGTTAGTCTTGATCAACATGCCTAGTCCTGACGAAAAATACGCACATTTTCTTATTCCACAATAGTATTTATTAAGCGTGTAACGTATTCATGCTATTCACTACGAGCAGAGTTTACTTAGGCGGTGGCAGCACAAATTATTGACCCTGAGCTGCTGTTCATTTTTGCAAACGTGCCACACAACCGTTTTACTCAAACTGTTTGACCCGTGTTGACGTTGACTCTGCTTGAAGTTCAGATTCACAGAACCAAGGGATTCCTCAGTTTTGCAAGATAATGTATATCTGTCACTACAAGAACATGTAATTTTCTATATCAAGGACAGGACAACAAAAAACTACTGAGTGATTTAGTCATCGAGTGAGTGAGTGCTCCGAGAGTTGTCAGAGTGATTTATTGTTTTGCTGACTGGTGCAAAAAAAAGGAATGTCTTATAGAATGTCACTACATTCGTCGAAGGTCACAGGTTCCTATCTTGCAAGTGGCAAGTTATCTTTCCGTCCAGTTTTCGTTTTTCATATTCTAATTACACTTCTAATACTACCTCATATAATTATGTAAACATCGTTGTCTGTGCGCTCTCTTTCTTGCCGTGTATAACGTAGAAAACAAGGCTTTCGTCTTACACTTATGTCTTTCATTCATAGCGCGCGTTTCAATCTGGCAGACTTGACACCACCAGGTGGTAGGCGAGAGAGTATTCGTTAGCTGCCAGCTCGTAATAAGATCACATGCTGCGTAACACCAACAGGCAAAAAAGAGTGTTCCACACTTGCTGTGATGAGAAGATGTAGCGCTGACAGACGCCCCCACATTTAAATGCACACATAAGCCATACAAAGCGCGCGAAGAGATGATTGCCGCCGTGGCTCAAAAGTAGAGCATCGGACGCGTTACTCGAAGGGCGCAGGTTCGGTTTCTTCCACCAGCAAGCTATATTTTCATCAACTTTTCATTCTTCACAATTTCATTACAATCACTTCTACCCCCCCTCCCAGGGTATTTTTTCTTTACGTTCTTAAAAACATATTCCTATACGTGACACAAAACCCTTGAGGAAAACATGAGTGGTGATTTCCAACATTCACACAGTAGGAAAAAAACGTCAAGAGCTCTTTTTCTGCTCTTCGAAAAACTTACCCCATCTGCAAAATTGGGGTTTCATTTGAGATGTAAGATTATTATGTGCTGCACGCGATGATTTTACACATTTCTGCAGAGAAACAGTTATATTTAATAGTGGTGGCAAATGACGCAATCAGATTGAGCGCTTTAGCCTTGTTCTGAATTCTGAATACATTGTATGAATCAATTCTTAACTTGTGTTTTTTTACGAGAAAGATCTAGGGTAATACATTGTCTACAGGCCATTCGACCAAATACAAAATACGAAACCAATGCTGTAACATTTCAGTCTTATAATCAAGCAAGATTAATCGATGAAATTGCTGAAAATCACAAAATATATAAGAAAATAAAGAAAGCATTTGAGATTTTATTCGCAGAACGCAACAATCTACATAGGAAGTCATTTTTTCTAAGTAACATAGGCCATTCTAAGATTCAGTGCACAACACTCAAATGAAAGCAATCTGCTTATTTTGCTGAGACATTTCCAACACGTCGCTAGTGTACTTTACTGAGAATATCAAAATTGAAAGTACAGCACCAAAGAATGGAAAGCTCCGTCCAGGAGGGAATAAGGTTATAGAGAAGCAGGTCATCATTAGGAGCGAAGGTGTTGTAGCTCGCAGTATATAGCACGGTGCCACCAGAAAATTTATCGAGTTTGTATACGCAACCCACATTCCGTGTCTTTGCGTTTCAGATGAAGTAAACGTTACACCGAGTTTCAAATCAAACCGTTCTTCCAGTACCCGCATCAATTCTCGTTTTAACCGGGTCAAGGTAGTGAACCCCAGTGCGGCTTCGAATGACATCAGGGTTTCTTTCGAGGAAATGGCATTTTTTGCGAATAATAAAGACTGGCGTTAAATATAAATACCAACGCAGCAACAGCCATACGTTAAACAAACACTTATGTTTTATATGAACAGCTTTTTACAATTGGGTCACGACGCCAATAACAACATTGATATAAGAAAAACCAAAAAAAGGTGAGCTGATATGAAGCGCTAGTGCTGGCGATGACGGTAGCCCTGGAGACTGCAACATAAATTAACTTCAGTGGATTGCACGTAACTAGAGTTGACGTTAACTCGACGTGATGGCTCTATCATAAAAATATATATGTAATGTTTATAAATAAATTTGACAGATCCCAGTTACCTTGGTAATCGACGATATGCGAAGCCCGCGGAAGGGACTCGACCATTTTATGAAGTGACGCTTAACATATCTACAAATGTTGCACGCACAGACATTTGTTTAACAGTCGCAGATGCTTATATAACCAGTTGTCCACACTCTCGCAATGATGTCAACAGGAACAAGAGTATTAGCAAGACGAGAAGAAAAAAACTGGTCCGAATCTACATGTTACACTCTAAACGTCGTCGAAAGACGATATCTTGCATCTGGAGAGAGTGAACAAAAAATTTATTTGATGTTCTGCGCAAAAAAATCAGTGAATGGTATTCTGAAGGCGCTGCGTTAGAGTGCCTCGAGCGTGTAGCGGAGGCGAACAAGCGCATTTAGGCACGTTAGACACGAGCGCCATCTGGCAGTTATCTTCGAAAACGAAGGCGTGCGTGACCGCGGAGAAAGATGCGCGCCAGTCTCTAAGGTGATAGGTTGTATAATTCAAAGCGACGGGCAGTTGCCACTACTGTGTCGTCGTAGCAAAGCGTTGTAAACACCTTCTTGAGCATCGCGTTGCACTGTCAGCGCAGCGCGATAAACGCTACAGTCCTTAGAGTTACATGTGTGTGCCTCTTCTAGTATACAGGCAGACATAAAAATTATAGACGTGTTATGGCACCTCAGATATGCGCAAAATTTGCTTTTTAAATTGACAGTCGCAGAACAATGAACGCTAAACCTTGAGCAATATTGATGGGCGCTGCGGATGGGGTGGGCCGTTTGGTGCCGTTTGAGGTATTGTTTGGGCGGACAAACAGACAAGTGTACCGACAGACAGACAGACAGACAGACAGACAGACAGACAGACAGACAGACAGACAGACAGACAGACAGACAGACAGACAGATAGACAGACCAAAATTTTTTCGTCGAAGGTCTCCGTAAAAAAACTCATCATCATCATCAGCCTGACTACGTCCACTGCAGGACAAAGGCCTCTCCCATGTTCCGCCAGTTAACCCGGTCCTGTGCTTGGTGCTGCCAATTTATACCCGCAAACTTCTTAATCTCATCTGCCCACCTAACCTTCTGTCTCCCCCTAACCCGCTTCCCTTCTCTGGGAATCCAGTCAGTTACCCTTAATGACCAGCGGTTATCCTGTCTACGCGCTACATGCCCTGCCCATGTCCATTTCTTCTTCTTGATTTCAGCTATGATATCCTTAACCCCCGTTTGTTCCCTAATCCACTCTGCTCTCTTCTTGTCTCTTAAGGTTACACCTACCATTTTTCTTTCCATTGCTCGCTGCGTCGTCCTCAATTTAAGCTGAACTCTCTTTGTAAGTCTCCAGGTTTCTGCTCCGTAGCTAAGTACCGGCAAGATACAGCTGTTATATACCTTCCTCTTGAGGGATAGTGGCAATCTACCTGTCATAATTTGAGAGTGCTTGCCGAATGTGCTCCACCCCATTCTTATTCTTCTAGTTACTTCAATCTCGTGGTTCGGTTCTGCGGTTATTACCTGCCCTAAGTAGACATAGTCTTTTACAACTTCAAGTGCACTATTACCTATCTCGAAGCGCTGCTCCTTGCCGAGGTTGTTGTACATTACTTTGGTTTTCTGCAGATTAATTTTAAGACCCACCTTTCTGCTCTCCTTGTCTAACTCCGTAATCATGAGTTGCAATTCGTCCCCCGAGTTACTCAGCAATGCAATGTCATCGGCGAAGCGCAGGTTACTAAGGTATTCTCCATTGACTCTTATCCCTAACTGTTCCCATTCTAGGCTTCTGAAAACCTCCTGTAAGCACGCGGTAAATAGCATTGGGGAAATTGTGTCCCCCTGCCTTACACCCTTCTTGATTGGTATTCTGTTGCTTTCTTTATGAAGCACTATGGTAGCAGTTGATCCCCTGTAGATTTCTTCCAGAATGTTTATATATACTTCATCTACGCCCTGATTCCGCAGTGTTTGCATGACGGCTGATATTTCTACTGAATCAAACGCCTTCTCGTAATCTATGAAGGCTATGTATAGTGGTTGGTTATACTCTGAGCATTTCTCTATTACCTGATTGATAGTATGAATGTGGTCAATTGTTGAGTAGCCTGTTCGAAATCCTGCTTGTTCCTTTGGTTGATTGAATTCTAATGTTTTCTTTACTCTGTTAGCAATTACCTTTGTAAATAGCTTGTATACTACAGAGAGCAAGCTGATCGGCCTGTAATTCTTCAAGTCCTTGTCATCCTTGAAAGTCCTTGAAAAAAAACTATCGTCCTTAAAAACTTTTATTAGGCGCTGGTGTTCGCCAAGACGGTAGCCCTGCACATTGATACATAAGTGAACTTCGGGGCTGACATCTAACGACGTTAACCGGACGTGACGGCTATGAGAGTACATATCCAATATTTATAAAAAATGTATAGCCAGCTCTGCAACCACAATTGGCGTTTCACAAATGTAAGCGTCTATTTTAATACAGTCCCGAGACCTGGCGTGGCTCTGTAGTAGAAGACTTGATTACCACGCAGTTCGCCGATTCCTGCTGGGACTCTGACTTTTATTCTTTGCATTCGTCAGGTCATTGTCGGCTTTTTCCTAATGCTCACGCGTTAAAGTTACTCATACGTGTTTTCGCCGTTGCCGGGTAGATACTAAGTGTCGATCGCCACAAATTTCTGCCACAAAGCTTGATAAATGCGTCGCTTCTTGCCGTGAAGCAACCTTTTCGTTCCCAGCAGAACTCATGGTAAAAGCGTGAAAAGAGAAAAAATGCCCTCGTCATCTGGATATTTCACTACAAATATCATTTGAAGACGATAGTATGAGTCCGGAGGAAGTGAATGAAATGTTTCTGATGTTTTGCGCGAAAAAAAAAAACGGTGAACGGGATACTGGAGGCGCTGCGTGGGACATGGGCGCTACCTGGTAGTAATCTTGCAAACGAAATAATGGCCTCCGTGATAGCGAGGATGTGGCTTGTGCGCGTTATCTTGGTGGCCCTACTATGCATAATGCAAAGCGACGGGTAGGTTTCATGTACGTATGGTAGTAGCAAAGCGCAGAAAACACGTGCTTTTTCGTGCACAGCGTTGCATTGTCAAAGCACCGTAAAAATGCCACGTTCTTTAGAAAAAAACTTATGTGTGCCTTTTATAGCATAAAAAACACGCCATATATATTGACGTGTTGAGGTTGCGCCTCAGATACGCTTAATATCTCCTTTTATTACGCACATATGTGAACGCCAAAACAAGATAATATTGGTGGGTGCAGCAGATGTCGTAAGATTTTGGCTGTTTCGAATGGCAGCAATTCTACAGATCAAATTTTTGTGTCGAAAATCTGAATGTAATCTTGAATACCAATTGGTCACGCAAAACTCATGCTTTGTATAGAGTGTACCTAATTTTTTAAAGCAAAGAAGTATGTGCAGTGCTGCACATACTTTTGAAAGCTCAGTTCATTACCACTCCTGCCTATTACTCAGTTCGTTTAGATCATCAACATAAGGTACGCGTCATTAGCGGCCTAACTAACACTTTTCATCATTCCTTCGTTCCACGCACATCCGAAGACTGGAACCACCTTCCCTCGGACATGGTTTCCATTTCAAGTCACGACTTGTTTTCATCTACAGTACAGAATTACTTACGTGATGACACGTGAAGTGTATATTGTACATATATATTTTTGTACTCTGTTTGCCCCATTCTGATGATACTTACACGTACATTCATTGTACTGCCTGACATCAAATTTTCATGTTCTGTAATTTTTATTATTTTGATGTTGCTATGTTTGCTCTTGGTTATAGTTTTTTTTCAGCACCCCACTCCCCTCTGTAAAGTTATGTGCGATTGAGGTTAAAATAAATGAAATGAAATGAAATGAAATGTGTTTGTGTCCCTTTTCTTTGGAATGTTGTCATTTTCCTAATTTTTTTACATAGTGCAAATAGACGTGCTTTAAGCAATATCGCAAAAAAAACTATAGTATCTTAAAGATCCACCCGCGTCTTCCCACGGAGATTATTTGAGATAAAGCGTAGCATAGTAGAGGGAGTATCACGTAAATGTTGTATAATTCGTATGCTTTATGAATGCTTAACTATCATTTCTTCTTTACTATTCCCAATTCTTGATTGAAGGAGAAGCGTACTGTTGCCCTCGTCGCATCTACTCGATTCAAGCAAAGCGTCAAGTCAAACGACAGCAAAGACGCCCTTGAGTGAATTCCGAACTCTAGAATGAGTGTTTGCATATATGAGGTGGCCAATAAACGATTGAGCAGCGCGAGCAGTTAGTTTTCTAAAGACGTTAGTCTTCCTTGGGGACCTTTGACGCAAAAGTTTTGGTCCGTCTGCCTGTCTGTCTGTTTGTCTGTACATTTGTTTGTTTGTCCACCCTTAACGATACACGAAACGGCACCAAATGCTGCTCCAAACATCCTACCCCATCTGCAGCACACACCAATATTGCTCAAACTTTGGCGTTCATACTTGTGCGATTGTCAACTAAAAGTCAATTATTGCGCATATCTGAAGCACCATAACATGTAAATATTCTGTGTGTCTTTTTACTAAAAAGGCATACATAGGTAAGTGGCGCTTATCACGCTGCGCTGACGATACAACACTTGCATGAAAAGGCAAGTGTTTCCAATGCTTTCATACGACGACATGGTAGTGGCACCTCGGCGTCGCCTTGTGTTCTACACCTTATCGCCTCTGAGACGGGTGCACACGCCGCGCGCTTCGTTTCCAAGGTAACTGCCAGATAGAGCTCATTTCTCACGTGTAACGTGACTTGATGCGCTTATTCGCCTCCGCTGAACGCTCTAGGCACTCTAATGCAGTGTCTCCAGAATACCATTCACCATTTTTTTTTTGTGCGCAGAACATCAAATAAACGTTTTGTTCAAGCTCTTCAGACGCAAGACTATCGTCTTTCAACGACATTTGCAGTGTAACATGTAGATACAGGGTCAATTTTTTTTACTGGGATACGCTGCCTGCGTCGGCTTTGCGAGGCGAGAGAGGGCCAGGGGAGTGACGGATGACACGAGACGCGCGCATCCGCAGTGGGGGTGTGGATGGTGCCGCTGGCACCAGATTTGTGACATGGTACGACAAAGACACGGCCTCGGTTTTTAAAGACGATAGTCTTTCTTTGGGGCCTTCGACGCAAACCTTTTAGTCTGTCTGAGTGAACATTTGTCAGTTTACCTGCCTTTAACGGTACCCTAAACGGCACCAAAGTGGCCAAACAATGCTCTAAACGGCCGAACCCATCCGCAGCACCCACCATCATTGCTCAAGGTTCAGCGTTCATACTTGTGCGATTGTCAATTAAAAAGAAATTACTGCGCATATCTGAGGCACCATAACAACACGTTATTATTATTATGTGTACTTTTCACTAGAAAAGGCATGCATAAGTAATTCTAAGGGCCGTAGCGTTTATCACGCTACGCTGACCATGCAATGCTTGCACGAAAGGGCAAGACTTTCCGACGCTTTGCTGAGGTGGCACGGTAGTGGCACCTACCCGTCACCTTGCGTTCTACACCTTATCACCTAAAAGACGGGCGCGCAAGCCGCACCCTCCGTTTTTCAGGATAACTGCCAGATAGCGCTCATGTTTCTCGTGTGACGTGGCTTGATGCGCTCGTTCGCTTCGGATGCACGCTCGAGGCACTCTAATGCCTAGTTCACACTGAAACACACCGCGGCAGAAAATGCGCCAGTACTGGGGCCAAGCCCGTCTCACCGATTGGACTCAGTTCATAATGCAACCATTCCCCGCCGTCCTCTCCTCGACCGAATATGCAGCGTGGGCATCATACGCCCTCCATATGAAACAAGCAAACACTCGCACCCTTGCAACCTCTAATTTGACTCCTGCAATCGATCCACACCACCTACATCTTTGGCATGCTCTCCGCGGACTCGTAAGGCGCTGGAAACGCAACAAACTTAATCGAAAACTTCGCGCTCGCATTGAGGCGCTCACTGCAGAGGCGGCCGCATACTCTGCACAACTTTCCGATGCTAACTGGACAGACACCTGTTCGAAGGCTGCAAACCAGATGAGCTCTAAGAGTGCCTGGCGACTCTTTAGAAGCTTTCTCGATCCCTCCACCACCAGGGGAAGAACGCAACGCCAGCTCCACCGTGCTCTGCATGCCTTTCAGGGCACTACGGATCAACTCGTGCGAGAACTTTGTGACCGCTACATCTGCCGCACAATTGATCCCGCAGGCTTAGCATATACGTATTCCGGCGCCCCTAACACCGACCTCGACGCCCCATACACGCTTTCCGATTTACGATTTGCACTCACGAAAATGCGATGGGGCACGGCTCCTGGACGCAACGGAATCACAGTATCGCTCCTGGCAAATCTTCCCGACCAAGCACACCTCTCGCTACTCCACCTTATAAATTCGATATGGGACGGCTCTCCGCTTCCAACGGAATGAATTACATCGGTCGTGACATTCATACGCAAATCGGCAAAGTCTGTTAGTATCGAGGCACTGAGACCCATCTCACTTACGACTTGCGCATGCAAACTCATGGAAACAATGATTCGCGAACGCCTTTCTGCCTACTTGGAGGCCAGGAGGACCTTTGCCTACACGATGTTTGGCTTTCGCCCGCATCTGTCGGCGCAGGACGTCCTGCTCCAGATTCAACACGATATCATAGAGCCGACTACTATGCGCCACAACGATAAAGCCATGCTCGCTCTCGATCTCCGCGGGGCGTTCAACAACGTCAAACACAGCACTATACTCACTAACCTGTCTACCACAAACTGCGGGCAGAAGACTACATTCGCGCCTTTCTATCACATCGCACCGCCTTCATTCGCCTTAATTCTACCGAACACGGCCCGTACTTATTAGGCACGCGGGGTACACCTCAAGAGGCAGTCCTGTCTCCCCTGCTTTTTAACCTGGCGATGATGAAGCTCCCCTCTCTTCTAAGCGAGGTCGAGGGAATATAACACGCACTATATGCGGACAGTATCACAATCTGGATCAACACCGGCTCCTTAGCGCAAATCGAAGAACGCCTGCAAAAGGCTGCCCTTCTAGTGGACACCTGCGCTGGTTCATGCGGCCTGGAGTGCTCTCCAGCTAAATCGGCTCTTCTTTCAGTCTCTCCGCTACTGCCGCCTGTTCGCTGGTGCGCCTCGAAGACGCACCAGCGAACAGGTGAGCCGCATGATACGGCGAGTTTCTACCAAGTGCGGCGGCCTCCGCGGGTCTCAGTCCCTCCGATTGGCCCACGCGTTTGTGACCAGTCGCGTCCTCTACGCCTTGCCTTACCTTCGCCTGCGTCGTCGACACGAGCACCAGCTGGACGTCCTTCTTCGTTCAGTATACAAACGCGCTCTGGACCTACTTATTGCAACTTCCAACAGCCGATTTGTGGCTCTGAAGATACACAACACCTTTGCAGAGATGCGCGAAGCTCATCGCGTTAACCAAATCAATCGACTGTCGCAGACGCCTTCAGGGCGCCGTCTTCTACACAGACTTGGCCTTAACCCGATATCTGACCAAGACCCTCTGCAGCCGGTACCAGAGCTCTGGCGTCAAAAGCTATGGGTGGAACCTCTACCCCGCAATATGAACCCCGACCTCCATCCTGGCCGTAGACTAGCACGCGCCGCGGCCCTTCGTAAGCGACACTCCGATCGTCCTGGTGTTTTCTACGTGGACGTCTCCGGTCCCCCCACCCCCTCGGTTCACTTCACGGCTGCCGTGATTACAGAGGGCAAACACGTCGATGGCCTCTCCTTTCGAGCAGACATAGTAACGCACGCTGAACAGGTTGCCATAGCTTTGGCCGCCTCTCACCCTGCCTCACGCACCATCCTGACGGACTCACGCTCGGCCTGTTGTCAGTACCTTCAGGGTTCCATTGCCCCGCTGGCGGCTAGCCTACTACAGGTAGCCTCTTGGCTCTTTAATCCTCATCCTATTCGTATAGTCTGGACCCCAGGCCACTCGGGCCTGCCCGGCAACGAGGCGGCAAATGCCGCTGCCCGTGCTTCTCCTGTCCGGGCCGTTGCCCCTCCATGTCCCGAGACAGAATCTGGCAATACCAACCTGATGCGCTTTCGCGAAATTTCGGCTTATTACCGGGCTTCGCGCCGCCTCTACCCGGACCGCGCACGCGGTTTGGAGAAAGCGGACGAACGACTACTACGCCGTCTGCAGACGAACACCTTTATCAGTCCGGCGGTCACCAGGCACTTTTTGCCGGAAATCAATGGCACCTGCTCGACCTGTCATATCGACACATATCACGTCGTAGCATCGTGCCCAGTGAATCTCGTCCCTTTCTCATCCCCTTTTCCTATCCCAACTAGAGAGGCTTGGGAGGAGCACCTGCTTGGCTGCTCTACCTTGGCTGCACAACGCTCCTTGGTGGAGCGCGCACGGGCAGCTTCCAGCGCCACTGGCGTCCCGGAATAGGGTCTTACCACTCTAGCACGCCGATGGGCCACGTCGGCACTCTCTAGTAGACTTTTTCTGAAATAGATGTTTTTTACCACCACCACCTACCACTGAAACATCCGCTTTCTACAGCGACCGAAATTCCCCTGCCACCGCAACGCAGCGTCGTTCGCACTGGACGCGCCCGGCACCGCCGAATATGTCATCTACTACGGAGCGAGCGCGGGATGGATGCGGCGGCAGACGCCGCAAAAATCGGTCCGAGAGCGACCGGCGCGGACAGGACCCTTTCGGCGAATTTTGCCGCCGCCGAACCGGATCCGGAGCACTTTCGGCGGCCGGAATGCTCAGTGTGAACGCGGCCTAACACAGCGCCTCCAAAATACCATTCACTGATTCTCTTGCGCAGAAGACCGATTGAATGTTTTGTTCACTCTCTCCAGACTCAAGACTAATCACCTTTCGACGACATTTACAGTGTAACATGCAGATACGGGGCCATTTTTTATTCAGCTGCCGTGACTAAGAAATGCTGCGCATATAAAACAGATTTACCACAGCCTCAACTGAGATGTACATAACAATTAAGTAACCTGCTGTCCGCTTTGGAGTGAATGAGCTAGCACAAGCATTTCACTTTCTTGGCTGATATCAGTCATGGTAACCCCTGCAATTAGCGCAAGCGTTCTTCCGATTGAAGCTTCTCCTGCGTGTTTTGAATAGGTTGCAGTTAAAAGCGCTACACTGCACGAAACATTTATTATGTGCGTCTTACAAACATTTTTCACAAGATAAATGGAGCGAATTCTACGAGCGATTCATTGTCCTGATTTATGCGCAATCAAAACCTTCGATAGATATAGAGAGTGTGAAATAATCTCAATGTTAAGGGGCTGCCCGAAACAGTGCATTTAGAGGCAATGAAAAGTACGCGTAGAATAAGGTGACTGATGGAGTACTTGTAGGCTTTTCCCCTGTGTGTAAAAAATTTTAAGTGAGGATGGGAGAAACGCTTTTCGTTGTGCATATGGACATTTCAGCTGTCTCGCAGTCTGTTAGATTATGACAGGCAAACATCCGGAAGCGGCTCGCTGTACGCATCGTTCCAAAGCTATTTGCTGCAACAGGGGTGCATAAAAGAAATTATGTCTGCTGGACGCCACACACATAAAAGGAACGGCTTTGGTAATATGTAAACACCGCGATCATCGTCCGTGCGGTGTTTGTGTAAAACCTTTGTACATAGAGGTGATCATGGAGCGTAGAGTTTCTCGAATTAATCCAAGAAGCACCTCAGCCATACCGATCATATGTAGCTCACATAAACAATAATACACATCTCGTTTTGACCAAATCTACGAAGAAATAATAAGAAAAAAATGCTTATAGTCTTGAACGTCACTCTCGCGCAACTTAATGCATTTTTTATTCTTGTATTTTCAAGAAATCATTGCATCAATAAGATCAATCAATTTCTGGGACATCACAAGTGTTACGGAAATATGGAGAGCATGGAACAAAATATTTTTGTGCACATGCAAACTGACAACTAAGCGCATTTCTCATTTCGTTAAAGAAATGATATATGAACCTTTAAATACGCGATTCTACGTACACTTGCCAACGTGGTATTTGATCTTTTACTTTAAATGCCATTTCCAATCTTCGAACACATATATTTATATACTAACTTGATTTCTGTTGCAGCTAACATTCTTTTAGGCTAAATGTTCCTGCAATTTTTAATCTTTTTTGCAAACGATGTGAGCCTCGATGTGAGCGTGTGCGGAGGGTGCCTGTATATGTGTTGGTTATGTGCGATTGTGTCTCTGTACTTGTTTTATTCATTTCTCTCTCTGGGTCTCTTTCTCTTTTCTCTCTTTTTATTTCCTATACGCCTATGTTTCCTCTTTCGAACGCGGAAACCTCACTATTTTTCGCCTGGTTAGGCGACCAGCTTTCCAGATAACTTCTTCACTCACTGTCTCTGCGCTACTATTAAACAAAACAATCAATCTTTGATTAGAAAAAGAACTGTCAGCTTCTCTTCGTGGTTCAAAGCTAGTTTGCTTCAATTGTGTCTCTTATACTCTTGCAGGTTTATTTTGAAATATTTTCTCTGAATGCTCACGCAGCTAAGCTTTCACGTTGACCTATAAATGCCTGCCTGATGCGATTTTGGCATTATGTTTGCCGTGTTCGTTCTCGTCGTATGAATCGTATCAAAATATGCCAAGGTTTTCATCTGTAGTATGTGGCGTGCGAACGGCAATAGAGCGCTCTAAATTATTGCAAAGATTCAAACGCAGATATTGATATTTCCTCCTCCTTATATGACATTGCTGTCGACAGCCACACATAACTAAAGAAATTCGAACACTGCACCATGTACGTTGTTCGGGCTAATTATTTAGCCATTGGCCCACCATGGTGGTCTAGTGGCTAAGGTACTCGGCTGCTGATCCGCAAGTCGCGGGATCGAGTTCCGGCTGCGGCGGCTGCATTTTTGATGGAGGCGAAAACGCTGTAGGCCCATGCGCTCAGATTTGTGTGCAAGGTAAAGAACCCCAAAGGGTCTAAATCTCCAGAGCACTCCACTACGGCGTCTCACATATTCATATGGTGGTTTTGGGACGTTAAGCCCCACATAGAATTCATTATTTAGCCACTGACTTCACAAGGTAGTGTGCAACAAACAAGCGTGGCTCTCGATCTGGTTGCAGTCTGTCTTATTAGTTCACTTTGCAGCTTTATGCGTCTCTGTGCGCAACTTATATGGGCTTAGTTGCGACAGAAAGGAGCAGTGCTAATTTTCTTGTCTTATAATATGCAGGTTGCGAAGTGTGCTTTTGGGCATTTTACTTTGACCGGTGATGACACTTGGTGGCGATTCATTGCTACGCTGTCTGGGTGGAGCAATGCGTCATATACAGAATTGAGGTATCGCCACACGTCGACAAGTTATGTGCATCGCGTGAAGCCCGGTGTACCAGCAACCGGGAAGTAATTGAAATAACCAGAAATCGACCTTTTATATAGCGGAAGTGAAGGCGTATGCTTCATTAGACTTGGTTGTGCTGAAAAGAAACGGGTGCTAATTTTCTTGTTCTTCGTTATTCCAGGCACTTTGTGCTCTTCGGGGCGTATCACTGTGACTGGTGATCAAGCGTGGCAGCAATTCAGCTCTACGCTATCTGCTCCGCACGAATGTGCCACACACAGAATGGAGCGGTCGGCACACGCTACAGGGTTTCTGCGTCACGTGCACCCTGATGGACCAGCGCCGCGAAGTCAACGAAAGAACCACATCTCGACCGTATGAATAGCTGGAGTGCAGGCGAATGCTTCAGCAGAGTTGGCTGCTCCGGAAAGAAAACTGACGCTAATTCTCCCGTTCCTCTTCATACAGGTTGGTGGAAAACGCAGTTATCCTATTCGAGACGACTCCTCAACTATGCCAGCGCTGCCAAGTCGACATATACGTTTGGAAACTAAGAAAGGCTGTGTGGTAGTCACCAAGGATGTTACTAACTGCTGGTCATATAGAAATCAAGTCAAGGCCAGCCACAGACTCTCAATTGGGGCCCAGACTAATTAGGATCTCCAGAAAATATCTTGAAATAGGAAAGAACAGCCTCGAAATGTTTGAAAAAATTGACTTCTAACTTGAAACGAGTTAAATGTGCTGTGACCAACAATCAGGAACGGGTTACTTCCATTG
This sequence comes from Rhipicephalus annulatus, assembly GCA_013436015.1. Lineage (NCBI taxonomy): Eukaryota > Metazoa > Arthropoda > Arachnida > Ixodida > Ixodidae > Rhipicephalus > Rhipicephalus annulatus. The sequence continues at coordinate 666,446 of WOVY01009848.1, forward strand.
AAAAGAAAATTTGTTGCCGACAGGCTTTTGAGCAATAAGTAGACGTTTGCGAACAATCACGTAATAACACGAACATCCGACTCTTTGAGCGGTCGGCTGTAGTTGACGATTAGGAAAATTGAAGCCGATGAAACAATTTTGTAATTTGCGGCATCAGGGAAGATTCACGAGAGGAACGGAAATCACTGTATATCAAAATTAGAGTAGACGTCTTCAAAACATTGTTAGGCATAGAAATGAAGTCTCTAAAAAGCGTTTATTTGGTGGGAAAATACCAAAACCCGTTTGGTATTTAGAAAAAACAAATGCCCCTGACCGTTTTTTTCTTGATTGTACAATTTTGCAGCAAAAAATAAGAATTTCGTCTTGCTGTAGCAAACTGAAAAGAATAAGAAAAGTAGCTATTTCTGTGACTTTTTTAAAAAAGTGCACGTCCAAACTTGAAGACTTTGGTATTCCGCATAACAACACAAGACACAAGGCTCAAAAATATCGCCAACTTATGAAAAGATCAAAGTAGGCGGGCAAGTGAATAAAACGGAGGCGCTCCAAAACCGAAGCGCGAAAATAACAAAACCTGTAGCGTCTGCGCAAAAGCAGCCGAAACTCTGAGAGAAGAAATGAGAGCTTTGTACCAAAATCTTCCGAGTGATATCAGTTGAGGGACCAATACGAAATCATAATCCACAATTTTAGTCATTACGGACACATAGTTGCGTGAAGGCGTACTCGGTTCTGAGGTTGTTCTTTGTTTAAAAAAATTTTTTCGCAAAAATCGAACAGCATGGAATAGTGAGGTCTCTATAGCGGTCCATTCTTAAGTCTTAATTTCTACTGAAGTGTGGTGTGCGAGCTCAATTATTATGATAGAAGCATATTTTTGGACACACTGTACCGGCCAGCAAACTCTCCTTCTGAGTATTTAGAAATTATGCACGAAGACCTTGCACAGCATACAAACTCATCTATGAAGATGATTCCTTGAGGAGGTTTTAATTTGCCAAGTATGAACTGGCCAGACTTCTGCCATGATTACCGAGAAACGGCAAGTGCACATTAGTTGTTACTAGCAGCAGTCAGTTTCTCAATTCTATCTTGTGCCACACGTGTTGTGGATTCTTGTTTGTCGATACTGGGCTTGGCGTTCGTTAGTCCTTCACGTGAGGACTGTGGTATCAATGTAGAAATAGGAATTTCCGATCACTAGATTATCTTTCCATGTCCTATTGTTACATGGTTTCGGCTGGTGGTAACAGGGCATAGTAGGACATACCCTAATAGGCTGCCTCAGACTGATGGTGAAGAGATTGACGTTGTTGGTGAGCTCTGTTGTGGCTGCGGACTGTATACTGTTATTTCCACGTAGCACTATATCAATATCTTCAATAACAAAAACCTGCCTCGCCGCGGTGGTCTAGTGGCTAAGGTACTCGGCTGCTGACCCGCAGGGCGCGGGTTCGAATCCCGGCCGCGGCGGCTGCATTTCCGATGGAGGCGGAAATGTTGTAGGCCCATGTGCTCAGATTTGGGTGCACGTTAAAGAACCCCAGGTGGTATAAATTTCCGGAGCCCTCCACTACGGCGTCTCTCATAATCATATAGTAGTTTTGGGACGTTAAACCCCACATATCAATCAATAACAAAAGCCCCTCAAAGAACCTAATCAGAGACTGTACGCACGCAAACGATAGTGCTGTTTTAGCTCATGTAAATGTAAACACGCTTTTCTGATTTCGAAAATTTTGACAAATCTGGTCCTGCTTTAAACATATCATGAGCTACTGTGAAACCTATTACGTTCCTATGAAAAGGAAGTACGTCAATCAAGTGCATCCTTTGGTGACACGGGAAATAAAACATTTTAAAAAGAGATGAAACGATAACGTGAGCGTGGAATATCTAGCTCACTACACAGACTGATCGCTACGTTAAACAAGAATATTTCTACCGCTACGTATTACTTTTTTTCAGAAACATGGCCGTCTTTTATACGATCGGAGCCGAAATATATTTGACACTAGTCATCAAATAAGCATTCCCATATCTCTCAGCATACAATGTGGCATGAGATTGTCACTCAGACAGCCTATAAGGCGACAAAATAAGCGCTTTAAAAACCATACTTTTTCTTGCGATATTTCGACACTGAAATTCTGATCTGTCTGTTTGTGTGTCTTTCCTGCTTTTCTGCCTGTCACGCGATTTAGAGCAATGATGACAGACAGACAGACAGACAGACACACAGACAGACAGACAGACAGACAGACAGACAGACAGACAGACAGACAGACAGACAGACAGACGGACGGACAGACAGACAGACAGACAGACAGAAAGATGGACGGACGGACGGACAGACAGACTGACAGGCAGACGGACGGACGGACAGGTGGACGGACAGACAGACAGACAGACAAACGGACGGATGTACGAAAGGACAGACAGACTGACAGACACACGGACGGATGCACGGTTTGCTGATGAAGCCCTCCCAAGCCTCCCCGCCCTCAGCATCATTCACTTAGCGGATATAATTTGAATTCCTATGCTCAGTCTTCTAGCATGAGTCTTCTGGAGAAACTTTGTCATCATATTATTTCAACCTATTTCAGAAATAAATATAAATCTTAAAGGTGTCCATTGTTTACTGCGAAAACTTGATGCTAAGAAGTCCGCGCATCGAAGTAACATTTCAAACATTTTCTTTAAAAATTTTTTTGACTGGTGAGTCAATATCTGTACAAAATATATATACATTAGCTCCCTCCCTATTTACACATGATCTCTGATGATTGCTGCACGACTGAGGTTAGCCCAATTACATAGGTCCAGTTGTAAAGACGAAGCTAGCAATTACCACCCAGTCTCTTCAACAAGCACGACCTGCAAATTATTAGAGCATATGTTTTAAATACAATAAAACATACCTAAAGGCTAACAAGTTAAACCCTCGGCAACACGGAATACTATATGGCTTGTCAACGGTCGCACAAATAGCCGAGATGACCAACGTCATTGCAAATACACTTAATACTACAGGGCAAATAGATACCGTTTTTTCTGGACCTTGCAAAAACCTTTGATGTCCCCCACCATAACCTCGTTATAAAAATGAAAACGAACGGTGTGGAACACAACGTTTTTCAAGAGGCAATCTCATTCTAAAAAAATTGTAAACAAATCGTTTCTGTGTACAAGGGTATCCCGAGCAGCCTAGTTGTATTTTCAGGCGCACGAAAAAGACCCTTCCAAGCGGCAAATATATTTCCTGCCTATACTATTGACATTTCTTTTTACAATGACCCACCCAATCAACTATGGCTTTTCGGACATGACTTCGTCGTGTACACGATGGTAAATAAAACTGAGGACCACGGTTAAATAAATCACTCGCTACAAAAAAAATTCATGCAAGCTCAGTGGGGAATGGTACTAGTCTCTAGAAAAAGTGTAGTCATAAGTTTGACAGACAAAAAAAGCATCTTACCTTTCTATATAAATTAGGAAAGCCAACAATAACCTTAAGTAATCATATAAAATACTTGGTATATATATTAGCATCTAATATACGTTAGGAACAACACGTACAAGCTATTTGTTGTAAATCACAAATAAATCTATTATTTGTCAACAGAAGACTAAGGAACGTGCCTCCTGAGATCAGAATAATTGTGTGCAAGATACTCATCATACTCGTACTAGCATGCACCGAAATAATTTGGAGTTCTCATCCAGAATTTCTAAAACAAAATAAATTAAGTTAGAATTTCGCAGTTTGATTTGTGTTTTTAGGTATTCCAGACATACCAGTGTAACCGCTTGGCGTAAAAAAGGAGAAATCTGTCTTTCTGATCAACGCAAAATATTTCAAAAACTCAAAATTTTATGTTATTTTCATCATGCGCATTACAAAAAGAACAGGTCACAACATCTCCTTGAATGCCCCACAAACTCATCAAGAACTAACCACAAGGTAATATGGCTGTATAAAAGTCACAACGACATTTATATACGTTTTTCTATCATCAATAGTGTACTGAAATAGTCTACCATTATCTGTGAACTGTGAAACAGTAGTGGTTTTTGGTGAGGAAAGCATCAATATTTCATAATAAATATTATATGACATTTTTGTATTTTACTCGCTTGTGAACTTATGACACTATATAATGGAAACTGTGGTTAACGTGCCATCCATGATTGTACTGCTTCGAATGCGTTCGTTACTTTCGAGAAAATTGCAACAATTTCATAGCCTACCACCCCGGCTCGGGCCGGGAAGTTCTACAGTATAATAAAATAAATAAGAAGCGCAATGGAGAAGGAAAGGAAAGCGCACACACTGAGAATTTTTTTCTTATCTCTGAGCTATAAGGCATAACGTATGCGCCATACTTACCATGCCGACTTGATACCTCACCCACAATGCCTAATCCTTTCGAGAGCAAAGCAGCGATAGCCAGCGCTCCTGGATTGCGTCACCATATGGAATACTAGCCGAATATTTATGTAATAATCAAATAAAAAAAGCATACAGGTGTTCCTGGGATATCATCAATCTTGTATAAAATATATAGCTAGGGGTAAGAAATAGAGGTGAGGGTGAGCAGGATGAAGGAGAGTGAATAAAGCACAGCATACTCTGAATAAGAGATACAGAAATAAAAAAATGCAGAGGGAGAAGGAAAGAATGTTAGACTATCAAAAAAAGGGACACTAAGAAGACTCTGAGAGAGAAAGAGTGAAATGGTAGTAAGAAAGAGTGAGCAAGAAAAAATTGAGAGAGAGCGAGAATGAGGAAAAAAATTAGATACGTAGCCAGCGAAATTGGGGGAAATACAGAGGAATAGAAATAAACACTGACAAAAAGACTAAAAGCAGAAAAATGTGCTGAGTTCGCAATGAGTTGCGCAAAGCTCGACACAGCGAAAATAGCCGATTCAAAAATGAGACCTTCTAACAGGATAGCAAACCTTGGTATAACATACTAAGACGTAGCTACTTACGACCAATAAAAGCAGTAGGAACCAGTTACATCATAACAGCAGCCGGCGTTAGACATCTGGGGATCGACCAGCTTTGCCATGCCAACCGTCGCGCGAGTCCATGCAAACTTTCCGCATTTTTTCCCGCATTACCTTTTCCTTTTGTTACCTTTTCTCAAATAAACTACAGCCTTGTAGAGAACACCAACGAACGGAAAGCAGCGCCAACGCCAATGTATTACTACGCCGCCAACCTGGTCTAGCTCAACCGCCCACCTCGACTTCTTGGCGCCCAGATATGCGCGTGTTTCTTTTCTGCCTTTTTTTTTTAACACGGTGAAAAAAGACGGCAGGCGATAAACAGGTCTGCGTTCTGTTCTCCGGAAGAATTTTTCGTACAGCTAAAGCGCCGGATGTCTACGTTTGGCCGCTGAGGTGGAAAGGTGCGTTATTTTCGGAGTTACAATCCTGTGACCCGGTACAGCCAGTTCATCCAAAAATAAAAATCATTAGTTCTGTTGCTTAAACTGAAAGCCGTGTTTTATGATCTTTCCCCTTCTGTCGCGCATCTGCTTTTTCACTTTCCCTCGTTTTATCTTTGAGAAAAAAATGCTATGAAAAATTGCAGCTGATTATCAGAAAGTTTCTACAACCAGCCAGCTGCGTTTGAGAGCTGGCACACTTCTGTGTATAAGCGGGCTCCAGTGTGCCTGTACCTTACATGCCTATCGAGACGAAAAATGTTGAGATTCGACGAGGTCTGTAGAGACAACTTTAGAGAGAGCTGTATACGTGAGTGATGCAAAAAAAACACTGATAAACGTCCATAGATGTGGGCCGACAGCGTAGAGTCCTGTGACCCCAGTGTAATATTAGCTCACTTTGTGGTATCATCATTGCGACACCGAGAGTGAAAAACTTCGGCGTCATGTGATGACGTCGTGATTCGAAACGATCGCTTGGTTGAAGGCGGCCCGATAAAAGAGGCAGTACAAAACCACAACATAGGTGCGGAAATAAGGAAGTACAATTGACTGGGAAGGAAAAAAAAAACAAGATGGTTCTTGCTTCACGTCGTATTAGGTAGAGACACAATACAAGCAACTATGCGACTTTGCTAAGCTCTCTCTCCCGCTATTTTTACAGCAATAGCTGTTATGAGATCAGAAGGGTTGCGTGCGTCGTAGTTATCTGCTGCCTCCACCGCCGATGTCCGTAGCCGCAATCGCACGAAATAGGAAGAAGTAAATGATTAATGAAAACACGACAGACTTACAGAGATACCAACCCGGGTTTTCTACGAGCCAGCCCAGCACTCTACCACTGAGCCACACTGGTGCTATGTACTCTGTGGTCAATTGTCTTTCGGTAGTCCTTATGTCGGAAAAATAATCACGTGGATATTAGTAATGAAGCCTTTCAAAGCAGCAAAGAAACAACTATGCGTCACCGAAAAGGAATTGCATTACAAGTGGGTCTGCGCATGCTCCAACCCATTTCAAAAGCTTCAGGCGTTATTCCTCATCGTCGTCAGCAAGGACATAAAAAAAAAATTGTAAGAACTCGTTGCACTTGTGTGGCGGGCAACGTGCTTCTCGGAAGAATGACGAAAGATAGCATAGTGAATGCATTCCTGCAACAAAAAATATAATTTATGTGGTAGTGAGTAGCCTACAAGTGTGCTAGCATTTACTCAAACAATGTTTTAAACAGCCTCTCAGCGGACGCTCTTCCAGCGTTCATTGTGCCTCTGACCCGCAGGTCACGGGATCGATTGCCGGCTGTGGCAGCTGCGTTTCCGATGGAGGCGGAAATGTTGTACGCCCATCTACTTAGATTTGGGTGCACGTTAAAGAAGCGCAGGTGGTCGAAAGTTCTAGAGCCCTCCACTGCGGCGTCTCTCAAAATCATGTGGTATTTTGGGACGTTAAACCCCACAAATTAATCAAAACAATCAATCAATCAATCAATCAATCAGCGTTCGTTTTGACTGTGCTGTGGGTTCCGCGCAAACCTACTGGTTTTTATCTCCTTGTTTTGCCTGGAACCTTTATATTTCCCCTACAACTTCACCAGAGTAGCGAAACTCCCTGGATCTTTATAGCTAGGTTAACCAGCCTGCTTATCGCATAACCTTCACGAATATTCGGTTTCTGAGCAGTGCGTTTGGTTATTTTTACTTTCTCAAGAATAATAAACAGTTTGTTCAAAGAGCTTGCCTCAAATATTCAGTTATATTGTTGCGATAACCAAAGTTTTCCTGCGGTCAAGTCTAGTGTGTTAATGTAATACTTGATATTGTACGAGAGCTTCTAATCAGTGGCCGCGAGTAAACACTGAATAGGCTGACGATTCAGCGAGTGCACGAAATTCTGCAAAAACAGTGGCGTTCTCATACCTATGAAAAGGGCCCTTTAACAAAGTGCTCGATTAGGCTGGTTGGTGATGCATGGTAGACGAAGAAGGTGCTTAACATCGCAAACGTTAGGAGGGGATAGAATTAGCGCTCTGTTCTCGTCTCTTCTATCCCCTCCTGTCGTTTGCGCTGTTAAGCACCTTCTTTGTCTACCACAGGGCCCTTCAAAACGGCCACTGAACTACCAGTTTTTGTTTATGACATTATGTGCATAAAACAATGTAAAAACAGAATGCACAGGTGTACTGCGAAAAAAAAGAAAACAGCGCGCTCGCTTGCGGCAAAGGTGAAACAATAAATCTTGGCACAACACCTTAACCTGACACGTTGTTTTGCGATCCTCTATACCACAAGCGCTCTCACTACACTGAAACTTTTATCAAAGAACGATGATTTATTATATAAGCGCCTCCGACAACCTTCCGGTTTAATGAGCTAGTTAAGCTTTCGTTTTTCTTTCCAAACTTGAAACTGCAGTTTTTTTTATTATATTGAAAGTGTTACTTCAGCGAGATGAATAGCACTGTTGATGAAGCACTTCCCTAATCACGAGTCTTTTGTGAGCGTGCCACCTTTGAAAAAAATGAATAAGGCGTGTTTCTGCGTAATAAATTATCGCACTACGGTTATAAGTAGAAAACGTGGTGTAGCGAGTCATGGCTGTGACACATAGGAAAAAGAAAACTCAGCCTTGCAGACAAAATATAGCCCAATTGCTTTTTTATTACATGGATAAGCTTTACTGTGGGAACTAAAAAATCACTTGTGAAAAGCAATCGTTTGGTCCGAGGAATATTCCAGCACTTTGAAAGTCCAATGTACAGATTCTGGTGTTTTTATCACTAATCATTATTTACCCGTACTTTGCCTGGAACAGTCTGGGAGGTAGTCTAGTTTAATCAGTTTCTCGGTTCATTTTTTTAATTCAGGTGCAAGTGTAAAGATATACGGTTTTGGATAATAATAATGGGAGATGAGGTTTAATGTTCACAACCACGATGTTATTATGATTAACTTCGCAGTAGAGGTCTCTCAAAGGCTCGACCTTTTCGTGTTTTTTTTTTTGACGTGCACTGACATGGCGCAGTACATGGGTCTCTACCCCTTCACCGCAGCAGAAGTGCAACCACGTTGGCCGGGAACAAAGCCGGGGCCTTTGTGCCAGCAGCTGAGCCCAGCAATCTGTACACCACCACGCAGTTTAAGATATGTATGGTTAATGAGACGTGCAAATTGAGCACCTAGAAACTTACCTTACACTGAATAATGCGTAACTGTTTTTATCTAGTCACACTTTGGCTGTGGTCTTGCGCGAACACCCCTAACTCAAGTGCCGCTTGTGGAGATGAATAGACAGACAAAAGGATGACGCGGGCGATCATGTGCTGTCGTTGGGTTCAATACACATTAAGTCATTTATTTACCCACCTGTTTCGTTTTGGTTAAGCCGGCGTTCAGTTTCGTTTTGGTTTTGTGGGGCGTGATCGATTCCATTTAGGTCGCCTCTAAGGAGCTTCGCCTTTAAAAGCTGGACCCGGTAGCGTTGACCTAACGAACACGTAAGATATATAGCAACATCAGTAATCCAGCCCCACGCAGCATTCTGCGTGAAAATTATTCAACCACAGAATAATTTCTACCACAGAGCTCTACCGCAGTATTCTACCACAGAGCTACAACAGCTATAGCAACTGCTTTTCAAATACACCGTTATGTTTGTCTAACGTCATCTGTAACTGAAATGCTGTCTATGAAATCTTATAAACAGTAAATACGTACATCTATCATACAGCCATACCGTAGCGTAAGCGAAAATTGTAGTGAAGCGCCATCAACACACGCTCATTCATCTAGCAGTGTCCTGGGCTGTCATGTTCATTTGCACAAGTGTTACATACCAGCTTAGGTGCTTCTGATGTTCCGAATTCTCATGTCTTTATTGGCATCGTTACGCAACAGTAAACAAGCAACTGTATAACATATCTCTGTGTGGACAACATTTCTACATACTGTTAGCGTGATTTCTGAATGTTTCGCTTAATGAGAAAATTAAAACAGAGTCATCTTTTCTCCGCATACTACGCCTAGCATTGGTTCCCAAGTACGAGGTAAGTGCCATTTGTTTTCAATGAAGCTTGTAGACATGGTGCTCTACAATAACTTTACGTTTGTGTGGTTGGAGCACATTCATCTTTTGCAAGCATTGGTGTGTATAGAGTTTTCTAAATAAAAAGAGTATTATTCTACGCTACTAAACCGTCACCTTCGGAGCTTGGGGCATGGGTTTCAAACCAAAGATATCTATTTATTGTATAGATTTATTCTTTCATAACGGATTGCTAAACTGTCAATAAGACAATGGGGCAGCGAAAGAGCCGCATTTTGCAGGGACGTGCAAGTGGTCGAAACTTGTGTACGCTAATTTATGTGCACGTTCAAGAACTCCAGGTACTCGAAATTTTCGGTGCCCTTCACTACAACGTCTATCATAATCGTATCGTGATCGTGGTTTGGGGACGTTAAACTTGAAAGATTATTTCTTTTTAATATTTGTGAAACAACTCGGGCTTGCGGAGTAACAGCCACGCTTCCGCTATGAGTTTTCTGAAGGCCGCACCTATATCTTGCGTGCTTTATTTAGTAAAATACAGGCACTCCATCTTCAGTCGTATAATACGTCGTGTAAAATACGAACTCAAAAACAATTAATTAGTTTGCATTTATAACAATATTACCTTTTACTGCCATGCTTTTCACGAAACCAGACGGTGCACCGATGTTTCAAGCGCGCAAATACTAAATAGTAACATGTAACGATGGCGTTTGTCATCCTAAGTAAAATTATCTCAAGCGTCTGAATCCTAGTACGTATTCTGTGTTTTCTTGTGCATGACAAAACAGAACACCTCAAGCAGCTGAAAGTGGGGCACTCAATCATGTTTTATTCAGTTGCCCAGAGCTACTAGATGAAGCAGTCACATCATTTAATGGATTCTTCTTATCCCTTCCCTCGCATGACTGCCCAGCAAATAGTGAGACTTGTTCATGTGCTCGGTGCAGACACTTCCGAAAGAAGGTTGCCTGTACGTACATCTCTCCACATATGTATTAGCGGCTCATGCTTACTTTTTGCTTTATCAGACCTACTCTGGTATAGTGGTGTTATTTTTGAACATTGTAGCAATTCCGCACCATTTTTCGCCATGCATTTCCGATTGGATGTGGAACATAATATTTAATGCTTCCATTCACATTAATAATTCTCTCTCGAAGTAGTTGCACTTCATTTCGAGGCGAGAGTTTATTGGTGTCGTAAGAATTTATGTAGTAATATCGAATATTACAGATCTATATCAAAACTGGTATTGTGAGTTTACAATATGTCAAGCGTTTTCCACCTAATTTATGCTTTAACAAATGAGCAAAACTCCTGGAAAACCTGCAATAACTGAAAATGGACACCGGCTTTTTTATGGTGCGAGAGCAATTAGCAGACTAGCTCATCAGCCCTAATGGCTCCTGCCTTATCCACGCACTCACTTGAGTGCTCAACAAATGAGCATGACTTGCAAGTGGTCTGGGCATACCATTAAGCGTCTTCGTACATTTCTCTGTTGACTGAGCTCAAGTTTCCTTTTATTACTAGTACCCCTATAGGTATTGTCAGTATTTTTGAATACTGCTGCATTCACGAGTTTAATTGGTTTCTGCTCATGAACCTCCTAAAGCAAGCGCAGCAACTTAGGCAGCAAGGGAGCTAATGGTCGCTAACAAGCATCGCCCGGCAGTGTGCAATTGAAAATATTTTATTCTTTTCGCTAGTCGCCTCATTCAAAAGCACTGCATTGTATCACTACAGACACTGTCTGAACTAAACACTGGAATGCTGTCTTTACCATACGGTATAGCATGCTTCGTGAAATATTAACTACAGCCACCTTTGTGCTTTGTAAGTGCCCTAATACGCACGTAAATGAGTAGAGTGTACCTATTTCTCATTTTGTTTGTCGATGAGTTGTCTCTTTCCGCCAACGTTAATGGTCTCTGTGAAGACAGTGGTGGTTGCGGTTGAGGTTCAAGAAAGATGTCGAGTGATATAGTATCTATTGTACACAGGCTCTAACTAGAGGTCATGCTGTTCGCATTTGTAACAGGATGATATTGAAGCAGTCGAATTCTGACCTAAACATTCGTCCCAGGGGACGTCGCTGAGTGCATAAAGTAAGAAAGATACACACAAGCTTACATTTGAGGCGTACACCCGACCACGTCAGTCTTGCACCCAGGCTGCTGGCGAGCCGATCAGATAGTCTCGCACCCAGTGTATACTGTTCAGGCCTGTTAAGGCCCGCATATGTAGTGATATTGCAAACATAGTAAGAGTAATATTTAGGGCTCCAAGCTGAAACAAATACCCATTCACACCACCTGCAATCGAATCAATTCGTCTGGACATTATTGCATGCGTCGTGTTTGGATTCCAAACAATATTACCGCAGGAAAATCTCACTTATTGCTCTCTGCGATCATTCCCGCTCTCCACAGCAATAATTCCAGCGATTTGCTGATGGGAGGACAAATTATTATTCGCAGAGATAAAGTGTAAAAACTTGTGAGTAAAAAAAAGAAACTGTGGGTGTTTTCTACTGTGAGGCCAAGCTGCGCCATAGTACGAAACAAATTTACGTTACAAGCAGCTGCGTTAAGAGCAGACACAATCTTATTGTGGAGGTGCATTTAGTGCTCTACTCCTTTTAACGCGCTCTCCGAGAGAAATGTAGTAAAAGATTCAGCATTCAAGTCCAAGCAAGGAGCGCACTTTGCCTTTTTAAAAGTAACATTCTTTCGGTGTGCTGACGCATTCAAGTTTACGAGATTTACCCCGTATTCCCAAACGCTCCTCGACTCGACTTTTACCTTTCACTTGACTGAGTTGAGCACTGCGCCGCTGCTAGGCTGAAAGTGACACTGCGCTACTCAAGAATCTCAGCAGATTATAGCTGATATGCGGCTACTTTCCCTGCCTAAAAATGGCGCTCCCATCGGCCTTCTCATGTGAAGGTAAAGCGTTGAGGTGAGGGACGTTTTAGAATACGGGGGTCAGTCTTTTAAAGGTAGTCTGCTGTGCGGCCTTCCTGAACTGGTGCCCAGAACTTTGTGCCTTCAGTAAAATATTGGTTCTCCCTTACACACACACACACACACACACACATATATATATATATATATATATATATATATATATATATATATATATTATAATGTAAATGCAAGGTAAACAGCGGTAGCGGCGTCGGTATCGAAGCAGCAAGAGCAGGCCGAGTATACGGGCAGCGTCGCAGCAGCAATCAGGCAGTCCTAGCTCGTGTCTCGCGCCCACGTGTCGATGTCGCTGCAGTAGTGGGCATTCCTCTTCACTACACTTCGTCCCCCGTCGGAAAAAGAGCCATCCTGGCGACTCACGGTGAACAGAGTACGAGCGGGTCGTAATAAGGTTTCAGCCGCTGTACGTGAACAATTTCACGTCCCCGAAAGCGCTGGTCTGTGGATGGCGTAACGGGTTCGACGATGTAGTTAACTGGTGAAGTCTGCGAGACAATGCGGTAGGGTCCCTGGTATTTTGAAAAAAACTTCGAGGAAAGCCCTGTAGGCACAGCGGGAACCCAAAGCCACACAAGAGTGTCCGGAACAAAGTTAGGGTACGGGTGGTTATCGTCACGCCGAGATTTTTGTCTCCATTGGTCGATGGTTGTGAACGACTGGGCGAGCTTACGGCATTCCTCGGCGCGGCGGGCAGCTTCAGAGATGGGCGTAGACTCGGAGGAATCGGGGTGGTAGGGCAGAATGGTATCTAGCGTGGTGGAAGGGTCTCGTCCATATAGCAGGAAAAATGGTGAAAAGCCCGTAGTTGCCTGTGGAGCAGTATTGTAGGCGTATGTCACAAAAGGCAGAATGAGGTCCCAGTCGGAGTGGTCTGAGGCAACATACTTTGATATCATATCTCCTAGGGTATGGTTGAATCTTTCCGTCAATCGATTCGTCTGCGGATGGTAGGCGGTGGTAGTCCGGTGAATAATACGGCATTCGGCGAGGAGTGCGTTGACGACTTCAGAGAGGAACACACGTCCTCTGTCGCTGAGAAGTTCGCGCGGTGCGCCGTGACGGAGAATGAAGTGCCGCAAGAGAAAAGAAGATACGTCGCGTGCTGTGGCAGCAGGCAAAGCGGCTGTTTCTGCGTATCGCGTCAGATAGTCGACAGCGACAACAATCCAACGGTTTCCGGAAGCCGTGAATGGAAGAGGCCCGTACAGATCGATCCCAATGCGGTCAAAAGGCCTGGCTGGGCAAGGAATTGGCTGGATCGGACTAGAGGTATGATGAGGCAGAGCTTTCCGTCGTTGGCACTGTGGGCATGACTGAATGTACTTGCGCAAAAAGGTGTACATGCCTCGCCAATAAAACCGGGAGGAAATGCGAGCGTATGTTTTGAAGATGCCCGCATGTGCGCACTGAGGGTCGGCGTGGAAAGCTGAACATATTGCAGCACGAAGATGGCGAGGTATGACAAGTAGCCACTTTCGGCCCTCAGACTTGTAATTCCTGCGATAAAGGAGGCCATCGCGGACCTCAAAGTGAGCCGCTTGACGGCGCAACGTTCGAGAAGATGGAGAAGTCGACGGATCTGAAAGGAATCGCAGAACAGAGCTGATCCAGTCATCCTTGCGTTGCTCAGACGCCATGTCACAGTTATCTGGGAACGCAACCATTTCGTCCACGGCAGATAAACATGCAGAGCTTTCAGCGGACATAGGCGAGCGTGATAAAGCGTCGGCATCAGTGTGACGTCGGCCAGACCTGTAGACAACACGCATGTCGAACTCTTGCAACCGCAAAGCCCAGCGAGCTAAACGGCCGGAGGGGTCCTTCAACGTGGATAACCAACAAAGCGCATGATGATCGGTGACTACGTCGAAAGGGCGACCATATAGGTACGGTCTAAATTTACCTAGAGCCCATATAATTGCCAGACACTCCTTCTCTGTCACAGAATAGTTCTTCTCCGCTTTGGTAAGGGTACGGCTTGCGTATGCGACTACGTACTCATGGAACCCCGATTTACGCTGCGCGAGCACGGCGCCGAGTCCAACACCGCTGGCATCGGTGTGTACCTCCGTCGGAGAAATCGGGTCGAAATGACGCAAGATTGGTGGCGAGGTTAACAGATGGCGCAACTTTTCGAAAGCATCGTCACAGGCGGGTGACCAAGCGTAACTTTTCGAGTTACTGCGCAGAAGTTCAGTCAAGGGGGCGGTGATCATAGCAAAATTCCGAATAAAGCGGCGGAAATACGAGCAGAGGCCAAGAAAGCTGCGCAGATCCTTCAGAGACGCAGGTTTAGGGAACTCTGCAACTGCCCGAAGCTTGGCTGTGTCAGGAAGAATACCCTCTTTAGATACAACATGACCGAGGATGGTGAGCTGACTTGCGCCGAAGCGGCATTTCTTAAGGTTGAGCTGAAGGCCGGCGTCAGTTAGGCACTGCAGCACTTCATCTAGCCTGCGGAGATGCTTTAGAAAATCTGGGGAAAATATAATCACGTCATCCAAGTAGCACAGGCATGTTTTCCACTTCAGGCCACGCAAAAGATTGTCCATCATCCGCTCGAATGTTGCGGGTGCGTTGCAAAGACCAAAAGGCATGACACAGAATTCGTATAGGCCATCAGGTGTGACAAAGGCCGTTTTAGGCTGATCTTCAGGTGCCAGAGAGACTTGCCAGTAGCCACTCCGTAAGTCAATAGAAGAGAACTCCGCACCTTGGAGGCAGTCAAGGGCATCGTCGATTCTCGGTAACGGGTAAACGTCCTTTTGAGTTATTTTGTTAAGACGACGGTAGTCAACACAGAAGCGAATTGACCCGTCCTTCTTCTTAACGAGAACGACTGGAGATGCCCAGGGGCTGTTCGAAGGCTGGATGACGCCACGCTTGAGCATGTCAGCTACTTGGTCATCGATAACCTGGCGCTCGGCTGCGGACACGCGATAGGGTCTTTGACGCAATGGCGCATTGGTACCCGTGTTGATGCGGTGACACACGGCTGACGTGCGGCCGAGGGGAGTATGCTGGCAGTCGAAGGAATAACGGAACTTGTTCAGTAGTCGTAGAAGCTGAGCACGTTGCGAAACGGTTAACGTGTCGGCGATGGAGCTGCTCAGTACGTCCGGCCTAGTAGTCTGCGGCGAAGAGGCACAGGTCACTCCGGCGACTTCGTGTTCGGCGGAAGGACCAGCCGGCATGTCGATAATTGCAGAAGGGTCGAGAGTGTAAACACGCCCGACGCACTCACCCCGAAGTAGTGTTATAGGACATGACAACAGCTTCGAGATGAGTAGTCTGCTGACGCCGTCATGAAGTTCTAGAAGGGCATAAGGTAGCGGCGAACACTTGCGACGAACGAAAAGAGCAGATGGCGTGAAAAGGGCACTAGACTCGGCGAGAGAGTTGCAAGACACCATGGTAAGGGCAAAAGAGTGCGGCGGTATGATGACGTCTTCAGCAACAAATAGTTTGTCCCCATTTTCATGAGCATCATATAATGGAGCATCGTCAAACACTTCAAATGCCACCTCAGCGCGCGAGCAATCGATGACGGCCTTATTAGCGGAGAGAAAATCCCATCCCAAAATGAGGTCATGGGAACAGGAATCCAACACTAGCAATACAATGACATAAATGAGGCCATCAATCGCGATACGAGCAGTACAAGCAGCGGTTGGTGTGACGTGATCTGCACTGGCTGTACGAAGTGATATACTAGCTAGTGGCGTCATAACTTTTTTCAGCAAGCGGCAGAGTCTAGCACTTATCACTGAAACTGCGGCACCAGTGTCGACAAGAGCGAGTGCAGCGACGCCGTCCACATGTACGTCCAGAACATTCGTTGGTGAAGTGAGAGGCCTTGGTCTTTTCGCTGGCGACGCAGTTCCTGCCTCTGGAACTGCGGCAATTAGTTTTCCCGCTCCGGCGATGAAGGACGACGACGCATCGGCGATGGCGAGCGGCGTCGAGGTGATGGCGAGCGGCGGTTAACAGGAGGGCGGTGGTCGGCGTACGATGACATCTGGTCGGGTGGCTGAGAGCCTGTGAACGAAGGGCGCGGTGGCACATAAAGGGCAGGTTCGAAGGTCTGGTCGTAGCTCTGTCGGTAGACACGAACGCGCCGACGGCAATATCGCGCTATGTGTCCAGGTAGCCCACAGGCAAAGCATATTGGGCGATTGTCGAGTGTACGCCATTGTCCACTACTCTGGACGGACCTTGGCTGAGCGAACCGAGGAGTGGGTCGGAGCGGCCCGGCTGAGGGAAGCGACGTAAAAGTCTGAAGAGGTGGTCGAGCCGCTACTTCAGCATAGCTTAGAGGTGCATTTACCTCGGCACAGGCAACAGGGCTCGGCAAGGGTGAAGTGTCACGGGCAGATGGCAGAGCCGCGCAAACTTGCTCCTGGATGACCTGGCGAATGTTTGCTGGCAGAGGTGACGCTGGTTGGCCGGCTGTTGATAGCAGCGATAGCTGACGAGCGACCTCAGCACGAACAAACTCCTTAATCTGCGATAGCAGCGACTGAAGGTCAGACGTGGTGGTCAGGCTGGAGAGGGTGTCATCCGGGACGTCAGGGCGTCGAGTGAGAAGGCGCTGTCATCGCAGCTCGTCGAAACTCTGACACAACTCTATGACCTCAGAGACAGTGACAGGGTTCTTGGAGAGCAGCATTTGAAAGGCGTCATCGGAAATGCCTTTCATGATATGTCGCACCTTGTCAGTTTCTGCCATCGACCGGTCGACACGCCGGCAGAGGTCAAGGATGTCCTCTATGTAGCTGGTGAATGTCTCACCAGTTTGTTGGGACCGGCCTCGTAGGCGTTGTTCTGCGCGAAGTTTGCGCACACCAGGGCGTCCGAAAACATCTACAATGCAGGTTTTGAAGGTAGTCCAGGTGGGGATATCCGCCTCATGGTTTCTGTACCACAGCTTGGCAACATCCGTTAAATAAAACATCACGGTGCCAAGCTTTGTGGGATCGTCCCATTTGTTAGTAGCGCTGGCTCGTTCATACGATTCCAGCCAATCCTCAACGTCTTTCTCATCGGTGCCGCTGAAGATGTCTGGTTCTCGCAAGAGCTGGGCACCGGGACAGCTCCTGCGTGGCGAAGTCGGTGGGGGTGTGAAGACAGCGTCGTCAGGCATGACGGACGGCAGCTTTCGGCTACGCAGTTCCAGGACTGGGGAAGACCGCAGCACTCTCCACCAAAATATAATGTAAATGCAAGGTAAACAGCGGTAGCGGCGTCGGTATCGAAGCAGCAAGAGCAGGCCGAGTATACGGGCAGCGTCGCAGCAGCAATCAGGCAGTCCTAGCTCGTGTCTCGCGCCCGCGTGTCGATGTCGCTGCAGTAGTGGGCATTCCTCTTCACTACTATATATATATATATATATATATATATATATATATATATATATATATATATATATATATATATATATATATATATATATATATATATATATATATATATTGTCACGACGCAGACACAGCAGGAGTTCGATATAGAAGAGCTCACTTTAATTAAAAATGAAAGGCGCTCGGAAAGAGGACCGGGCAAGAGCTTCGTCTTCTTCTCTGGCAAGCCCATGCGCGTGATTGACGACGTGACCATGCCACCGTTGTCATGTCGCCTCGTCTCTGTCACGTGTAACACGCAGCATAGTGGAGAAGGTGTCGCGGAACAAATATCGACGCTTTTACTCTCTCGAGGAATCGCTATTGCCAGAAGTCTCGTCAGTGTAGTGTCTGGGCAAGCAGAGGTCCTGCTGACAAACTTCAGCAACGAGCGTCGACACATTGCACAGGGTACCACAGTTGCATACTTCGAAGAAATTGTAGAATTCCGCGAGTGCTTCGCAGTACAACAGGCAGAGACACCGGCCGCTTCAACACCACTGCCTGTCGACGTGAGCACAGATTTATCGCCAGCGCAGAGGCAGAGTCTTCTAGATATTCTCGGCCAGTTTGAAGATTGTTTTTCGTCGACCTCGAGGGTAAATCAAACGCCACTGACAAAGCACCGAATTATAACGGAAGAGACGGCAAGACCAATTCGACAAAACCCATACCGCGTGGCACCGAAAGAACGCGAAGCAATCCAAGAACAAGTCCAGAAAATGCTCAATGATGACATCATTCAGCCGTCAAAAAGCCCTTGGGCCTCACCGGTAGTGCTAGTTAAGAAGAAAGACGGCAGCTTACGCTTCTGTGTGGACTACCGCAAGCTGAACCGCGTGACAAAGAAAGACGTATATCCACTACCGCGTATTGACGATTCACTTGACAGGCTGAGGCATGCACGCTTCTTCTCGTCGATGGACCTGAAAAGCGGTTATTGGCAAATCGAGGTCGATGAGCGGGACAGAGAAAAGACTGCTTTTGTTACGCCTGACGGGCTTTACGAGTTTAAAGTCTTGCCCTTCGGATTGTGCTCAGCCCCAGCAACATATCAGAGACTGATGGATACCGTCCTATCAGGCCTTAAGTGGCAGACGTGTCTGGTATACCTCGACGACGTCATTGTTTTCTCACCAACATTCGAGGAACATCTAAGACGGCTGCAATTAGTATTTCGAGCAATACGGTCCGCTGGCTTATCGCTGAAACCTGAGAAATGTCATTTCGGTTTCAAGGAACTCCGATTCTTAGGACATGTGGTGAGCCATGAAGGTGTTCGTCCGGACCCCGACAAGATCGACGCCGTCCGAAAATTTCCGGTGCCAACAGAAAAGAAGGCCGTAAGACGTTTTCTTGGCCTTTGCGCCTACTACCGCAGATTTATCGCCAATTTTTCGCACATAGCGTCGCCCTTAACACGCATAACGAGAGACGATGTTCCATTTTTATGAAAGTTCTGAAGTTTCGCCCATACCTCTACGGCCGTCCCTTCCACGTAGTCAGCGACCACCACTCTCTTTGCTGGCTGACCAACTTGAAGGACCCATCCGGTCGGCTAGCGCGCTGGAGCTTACGCCTACAAGAATTCGATATGACGATCGTCTATAAGTCGGGACGACAGCGCTCTGATGCTGATTGCTTATCCAGGTCGCCTATAAAGCAAGATGATGTCTCAGAAGATGATGACATGGCATTTTTAGGAGTGGTCGACACGGTCACCATTTCGTCTAAGCAGAAGGAAGACAGTGAGTTGCTCCCTCTTATTAATTTTCTTAACGGCCAGTCTACAAGCGTTCCCAAGATATTTGCAAGGAGCCTGCCATCATTCTGCTTGCGCAGTGGTGTCCTATACAAGAAGAACTTTGCCCCCAGCGGAAATGCCCACTTACTTGTCGTCCCGACATCCATTCGCGATGAGATCCTGAGCGCTTGCCACGATGAGCCAACCTCCGGCCACCTCGGATACACGCGCACATTGGCCAGAATCCAACAAAAGTACTACTGGCCGAAACTTCCAGGCACTGTAAAGCATTACGTCCGCACGTGCCTCGATTGTCAACGGCGAAAATCGCCACCTTTAAAACCAGCCGGATTGTTGCAACCAGTTCAAGTGCCCACCATGCCTTTTGCACAAATCGGAATGGATCTCCTTGGACCATTCCCGACTTCGCATACTGGAAATAAGTGGGTAATTGTCGCTACGGACTATCTTACTCGCTACGCAGAAACAAAGGCTTTATCAAGTGGAACCGCAGTAGAAGCGGCACGATTTTTCATTGAAAATATCGTTCTGAGGCATGGCGCTCCTAGAATTATAATAACAGACAGAGGTACCGCTTTCACGGCTATGCTCCTCAAGTCAGTGCTTGAGTTGAGTGGAACAGCGCATCGAAAAACTACCTCCTACCCCCCACAAACCAACGGCTTAACAGAACGCCTCAACAAGACAATTGCTGATATGCTTAGTATGTACATCGATGTGGATCATAAAAATTGGGACGACGTTCTACCATACGTGACGTTTGCCTATAATACGGCGCAGCAGGAAACTACACGGAGCACGCCATTTAGTCTTCTTTATGGCCGTGAAGTGACGACAATGCTTGATGCTATGCTTCTGCACGACTGCGAGGATACAGACACGGATGTTCAAGCCTTTACCCAACGAGCTGAAGAGGCACGGCAGCTAGCACGCGTGCGAATCGCCCGACAGCAGAGTTACGACGCACAACGCTATAACCTGCGACACCGATACGTCACTTATCAACCAGGCGAGAAAGTGTGGGTCTGGAGCCCTATTCGCCGACGCGGCCTTTGTGAAAAGTTAATGAAGAAGTACTTCGGTCCCTACAATGTTATACGGCGCCTAAGTGACGTGAATTATGAGGTCATCCCTGACAGTTCTTCGCGAGCTCAAAAATCTGAAATCGTACACGTTGTGCGGATGAAGCCATATTGCAGTGAGCCAGTTGCGTAATCCGTCAACTATAGATACACCGCGTGTTCTGTAGCCGAGCATCGGGTCGATGCTCTTCCTGGAGGGAGGCAAATGCCGCATTCAACCTGCAGTGGAGAGCTCGCACAGCCAGAGAAGAAGACGAAGCTCTTGCCCGGTCCTCTTTCCGAGCGCCTTTCATTTTTAATTAAAGTGAGCTCTTCTATATCGAACTCCTGCTGTGTCTGCGTCGTGACAATATATATATGGACACACAGAGAGAGATTTTTTATTTGACAAAGATTCTGCTTCTATCTATATATTGCGGGCATGCTACTTTATATAGGGATAGGAGAGGGGACACAACGGTTTCAGACGAAAAGAAATAAAAGGACAATAATATAATATAAACAAAAGTGAAATGTGTCCATGAACCTAATAAAAATATTTATAGTTAGGGTGCCAGGTACGTTAAAATTTCTTATGTAAATTCTTATATCAATACAGCATTCCGACAAGGCAAATTTCATCTCATTGTATTGACTAATGTCTGTTCAACGCGACGCTGTTGATAACATCCGAGCGCATGTTGCGCAACGTTAGCTTGTCGTGGCGAATCATGTTCACTTGTCGTTGAAGCACTAGCCTATCGTGGTGGTATGGTGTACGCGGGGCTTTCAAGCACTGTGTGCTCCACTGTTTTGATACTGCCACAGTTATCAATACAGGGACTTGTGGACTGCTCTCTGTTGTACAAATAACTATTCATGTAAGCAACGTTCAGTCGAACACGGGGATATAGCGTCTTTGGGTGACGAGGAAGTGAAAGGGGACTTCCGGTGTCACTTCTGCGTCAACGCAGTACAGAGTCTTATCTTTGGGAAGCGGCTAATCCCAAAGGCGCCCTTTTTCATGATGAACGTAACTTTTTTCGTTGTTCGAAGCAGCAGCTTTGGTGAAATAATATTTTCCTGAGATTCGGTTATAGAGTTCATTTCAAGCAGCTTCATCCACTCTTTCATTTTTTGAAATACCAGCATGAACAGGTACTCAACTGAACGTAATATTATGTCTAGAAATTTTAGGCTTGTGATGAAGAGAGGTGATTTAAGACGTGACATGTTGGTAATTACCACGCTTGTGCCTGTTTCATGTGCTTTGTAGGATTGCTTTTGAATCTGTAAATATTTTGCAGGTATTTGGTGCATCTTGTCGTACTATAAACAACAAGGCCTCCGGAATGCTATATAGCCCAGATAATGTTTACGTTGCTCTCCGTAGCCGAAGCGCGAAGGATGTGTTTAGAAATTATATCATTTACATGCATACGTAAACACTACTCACGCCAAAGACCTTTACGTCACAGGCGTAGCGCTAGCTCAAATACTTTACTTCAAAGCATATGGTTGCAGCGCGCACCTTTTGAGTTGCAATATCAAGACTCCCACATTCTCGTGTTGGTTTGACTAAGATTAGCACAGTTTCGCTTGTAAATTATCATCAATTAATCAATAAAGTTATGCAGGTAGCTTACAAGAGTAAACAATGATCGATATTGGAGTTGATGCTCACTGATTGAAGACTATTGTGAGCATGACCTGAGAGAACAATTCTTAGCAAAAAAAACCTTACCTTTTGCGAAGGTACCTCTAAAGCGTTCACTGATTATAACGCGATGCATTTTGGAATGATATTTTGTAAAAAGTTTTGCTCACCATGAAATATGCGGCAACAAAACACATTGTCACTTTTTTGCAATTATCACTGCAGCTACCCCTCACACGTACAACAGCGAGGGTGCTTTTCTCGAAATGTAACAGTGTACGTACTGCATGAGGTTGCTTCCAAAGCCTATATAGTGCCTAATGTATGCATTGTGCATTTGCATGAGCAGAGTGCTCTCGTAAAAAAATAGCAGAAGGTAGAAAAAACGAGAGGCGCGCTCTCTGAGGGACTGAGTTTGCGATACTTTGTGAAGCGTCTGCTGGCATGTGACAGCCCGGGAATGTTGTTTCGTCACTCTTGCAATTGATAGCGCGACACGATATGCTAATATGTCGACACGCTTTATAATCCCTGTGTTCTGGTTTGTCTTGTCGTGAGTTGGAAGTTTCCTTTCTGTATAAGGGGGCTGCCTTTGTAATATTTTTCTACTTGATTTCTGTGGTTTCTAGGTTTACTCACCCCTAGCAACGTTGTGGTACTCTTGCAGTAACATCGCATAATGAAAAAAATATTGCTCGCTGCTGGGATAGGTTCTGCCTTCTTTATGAAAAAAAACGTATCAACCGAACCTCAAAACACAAGAAATCAGTGAAGTAGCACTGAAAAGTGCGCTCTCATTAGCACCCGTAGAAAGCGCTCTTCTTGCCTTTTAGTGAACATCTTACCGGTTTTCATTATGTTAGCAGACAGTGTCAGCGTACATTGAAAAGGTGCATTTGCAAGAATTGTTTTCTGTATTACATGTTGGTTGTTTCACAGTACACTTAAGCCTATATCTATACGACCAAAAATATGTACAGCACGCTGTTCATCTAAGCACGTTAATCTGAGCGAATGGCATCTCTGCGGATATCGAGGAAGCCGCGGGGCTAGTAACAGTGAGCAGCTGGAATTTGTTTTTACTTACTTGAATCATAATACACCTACCATAATTAATGCAGGAGCAAATAATAACAAAAAACTAGCAGTAAAATAAATCTTTTGAAAAGTAGTATCAGGCTACCAGTGGACTGTTTAGCATTTCAGTAATATGGTAATCAGTTGCTAGAGAAGACTACAATCATTTCACTACTTTCGTGTTCAGCAGAAGAAGCAATATTCGCTCCGAGTGGCCTGACCTGTTCGCGAAAAACAGACTGAAATTTACTAATACGTTTTTTTTGGTGATACCTGAATTCAAACTCTACTTTTCGTTGGTTATTATAGCAAAAGTTCTTTCGGCTACACCGACAGATATAGATCATATTATACCTAAGTGAAGAACGACATGAAGTGCTGCGCGCACCATCACAGTCATTTTTGTCGCATTTCATGAATCTCCAGTTCATAAATTACAAACAAATGCTACCCTACATTGGTGAAGTATATTTTTCACGCAAAAGTACCAATTGCAAACTGTATGCCAGGAAAACCATAAAGAAGGCTCTATTTTACACAAAAGTGAGTCATCCTGCCAGTCTCTTGTCCCTTCGCAACGCCAAGATATTTTCTTTTAAGTGTTCTGAAGGCTGAGGACTGCATTTTTTCAGGAGTGGAATTATTTCCAGTGAGAACGGGATGACACTTTCTGTTTGCTCAATAAGAAACTTTTCCCATTTATTAGCCGATCTACACGTATGCCATGTGCAGACGTATTTCTGCAAACTTGAAAATTCTTACTGCGGGTTAGTAGTTATCACCAGAAAAAATGCAGCGTAACATCTCGTGCCTCTAAGGAGCAATATACATTTGTCATGAACGGTCGTTTTGAACAACGAGCGTGCTATAGTGTTCACAAGGAAAAATGCTTAATGAGCAGACTTTTGCGTAAAGTCTTCTTCTCCGGAACTACACAAAAAATTCGTCCTGCATGTGTATGTTACACTGCAAATGTCGACGAAGGGCGATAGTCTTGCGTCTGGAGAGAGTGAACAAAACGTTCATTTGATGTTCTGCGCAAAAAAAACGGCTATTCGTATTAGGGAGGCGCTGCATTAAAGTGCCTCGAGCGTGCAGCGCCGGCAAACGAGTGCATCAAGTCACGTCACACTTGAGACATCGGTGCCATTTGGCAGTTATCTTGGAAAACAAAGAGCACGCGCGGCGTGCGCGCCTGTCTCAGAGGCGATATGGTGTAGAACGCAAGGCGACGGGTAGATGCCACCACCATGCCACCTTAGCAAAACGTTGGAAACACTTCCCATTCGGGCAAGTGTTGCATGGTCACCGCAGCGTAATAAACGCTGCAGTCCTTAAAATTGCTCAAGTATGCTTTGTCTAGTAAAACATATACATATAAAATATTGAGGTGTTGTTCTGGTGCCACAGATATGCGCAATATTTGCTTTTTAATTGAAAATCGCACAAATAATAACGCTGAACCTTGAGCAATGTTGGTGGGCGCTGCGGATGAGGTCGGCCATTTGGGGTATCGGCCGGTCACTCCAATACTTTTTGGGGTACCGTTAAAAGTGGACAAACAGACAAACGTACAGACAGACAGACAAAAATGTTTTGCGACAGTGGACAAACAGACAAACGTACAGACAGACAGACAAAAATGTTTTGCGACGAAGGTCCTCAATAAAGGCTCAAGAAGGACTCAAGAAAAAAGAAGTGAATGGATGAAGCCCGTAGCTTCATTCGCTCTCCCAATTCAGTTATTACCTTGACTTCATGATGTTTTTACGGTCTGTGCGGTGGGTGGACTATCTCCAGAGTGGCAGCTAAACATTGGTCAGTCGGAGTTTCACTACGAATCGCGATCAGAATTTCTTCATAGCAGGACGTGGAACATACCAGGCAAAGCACGGGTATGTGGGACAGCGAGATGCCGCTAGCGCCAAGTGGGGCACCACTTATCCATCCCGCTCGACTTCAAGTTGCTGCAGGCTCAGCAACGATATCAACGCCCTATACAGAGAACAGCGAGGCCTCGCACTGTAAGAAGAGACGTAAAGAGGATGGAGAAGAGGTTGACAACGATGACGCCACATCGACGTTCTCCCTTATAGTAATGGCACAGATGGATACAGAAGCACTCAAGGAAGACGAGGGAGCTTACACGGTGGTCACCCATCACAAGAACTGAGCTGCGGGGATACCGGTGGTGTTCAGACCAATCGCTGCCGTCGACTCCTTCTGGAAGGTGAATCCAAATCGCATTTCATCTGAGATAATCTCTGCTATCAAGAGAATGTTACATCATCAATAATCGACAGAGACGGAAGTTTTTGTGTTGGAGTATGCTCTTTATACTCGGCAAACAAGTTCCTGCTGATCAAGAGTCTGGCTGGCTCGCCTGTACATGTGATGATACCTCAGTCTTACATGAAGAACCTAGCAAATGTAAGCGACGTTCCACTTGAATACAGTGATTATGACCTACTGAAATATCCTAAAGATGTTGGAGTATTATCAATCACACGAAAAAAAAGATGGGCAAGAAATGAAGATGGAAGTGCCACAATGCAGCCCATACGTAATATAATACTCCAGTTTGGACATGACATGCCAATGCCGAAAAGAGTTGCTCTCATCTTTATGGTTCACACTGTCGAGGAATATATTGAGCCGGTTGTAAGGTGCTACAACTGCAAGAGATATGTGAGTATGGCTAAGACTTGCAGGGGAACCAAGAGATGTAAGGTATGTGCGGGCGCACACGATTACAAAGAATGCACCTCGAAGCGTCAACCTAAGTGTGCCAAATGTTCTGGACCATATCCGGCGTCGTTTTCAGGCTGCTCTCGAAACCTTTTGGCATCGGCTGCACAAAAAGAGAGAATTGTAAAAGGGTACCTTAAGATACAAAGAGTTCCAGCACATAAATGCAGATATAGTCGAAGATGTTCCTGCGGCACAAAGAAATGCAAAACAGTGGCGCCACGACTATTACTCGGAAGTATATAAGCGCTCAGCACCAAAAAATTACGTTGGCAAGGAAGTCCGGGCTCAAGAACATGCTGAAGTGGCACCTTCTCCCGGGCCAGACACAACCGAGGAGCCACTGACTACCAATGGGAAGGGTCACAGCAGCTTGCAGAGGAAAAATTCTTCAAGAAGTGCGGTCTCGGCGGAGACAGCTGGAAACGAGAAAGTCATTTTGCCAATTATCTTTGCGGCTCTTGAAGCAATTCTACGATCCTTGCCACAAGCAGGCTCTTTACCAGAAGTGAAATTGCTGTTAGGTGTTGAGCATCTTATCTTGCAGTAATCATGCCTACCAGACTATCTAACTGGTACAAAAGAAGTGCAATATTCCAGTGGAACTGCAACGGTTTGTAGAATAAGTGTGGAGATTTTCGGAAATTTGTCACTAAGCACAGGTTTCCGATTTTGTGTATTTTTGAAACAAGAGTGTCCATTAACTTTCGCTTGTCTAATTATGTGGTGTAACAAGCAGAACCTTCTGCTGAAAAAAGCAGAGCGATGTGTGTGAGACGGGATAGTCCATCGACACTTGTGGCTACTTCGAAAACAGATGCACCGGAATTTGTTAGATGCAAGGTGAAGTTTGGTAACGTTACTCTAACTGTAGTTAGTGTGTACGTGCACCCTCGAGTAAACGTTTCATACGAAAAGTTAGCTACAGTGTGTAGATCTGTTCGTAAACCCATAATTATATGTGGTGGTTTTAACGCGCACCATGAATTGTGGAGTAGTGAGCGTTTTAATGTAAGGGGATCTGTTATAGTAGAGATATGGGAAGATCATGGTTACGCTACACTAAGTTATGGTTCTCCGACGTTTTCCATTCCAGATGGATATTCCCGTTCCAGATGGATATTCGGGTGTTGACGCTGAGTATGAGAGGCTTCGGGCAATACGACGCCGATCTGAAAAATGATGGTCGACAGGGCCTTGTCACGCTGCTTTGCCTTCAGCGTTTAAGGTAGAAGCTGACCCAAAACTGCTTTCTAATTGATTTTGAAACAATACCGAGGTTTGAGTTTGCACTCACCGGATCCTATGAGTAGGCATGTATAGATGGATAATCTGAGTGCACCATTTATAACAAAATGGCTTGTTGGGAGCTACCAAGCTTTATCTTTAACTCAGCCTAATATCCTGACTGCCCTATAAAAATCATCTTGCTTATGAAAAAACAAGCAGGGTAAATTGATAGCTAACGGCAATTCACAGTAGGGTAAAAGAGTAACGGTGGTTGTTATGCTATTTTGTTTCGTTGTGGCTGCCAATAATCTGTCTACCAGTAATCTAACCACCCTTGAATGATGCCTACTATGGACGTGTTCCTGTTTTCAGTGCTTTTTTTGAAATTCAGCGCTTCTCGACAGCTAATGACCAAGCATACACCCGATTTCGAATATACTAACGCGATTGAAAGGTATACAAACGAACAGAATGGGGAGCCATGCAGTTTTGCATTACCGTTTCAGTTAATGTAGCCCGGATGTTCTTAAAAAAGCAGTACACTCTTCCATGGTGCCAACAAGTATCACACTAAGTTGTTTTTGTTGCCTACAAGTTCAAAGAGCAAGAAAAAGGGCTCATCAGCTTGTTTTCGTCCGTGCATTCGTTTATGTCAACGGCAATCAGCGCCACTCGCCGCTGTAACTGCGAGTGTGAAACAGTAGTTTGGTGCCTGATGAGGTAAACTCAATAAATTGAATGGGAGGATCACCAGCGCATAGCTTCATCGGTAGAGCATTGGACGCAATATTTGTTGGTTGTGGGTTCGGTCCATGCCGGCGGCAAGTTACTGTTCGCGCACTTTAGGTTCGTCATATTTATATTCCAATTAAACATTGCATTTTCAACAGTTTCTTGCTTTCACTGCCCATTAGTTTTTAGACGAATCCTTGAATCTTGCCTTTTTATGTTGCCTTTTCCAAAGGTTACTGTTTTATTGTAGATTCATAACATTTGAGCCAAATATCAACTTTCTGTGAGTTGGGGTGAATTCGGATGCGCTCCATAAAGGGAAACATATACTATATTGCAAAGTCGTAGCACTATAAAAGCGTATGCCAGCATCGTGATTTGCAAAACACGTGAGACCCGAAAAAATCAGACTATTTGTCTGCGAGTAGGTTACAAGGCTGCATCATGATCAATGTAAAAATCTCTGAAATGTCGAATGAAATAACGTTTTGTTATGTCAATTTCTGGCGTTATACTTCAGAGAAAAATATCAAAAAAATATTATCCTCGAAACTTTTTGTGTGTACGTCGACTATGTGTGCCTAAACAGCCTCTTTGCGGTGTTTGCAGAGAAAGTATTGCCATTTCCACCCATTATGAGCTTCTTCATGTTACCATGGTGTTAAAAACGTTCTTTCGTAAATATAAATATCCTTTTTTTGTCTGATAAAATTTGTTCGAAAGCTGGAACTCACACAATTTGCCTTTTTGTGTTTCTTTTTAGGCGCCGCTTTGTATCGAAGTATGTTTTCACTCACATCAAACACCGGAACTTTCAAAACTATATGCGCATGCTTTAGGTTACGCCCAATGGACAGTTGTAAGTGCACACTTCCACTTCGCGGTTCTTAAGTACTCTAGCAAAAGGGGAAGAAAGTACACATTTATTATTACCATGCTAGGAAACGTACCCTTAGGACGATGAAAATAAATTGAAATGAACAAGGGATAAAATATGCTTGTGAAGCGATGTTCCGTGAAGAGCACAATTATTTCATACTGTTCCTCTCCATTTTTACAGCGTTTCTCACAGCATATTTATAAATTTAAACTTCAAGTGCAGTTGCTATGTTTTTAAAGATAGTGTGCAAAGCCATCGCTAAAAGCCCTTCTGGGCATATATTTTAAAAAGTCGGCATATTAGGTTCGGGAACCCAACCTAATGCTTGTGATAACAAGTTTCATGTGGTACTTGTCGGTCATAATTTGACGCAATTTAAGGAATAATGTTATTGTAGGCTTAAAGTAATAGACATACGAGTAGAATGAATAAAGCGATAATTATATTTTAAGCGCATAGGTCTGTCAAACTTATCAACAGCTCTAGACAGTCAAACAGTAACAATAGATACTATTGTGCATTCTATACCATTTTCCTGTTGGATCAGTTCTTGCTCATGTCATCTGTTCTACAAAAGCCACAGACTGCACTTCTAAACCTGCACTTCTGATTCTGACCAGAACACTGCGTGAGCGCTCTTCCAACGTTGAATATACTGACAAATATTTGGCTGTAGGATTGGCGATCAAAATATTGAAACTTAAAAAAAAGCTAGCACACTTCATTTAAATACTACTCATTATCAAGAAAAATTTTTTCTCTATCTACGAACTCTCTGATGTTATAAAGTGCTTTCCATGAATGCTGATTCGAGTATCGCGGGCTGCGTGGTTAAATCACGCGGGATCACGCTGAGAATAAGCTGTGCGCTCGAACAAAGACAAAAATTACAAAGCACCGATTCGTGATGCGCGCTAATGAAGGGGCGTATCGCCTGGTCATGCTCATCCAACACATCTTTTAGTGCACTTCATATTACGAAAGATGAGGTAAAAACGCCGGCGGCTGGCGACAACATTATGTACCTTCACTTGTACTTGAAGGATTACAAAAAGTTTAGCGGCAGTCATTCTGTGAGGCAATGGGTTCTTTTATTGAAGTCATCTGATGATTACTAATAAAGCCTTAGTAGAGCGCTTTTAATAAAACATACTATTGCATGCATCAAGGATACTTGATGTATGGTATCAAAATTGCCTGAAGTATTAGAAAATTAAGGAACATATTGACAAGTTGCAACAGGTGGAGGTGACACGACAGAGTGGTGCGTGTAACCATTTTATCACCTGCGGTGCTGCAAACGTACGACTGACAAGGCAAATAATCCGTTGCTATAAACTGCGCATAGGAGAGCAAAATAGGATCGGTACACTGTGGAAAGTGACCCTCTCATGTAACGTGCGTCAATAGCCGCAATGTGCAATTGAATCAGCTAAATAAAAGGAAACGAAATGAAATGAAATTGTGTCGCACTCACAACTTTCTGGAAGCTACAAAGCTATACTTATAGGTATTCCAAAAAAGGCGTGGCATATAGGTTGTATCTAACCTAATACGGTGATCAATAACCTCAGCCGAAATTCTGCGGTGATTCCTCCAGCGATTCAGCATCCTATTATAACAGCGTGAAATTTTCTTTTTTCTCAAAAATAATAAAGTAGGAATAGCCAATTCGTACTCAAGTACCTGATATTTTATCGCTGATATAAATAAAGTTGAATTATTGTACATCACCCTATAATGTAGTACCCTTCTAGTTAGCGATAAGCGACTACCGCTGAACGGCTTCCACTTCACCGGAAGTGACGGTGTTCTGTGAGGCTATTTTCCTGAAACAACTGGAGTTGGAGAGCCAGTACTAAGGTCAGCATAAGAAACAAAAATTCTGAGTTGAAATTAAGGGCTTATGTTTCTGGCAATGGCATGAAGTCCTCAGAAAGCTGCACAGGAAATTACCATTCAGAGAACCGACGGGTAGAAAATGGTTTTCTTTTAACAAGTGTAGTTCAAATGAAGTTGAATATATTTATTTCAATAAAAATAGCACTGGTCGTGTTTACTAACTATATACTGTTTATTATAAACAATGCAGTATACCAATACATTTGCAATACTATGTATTTTCGTCACTATATTGAATGCTTTGCCTATAACAATGTGGCTTGGTGAGAAACGTGTCATGTACTTTAGTGAGTGAGAAACGTAACGCTCTTTGCCTCTGGTAATGACTTCAGTGACGAATCTGCCAGGTAAGCTCACCAAGTATCAAATCTTCCATATGCATGTTTATGAAGGATTTGTACCTGCTTATATAAATAACGTAGTGCGTCGTATGACAAGCCCATGCTGTCACAAGGTTAGCGCGCACCCAATTTTACTGCCCATTGCTTGCATTTGCTTCATTATTCCCTGTGATTGCGGCTGGTTTCGCCTTGGATCAAGAAGCACCGTTCAGTTCAATGCATGTTCGGATAGCTTGAATTTTGTACCGTGCTCCAAACACAATGCACCAACAAACTCAAACATGTGTGTGCTTTGCTTTGCTTAGCTGTGGTATTTTGGGAAGATTTTTGTCTCCTTTGTTATCGTAAGCAAACTGTAACTATGTAGCATACCGCGAAAGATATCCCCTACACTGGCTTTTCAACTAAAACTGAAATAGACGATGCTAGAGAGCTCAATGACTGCACCTAGGAGGATATGGTTTAGAAACTCTTTTACTAAATTCCAGCTTTACGAAATGAAGCGCTTATACTGTGTACATCAGCATATGATTTGAAAAAACCTTCGCAATTGCAATAATTAACGCAGCAAATACTCAGCTGCGCTATTCCAGGCCACAGTGGAGCTGATGGGCATTATTGAGTTTCTGTTGTTAACTATTTGTACAAAGTGCTTCACCGGTCAGTCAGCACGCTCTGGTACAGCAAGTTAATTTTCTGTCTACAACGCAGAGCAAACCTTGACCAAACTTCCTTGTTTCAAAATAAAGGGCATCACATGACCACGCATCCCAGCTGTGAAAAGCAATCAAAACACTGCTGTAGCTTTAGACGACAGAAACACTAATAAACATCCGTGACGCAAAGCACACAAAGGTTGCCACGATTACAGCAACGGCAGTGCTCTTTCTCTTGCGCTCAAGCTTCACCAGTCTAGAAAAGCCTAAATGTCTCAGCCCTAAATAAATGTGCACTAAACAGGTGCAATGACGTAATTTAGATTACAAACTGCTTTCTCAGCAATGTATTGTCATGGGTTGGAACCATCATGAGTTCATTATTTGGGGAAAAAATAGAGGTTGAAAATTTTATTTTTATGTCTTGGGCCGAAATTTTCGTGCAGGACGTCAAAATTTTAAAATGTATTTTTTGTATTTTTTCAACATTATAGCGCGAGAAAGTTTTCCTAATATTAATAGTCTAAGTCTATGTCACGCATACATGACAATTTACACTATTTTCATTGATTAGAAGCTACGTAGGACAGAGTAGGTGCCCTAAAGGTACATGATGTCATGGTGCTCGGTGAGGGTACCGCAAGGTGGCATCTGCAGCTTCATTTTATTTACATTAGTTTTTTTTTCGCTTACGAAGCGTCGTATCGCAGGAATAGTGGTTTTTTAGGGATTTCGAAATTGTAATTTAAAAACACGCAAAGAATCGTTTTGCTTTTCTGTGTCCTTTAAACTTTGCTGCCTTCTTTTCTCATTCTTGTCTTTCTCTTTCTTGATAGATATTGCTCATAATGAGAGATGGTTGACCGTTTGCTGCAAAACTTATATAAGCGAATTGGCAACACAAACGTGTTTATTTCTACTTGCTGACTACATTCTATTGTTTCCGATTTACACGCATTTCGTTATTTTTACCATCACAAGACAATTTGCATGGACTAATGGCAATTATGTAAATATTGATTTTGCCTACTTTCACGTTGTTTTCTATGGGAGCTCCAACACTATGCATAGAAGCTGCCCGCTATGGTGACAAGGAATCCGGTTACCTGGATGTGTGGTAATTGTCGCCAGGCTTTAGATTCCAGAAACTGGGGACTAATTAAATATAGCGTTCCTGAATTTTAAACGGAAGAATGAGCCAAAAAATAATTTTCACAACAACAATGTCTGCATGCTTTGTTACTGCACGAATGCATTTTCTAAAAGCAGCGTCGCAAACAACTAGGAAATAGACAATACTGTGTTTTTCAGCACTCGTGACATCTTTGACTGTGGCACGATACGTTGTAATCAGTCCACTTAAAATATCGGCATAAGGGCTATGATACAGTTCTCTATACACATTCAATTGGCTCTATAGGAAGTGATCGCTGTGTTGATTGAGATTAGCTTTCTTGAGTGGTATCAAAGCGCAGAAAGCGAAGCAAAAAAGAAATTAGAAGGGCAAAAAGGTAGGTGAGATACAGCTCGTACTGTCGGAGACAAAGGCAGAATAAGGGATTCAACATTAGCTACTCCATGAACCTTTATGTCGCACACCATAACTTATCAGACATTTGTTGAATGTATCCGCATAACAACAGACAGCGGAAAAATAGAGGCTTGTCTTTGACTACAGATTCCACACAAGAACTGCAAAATGAAGAATAAAGATTAAGACATGTTCTGATTCCGCTAAAAGAACAACGGAGAAACTACGTAGGCTCCATTTCTTGGCGCACGCTGGCGTAAGGTGTTTCGTGGTGACACCTAGAATAGATTAGAAAGTTCATACCCAACCACGTTGCTGCCTAACTGAGCAGACAGGTACCAAGGAACGGCTTTTAGCTCTCCCATAGTAGAGTACCAAGTACTCTAAATCATTAACCGCTTTTTCTAGACACAGAGACGCAGTCGAATGTTTAAATTCAAAGTTGAAATAATATGCCATTCCGTTCAAGCTTAGTGACCATTTGGGCTTTCTTTTCTCTTCATTTCTTTTAGTGATATGTGATTTGTGATAGATTATTGCAGTGGTGTGAGTGATATCCTAGTTATGCTTTCTTGTTTGTACGTCCCACTGAAGTCATTTTGTTACACGACGCAGTTTTACTCACCAGAACGGCTGTAATTACACTCGTGACAACTTCTCTTGGCATTGGCGCGAAGGCTACAGAGCCCAAACGTGTGCATCCTATCACGAGTGAAACTAGTTCCACAAGAGTGCCCGTATTTTCAACAAAGAAAAATTGAAGTTCCCACATTATTTTCTACGTTGAGCTATTTGACGCAGGACGAAGCTTACGCCATTAGGATATTCATATTTCTTTTATTTATCAGATGTAACTTCCCGTTTATGAACGCACGAGAAAGTCCCGCGTGTTTACGTATACCTCAGACGCTAAGCAGCGTCTACGTCTACACGAAATGCTGATGGCACGCCCCGTTGCTCTATACAGCGTTACGAAACGCATGCCTAATCGAACTTCTTCACGCAGTGCTATATGTGCAGAGCTCCGCCCCCGTAGCGCTTCCCTCAGGGCGGATTTCAGTGCGCGTTAAAGAACCCCGGGTGTTCGAAATTTCTGGATTCTTACACTACGGCGTCTCTCATGAACATATGATGGTTTTGGGACGTTAAACCACACGTATCAAGAAACCAAATAATTCTTCCTTCAGTGCCAAGAAAAGTTGCCCTCCAAGAATATTGTCACGAGGTTGTGGCACACGCAGCACTTGAGAGGAAGCACGCAGGAGTCAGGGCGGTGTCAGGCGAACTGTTTATTGGGCGAACTTGTGCCCAGCAAAACAAGGCCAAACGCAACTTAAAGCAACGGCGGCGTGAACAGTCGTCGGCCGATGGAAAAAAAGACTGACCAGTGGCGCACTGCGCCGGCTTTTATACACGCGTCGTAACGCGTTCCAGAGTGGCATACAAGATAAACGCGGCCTGCGTTGCGCTTAACAGAAAGTGATAGCGGCTTTCTTCGTAAACCAAAAGAACCGCTCGTGTCACTACCCCCCTCTAAAAAAGCATCGTCCCGATGCTAAAGACAGAACATAAGAGAGAGTACATGCAATAAATTACATTAACAATGCGTCACAGCTAATCAGCGCGCGTAATAAGGTTTAAGTCGCACCACGTGTACGACTTCGGGTCGTGCACGGCGTCGTTGGGATGACGTTAAGCCAACGGGCAAGACCTCATAGTCCAGTTCACCACGACGTCGGACTACCTTGTAGGGTCCAAAGTAGCGTCGCAGGAGCTTCTCAGACAATCCCCGTCGTCGTATCGGCGTCCAGACCCAGACAAGGTCGCCGGGTTGGTATTCGGTGTGGTGTCGTCGGAGGTTGTAGTGGCGCCTGTCGACCGTCTGTTTGCTCTTGATACGCAGGCGGGCTAGCTGTCGAGCTTCTTGATTGATATGATTGATATGTGGGGTTTAACGTCCCAAAACCACTATATGATTATGAGAGACGCCGTAGTGGAGGGCTCCGGAAATTTAGACCACCTGGGGTTCTTTAACGTGCACCCAAATCTGAGCACACGGGCCTACAACATTTCCGCCTCCATCGGAAATGCAGCCGCCGCCGCCGGGATTCGAACCCGCGCCCTGCGGGTCAGCAGCCGAGTACCTTAGCCACTAGACCACCGCGGCGGGGCTGTCGAGCTTCTTCAGCGCGATCCAGGTAGCTGGCGACGTCGAGGTCTTCTTCGTCGGTGCCGACCGGTAGCATGGCGTCAAGCGTCGTTGTTGGGCTCCGTCCGTAGACGAGCTTGTATGGAGCAAACTGCGTCGTTTCCTGCACGGCCGTGTTGTACGGGAAGGGGACATACGGGAGTATGGCGTCCCACGTCTTGTGTTCGACGTCCACGTACATGGCCAGCATGTCGGCGATGGTCTTATTTAGACGCTCGGTGAGGCCATTCGTCTGTGGGTGGTACGCGGTGGTTCGGCGGTGGCTTGTCTGACTGTACCTCAAGATCGCCTGCGTTAGGTCAGCCGTAAAGGCCGTACCTCTGTCGGTGATGAGGACCCCTGGGGCTCCGTGGCGGAGGACGATGTTCTCAATGAAGAACTTGGCGACCTCGGCGGCAGTGCCCTTGGGCAAGGCCCTTGTTTCGGCATAGCGGGTGAGGTAGTCAGTCGCTAAGACAATCCATTTGTTGCCAGAAGTTGACGTCGGGAACGGCCCCAGTAAGTCCATGCCGATTTGTTGGAATGGCCGTCGAGGTGGTTCGATGGGTTGCAGAAGTCCGGCTGGCCTAGTTGTCGGCGTCTTGCGTCGCTGACAGTCTCTGCATGTCTTTACGTAGTGGGCGACGTCGGCAGTGAGGCGAGGCCAATAGTACTTCTCTTGTATTCGTGACAGTGTGCGGGAAACACCAAGATGTCCGGCTGTCGGGTCGTCGTGTAATGCTTCCAGAACCTCTGGACGTAACGCTGAAGGCACCACGAGGAGGTGGTCGGCGCGGAGCGGCGAGAAGTTCTTCTTCAGGAGGACGTTGTTTCGCAGGAAAAACGAAGCCAGTCCTCGGCGGAATACTTTCGGCACGTCGGCGGTCTTGCCTTGCAGGTAGTCCATGAGGATCTTGAGCTCTGGGTCAGCTCGTTGGCGTTCCGCGAAGTCGTCGGTACTTATGGGTCCCAGGAAAGAGTCGTCGTCCTGGTCATCCTGGGGCGGCGGATCGACAGGGGCGCGAGACAAGCAGTCGGCGTCGGAGTGCTTTCGTCCGCTCTTGTAGACGACGGTGATGTCAAATTCTTGTAGTCTGAGACTCCACCGTGCGAGGCGCCCTGATGGATCCTTCAAGTTAGCTAGCCAACACAAGGCGTGGTGGTCACTCACGACTTTGATAGGCCTGCCGTACAGGTAGGGGCGGAACTTTGATGTAGCCCAGATGATGGCAAGGCATTCCTTTTCAGTCGTGGAATAATTGGCTTCTGCCTTCGAAAGTGACCGGCTAGCGTAACTGATGACCCTTTCAAGTCCGTCGGTCCTCTGCACGATCACGGCGCCGAGCCCTGTGCTGCTTGCGTCCGTGTGAATTTCGGTGTCAGCTTCTTCGTCGAAGTGCGCCAGTATTGGCGGCGTTTGCAGGCGTCGCTTTAATTCTTGAAATGCCTCGACTTGCGGCGTTTCCCATTTGAAGTCGACGTCGGCCTTCGTGAGGTACGTCAGTGGCTCGGCGATCCGCGAAAAGTTCTTCACGAAGCGCCTGTAATAAGCACAGAAGCCAAGAAATCGGCGTACTGCTTTCTTGTCGGTGGGTGCAGGAAAGTCGGCGATCGCAGCTGTTTTCTGTGGATCAGGGAGCACTCCCGACTTGCTGATAACGTGGCCAAGGAACAATAGTTCCTCGTAGGCGAAGCGGCACTTTTCTGGCTTCAGGGTAAGTCCCGAGGCTTTGATTACCCGAAGAACAGCTTCAAGGCGCCGGAGGTGCTCGTCGAAGTTGGAAGAAAATACGACTACGTCGTCCAAGTAGACGAGGCAAGTCTGCCACTTCAAGCCTGCGAGTACTGTGTCCATAACCCGTTGGAACGTCGCAGGCGCCGAGCAAAGACCAAAGGGCATGACCTTAAACTCGAATAGGCCGTCTGGTGTTATGAAGGCAGTCTTCTCTCGGTCTCTCTCGTCTACTTCGATTTGCCAGTAGCCGGTTTTGAGATCCATCGACGAAAAATACTTGGCGTTGTAGAGTCTGTCCAGAGCATCGTCTATCCGTGGGAGGGGATACACGTCTTTCTTCGTGATCTTGTTCAGGTGACGATAATCGACGCAAAAACGTAGGGTTCCGTCCTTCTTCTTCACCAACACCACGGGTGATGCCCACGGACTCGTAGACGGCTGAATGATGTCGTCACGCAGCATTTCGTCGACTTGTTGCTTGATGGCCTCGCGTTCCCGTGCAGAAACTCGGTAGGGGCTCTGACGGAGCGGACGGGCATATTCGTCGGTTATGATGCGATGTTTCGCGAGAGGGGTCTGACGAAGCCTCGATGACGACGAGAAGCAGTCCTTGTATTGGTGAGTAAGGCTTTGAGCTCCTTTTGTTGCTGCCTGGAAAGGCTTTGATTGACGTCGAAGGCGGGCGCGGACACTGCTGTCGACGTTGTGGCTCCCTGAGAATCGGTGAGGGCGAAGGCATTGATCGCTTCCACGAATTCACTTAGATGTGCTACCGTCGTGCCCCTATTCAAGTGCCTATATTCGTTGCTGAAGTTTGTAACCATTACCTTGGCTTCGCCGTTATGAAGCTTGGCTATGCCTCTTGCGACGCACATCTGACGGTCTAGGAGCAGGTGCTGGTCGCCTTCGATGACACCTTGTAAGTTGGTAGACGCTTTGGTGTCGACGGAAATGATGACGCTCGACAGTGGCGGGATGGTTACCTGCTCTTCTGTCACATTCAAGGCATTGTGAGCGACGTTGCAGTCTGACGCCGTTGCATTATTCGTGGACAGCGTGACTGACCTGGATCTTAGGCCGATGACTGCGCCTTGCTGGTCCAGGAAATCCATGCCTAAAATGACGTCTCGCGAGCATTGCTGCAGGACCACAAAATTCACAGAATACGTCTGGCTGTGAATCATGACTCTTGCCGTGCAGGTTCCAGTCGGTGTTATAAGGTGGCCCCCTGCTGTTCGGATATCCGGTCCTTCCCATGCAGTCTTTACCTTCTTGAGCTTAGCGGCGAAGAGACCACTGATGATAGAGTAGTCGGCGCCGGTATCGACTAGGGTGGTGACGCTGTGGCTGTCGATGATCACGTCAAGGTCGGTGGTTCGTCGTCTGGCGTTCCGGTTAGGTCGGGGCGTCGGATCACGGCTGCGTCGGCTTGGTCCGGTGCTGCTATGTCGCGTCGGCGGCGAGGCTTTGTCGTAAAGACTCTGCTCAGGCGGTGTACTGCGACTGCGTCGGGAAAGTTCGTGCGTCGTGGTCGTCGTCATCGGCAGCGGCGGCGGCGGCGGAGGAGGATCTTCGGCATTGCATCGTGCAGCAACCGCACCTCCATCGGTTGCTGCCTTTAGTTTCTCGGGTAGGGGCTTGGGGATCGGCCCCGGTTAGGGCCGGTGTACTGGCGGCGATCCGGGGAGACGTAGCGGCCCGGCGAAGGTGAACGGGATGGTCGTCGTTGTTGCCACTGCGATCCGGCGATGTAGTCGGCGATGTCGCGAGGTCGCTCACCTGGGCGCGGACGCGGCGCGTTCACGTCGAAGCCACGCAGTCCCATATCACGGTACTGGCAGTAGCGGTAGGTGTGCCCGGCTTCGCCGCAGTGGTAGCATAGTGGGCGGTGGTTCGGGGTGCGCCAAACGTCAGTTTTCCTCGGCGAGCGCTGAATTACTGGCGAGCGGGAAGGCGTCGGGGGTGGCAGCGGTTGCTGGCGACAAAACTGCGGAGACGTTGGGTCCTGGTATTGGCGAGGAGCGGCGACAGGTCGTCGTGCAGTAGCGGCGTAGGTCATCGCCTCCGGTTGGGGCTGTGGCCGTTCAGGAACGCTCAGTGAGCGCTGTAGTTCCTCGCGGACTACGTCTTCGAGAGAGGCGACTTGGGGCTGAGACGATGGCAACATGCGGCGCAGTTCTTCACGAACAATAGCGCGTATGGTCTCGCGCAGGTCGTCGGGGCAGAGTCCTCGGACATCTGCGACGTCTGGCGACATGCGCCGATCGTATTGGCGGGTCCGCATTTCAAGAGTCTTCTCGATGGTGGTAGCCTCGGAGAGGAACTCTTGTACCGTCTTTGGCGGGTTTCTGATCAGCCCGGCGAAGAGCTCCTGCTTCACTCCTCGCATAAGCAGGCGAACCTTCTTGTCCTCAGCCATGTCGGCGTCGGCGTGGCGGAAAAGTCGCGTCATCTCCTCCGTGAAGATCGTTACGTTTTCGTTGGGGAGCTGCACCCGAGTTTCAAGCAGTGATGCGGCTCTTTCCTTCCGCACGACGCTTGCAAAGGTGCGCAGGAAAGCAACGCGGAAGTCGTGCCAGGTTCGAAGCGTTGACTCGCGGTTCTCGAACCAAGTCCTTGCGGCGTCTTCCAGGTAAAAATACACATGACGCAGCTTGTCGTCCGGGTCCCACTTATTGAGGGCTGCGACGCGGCCGTAAATGTCAAGCCAGCTTTCCGGGTCTTCGTAGGTCGATCCGCGGAAGGTAGGCGGCTCTTTGGGCTGGTTGACGACCACGGTTGCCGAAGACCTTGCTTCCGTCATCGTGGATGCCGGCTTCGTAGCAGCCTTTTTTTTCTTGTCCTTGTCGGGGAGCGGCAGGTATTCGGGCGGAAGTCCTTGTTGTCTTCGGCTCACTCGAACGACCGGGTCGGCGTCGTCCTCTTGGCGGCTTGGGCTTGGCTCATGGCTGGACGGAGGCGTACGGTACATGGACCGAGAAGCACCTTCACCAGATGTCACGAGGTTGTGGCACACGCAGCACTTGAGAGGAAGCACGCAGGAGTCAGGGCGGTGTCAGGCGAACTGTTTATTGGGCGAACTTGTGCCCAGCAAAACAAGGCCAAACGCAACTCACAGCAACGGCGGCGTGAACAGTCGTCGGCCGACGGAAAAAAAAGACTGACCAGTGGCGCACTGCGCCGGCTTTTATACACGCGTCGTAACGCGTTCCAGAGTGGCATACAAGATAAACGCGGCCTGTGTTGCGCTTAACAGAAAGTGATAGCGGCTTTCTTCGTAAACCAAAAGAACCGCACGTGTCCATATTAGGCAACAAACTTTCTTATTTGAATGCTTCCATTTGAATGCTTACATGATTGATGCAGTGGTATACGCTAAACGAAAATAAAAGGTGCACTCTTCGCTTATTTCGTCTTAGTTTCTAGCACTGCGCTAATTGTGCAACACCTACTACTCCAACGAGACAAGCTTCATTTGAAAACAAAAAAAGGACTAATCGAAACGAGCAAGCAGAAAAAAATTGGCAGATCCGACGTATCTTGACAATCGACGTTATGCGAAGCATGCAGAGGCAAGGTGGCCGTATTGTATTTTTTTATTGAGCGACACGTAATAAAATTACGCTAATTATATCTAAATTGTTGCAGACATAGACAGATGGTCACGATTTCCAGACCCTTACAAAATTAGTTATTTGCACTTGCGCTACGATGCCAACAGAAACATGAGTATTAGTAACACCAGAAGCGATAAGCTGATGTGTAGCACTGGTGCTCGTGTAGCTAATAGGCCTGGACACTTATTATTATTATTACGTTAAGTTTTATTGGCGCAAGGGCATCTAAGGCCAAAGAGCGCCAGTACAAGTGTCCTTTCAATTCGGTTATTAGTTTAAAAATTAAAACAAATGATTAAAACATGATTAAATATTAAAACAAATATCTACGAACTATTTAAAACGCAGTATATTTAAAAGAATGTCGCTTTGTTTAAAAAGGAATGTCACTTTGCTAAAACCTTCATTTTGTTGGCTGAAATCTGTGCTGTTAAATTAGTCTGCAAGGCCCAAGACCCTCGCAGCTGAAGTCCTTGCCTGAGCAAGAACTGCGAAGGCTAAGACATACTTTTTATGCACCAGGCAGTACCTCGCACTTGAGGCGAAGCTGGTGCCTAGGATGGAATGATATCATTGTTAAAAATTGCACTTTCGCAAGATAGTGGAGAAGTCTCCTAAGGTCGACCACTGCATCAAGTGATAAAAACAACGCTGGATGAAGTGGGACATGATGTCGATAGAGCTCCCTGAAATGGGTCAGTCGTGCTTGGTGAAGAAGAGGACATTGTATGAGAACATGCACAACAGTTAGACTCTCTCCACAGTGTATACATGTAGGTGGATCAGTGCCTGTCAAAAGGTGTTTATGTGTGGCATAAGTGTGGCCTATTCTGAGCCGTGTTAGAGTGACTTCAGCGAACCTGTTGAGTTTTTGGGGGATAACTTTTCTCAGCTGGGGTTTTACTAGGTGGAGTTTGTTGTCGACTTCTCTGTCCCATTCAGCTTGCCAGTGGTTGCGTAGACCTCTACGTACAACAGGTTTTAGATCTACACCCGGAACAGAGGTTATATCTATGGTTTGCCGACCAGCGGCTTCTCGTGCATTCTTGTCCACTATTTCATTGCCCGCAATTCCAGAATGACCTGGAACCCAGCAAATAACAATAGAAAGTTTTAGGTTGTAGGCTGCATAGATTTCGTTAAGGAGCTTATTAAAAGTAGGGTTCTTGCTGTACTTGCCACAAGACAGGGCCCTGACAACACTTAATGAATCTGTGTACACTATAGACTTTTGTATCTTGTGTTGTTTAATATGTTGTATAATGAGCAGGATACCATAGGCTTCCGCTGTGAAAATGCTGGTATGTGTATGCATGGTTCTGGTGTCCGAGAGCTTTTGTCCATAGGCTGCACAAGATACAGATGTTTGAGATTTTGAGCCATCAGAGAAGAACGCAGTTGAACGATATTTGTTTTCAAGGGCTAAGAAATGTTGCTCAATGAGTGCACTTGGACAGTTTTCCTTCATGATGTCTTTGAAAGACCAGTCACAAGTGACTGGACTTTGCTGCCAGGGAGGGATGTGTTCGACAAGGTCACTTTCCTCCAAGTCATTGAAAAAAATTGCAAGTTGTTTTAATGCCGGTCGTATTGCCAATAGAAATGGTGGGGCGATAGAAGGACGGTTTAGGTATAACTGGGTAGTAGACACATCGTTCATAAGTGTTTTACATGGGTGCTGCTTCAAAGACATGATCTTAACTGCATAGTTGACTCCTAGATACGTGCGCTGATAGTCTAGTGGCCACTGATCTGACTCTGCATAAATGCTTTGAATAGGGCTGGTACGGAAGGCACCAAGTGCCAACCGGATACCTAGGTGGTATACAGGGTCCAACATTTTCAGGGCTGTTCTTGAAGCTGACTGATATACTATGCATCCATAGTCTATGCGTGACAGAACCAGGCTTCGAAACAGAGATATGAGACAGTGCCTGTCTGTCCCCCATGACTGATGCGATAAAATCTTTAAAAGGTTCATGGTCTTGAGACATTTTAACTTCAGCTGTTTTATGTGCTGGATGAAGGTGAGTTTGGAATCAAAAATTACACCGAGGAATTTTTGTTCTTTCGTGACGACTATGTTTTGTCCATTCATTAGTATACAGGGGTCAAGATGCACACCTCGTCGTCTCGAGAACAGCACACTAGTAGTCTTGTCAGTGTTAAACTTAAAACCATTCTCGTCAGCCCATTTTGCAAGTCG
Organism: Rhipicephalus annulatus; assembly: GCA_013436015.1. Lineage (NCBI taxonomy): Eukaryota > Metazoa > Arthropoda > Arachnida > Ixodida > Ixodidae > Rhipicephalus > Rhipicephalus annulatus. Next base: position 709,672 of record WOVY01009848.1, read on the forward strand.
GTTAACACCTAGCTGTATTTGGCGTTCGCATACAGTCAAGTTACACGATTTGAAACTAATTTGAATGTCGTCCACGTATAGAGAGTACGATATTGCAGGTGGAATAACAGAGCGAAGAGAGTTCATTTTAACTATAAATAGTGTGCAGCTTAATACTCCTCCCTGCGGCACTCCATTTTCTTGAAGAAATGTGCGCGATAACACAGTACCTATTCTTACACGGAACTTCCTTTCCGACAGGTAATCTTTTAAGATGGTAAACAACCTGCCACATATTCCGAAAGACAGTAGATCTTGCAAGATTCTATATCGCCAGGCAGTATCATATGCCTTCTCAAGATCGAAGAAAACAGACAAACAGTATTGATTGTGTACAAACGCGTCACGTATATACGACTCGAGGAGGACAAGATTGTCGGTTGTGGATCTAGCTGTACGGAAACCAGACTGGCACGGGTCCAATATGCCATTGTACTCCAAGTAATAGACCAAGCGGCGGTTAATCATTTTTTCAAACACTTTGAGTAGGCAGCTTGTGAGGGCGATAGGCCTGTAACTATTTACCGAAGAGGGATCTTTGCCCTGTTTAAGGATCGGTAGTACTATTGCCTCTTTCCAAGCAGAGGGTATTTTGCCGGTACTGAAAATCTTGTTGTAAAGGGCTAAAAGGCAGTTTAGGGTTTCATCAGGGAGATTTCCGATCATTTCATAAGTAATTGTATCAGAACCAAATAGGCCTGGACACTGCTACATTATTCAACTTCAGCAAATGTCACCTAACTACAAATGACGCTAGCCTTAGTTGACAGCTGTATGATAGTAGTACATATATAATGTTTATAAAATAACACAGTGAGCACTGCAACCACAGTTGACGTTTGAAAAAAATTACGGTCTATTAAGAAGGTGTTACGAGACCTGGCCTGGCTCTGTCGTGGAACGCGTGACTGCCACACAGAATGCTGGGGTTTTATTCCTGCTGCGACCCTGGCATTTATTTAGGCAATCATCGGGTCAACACTACCGATGTCACATTTTTTAACGCTTACGCATTAAATTTGCCTATGCCTGTTGCCATTGTTTCTGGGTATATATAAAAAAATGGCGCCTTATCTGCATGTTACACTGCAAATGTCGTCGATATACGATAGTCTTCTGTCTGGAGAGAGTGAACAAAACGTTTATTTGATGATCTGCACAAGAACATCGGTAAATGGTATTCTGGAGGCGCTAAGTCACAGCACCTTGAGCGTGCAGCGGAGGCGAACGAGTGCATCAAGTCCCGTCACACGTGAAACATGAGCGCTATCTGGCAGTTATCTTGGAAAACGAAGTGAACGGCGTGCGCGCCCGTCTTAGAAATGATAAGGTGTTGAACGCAAGGTAATGAGTAAGTGCCGCCACCATGCCGTCTCAGCAAAGCCCTGCAAACACTTGTTTTTTTTTTTTTTGAGCATCGCGTTGCACTGTCAGCGCAACATGATAAACGCTACGATCATTAGAATTACCTATGTGTGCCTTCTCTAATATAAAGCCACACATAAAAATATCTACGTGTTGTTAATTTTTACGGTGACTCAGTTATGCGCAATATTTGATTTCGAATTGACAATCGCACAAGTATGAACGCTAAAAAGTGAGCAATATCGGTGGGCGCTGCGGATGGGAAGCGCCGTTCGGGGCATCATTTGGTGTCGTTGGAGGTACCGCTAAGGGTGGACAAACAGACAATTGTACAGACAGAAAAACAGACCAAAGTTTTTGCGTCGATGGTCCCCGAGAAATACTTTCGTCGATAAAATCAATCACCTGGGGTACATAGCTGCATACCAGTAACACATAACCACCCTCGAATATGTGCCGTTGTCTGGAGCGAAGTGTTTGAGGACGTAGACGATGAGATCGTAATACGATTCATATAATTTTTTGACCAGCGCGTCATATTCGTGAAACCGTGTTACCTCTCAATACTAATTTCGCTCCCGCCAAAAAGAGAATAGATAGATAGATAGATAGATAGATAGATAGATAGATAGATAGATAGATAGATAGATAGATAGATAGATAGATAGATAGATAGATAGATTGATTGATTGATAGATAGATGCACAGGACGCTTCCACGTCATCTACTCTAACTTACTAACAAAAAATAACCGTACTCGCTTCGTATTAAAACGAAGTTTTTTACCACCCCGAATTCACACGAATTGCGGTATAATATTATTGTCATTCACAGCCATTTCTTTATACAACTCTTTTCCATCAAATATACAGCCTTCAGGTAACCCGTATACATTCAACAAACTTTCAAGTTATATCTTTTATCGTCATAAATTGTTCTACGTTCTCCTTCTTTAATTTTGACTTTGCGATTATTTTTTTGTAATAGTCTTTATTACTATGCTTTGCATCTTCTTTATTTTGCTCTAGTTGTCTTATAACATTGCTCTTTTAGTAATACATTGCCTTACTGTTCGCCCTTACATTTTTTACACCCTTCCTTTATCGTTAGTGCCCTTACTGCCTTTGGAATATGGGACTTCAGTATGTAAAACGTCTTCGTCATCTTCTGTATCCCTAATTTCTTATTAATATCCTTCAAACCTGTTGTTCAATAGAGTAGAGAAGCTGGAGAGTATGTGCCACATAATCTTATTGAAGTGTAGTGTGAACGAATGAAAAGGATACATGTCAGGAAATATGACAGAAATTAGGCTTGAGAGGGCTTGATAAGACTGGCGTACATCTTATCGGTTATTTGTCATTTTCTAGGCGTATGTCATTTTTTACTCTGTCTTCACACTCGACGTGAAGCGCACTGAAGGAACAAAGCACCTTCTAGTTACTTTGACAAGCACCTCATACTCGTCTTCAAGATTATCTTTTTGTTGTCATTACCAAAAGGACAAAAGAAGGAAAACGACTTGTTTTCGTTAGTAGTTTGCCTTTCTTGAAAGAGCGAAAGCACAACTCTTTGAGGGATAGATGAACAAGCGTGAATACTACGAACAAGATAAAAATGCCGGTGACAACCCTGTTTTGTGTTTCCAGCACCAACAAGGCTTACCGTAATTAAAACTGACTGCATCTGCGTGCGCATGTCCTTTTTCTTTTGTAGAGAAAGAAGATTTACATTGTATCCTATGAAGCCATTTACTTAGCAAGTGTAGGAAAGTTTTACTTGTACAACGTCGCCGAAGTAAGAAAAAGTTGCAACTGAAAGTGGGGCGAGTCACTCATGCATACGTAATTAGCTGAATTACTGAGCGAAAACAGATGTGACATAAAAGAGGAAGTAGAAACCAAACTTCACCATGCAGAATTAGCTCCTGCAAGTGGACGCAGCTATTGTTCTGTTGCGTAGTTTACCACCTCCTGCTCTCCTTGTGCTTCTTTTTGCACCCATTTATTATTTGCCATTTACATGAATTTTCCAGTTCAGTCAGTGCTTGTCTTATGTTTTCTTTTTGTCCTGTCTGTTTATCTGCTACAATTTTCCTTCAGACGAAAAAATTCCTAGAGAACTGTTACGTCGCATTGGCATGTACATGAAGATTTCGTCATAAATATTGAAATTCAGTATATCGATTAACTATGCTATTTGGTGGGTCTCCATGGTTGGTTTTTGCGTTGGCTTCTATAAGCACGAAATGAAGACGATGAATGGTGGGCAAACAGATGACGGCTTCAGGGGTATTTGCGAGTTAGCGTATCCAGTGGTGTATTTTATTGATTTCAATAAACTGCAGCCTTGAAGGGCTAGAGGAGGTGTGGGGTATGAGATACGATAATTTGAAAAGAACAGAAGTTGTACTTAACATAAATATCAGTGGTTATAAATTTGCCTAACATATTTTGACATGGTTCGATAAAGGATTCTACATTTTTGTAGTCTGGACAAAAACTGCACTTACATGGACAAGTTTACTAATGAAAAAGAAACATATGAAGTTAGTGAAGATGTGTGGTGGATATCAATTCAGTGAATTTTAAGTAGTTCCTTTGTGAAGAAAAATGTGTAGGGAGAAGAAATCCGGGAGAAAGGTTAACAATCAGACGCTACTCCGTCTTTATCTTCCTCTCCACTCATGGGCTTTGTCTGACACGTCGTGAAACAAGAATAAATCTTTTGTGAGTTTACGCACCTTAAAAACGTTTTTTTTTCCTCTAGCTTTCCCAAGGTGACTTAGAAATAGAATTCGTTCGGTGAATTGTTTATACCGGCACAAAGCTAACAACCAGGCAGACCGGAGATGACGAGAGACGGAGCGTAACACTTCGCCTGTTGCCTATAATTTGTTATGAATTCTGGTACATAGTCGAAAGTGCGCTGCCAATATTTCATGCAGTGCAGGGTTCCATTGAAACTGTGTCTTCTTTTTGCCTCTGTGTCATCGTTTTGTAAAGAAATTCTTTGCATTGCCGCACAACTTAGGAGCCACATGGCGCGATTGCCTTCATGAAAGTGAAATATTGAAAGGCAGCTGTTTTATATACAAAATATCGATAAAGTTTTTTCTGTGTTTATGGTACTGAGCGTAGAATGAATACCTTTTTGTTAGGCGTGAGCAAATACAGAATATTTAAACTAAATCCAATACGAATGCGACTCAAGTACTATTGCTAGAGTTTTCGAACAGCAAGACAACTATATTCTATGGATGGACAGACAGACAAGGAACTTAATAAGGTCCTCGGAAGCAAGCCAATGCAGCCCTATTGAAAACCCCTGGCTTGCTCTTAATATATTCCATGAAGGAGACAAAAGGCCATTCCTCCACACTCTCTCCGAGCCCTCGTAATTGCCTTGAACTGGCCTTGCAGCTCGGAGCTCAAGATGCCTTTCGCCCAGTCATCTCTTTTTTTTTTGAAGTCCTGCAACCCAGGGCACTGCCAGATAATGTGAGCTGAAGCACAGATACCTTCCCTGCTATCCGGGACATCAGATCTATCTCTGCGTGGATATTTCTTATAATACGTCTCGATGGGTATGACCGCACCTGAAATAATTTTTGGCGTACAAGATTACGCTCTACTCAGTGTCGAATGTGGATATTGAAAACATCGTGGCTGTCCTCTGTAATGAGCTGACATTTCCTGTAACGTAAGGAGAGGGTCACTGCGCCCTGTCGTCTCCAAACCCGCAGTATGCGTTCTCTCCCGTGTGGGCAGCAAACCATGTGATGTGACGGGCAGACCCTGCTTATTCTATGGAGCATAGTACTTTCATGGCAGAGATGGGCTATAGAGAGAGCACAGATGAAGAAATAGAGAAATGGAGAATTCAAAGAAGAGGTAGAAATTTCTTCAGAAACTCTTTTTTTAGCGATACGGGTTTCAAACACGCCTGTTCACAGTATAGAGACAAGTATGTCAGCTATCACACCATTTCATATGCTTGTATACTATAGTATCAGTAATCATCATAATCAGCCTGACTAAGCCCACTACAGTGCAAATTCTTCTCCCATGAACCGCCTATAGAGCCGGTTTGGTGCTTTCTGTGGCCTCGTTATACCTGGCCACTTTTTATTCTCATTTTCCCACTAAACGCACTGTCTTCCCTTCGTGCGTTTGCCTTCTCTGCGAATCCATTAAGATATCTTTATTTACCAGAGGTTACCCTGCCTACGTGTTACGTGTCCAGCCCATGTCCATTTTTTTTCTTGATTTCGAATATGATATCCTTAACCTCGGTTTGCTCCCTGACCTGCTCTGCTTTCTTCTCGTATTTCGAGGTTACACTGGTCAATTTCCTTTCCCCTCGCTTGCTGCTTCATCATCAATTTAAGGTTGACTCTTTGTGTAATCTTCCAGGCTTCTGTTCCATAATTATAAGTTTCATAAAGATGCAGTTGTTACATACATTCCTTATGAGGCTAAGTGGCAGATTACCATTCTTGATCTGACAATGCTTGCTGAATGTTATCCACACCATCCTTATTCTTCTAGTTATTTCACTCTCACGGTTCGATTCTGCGGTTACTACCTGTCCTAAATAGATATATTCATTTACAACTTCCAGCGTCTCTCTATCTATCGCCAATCGCTGTTTTTTGCCGAGACTGTTGCATTAAAATTTAGTTTCGTGCATATTAATTTTCAGACCTTCTCTACTGCTTTCCATGTAACAGTTCACTAATCATAGGCTGTAATTTGTTACCTGAAGATTCATCAGGGCTATGCCATCAGGAATCGAAAGTTGCTAAGGTGTGCATTAATTCGTATCCCTAACATTTCTCAATCAATATGGTCCAGAAATCCTTTTGTAAACACGCGCTCAATAGCATTATTGGCATCGTGTGTTCCTGTCTTAAATTCTTCTTTATTAAGAGAGATTCGAAATAGAAGTTCAGATGAAGAGGAGGGAAAGAGGCGAAGAGAAAGTTCAACGTAACATTATCATGCATATTATAGTATAGTAATTAATGGGATAAATAGGATGTAAAAAAGGTAACGCTACTAATGCCATTGTTCTCAGTTTTAGCACCACTTTTACATAGCTGTCTCAATGTTTTTCATGTTTTAGTCCTTGTGTATGTACTGAGCGTTGATCAGTCATTTGTGGAAGCGCAATGAAGGTTTGAAACTCCCCAGCTCATTTTGTGGGCCTGAAAATAGGCTGCCGCTCTTGCTGTCCAAGGAAGAAGTGTTGCAAACCAAAGTCCTCTAGGATTCGGTGCCGTGATTCTGAAAACAAAATATACAGTGCACCCACTGGAGAAGAAAATGCACTAGGATACGTTCCAGCGCTCTCATAAGCCAAAGACGATCATCAAAGCATGTTTTTTGGTGCGCGTGCACGCAGAGGTTACTCTTCCCGACACTTGCTTCCATCGATATGCGACAGTACCAGGGTGTCTTGGAGAAGTGCTTAAACGACGATCATGTAGAAACCCTTGGTTTACTTTTACGATGACCTTATATGGCAGTACTGGCCTTGTTAGGTAACTTCCTTCCAGTGCGTTCGAGACTGCTTTTTCAGCGCAAGTCAATGTTGACTCTACATCGTGAATCGCCTTATTCTGGCTTCATTCTCTTATGGAAAGGTCTGCAGAACTTGAACTGACCTTCTTATATTTGTTTATGTGAAAAATAAATAAGAATGTAAACTATCGGCAAAAGAAAGAGTTATGGGAGTTTGTTGTCGTAATTCCCATTTTATCCTTTCTTTCGAGCTAGACGAGCTAATTTCACTTATTTAGAAGCACAAATATGAAGGCACAAGGCACATACTTACTAGCCACATGGTAGCAATTACACTGTATTGATTTTGTTCGCTCATACTTACAAAGTATAAGTTTTGCTAATATTTGGCACTTTCCAATTTATTGCTTACAGTCTGACAAAACTAAATGATTCCTGGGAAGCCCCGCCCGGAAAAGAGAAGCATGCCAACTAATCGCCCCTACAAGAAACAAAATAGTTCTACTTATGAACTCTATTATGTTTTCAGAAAGCAGATGAATTCACCTCTAGCTTACCATGTTAGTCTGCAGTGTGTCTTTACAAAGACAGGCTTGTGTGAATGCACCTGTAAGGTGAAAATGCCACCTAATGCCTTAGTCCTGTGCGACTGTTACGTCATGACAAGTCCGATAAAGTGGCACACGGCAGTAAAGCTCAAAGCACACTGGACTTAACTACGGTCGCTATAATGCCAACAGGTAATCTGAAGAAGCAGAAAAAGTCACAGCATATCCATGGAGTGGTTCATGGTGAGTGGGGCGAAGCTTCGAAGAGTTTTATTCGTAAACAGGCAATCATCCGAGGGCCCCGTCCATTCATCCTTTCTTCCATCTGTCTGTCTGTCTGTCTGTCTGTCTGTCTGGCTGGCTGGCTGGCTGGCTGGCTGGCTGGCTGGCTGGCTGGCTGGCTGGCTGTCCATCCACCCATCTATCCGTCCGTCATTCTGTGTTCATGTCTGCGTCTGTCTCTGTCTGTCTGTTCATCCATTCATCCACCCGTCCATCTGTCTGTCTGTCTGTCTGTCTGTCTGTCTGTCTGTCTGTCTGTCTGTCTGTCTGTCTGTATGGCTGGCTGGCTGGCTGGCTGGCTGGCTGGCTGGCTGTCCATCCACCCGTCAATCCGTCCGTCCTTCTGTGTTCATGTCTGCGTCTGTCTCTGTCTGTCTGTTCATCCATTCATCCACCCATCCATCTGTCTGCCTGTCTGTCTGTCTGTCTGTCTGTCTGTCTGTCTGTCTGTCTGTCTGTCTGTCTGTCTGTCTGTCTGTCTGTCCATCCGCCCGACCTTTCTTGCGGCTGTCAGTTCATTCGTCTGTTCGTGCCCTCTGTCTGTCTGTCTGTCTGTCAGTCTGTCTGTCTGTCTGTCCATCTGTCCGTCCATGTGTCTGCCTGTCTGTCTGTCTCTCTGTTTGTCTGTCAGTCCGTCTGTCTGTCTGTCTGTCTGTCAGTCCGTCCGTCCCTCTGTCTCTCCACCTGTATGTAAGTTTTTTCGTCCATCGACCGATCCATCTGTCCGTCCGTCCATCTGTCTGTATGTCTGTCCATCCGTCCATCCGCCCATGTAGTGAACACTCCAAGTACTGCCATCTCGCATATTTTATCATATATAAGTTTCCAGCGTGCAATCCCAGGACTAAAATGAGAGGTGGCTACTGCATGCAGGAGACGCATGACCTACGCCTCAAGGAGCTTCGCCACTAAAACAGGTGCGTAGTGGCTCATCATTCACGTCTTGTTTGTCTTCCTTTATAAAACTATTATTGAAAATTAAGAGAGCATGATAGGACAAGAACAACAAAAGAGAAGGCACGGAGGTTAAGCAACCACATGCCCGGTTTGCTACGCTTCGCTGGGGAAATGCAAAGGGGAGTATAAAATGAGAGAAACAGGACAGCAAAAACCATAGCATAGGAACGGAGTGCATCATAAGGACTGGAGAAAAGCATCTGTAAGTTCATCGCGCCTCCGTCCAACCGTTAGTTTTTGCTTCCGTCCATCCATGCATCTGTCTGTGCGACCATCCGTACCTCCAGTTTTGCGTACACCCGTGCACTCGTTCATGCGTCCATTCATCTGTACGTCAATTTATATGTGCATGCGCCCATCTATGTGCCCGTCTGTACATCCGTCCATCTATCCGTGCGTTCATAAACTTGTCTGCCTGTCCGTTCATCACGTCATGCATCTGTCCATCCGTTCGTTCATCTAGTGAACCCTCCTAGTGCCGCCATCTCGCATCTTTTCATCATATATTCATCATCATAGAGGTACCGCCATCCAGCAGACATTCCAAGGACTAAACGAGATGTGGCACAGCCGGACTCGAGGAGCGGCGTACGCGCACTCTTTTACAGGCTGCGCTTCGTGCCTAGTTCCCACCTTTCACCACCACTAGTTCATGCCACTGCAACCCAACCTCGCTAAACCTTGATAACACCAAGGAGGTTACGCTCCACGAGTTTAACGTGGCAACACTTTCTTGTCAGATAGTGCTCAGTGCGTCCTTCTATTACGAGTTTTTTTTTAGTAAGCATCAAATTCAAGGCAAATTTTATTGGAGGTCAAGTCCCTTATACTCGTCTCTATAGGTTAGTTAATCAGAAACTACCCCTTTATTTATGATTAGCGTGCTCGGGTTTACTGCTCAATTCAAAAGAGTGTGCGCGTGCCACTCCTCTAGTGCAGCCGTGGAGGCGGCTACCTACTAGTACTACGACTACTACTACATACATCGTGGACGCACGACCCACGGCCTAAGGAGCTTCGCCCCTAAAAAATGTTAGTCAATAGGCTTACGCGTATGAAGCGGTGGAACTACACAAAAGTTAAAGGCGTTCAGATAGGTGTGTAGCCCTCAAAAAGCGCAAGACGATTTTGATTGCTTTTTATCAGATGAAGTACGAGGATGGTGCTCTAGCAACATCTGGACAAAGAGTGGCCGATCGTCCAGTTGTCGCAATGCGTCAGAAAAGGATGGACGGGCAGACAGGTGGACGGACAGATAGATTAAAAAGTGGACGGACCCATGCACGGACAGACAGAAAAAATACAGTAATTGTAATGAAATTCTGAAAAAAATTGAAATGACACGTCCGATGCACTAATCGAAGGTCGAAGATTCGGCTTCTGCCGCCAATGAGCTACCTTTTTGTCCAGTTTTCTATGTTCAAAATTCCATGACAAATACTTTTAAAACCATTGCTTATACTTTTATTGGCTATATTTTATTTCCATATAATAATGTGTCTAACAAAGAAAACGAGCCCTTAGAATGAGACTTCTATTCTTCATTCATATATCTAAGTAAATGGTTATGGAGTAACTGGGTGAGAGTGTATAGTCAGTGTTGAGATAGGTCTCAACACCGACTATACACTCTGAGACAGTTACTGGGTTACTGGATAACGAACTGCATAGAGGCGGTGCGCACCTACGTACTGAATAAAACGCTGCTTGAAGGGAGCCCAGTATAACATTAGAGGGAGTTTTAGCTTGTGCGTATACTTCTTTAGGTTAACGTGTTACCGGATACCAGTTTGCTTTTACCGTCTTGTCGGAATGGATAACTTTTAGAGCTATAGTTCTTCATACGTAAACGTTTACGCACGTACGTAAACGCGCATACCGTCACGTTTTCGCAACCGAAAATTGGGGATGCTAACTGCATGTACACTGAATTTATCTTTGATATATGATTTAATTACGGTTGTGGCAAAATCACGAGACGTTCTTTTATTCCGTACAGTAATCTCGTATGCGCAAAAGCGCGGAAAATACAAAGCTACTGCAATCATTGTGTTGACATCTTGTTACACTTCGTGGAACCACAGTCATGAGCACATTGGCTTACGCGTAATGTTTTAGAGGTGAAAATAACTAAAAATACAACGCATTTGTAATAACGCTGCTGCGTGGTTTTGGCCTAGATGTACAATGCACGATTTTTCTGCAAAAACTATTTTGTGATTACCTGATTCACTATTACCACGCTAGATTATGCCACTTATCTAGCTTGTCGGGAGCTCGCACGTTTACGGCGTCTATGCCCTAGGCCATTCTAGCCACAGTAATCCGACTGCAACTATGTAATGGCTATTGGCACTCGCACTTTGCCTTATTAGAACTCGACGGCTTGAGTCCCCGCAATACGGATACTACAAATTGGTACGAAGGAAAGTGTATTTGCGAGATATGGCAAAAAACGCAAAGCCTATATGGCGGGAAACGTAAATTTTCAAACCCCATCTGGCGGTAAACGTAAAGGTTTGCGTTCCCTAAAGACTCGCGCATGCGCAGATTCTATCCGGTATCCGGTAACACGGTAACGTAAAGCTAAAACATATGTACAAGCTAAAAACCTTTATTATCCGCAACGCTTTTAAAACTGCCACGCTAAGCGGTAGTTCAGCCTACAGGCGTGTAAAAGCGGTGCCACGTGCCATGAAGGCTTTACGACACTTACACGGTGGACGCAACAGAAAAACAACCTAACCATTTTCACATTCCACTGGCAATCTAATAAGATGTGAAGCAGCAGCAGTGCGAACGTCATTGACGCGATTGAAACGGGTGTCGACGCGGCTGCCGTAAGGTTGCCGTAAGGTCAGTTTGAAGCGAAACTTTGTGTAGCGTTTACTCGAGTAAACGTTTGTGTAAAAGACACAAAAATACACAAAGACATGGGAGGCGAACAGGGTTTCTTGTAAGTTTTACCGCACATATACGAGCCGAAATAGTGTTCCCACTCGACATGCCGTCGGGGGTTGTGGTTGCTGGAGAGGATGAAGTGAGAGAGAAGTGTGTTGCTAGCGGGCTGAAGAGCCGGTACCTGCGGGCGCTGCAGCGAGCGTGCTGCGGGTGCTGGAGAGAGTGATGTCCGTGCACGCCTGCAAGAGATGCATGCAAAGGGAGCGTGACGTCAACGCGCAGTTGCAGTGCCATCTACTTGGCACTACTCTAACACCTACGGCCAGGGAAACGTGCGTTAACGCGTTCGCAGGGACCCACGTGCGTACGGCGTTATACCTCTGAGTAAAACAACTGCTTCGTATCTAAAAAAAATCGCCGCCATATCGGCAAAGTGAATGATGTTAGGGGAGCTTGCTCCGAGGTGGATGGAGCATTTTTTGGTGAGGCCATTTCTGGTGAAAGGCTTGTTAACAAGCCGGCGTGTGATGGGTACGTCAAAGGCAGCGTTGTCAGGACGTTCCCCAGCGGACAAAGCGCAATGTTGGCCATGTAGTTCGGCACGTTAACCACCTGCGCCTTGATGTCATACTGGCTGCTGCAGTGAGTCAAATGCCTAACGCTCACAAATCGCAGACATGGAGCCGTCAGACGTCCTTCAACAGTGTTGAATGCAGACAGCTGAGAGAGCTTGGCAGGATATCGGTACCAGTGCGTAACACTCATCGCAGGAACTTGGCATGTGCTGCCAAGCCTACGAAGCGACGACAATGGTAGGGACGTAGTCATCGACAACCATCGCTTCGGGTGGCGAGGCATCATCTAGTAAGCATTTTTCGAAACACCAGAGAAGCAACCAGAGCGGCCACCATAGAAGTGCACACTAGCAACAATGGTGACACATCCCGTCAAGTGTATGAGTGTTCCGCACTTCAGGTCTTTGATGAGCACAAAGTTGTGAGATGCGTTTAATCAATCGTGAACCTCTTGAGTGCAGGGTTCAACAGGCAGCGAGCGATGCGGATTACATTTAACGCCGGGTGCTTTCGTTGGTACCTGCGGAAACGATGGGCTGTGCAAGGATGCAGTAGCAACTAACGTATGTCTGGTGACCCATGTTTTCTATATAAAAAAACAAGGGCAGTGTTTCGAAATGCAGTGCTCACTAGACTGCCATTGATCCACATTTCTGCAGCCCAGTTTTCGTTTTGAGCATGCAGTGCCTACTAATAATCTAGTTATCATTGAGGAGATCGCCAAGTTATCTATCACACTACAATTTGCATGTCTACGTTCGCATTCGTAGCGGTAATTCATATGAGCATAATGCAAAAGTAAAAGATAACGTAATAGTGATCACAGAGATTTTTTGCTTATTACCATTGCGTGGAGTGTAATATATTTGAGTTATTGTGACCATTGAAAAAAAAGGAAACGTCAAAACTTTGGCGTGGCTAGGCGTCATTTCTTCTTGTTAAAACTTGACACACGCATTCTGCATGCAAAGTAAACCTGCGTATGTGTGAAGCAAATAAGCAACGCTGTAGATATGGCAAGGTATATGCGGTAGGTTGCTTTGTTGATCTGCGGAAAATGCCATGCACGCCGAACAAAACTTCCTATGAAAAGCTTTCTTGTGAAACCAACGGAAAGTGAATGGTAGTACACGCAAACATCACTATCTAGTCATAAGTCGGTAACAAAATAGCTGGCGTTGACTTTGAGCGCACTCGTTGAGGACCCGTCGGCGATCGCCTTAGCGCGAGTTATTAGCGATCAGGGTCCTATGAAAAGTAATTAGAGATAGAATTTTGCGCTAGAGCACACAAATTGGCTTTCCTTGTTCAGAAGTTATTGCATCACATTCGCTTTAATTTTTTTTATTCCTGCGTAAGTATTCCTTCTACAAAGAGATGGCTCTAAACAGCGCGAGAAGCTCATCAGCCACCATTTTCAGAACGCATGGGCTTCTTTGGAGCCTTCGTTACCAGTTTTATCTACATTGTACAAGGCGCGGACGTAAGAAGCTTGGCGAGGAAGCTTCTAAGAAAAAGAATAGCAGTAGGTATTCACAGCGCGCGCATGGCCTGGCTTGGGCCGGTGCTGGCACTGCGGAACTGCCAGCGCCAGATAACGCCAGCGGTGACGTGTGGTGCGCTCAAGCATTTTCCGTGTCTTGCATGCTTTTCATTTCGTTCTAGGCATGATGGTTTCCGAATCGCTATGCGGTGTTAGTCATGTAGGTTTGTTTTGTGCTGGCACCTTTACTGCATTCTCTACGCTGGACGTGACCACTGCTTTGTGTCGGTAATAAAACTCTTTGTGTACTGCGAGCGCGTTTGTTTCATGGCAGTCTCTGGTGCCGAGCGAACCTGCCGCTTCGACTACCGAGCCAGATGATGCGCACACTGCGTGCTCAGCAGTCGGAACCCGAACGGTAAGTAATGCTTCTGTGCTCCGTCTGCTAGTCCGCATTGTCACTGACCACCATGCGACAATGCGGTAAATGAGCGAGAAACCAATGTAGGGTCCAGGAAGATAGTGTAGGCTAATGTTCAGTCTAACCGCATTTGACACAGTTTACGATATGATAGCAACACGGCTCCACGGCTTATAGGTGAGAGTGGTAATTTTATGGTCACGTTCAGTTATATACTGGAGTCTTAGCGGAGAAACACTTAACTGCATAACGAAAACCAGTAAGGGAAGACGATATACGACAATTTGCTCTTACCTTGTATGAGATTTTCTCTTCATTGTCATAGCCACACCCAGGCCTTGGTTAAGCGTCTTGTTTCTTTTCGCTGTCTTCTTCAAAAAAAAAAATCGCGGCATATCCGCGGAGTGAATGATCATGAGTGGGGCGAAGCATCCATCCGTCTGTGCCTCCATCCGCCCATTCGTTTTTGCTCCCATTTGTCCATGCGTCCGTCCATGCGTGTGTTCATTCGTGCGACCGTCCGTGCATTTGTCCATCCGTCCATGCACCCGTCCTTGAGTTCTTCCGTCCGTACGTCCGTTCTTTCATCTGTCTGTCTGTCCGCCCGTCCTTCTGTTCGTCCGTCTGTCCATCTAGTGAACACTTAAGGTAACGTCATCTCGCATTTTTTCACTATATACAAGTACCGCTACCCAGCGGACAGTCGAAGCGCCAAGCTATAGGTGGCCAGTACTACATGTTACACACACAAGATGCGTTTACAATAAAATTTTTCACGATTCAGAGCACTTAGCACTCTTCTAAGGGAGAGCTGTGTTTATAAAAAGTGGGTAACGATTTAGAGTACTTGGTACGCTACTATGGGTGAGCGTAGAGCCGTCCCGTGGTCCAGACGAACTAATGGTCAATCAATCCAGCTGGCGGCTACAAATAGACACGGGATGCACAGCCCATGGTGTAAGGAGACTCGTCGCTAAAAAATGTTTTTGCATGAAAAGGTAACTGAAATATATGAGCACAAGAAGCCAGCTCTAGCGACAGGTTGAATATGTAAGCTCACTAACTTTCGCGGCTTATATGGCTCCAGGTAAAGGGGCAATTGATATTTCTAGGATATCGTTTGTTTACATTTTTATTTTATGCAATAAATTGGCTTGGTTTTATGTGAGGCATAGGTAATGAAAAGTACAAAACAGTTCTTGTGTGGCAAACCTCTCAGTGTGATATTCATGATTAACTACTTCAAAAGCGAAATTTAAGAGTGCTCAATCGTAATAAACGAAGGCACACTAACGCAAACCACAGTTGTGCGTCTTCAAGGCATCTAATATTTAACGACACGTGTTAATATTTAGGTGGGGTGCTTCCATGCAAACAAAATGAGGTATTTCTCGAACCGTCTATGCTAAACAGAGAACTTCATTTTGTTAGCTGGTGTATTCTAACTTTCCGAAGTGACTAATGGAGACAATAGTACGGCACACTAAATAATAATGTCCGGAAGTTAACGTCCCAACACGAATGAGGCTGTAGTGGAGTCATCCGGGGAATACCAAGCACCTAAATTCCCTGAAGGAAAGCTGAAGCACTTGAAGAATTCTATAAAACTTCGTGGTTGCAAAGAAACGCCGTCATTTATTTGTTTATTAATAATTTTTGTTGTAGCAGAAGCTTTAGAATACGCAAAAGAAAAGTTTGTCTTGCTTCGTCTCGTAAGTGTACCGAGAGTATGGGGGTGAAACCTACGTCATGTTAGATTTATTTTAGTGGGGTAGTGCTGCGTTGTGACAGGTTTCGGCCGCTCACTGTATCTGAAATGAGAGAGCACGGTAGGTGTCACAAAGCATCAAGTACGTACATTGTAGCAGAAAAGACGGCAGCTGAAATACAATATTGTGAAAACGACTAACAGTCGAGTGCAACGTGAACAAGTGGCTCTCGCCTCTACAAATCTGGCCACCATGACAAACTCCTGGCAAGCCGTTGCCGGAGCTAAGTGAGGAAGCGTGTGTTCCAGTACTAACTACAGATGGCTAAATAGACAGCTAAATAGACGGTGGCCATTTTAGGTCCCATTCCCATTCTCACGTAGCCGGCAAAATAGACAGCTCCGAGAAGGCCTCATCGTGGACAAATACGATGCAGGCTACTTTGCTGCCTAGACAAGATGGCTGCTCAGTGAACCGCTCAGACAGAGTGAATCTCTCCGGAATGGCCGTCTGCACACCATCAGATGCTTCTCCTGACGCTTATTACGAGTAATGTTTAATTTTTTTAGATTTATCACAAAATAAGCCAGAAAATACAACTGTTACGTTTTTTTTTTATTTCGGCTTTTCTTTTCCACGCGAGGTGGCGCATCTTCGCGTAAAAGCCTTTCACACGTGTTCCGATTCTCGGACAGCATGGGCTCGGTGCTGTCTTCTAAGCAGTCTGCGTAGACTGTCTACGTGCGCTGCCCAAGAATTCGAACACAGCCGAGGTTATTGTCTAGGAGGGCTGCTGTTACAAATAAGATGGCATATCCATGATGATGTCACCCCGTTCCCTCAGCATCGCAAGAGGCCCTGCGGCCGGAGCCTCTGTTTTTTTAGATGTGAAGCAAGCTGTTGACTTGCCAGCGTAACGCTGCCCACCGTGCATCCGTACGAACGCACCGCAACGCGCTCCCCTTGCCACAGGTGTTAGAGCCGTGCCAAGTAGGTCACGCCGCAGCGGCGCGTTGAGGTCAAGCTCCTCTCGCAGTGCGCGCTGACGTCATTATATTGACTGCCATGCACTTGCCGCGGCAGCGTCCGCAGCTCCGCCTCATCCATTCACCCGCAACAGCTGCCACTACCCTTAACACTCCACTATCGCAAACACCGCTCGACACACCACCGACTCGGCGTTTCACGCTGAATAAAACTGATGTGCCTCAAGTACGCATTGAAACAAGTCTGTGCGTGTCACCTCTCTTTCGCTTCACCCTTTGCACCACTGACAACGCTCGAGCGCACATTCATTTCTAACGCTATTTTGCCTCGCTTATCTGCCACGGAGAGGATGCCAGAAGATGACGCTCCTTCGCCCACTGAAACAGCCGCCGAAGCGATTAGGACTAACCCGTCCGTCAATGGCATTCTGAGGGCTATCGAAGCAAATGGTATTGAAGAGGATATTCATACTATTCGTAGTATTCAATGGTATTCATAGTATTCGCGAATGCATCAACGACGAGGCGTGAGCAAGGGAAGCCATACGTAAGCCTCGGCAGCGGAAGACCAACGACACCGACAAGACTTGAGTCAAGAACACCGATTGCGTTCATGCACAGCTCTGCTGCTTCGCATCCCGACAAGGTGCTATTTAGAAAGATGGTGTGAATTTTCCCAAAAAGTGCTGCTTCGGAAAACATTTAGGAGTTCTCTTGTTGCTTTCTGTGGCCAAGCAGCTTATGGCAGAGTTAAATGCGGTTTGCTGCGTGACCTCCCCTACTGCGCATGTGCGTTTCTTCGCCTCTATTTTATCTGTTTCGTTCACCCTCTCTCTCCTCTTGAAAACGCAGGTCCAAACGTGCGAGCGCGTGCGGGCCTCCGTAAATGGTTGTGCAAGAGGCTGTGGCCTCTCCCCTTCACACTCTTTCAGTAATCACGTGTTGCCGTCGGGGAACAAGATTCTGCAGACGCGCTATGAACTAACGTTACTGGACTAGTAACGTTGCGATTAGCCCACGTGCTCCCACGTGTTGTGGCGGTGAACTCGCGTGGCGTGCTGCGAGAAAAGCTCGGGACGAGTAACAGCAACAGAAAGTACAGTGAATTTCAAGGTGTGCGGCACTTGCAAGCACGCCTTGACATCGGGCAAAGTGCTTGTGATTCATCATCATCATCATCAGCCTGACTACGCCCATTGCAGGACAAGGGCCTCTCTCATGTGCGCCAGTCAACCCGGTCCTGTGCTTGCTGCTGCCACTTTACATCCGCAAACTTTTTCATCTCATATGCCCACCTAACTTTCTGTCGCCACCTAACCCGCTTGCCTTCTTTGGGAATCCAGTTGGTTCCCCAAATGACAAGCGGTCCATGTCCACTTCCTCTTCTTGATTTCGACTATGATATCCTTCACCACGATTTCTTCTCTGATCGACTCTGCTATCTTCTTGTCTCTTAAAGTTACACCTATCATTTTCCTTTTCATCACTCGCTGCGCCACCCTAATATTAAGCTAGACCCTCTAAGAGAGTCTCCAGCATTCTACTCCATAGGTAAGTACGGGCAAGATACAGCTGTTATATACCTTTTTTATAAGGGATAGTGGCAATCTACCAGTCATGACGTGAGAGTGCTTGCCGAATGCGTTCCATCCCATTCTTATTCTTCGAGTTGCTTCAATACAGGGGTTCGGTTCCACGGTTATTTCCTGGTTCAAAGTAGGCTATTCTTTCACAACTACAAGTGTAATATTACCTATCTCGAAGCCCTCTTCTCTTCCTAAGCTGTTGTAATTTACTTTCGTTAGCTGCAGATTCATTTCAAGACCTACCTTTCTGCTCTCCTTGTCTAACTCAGTAATCATGAGTTGCAATTTATGCCCCGAGTTACTCAACATTGCAATATCATCGGAAAAGCGCAGTATTCAAAGGTACTCTCTTTTAACTCTTATTCCTAATTCTTCCCATTTTAGGCCTCTGAAAACCTCCTTTAAACACACGGTAAATAGCTTTGGGGAGATTGCATCCGCTGTCTTACACCCTTCTTGATAGGTATTCTTTCGGTTGCTTTGGGCGCACTATGGTGACAGTTGATCTTCTCCACATATCTTTCACGATGTTTATATATGCTTCGTCGACGCCCTGATTCCGCAGTGTCTGCATAACTGCTGATATATCTACTGAAATAAATGATTATGTGATGTTTATTTTTACAGCGATTGCTATATTTGGCACGAAAAAACAAAAAAATCATTTCGACATCCCTTTCGCGAGCGGTATTTCTTGGCTAAGCTATTAGTTACGTTGATCTCAGCGTCGTGTCCCAGCACGTGCATCGTTTCCTAAGTTGTGGTTGACGTCGTTCATCTCGTCGCAGCCAGGGCGCCAAGCTCTCGCACGTAAGTTTCTACTGACACCTTCCACGTGGAAAAGCCACGATCAACTCTAGGAGAGCGCCAGAAGTGGAAAGGTGAAAGAGCTCGCGTTTGCTGGGCAGATGGTGCAGTCTAGGCCCCTCCCAAAAAAAGAAAAGGCCCGGGGGGGGGGCGAATGCCGGCTGGCAGCAACTACAAACCGATGATCCGCCAGGCTTTCAAGTCACGCTAAATTGTAACGGTAATGCAAGCGCCCTTGGCGAGCTGATCCTGCAAAGTGCGCCGGCGAGCTAGCTCGCCATGTGAAGTGCATGCAGCAACGCCCCGATGCGGGCAAAACACCGTCAACGTGATGACTGCGTGAACGCCCGCTTTCGAAGGGAGTATCTCGAGCAGCACTTTGGCTTCGGCTACGACGTATGTGACCGTCCATGTTTCGAAAAGAACCACTGTGGTTAACGCATTGCAAAACTATTTTAACCACTGACTACACTTCTCTTTACCGTCATCAGGACAATTACAACATGTGGCATCTGAAATAAACACTGGGGCACACTGAAGCGAAACATGTGTCTAACATCATTAAGAAGCACGAACATATATCCAATAATTGTGAAAGGCTGCAGTGCTGCGTCAGATTCAAAGTACAGCTAAACACCGGGGCCATACGTTTCAGCTTTCGCTGGTTGATCATTTGTACGGAGTGCTTGGGCGGTGATCTTTATTTTTACGTTATTTAAATACATCCATAAACAATATCCCGGATACAGCAGTGACAATATGTTGAGAAACACAGCGGAACGCAAATCTTGCTCTTACCTTCTTCAAGCTCATTGAAAAAACAATCTTCTGAATCTCAAATATTACAATCACATTACACATCCTTCTGGTGCGCCTTTCTTTTCCTGAAGTTAGGACACTTCCCGCTAAAAGGAGACAAAATATCAAACATGGTGTGGCGGGAAGTTGTCAAAAAACACTATTATCAAAATTTTATACGCCAAATATGCCAGCATGACTGACAACTAATCTTAATTGATTTGTCAGGTACAAGCTCTTAGCGCACAGTAAAAGAAACCGAAGTAGCCTATTCATAATCCCAAAAACACAATAAAAGGAATAAACCGTTTTCTCCCACATCTCATCTAGCTAACGTGCAGATGGCTCACTATTGTAGACCACGCAATGCTCTTCACAAGGTAGTACACTTTTTTTTACCACATCGTTATGAGATTAGACGTTATTATCAAAACTTGTTAGTGCCATAACAGGAGAGGTTTGATAATTTTACGTGCCAAAGAGTACTATGAGACAGCAAAGTGCTTTTACCTGATTGCTTAGACATACAGATTTTCGCACCTATTTTCAAGCAAACATTTGTCATACTGCACATGCCTATGTGTCTGAGATGGCAATGTAATAAAAAAAACATCGTAGCATAGAAATTATTTGTGATGATAATGCGCTCATAAAATTTTAGTGCGTCAGAAAGAGGGGGAACACCGCAGCGCAAGTCTCACTATGACATCGCACATCCATTTGGACGCATTGCAACACCTACCTGCGCTGTACAGCACATCTGTATCACGCCATAATAGCTCATCATGTTATAGAGCATGACGCAAAAGTTCACTTCAGACGAGGTAGCACATATATCATTTCTCGTGTGGTTAGTGTCAAATAGGCTAGCCCAGAGAGAAACAAAGAATAGTAAAGTTGTTTGTGCCTTTGCTATTGCACATTAATGAAGTTTTTAAACTATGAGCTGCTGTCAAGCGACCAATTTCGCTCAGGACATATTACAGTGCAAACTTGTCAGATGTGTCAGACGTGTGACAACACATACCTCCTAGATTCAGTCTTCTAATGCGAATACATATGCAGTTTCCTATTTGCGATTGACTGGTGTCATACATTGTGATTCTTGACAACTCATTCAGTGCAGCACGGCACTAGTTTGAACTTGACACGAAAAATCTAGAGTAGCTCAAGTGCTATCGTAATTTTTATATCAGCACAATGCCCTCTATTTCGTAATAGTCATTTGATTTATTATATGCGACCGGTTTCACCAGTGCATTCAGAGGGTAATTCTTAGGAACGCCGCAATAAATTATAAGCCTAGCTGAAAAACGCTCGAAGTGGTAGCCACATATATTTTGCTGAATTCGAATTAAAATTTATTGCGGAACACAAGAAAAAAAATGACAGCATGTCCACGGAGGGAATGGTGGAGAGTAGGGCGAAGAATTCGACAGTCCATCTGTTCTTGCTTCCGTCCGTCCATGCGTCTGTCAGTGTGACCGTCCATTCGTCACACAGCCCGTCCGTGCGTGCGTCTGTTCGTGCGTCCGTCCCTGCGTTCGTCCATGCAGCCGCCCCTGCGTCCGTTCATGCGTCCATCCATGCATCTGTCTATGTGTCCGTTCGTCCATCTATTCAACACTCCAAGTACCACCATCTCGCATCTTTTCATCATATATTCCCCATAAAGAAGCACCGCCATACAGCGGACATTCCAAGGACTAAACTAGAGGTGGCACACGCACACTTTCTTACGGCTTGCGCTTCGGGTCAACTTCCCAAGTTTAACCACCTCGAGTTCATGGTATATACTAGTTCACTGTATTCATGGCAATGCGGCCGAACGCTCGCTAAACCTTTCGAAAACCAAGGAGGTTACGCCCAGCGAATATGACGTAGCAAACTTTTTCAGTCAGATAGTGCTCAATGTACATGCCAATGACTGCTAATGGGAAATGAGAGGCGGAGAATTCGGCTGTTACTTTCTTACGGCTTGCGCTTCGTATCTACTTCCCATTTTTAACCACCTCGAGTTCATTCATGGTATATACAAGTTCATTGTATTCATGGCACTGCGGCTCAACCATCGCTAAACCTTTCTAAAGCTAAGGAGTTTACACCCATGAGTATAGCGTAGCAACCCTTTCTTGTCAGATAGTGCTCAATGTTCATGCCAATGGCTCCTAATGGTGATCGCAGCCTGGGCATTAACTAAAAGCCGAATGCTCCTGTGTCACCCCGTCGTGGTGGTCTAGTGGCTAAGGTACTCGGCTGCTGACCCGCAGGGCGCGGGTTCGAATCCCGGCTGCGGCGGCTGCATTTCCGATGGAGGCGGAAATGTTGTAGGCCCGTGTGCTCAGATTTGGGTGCACGTTAAAGAACCCCAGGTGGTCTAAATTTCCGGAGCCCTCCACTACGGCGTCTCTCATAATCATATAGTGGTTTTGGGACGTTAAACCCCACATATCAATCAATCAATCAATGCTCCTGTGTCTCATTCCCCATTAGCAGCCATTGACATGTACATTGAGCACTATTTTTTATTGTTCAACAACGCACAGCAGAAGTCTCTCACCGGCACCACCTTGGAGGTCAAAATGTTATACTTGTTACATACTACGGGGGACGAACGGGTGCCGCTATAAGGAGCTTCGCCCCTAAAATGTCTCCGGGGAAGACCAGTAAAAAATCGCCATTCCACGTGTTTTGGAAGTATGTGACTATGTTATAATATTTTTATTGAGCGCAACGTTACGAAGTGGCGCTGAGTATATGTGCAGGTCCACGCACAGACATATGTTAAACAGCTCCCAATGTTTTTTGTAACCAGTTGTTTACAGTTACGTAATGCTGCTAACAGCGACAGTGGTATTGGTAACAACAGAAGAGGAAAGCTGGCATAAAGCATTGGTAGTTGCGAGGATAGTGAACACACGACACTGCAGTATAAATCGATTTCAGCGAATGACTGCTAACTACAATTAACGTTAACCTGACGTTACGGCTGCATCACTGGTGTACGTATGTAATGTTTAAGAAATTTGATAACCATCACAGCAAGCACCATTGTCGTTTACCGAAATTTCAGTCTGTTTGATAAGTAGTTCCCAGACATTTTTGTGTGGCTCTGTTGTAAAATACTTCATTGCGACATGGAACAATAGGTCTTGATTCCGGCTGGGACCCTTGCGTTTATTCTTCGCCTTCTTCGGTTCAAAGCTGCGAATGTAAGCTTTTTTCAAATGCTCACGCGTTAAAATTACCCGTGTGTGTTTTTTATTAAAATAGAAAATAAATGAAGCAGTTTTTGTCACCGTTACTTGGCGACGGCTACCCTTTCCACTTGATTGGCACAAATGAAAAAAATATAATCTCGCTCTTCCTGTGTATATGTAAAGTTGCAATCACCTGTGACTCGTGCACGCATACCAGTGGCACATACCCACCCCCGGGTATCTGCCACGGTTTTACAGCGGAAGCTGTTACGAAATCAACAATAGGGTCACACGCAGTTGTCCGCCGCCGCTGCTGGTGTCCGTAACCACATCGCATGAAATTTGAAAGAAAAAAAAAACCTAGCACCAATGACACAGTGGGGCTCGAACTAGGGTCCACAGCCCAGTATTTTACCCCTGAGCCACAGGTGCTTGGGACTTCTTGGAAAACTTTCCATAGGCAGGCGTGGTGTCTGGAAAGCAATCGCGTTAATATGAAAGATAAGGCGTTTTGAAACAGCGAAGAAACATTCAGTCGTCGCAAAATGCGAATGGCGTAACGAGTGGGTCGTCCTATCCTCCAACCCATTACAAAAGCATGTAGTTTTTCTTAAGTGTGGTGCATAAGATCTTCAGCCATATTTTCTCTTCGCCGTCAGCCACTACATCAACAATTGGCGCAACATTCCTTGCAAGTGTTTAGGAGATACGACGCTTCTCAGAAAAATCACAAAAAATAGCATAGCGTATGCCGGCCTACTACTAAAAAATTTTATGGTTTATGCCCTAGTGGGTATCAAGGAAGTGTGCTTGCAGTAGGTACCCAAAGAGTGTTTTGAAAGGCTCTTAAAGGTCGCTCTTCTAGCTTTCGCTGTGATTGTGCCGCGCCTCCAGCACAGGCCCGGTCTTTTCTTATCTTTTTTTGAAAAGTGTTTGACGACGAACGCAACGGGATTGTGACATTATTCATATGTTGATCAGCGCGTCATATTTGTCATATCATCTTGCTCTCCCATACTAATTTTGGTTCACGCTAAGTTAAGGGGGTGATCACGAAAGCACCCAGACGTTAGCGAATCAATGGATAGACAGATAGATAGATTGACAGATAGATAGAAAGATAGACAGACAAACAGACAGACAGACAGATAGATAGATAGACAGACAGACATATAGATAGATAGATAGATAGATAGATAGATAGATAGATAGATAGATAGATAGATAGATAGATAGATAGATAGATAGATAGATAGATAGACAGACAGACAGAGACAGACAGATAGAGACAGACAGATAGATAGATAGATAGATAGATAGATAGATAGATAGATAGATAGATAGATACGAAACCTTGATTGATTGATTGATATGTGGGGTTTAACGTCCCAAAACCACTATATGATTATGAGAGACGCCGTAGTGGAGGGCTCCGGAAATTTAGACCACCTGGGGTTCTTTAACGTGCACCCAAATTTGAGCACACGGGCCTACACCATTTCCGCCTCCATCGGAAATGCAGCCGCCGCAGCCGGGATTCGAACCCGCGCCCTGCGGGTCAGCAGCCGAGTACCTTAGCCACTAGACCACCACGGCGGGGCAGATACGAAACCTTCTTACAGTACGCAAAGAAATACTTCGTTTTTAAGAACCCGGTAGTTAAACGTATCAGTGACTCCTGTAATAAGCTTTAACGACGTGGAGAATTGTTTTAACTGAACTCAAACCTTCAGTATGCAGAGAGATCACTATGAAGGTGATTTGTTCAAGCTCTTTATTACAAAGGTAGCAAAGAATCTACAAGAACAAATGTTATTTTATGATTCTGAAAACCGAATAACTTGCTCGTTTAAAGTGCGATGAGGCGTTCTTTGCCGTAGCACAAAGGTGATGTAACAATGTAGTGTGGTAAAAATGAATTTCTTAACTGAAAGATAGTCTTGCAGTGGTCCTTTGTTTTTGTTCGCGTTCACTTTTTCTCGTGAATTTCAACTGCTACATTCAGAGTCACACTTGCAATATAGAAATGCATGAATCTGAGGAAAAGTTAGGCGAAGCTGCTTTGCCATTTTTGCTCCGAATTTCGCTTCGTATTTTCTAGCTTTCAAACCTGGAACCTCTGAATGATTGGCCCCACTAATAATTTATACAAAAACAAGTGCTTAACATTTTTTATTGTTTGATGATGCTCTAGTGAAGGCTAACAAGTCATGGATAAATGATGCGAGCTGCTTCTTGTACGTTCTTTTACGATAGTAAGCGGTGTGTGCATAGCAACTTGATATAAAAACCTTGGGAACCCTGATCATAAGCCCACTTCTTGAGCGCGTCAGGCCCACACTACGCGAAGTTAAAAAGGCAGCATCACGGATGTTTCACCGGCAAATTTCAATTCTTTGTTGTTATGGATGCAGCGATCGACGGAAGGTTTCTTATCAAAATTTTCACACACCGCCGAATAGCTGCAGCGACTCTGCCGGTGAAGCGAGTGGCGTATTTTTTTTATTGCTCGTTTCGATGGAAAAATATATGCATCCTGCGCCTTCGCGTTGGCGTTGCTAGGGGAAATTCGGAGAGTGCAAATGTGCTTCCTACGAAAAGGATTAAGTGGGCACAGGTGTAGCTCGCTGTATTCATTGCCGCTGGCTCGCGAAAAGTTTTAATGTGTCAGTTCACTTGGTTGTTCGGCTAAAATACTAATGACCACTTGCGCAACGGGAAGTAAATGGCGGCGAAGCTACTCGCACGTGCCTTGCAGGTGATACATCGCTGTTCACACTCATTATAGCGCCAGTAGGGTTTAAAGCTGGGTCGCTGCAACATCGCTCTCCATTCATGGATAATAAACTCTGAAGTTATGCTTTCCGTACAGTCATCCTTTATTATACAAATTTAGGTATAGATTCAAAAACGTTTTCACTTTTTAATAAAATGTGCCATCATGTTAGCTTTCATATTGGAATATAA
Source organism: Rhipicephalus annulatus (assembly GCA_013436015.1). Lineage (NCBI taxonomy): Eukaryota > Metazoa > Arthropoda > Arachnida > Ixodida > Ixodidae > Rhipicephalus > Rhipicephalus annulatus. Next base: position 735,821 of record WOVY01009848.1, read on the forward strand.
TGTATCTCATGTTTTTAGGGAGCACAACTGTGTTTATTAAGCCGTTAAGGGACCGTGTATAGTTTTCCTGACCTATGACCTTTTCATTTGAGTATCTGTGCTACACGCTTTACATAAATTTCTTATTATAAGTTCAAACCAGCTCATCATGAAGCACCGTTTCCTGGTGTAAATGCTTGCTCAGATACTACTTAGTGGCCAGCGGCATCGATTATTAGGCTTTTTTTCTCACAGCTAATATTATAAATGTGTTCTGTAATGATAGGTGAGTACATGAACTGAAACAAGGTTACCACGGGAGGCACAGCGCGGAATATGCTACAACTGGAGACGCCGTGATAAAGTAAATATTTATTAAGGCGAACGTACATGTCCCAAAAGACACGTAAATTGATCGTAGGAGTGTACTCCATAAGGTTCTGTCACGCGTCAACTACGACTGATGCAAGTAATCATAATCAGGTAATGACATCCTCATGTGGCGTTACCAGGACCTCACAGATTGCCTGAAATTGCGATTTCATCACTTGTTCATATGATAACATCACATCGAATCTTAGCTGGGCCGCTCACCTAGGCGCATCTGAGCTTAAGAATACTCGCAGTGCATCCTATTCATGAGGTAGTCAGAAACCATGGCTATGAATTGTTTAAGGGGGGGGGGGAGTTATTTAAAACGATCGATTAGGAAGAAAATTGAAAAGCCAATTGGCTTTCACTTTTCTGTTGTCCTAGGTGAATGCATATAAAACCCTGTGAGTTTTTGTTTTCACTGCAGCTCAACTTTCAATGTATTTGTGCAGTTCAGCGCATCAAGGGTGTTTGTGTTTTCGCACAGCGCTTTGTCATGTCCCTTGAAGTTTGAAGCAGAAACGACCTACATTTGCGCGAATGGTTTAAAGGACAGGAAACATATTTTGTTGGATGAGCACTTCATGTGAGCAAGCTCCTGTCTGCCAATCCATGTCAAAGCAAACCCTGACAGTAACCACAGCAGAATCTTCCAGAAGGTCATTCGTTCAGTCTCTAATGTTGGCCGTGGGATATTAAAGTCGCATTTCAATAAGCAATACATACTGTACTCCTTTCGCATCGTTCCTCTTTCCTTGCCTGTCTAAAATCAAGGTGATTTAAACGTTGTTAACGCACACGTATAGACAAAATGGTTTTATTTTAAAAAGTTAGAATGAATGAATAAATAAACTTGATTGAAAGTCCAGCAGTTACGTTCTGATGTGGTAGGGGGAAGAGGGGAGTCACCCGTGTTCTAATCCACCCTCTATCGATGATGATAATGGTGCCTCAGGCGACGGCTAAAGTCCTTGGACCCGGGCGGCATCTTCAGCTTTACGCATGGCCAAAGTTGGTCACCCAGCTCGTCGCTGGTGAGTGCCGCTTCCTAGTGGCAGTGAGGCTGATGCAGCCGATTCGCAGCAGTGACCGCAACAACGGCTGTGGCCGGCCACTGGCCTTCAGTGGTGGTAGCAGCAACAGTTTGCCTCGGAGATTGTCCCTGCTTAACCTGCGTCGCGAAGTGAGCGGCAACAGCGACATTAACTTTCCCGGTACAGACCCAAATTTAATTTCTTTGGGCTTTTATCAGTATTCAATTTAATTTGCTTATTGCTGGCTGTATATTGCCGCAAGTTGTTCAAAACCTGCTGAGATCTGACGCCGCTTCCTGCTCTTCGGAATTTTCACACCAACTGACCAGCAAATGTGCCATACAAAGCTGAATTACGCTAGACCATGAACTGAAAAAAAGAAAACTGGTGGCTTTCTGATGGAGCGGTATGGGGCAAGACGCCATATGAAGTCGACAAGGTTTGGACTCGCAAGGTCAGGAAAAGCTGAGGTTAGTGAGTTGATGGGCACGTGTTCGCCCAAAATAAACTGTTGTTTTAGCTGCCAGCGCTGTATTCGTTTGTTACAATATTGTGTTCACGCACTTTCGATGAAAAAATTGATTCAGGAAGGAAGGAAATAACCGATTCAACCTAATGTAAACAGCACAAAAAATTGTCAAAGAAATCAACATAGATTGCAGACTGAGTTGTATCAAACACAACAGTTTATATGCACTGCCAGCGCTGTGCCTGGGGTAGCTTTAGAGACAAGCATTAGAAATCAAGCACGCCTCTTTGTTTATATGAATTGTTGGAGTGATGAATCTAGCACTTCCCAAGCTGCTACTTCATTTTCATTTTTTTTTGTTCCAAAGCAGCTGCGTATACAAAGCATGTTAAAAAAATAACAGAGTATGATTCTTCTTGGTTGCGAATATCTATTTCTAGAAGGCTGTAAAGGTGTAGATATTTTTTAAAACCTCTGAGTAACTAATATGTTTAGGTGTAATGTCAAAAAATAAGTAAAACTTGATAGCTCGTGACATTGTGTTTGCAAAATAACAAGTGTAGGACGAGTTTACACAGCTTCGAAAAAGCATAGGTGGAGTATAAAACAAAAAATACTTCCATAAAGTCGATCAAGTGGCCACGACTGTGCTTTTTACTGGGGCTTTATCAGCTCCATAAGCAATAACAAATTAATGTTCCGTAATTATTAAAGAAACAAGCGTGCAAGGAAAGGGAGGATTGTTTAGTAGCCAAGAAGTTCTGGTATGAGACGCTACACTGAGGAAAGGGATAGAGAGTTTTAAACTCGAAGAAAAAAAAGATACAGGCGGAAAGAACAGAACACGCACGCATAGAAGTCTCAGCTCGCAGTTAGCATAATGCCATTAGTTGATATCAGTTCTTGTCAGTGTGATGTCTTCAAGAAGTCGAGCTCCAACTTCTTCGTGATGACCTCAGAAGAGGAGATTCCAGAATGGTTTCTGCAGTAATCGGTCGATGACATATGTGACATGGAGTGACTGCGGGACATTTTCAGTGGGCCTTGTGTAGGGAGGGTTGTCGCAGAGAGTGTGCTGTGATGTCTTTTCACTACCATACTGATCACAAGGAACGCAACCAGCCTATTTGTATGCAAAACAAGAATGGCTTCGTGAATTTCAGTATTAGGCATAAAAGATCAAACAGAGTGGGAAAATTTTGGTTTGTTGGAGGAGATGTCTGAAAATGTTTGTTCGGGCAGTGTTGGTGCTGGATGTGATCGTGCAGCCAACTTGCTGTATGTCAACTTTGTAGGTATGTCTTGTATAGTTCGTTCGAGATAGAACACCGCGTGAGAACTTAGTGGCAGTCAAGTCATTTAAGTGTATTAGGCAATAAACACGCCAACAATGTTGCTCGATCATATCTTCAGAGCTTGAGACAGTATGACAGTACTACTGTCTGCTGGAGACCCTACCCCTATTAAGGATCGATGCTGCAATGAACCACGAGTGGCCGCAAAGAACAGGGCCCGGATTCACAAAACTCACTTACGAAAACATTTTTGCGCAAGAGAAATTTTCTTGCGTAAGTCGATTCACGAAACGAAAAAACGTCATAAGAGGCCATAGTTGTCACATCTGCCGCTGCAAATAAAGCACGCTGTGACTGCCCGGGAACATGTCAGCGATGGTGATGCAGTTGCTATATTTGCTTACGTCACCGAAAAGTGCTCGTAAGTGGATTCACGAAGCAAAATTGTGCGTAAAAACAGCATGGCTGAGAGAAAATCCTAAGAGTGGTCCGGACCACTCTTAGGAACAATGTGGCTACTTAGAACCTGCTGCCGCAGCGGTATACTTTGGTGCCCTGGCTGGTTTTGAGTTAATTAGAGAGAGAGAGAAAATTTAATGCGGAAAGGCAGGGAGGTTAACCAGAAAACATATCCGGTTTGCTACCCTGCACTGGGGAAGGGGTAAGGGGAGACAGAAAAGTAAGAAAAAGAAATGGGAAAGGGAGGAAGAGAAGCACAAACACACACACACACACGCGCACACAGTAGTGTCACAATCGTTCAACGAGGCGGGTCGCTCGCAGAAACTTCATCAGCGCCTTCGTTGCTTTCTGGCGTGAAGCTCGATCTTTCCGACATTCCAAGATTGACTGCTCAGAAAGTGGCTGGTCGTCGAGGCGAGCAAACACTGCTGAGAGGGACTGTCGCTGAGAGCTGTACTGGGGGCACTGACATAAAATATGTTCAATTGTTTCGTCATTGTCGCAATGGTCGCATGCAGCGCTGTCTCTCATTCCGATGCGGCAGGCAAAGGCGTTCGTGAAAGACACCCCAAGCCACATGCGGCAGAGAAGGGTCGTCTCGGATCGGGGTAGGCCAGATGGAATAGTAAGTCGTAGGCATGGGTCCAGGCGGTGAAGACGGGTGTGGAGAAAACCGGGCGTATTCCGCATAGACCTTGCGATATCCTGCGCAAGCGTATTAATCTTTGCTGCTGCGTCGCTTCTTGATAGTGGAATAGGTTCCATCACTCCATTTTCGTGAGCATTCTTTGCTGCATCGTCGGCATGCTCGTTACCGATGATGCCGCAATGGCCTGGTAACCACTGAAAAGATATGTCATGTCCTTCGTCTATTAGGTGATGGTAAAGTTGTCGTATTTCGAGCGCCAATTGGTCTTGAGGCCCACGACGTAGAGCATTGTGTAGACATTGGAGAGCTGGTTTCGAATCAGTAAAAATGCTCCATTTTTGTGGTGTCTCTCGATCAATCCTGCGGAGTGCGCTGCGGAGTGCCGCGAGCTCCACGGCTGTCGATGTCGTCTTGTGTGACGTTCTGAACTGGATGGTTTCGGCTCTTGCTGGGAAGATCACAGCTCCTGCAGATCCTCCAACAGTTGTCGAGCCATCCGTGTAAAGTTTGACATGATCTTTGTATTCTTCGTGTAGCATGAGTAGAATCATCTGCTTTAAAGCTGGCGCCGAGAGCTCCGCCTTCTTGCGAATCCCCGGCACTGTCAAGCGCAGTTTTGGTCGGTCTAAGCACCAAGGAGGTGTTAGTATCCGTTCCGGAGGCGTGTAGACTGTTGGAAGGCACTCACGGAAAGTCAATACTCTCTTACAGAAGGAGGCACTCGGTCGATCTTCTGGAAGCGAAGCTAGGTGGTGGGCAGGGGCGCGAGCAAGGTGTCTAATATGAGCTCTAAGCACCTCCAAAGTAATGTGCACTGTGGCCGGATGATTCTTGGCGATTGTGATGGTTTCCGCTGTTGATGTACAGCGTGGTAATCCAAGACAAACTCTGAGTGCCTGGCCCTGGGCGTTTTCTATTGTGCGTATACTGCTTTTGCAAGCGTTCGTCAGAACCGGCAAGCTATACCGCAGGTACCCCAGAAACAGCGTTTTGTACAAGTGCAACATCGCGTGCACTGATGTGCCCCACGTTTTGCCTCCGAGGAACTTGAAAAGTTGTGCGATGGTCGTTAGGCGCTTCTTTAGAGTGGCCACATGGGGACTCCAGCAGAGATTTCGATCGATCGTGACCCCCAAAAACCTGTGGGTCCTGGCGTAGCAGACACTATGTCCATTGATGGCGATGGGATATGACGTCATTGCCTTCCGCGTGAACGCGACCAGCGCCGATTTCTCAGGAGAAATCTCGAGGCCTTGTTCTCTAAGGTACGCCGATATTGAATTCGCTGCTTTCTGGAGTCTCGCACGTACCTGAGGACGTGTTACACCTGACGTCCAGGCACAAATATCATCTGCATAGAGAGATATCTGCACGGAATCTGGTATGCGTTCCACGAGACCGATCAGAACCAGGCTGAACAGTGTGGGGCTCAATACACCACCTTGAGGAACACCACGGTGTGTATAATGTTCAGAAGTCGGCCCATCATCAGTTTGCATAAACAATGATCTCATATGTAGGTAGCATTGGATCCAGCGGTACACTCGCCCACCCAAACCAACTGACTCGAGGGCGTCAAGTATGGCTTCGTGAGAAACATTGTCATATGCTCCTTTGACATCTAAAAATAGTGCGACAGATAACCGTCTGCTCATTTTCTGGTGTTGTACGTAGGTCACCAGGTCAATGACATTGTCAATGGAGCTCCGAAGACGACGAAAACCGGCCATGGCGTCTGGATATATTCTATGGCGTTCTAGGAACCACTCGAGTCTGGCAAGGATCATTCGCTCCATCAGCTTCCCTACGCAACTAGCCAGCGCTATTGGGCGGTATGATGTCAGCTCTAGAGGCGATTTTCCAGGTTTGAGAAGTGCAACCAACCGGCTTGTTTTCCACTCTCTGGGGACCGTTCCATCTCTCCAAGACTCATTGAATACTTCCAGCAAAGCACTTCGTGCTCGATCACCGAGATTGCATAATAGGCGGTATGATATGCCATCCGGCCCAGGCGATGACGATCGATTGCATGAAGCAAGAGCCACATTCAGTTCTTCCATTGAAAAAGGCAGGTCCAGGTGCGGGTCAAGTGAATGTGGCGTGTAATCAGCAGTAAGGGCTTCTGTGCAATTTGACGGGCCCGCAATCTTCCTACAAAAATCTTCCGCTACCTCGATATCCCTTCTATTTTGGAAAAGGGCCAAGGCTTTAAACGGAAAACGTTGTTGGGGAAATATGCGTAGGCCTCGCACGGTTCGCCATATTTGAGAAAGCGGTTTGCGAGGGTCTAGACTCGCGCAAAACTTCGCCCACCGTTGAAACTCCAGTTTGTCTATACGACGCTGGATCTTCTTTTGCATGCGCCTGGCCATCCGTAGATCTTGAATGGATTTTGTGCGTCGATATCTACGCTCCGCACGCCGACGAGTCGCACGGAGTCGCTCTAACTCCACGTCCGTTTCTGAGGGCCTTGAAGAATATGCCAGCGTGCGCATCGCACTCTGCGCTGCTTGTTTGATCGCTTGCTCAATGCCAGAGGTTAAGCCTTTTTCACAAGCGTGTTCAATGTTGGTTGTGAATGCAGAAAAATCGATCCTCCGTACGGTTTTCGGCGGGTGGTCGCTAGCAAAGCCTTCGATGGTGAGATAACTGGGGATGTGATCGCTACCATGTGTCTCGATGTCTAAAAACCACTTAACGCTTGTGGCGAAGCGACGTGACACAAACGTCAAGTCCAAACAGCTGCTGTACGTTGATCCTCGCAGAAATGTAGGGCTCCCATCATTAAGTAGAGACAGTTCATGAGTCGATACAAATGAAGCCAGCCTCCGGCCCGTGGCATTGACTTTTGAACTTCCCCAGATTGGGTGGTGGGCGTTGAAGTCCCCTATAATTATCCACGGATCCGGGACGCTCGAAAGAATGTCATCCAGTCTTTGGCAATCAAAACGGGCTGAGGGAGATAAGTAGACACCTATTAATGTGAAGGTGAGGGTTTTCTGCTTCACAGTCAGGCAAACATATTGGTTCTCATCATGAGGCGACACAGGTTGAATGATGTAGGTAAGCTCCCGACGAATATACACAATGACCTTGCTGCTTTTGTTTCGGGTTTTGGACGGGATTGATTCGTAGCCGGATAGCCTGATCGGGTTTGATAATTTCGGTTCACATATTACGATGATTGGGAAACGGTTAGAAAACACGTACTGACGAAAATCGGAAATCCGTGATCTAAGTCCTCTTGCGTTCCACTGGATGACTGATGCTTCTCTGACGTCTTTGCGGAACGATTGTTGATCTCCTGCCATGACTCTACGCGAGGGAGGCGAGGACTGGGCTCAGCGCGTCCAACACCTGTAACCCGCTTCGAGCGGTTGGAGTTCCCAGGCTTCTTAGTATGTCTGCCATGACAGCGACGAGGGATCGTAACATCGGGATGATCTGTCGATCGACCCTTGACACATCCTCAACGGAAGTAGACTCGGTGGAAGGTGTAGGGCGGCGAGGCCTCGCAGGAGGCTCCTTTGCAGGCTGCGTACGCGGAAGCGTAGGCCACTCATCCGCAGCTGTGAGCTTCTCCACTTCATTTCGCTTCGTGCTTACTACTTCACTCGTGCTCGGAGGAAATGGGTTATGCGCAACACTCTGTCCTACACGCCTCCGTCGGCGACTACGCCGCCGCCGTACCCTTTCAGCAGCCTCTCTGTGGGTAGAATTGTCCCTAACCATTTGTTTGATAATGGCGATTTCCTTCTTAATCCGAGGGCATTCCTTGGATGCAGCATCATGCGGACCATCACAGTTTCTGCACTTCAGACTTGTTGCCCGACATGCGTCTGCAGTGTGCGGCTCAGCGCATCGGGGGCATACTGTGGTGTTTGTACATACACTCTTGATGTGCCCAATTTTCATGCAGTTATGGCACTGGAGTGGTTTAGGGACAAATGGTCGAACAGGATGTCGGAAGTGTCCCACTTTGACATGCGACGGAATGGAATCTCCTTTGAACATTATCTTTACACAACGGGTGTTTCCGAGGCGAAGTACATTCGCGATGAGAACTCCTTCGTTCGCTGGTTTTATGAGAGTTGGGAGGTCCGAGTTTGCTATGGCCAAATCAATGTCGTAGATTACTCCCGCCATGCAGGCACCGTCCATTGGAATAACCGGTCGAACTTTGATGCCTCCCAAATCTGATACTCTACGAAGCTTGTCTATGGCGCTGGCAGTCATTGTGTCCACAGCTAGAATATTCTTCCGCGTGTTCACCCGGATATCCTTAATGTCGTTTGGTGCTACCCCCTCAAAGTACATAGAGAGAGCTTGCCTGTTTACTGCTCGAAGGCTGATGGTGGAGTCCTCGGGCATGAATAGGATGGTGTGCGGCCAGCGTTCTCCTTTTGACTGAGACGTTAATGTCCCTGCTGGTGAAGACGGCTTGATACTTCTTCTTTTGGCCTTCCTGCTTCTCACGGTCTCGAAGTCGTCATCCGACGAGTCGTCGCCAGTGGCCGAGTACAGTTCCGTGTCCTCGCTGGTGCTCGAACAGGTGCTTCGTTTCCGCGACGAGCTTGCCAAAGGTGGTCTATGGCCGGACAGAGCCGCAGAAGGCTCCGCGTCCACAGCCATGTGGCAGTGACTATCACCGTTGGCCTCACTGGTTCTGGGCCAGGCGCGCTGATTTACCGAGGAGCTCGCCATAGCAGACCTCTGGCTGGGCGGACCAGTGGATGACTCCGCGTCCGTCGCCTTGGGGCAGGGAGCAGCGTCTCCCGTAAAAAGCGAAAAACTTGATAACAATGCTCGGAGCCGAAAGCAGAAGCGTTCTATGAAGAGACACTTCGTCGTCGTCCTTGAGTTAATTCACGCCCATCAAGGGCTGCCTGATGACTGCTGGTGCGTTTTTATTTCTTTCGGCGCTTTGAGCTTCGCGTGTTGTTTCCCTTGTACGCGGTGGATGGTGTTGACAACCACCATCGTCCAATAAGTTCGAAGTCGCAGTAATTGAAGAATTCTATTGGGCGTCAATGGCATAAAAGTACGCATGTAAAGTTTTGTGGTTGGATGAAAACCAATACGTGAATGGTCGGTGCATTCGAACGCGACATGGCATAGGATCAACCTTATTTGTTATGTTGTTGTGTTGCGCCCCATCTCATCCAATTAAAAGTGCGACTCGAGATCCTTGCCTGATTGGTGGAAATTACCACCATACAAGTTAATGGGAGCACATTCTTTGCACGCTAGTGGAAATAAAAATGAGAGGAAGTTTTCATTGAGTGGTTCCTAAAGTTTGTGCTCTAGTGTACTTTCATTGGCTCTAACTGTCCAATGGTTGCGATCTCTGAAATGCAGCTGTCGATACACTTTGGGACGATCTGGAACAAAACGTACTTTGTAAACCAAAGCGTATTAGGGGTGCGCGTGATTACGCATGGAACTACAAACAAATCATGCATTTTCACCTTCACTGTTCAGACACCGATATGGACCGTGATATTACGGCAAGCAATCGGAATGAAATGACCCTAGTAACTTTGTATGACAACAAAAATATGCAAACCCTCACGATTCTGGAGCAAACCTTGGCTGAATTCATCCCTGCGTCAATTACCACCCATTTAACTTGGCGCACGAACATAATTCAAAGGTAGAGCGAGCCACTGACATGTATTTTGTGCGACGTAGCGACCACTTGACCTGAGGATAATAGCGTTGCGAAGGCGAATCCCCTGTCGCATGCTCTGATCGAAGCAGACGACAAACGCGAGCAGACGATGGCTTGGCCGACAGGCACAGCTTGTGATTGGTTGTGAAGCAATACCCTCGACATCAGCTCACTCCGTGACGTTGCCAAAACACTTCTTTCATCTGGCACGCCTGTCCTGTTCGTCATATCACCCCCCTCACACATAAGAGAAAATTTTTTCACGCCATGAAAATAGTGCAAGTACTTTCTAAGAGCTCTCTTATAATCTTATGTGCTGCGCAGTTGTCGAAAACAACATGGCGTCGTAAACAGCATATCGGTCGGTGCGACTTTCAGCAAACGCTTCTCGCACGAGTTACTTCAGCGTTTGACCGGATGTGTTGTGATTACAGCAGCTGTTTCGGTGCGTGTAAGCAGTGCGGAAATCTGTGGCAGTGCAATGGTGTACGGTGAAGCGCAGCGAAGCCTGTGCGTCGGTGTGGTTATCAAGCGGGGATCGGCGTCGATGTATCGACGGCAACTAGCACTCGAGAAGCCTGCAATGTGTGTTTGTGTGCCGGTAACAGTTCGTTCGCTTCACTTTCCAGTCTCTCAATTTGGTGCTGTGCGACATTTCGGATTGACAGCGTTTTGACATGTTACTTGAGTGACCCCAAGTACGTACGGAAACGTATGAACTACGCGCTCGGTTCTTGCTTCGCCACTAGTTAGCCCGTACGCTTCTATTTTCTTGAGAGCAATGTACTGTTCGGGAGTGAAACGATGTTCGTTGGTAACAGTGGTGCTGTGTTGACGTTCCAAGACTTGTGAACAAGCTGTGCTCGTGTGACCGAAAATGGAAAGACAGCGTTGATAACTGTTTTGCCCTGCGAAGTCGTGGTGGGGCAGATTGGCGCTTTTGTTTGTTAAGTCGTCACTTCTCCTTTTTGTGATAACCATAGTCCTAGCGCTGTGATGTGATCAACCAAAACTGCGAGATGCTACATTCTGTTGTGGATCGTGTTACTTTGGAAGCGCGCCTAGACTGTTCTTCGGTAACAAATTGAGAGTTCTATGTGGCCGCGAGAGCCCGTGAACGTCAAGCTTCCCTCCAGCCCCCCAAAAAAGCAAAGATTTCACCGGTGCCTTGTTTTGGATGAAGTTGTAGGCCAATATCGCCTAACTACAGGTTTCCGAGTTCGTCTGGCCATCGTTTTGCACGGCACTAGAGCCTTGACAACAGCCGGTCATGGCCAGTTCTTACACTTTATCAATGGACGTGCACGCCTGGCCAGCCCTTCATTGCTGTCATTGGCAGCTTCTAGTCTGCAGATGCCCTTTGCCTGTTGGCCGTACTTGGTTCCTTATGACACCGACGGCTACTAAATGCTGCCATCGGTGAGTTCACCTTGCAGAACTAAATTTCACCGGTACTATGATTCACGCAGTTCTATAACGTGTGCAAGTTTTTAAGCCCATCACATGTAATGTTTCTCTATGGTAAGTTGAAGCATGAAAAATTTACTACTACTGTTATATACATACATATATTATGAAGCAAATACATAAAACGTTTTTTTGTGATTTGATACAAGTGAGCTCTTGTTTGATCATGAGGTTGAGCCTGTCGATTGACCACGTTTGATAGTTGGAAAGTTAATGTGAATTTATTTTTCAGGAGCCAGGTTGCACTTGAAAATTTATGTTATTTTGGAAAGTTAGTTCTATAGACGATTACCACTGTGGTAGTACTATACTTCAGTAGGACATATATATTGCGGTACGTAAATTTTCAGTTTATTTCAGTTTATTTCAGTTTATTTCAAAGTGATTATACCAGATTTTGGTCACTTTAACGAAGTGATAGCTTCCTCAAATTAGTATTTTAAGTGAGTGCTTTTAATGATTGTTTTTAAATATCTCGTTTTTGGCTCTTCACAGATCGCAGAGATTGGTTTGCTAAGGTCCTGTGATGCATCGGTTGCACATTCTGGCACATCAATCCTCATCATTACTTGGAGCACCTGTACAAAAATAGGAAGGACACGTTCTCCCTAACTGTGCAAGCCTATGTCACTGCTCGGACTGTTATCCTTAAGCGGATGTGGCGTGGAAGCATGCATGGCAGCCTCATCTGGAAGGACTGCGATCTGCTTGGGAGCTTCGAGGGCACAAAACTGCCTAACGGCTGGCTGCAAGGTTAGTTTTTCTTTAATACATACGATTACGTAAACACCACTTACTGTGCACAAATTGAAAACCCAAGCATGGTTGCTTTCAGTGGATACCTGTAATATTCTTACACATAATTCTTATTCAACATTTATGGAACTAAATTGCAAGATAATTGAGAATGTTGAAAGCTGAAAGCCTGCAGCTTATGAATGAAACTCCAATCTGAAACTCAAAAGCTTGTGCTTTGAAACTAGCACAAATACTTTGATTCTTTATTGAGGTCTCGAGCTTGTGACTCCCTCTGTGGATCAAGTGCTCTGGAAGGAAATAGCAAGTGGGTGAAAATTGCCTGGCTGTTCACAACTTGCAAGGAGAAAGACCTATTGAAGAAGCCTCAGATGACATAGGGCCAGTAACTGCATCTTTTACCTAATGTAGCTTTTTCTCTCTCAGTGCTAGTGCTTGTGTTTCAGCCGAGCATGTTCACCACGATTGCATAGTGATATATATTTTTCTACAAATTGTATTTGACCTAAGTATGCATTGTTGATCTCTAAAGGTGACGTTTAGTGTGTTTCAAAGCCATGGCTTCTCATTTCTCTGTCTGTGGCTAGCCTATTTCAGCAGCAGAGTGATGCAGCTAGGACACATGCAATCCAAGTCATGGAGCGCTCCTTTGGTATTCTGTGCAGAACACAGCATATCCATCTGGTAAGACACTGGTATCAACAATAATGGTGAGTGTTGGTGGCACCTGTAGGAGCTCGTTGTGTTTGTGGCATATGATTATTTCCCCTGATGAAGTGCATTTCTGAAAGGTTTTCTTTATTTAGAATAATAGAAGTCAGTAACAAGCACAATCATAATCCACAAGTTCTTTGTGTCTTCTAGACTGCCCATTCGCTCCTATATGCGGTATGGTGAGCTGGCTATGTTAGACAGCCTTAAAGTTATCAACATTGGCTGTTGTGTTGTAATGCAGTCTAACTTGTGTTTCTTAGTGAACTTATTTGTGGTCTACTTCTCGCACCTAGTGTAAAGTCGAAATAAAAGAAGCTCTATTGGCTTTTTTATGCCTGTCAGAATTTTCATGCCTTCATCTATAACATTGTGGTTTTGCTCTTGTATCATATTAAATATATTTTCAGCCTTCACTGTTTGTGTGTGTGTGTGTTGAGGCTTGTCATTGGCTTCTGAAAATACAATATTTGTAAATATGAGCACATAATTGACAACTATACACTCTTGCATGTAGCATGGTTGTAACAATGATCTGTATTTTTCTAAGTTCCAGCAGTAACAAGGGGTTCGGTGCTCCACGGTCATGTACAGTGTATCAAGAACAGAGCACAGAAGACCAACAAGTATAAAGGGACTGCCAGTGACTGTTCTCCTGCTCAAAGTTTACAACAGCAGAAAGACCACATTGTGATGTCAGGAGCAGCAGCTGCTTAACTTCTTAGCAGTGCATTATTCAGCAGTTCCTTTGCTTGCATTCGAAATTATTTAAATTTTGCATGGAAGATACCAAACTATGACACTAATTTAAAGGCTGCTGTAGTGTTAGTGGGCAAATATTTTTGAGCTGAAGTTTTTAACATGTGCGTTAAGTGCCTGCGTGCCTCTACATTTGCATGCCAGAAATCACACCGTCCATGGTCGCCAATGGTAACTGTGTTTGCATTCTTTGTAGCACAAGAAGTAAAGCCATGGATGCAGTAATCATGTACTTAGTCGATGTAATCCTTCAGTGTACACTTATTTGTATAGCACCATTGATGCCATGAGTGCATAAGTTCTGGGAAGTGAATCTATGTGGATTATTTTATTTGGAAGGAAGAGGATCATCACTACTCCTAGTATATCTTAACACTATATTTTAGTGCTTGGGTATTATCCCACTGCCTGTCCGTCCTTCAATAGTCTACTTATCTACTGTGTAAGTGTAACTTTTTAAATGTATACTTTGCTCGGATAGGTTTGTTCATAATGTAATGCAAGTGACTTATCATCTATGCAGCTCTACTCAGACTAGAAATAAAAGTATTTATTTTTATATGTAGCTATAGCATGCATTCACTTGCGTTTTTCTAGGTGCCTGTACAATTGTTTAGCCCTACAAAAGTGCTGGTATACTCTAATATTGAATCTGGCATCTTAAAATAGTTTGTTAGTGGAAGTAAGAATGTGTTTACAATTAATATTACTATCCTCAGATGAACTGTGAAAACTCTGTGGAAATTTATTTACAGTTTTTGAACGTTGTGAAAGCAAATGTCATGTTCTTTTATTGTGGTTCCTGTTTCATGCAAATGACACATAATTACTTTCCAGTGGCACAGTATTAGTTGTTATTTTACACATATTTGCTGAGCAACATCGCATTTGAGGCCAGCAGCAAGACATACATGCAGTGCACTGGAGCATCACCTCACATTGTGAACAGTCTTTGCCCACCAGTAAACTCAATATTTTTCAAGCAGACTAATAGACAGCTGTATGGGAACTGTGTTGGTGTGCAAACTTTGAAGTCTTCTTGAGGTGTGTTTTTCATCATTTTTGTCCAAGTGAAGTAGCTACCCAAGGCCACAACTGGTGGGAAAGTGGTGGTTTCCTCTCTCCAAAAGCACTCCTACCAGCTGCCTTAATGTTAGCATGGGGTGAATTCACGAACTGGAAAAATAATTGGTCTTTGTTTTCTTGGCCGAAAGAGTCACTTCCACCATTGAGCCACCACGACGCGCCAGAATAGAAACTTTTAGCTAAATAAAGTTGATTCTACTTTTGAGAAGTGTTTTGGGGAAACGAAATGGCATTTATAGCTGTCAATATAAACACTGTTTGCACCAAAGAGCTTAGTAGCTTATAATTGTATTATTCATGTATTGTCTAGAATTTACTCGCGCTGTGCCAACTTTCAGCCCAAGTGTCCTAACATGCTTTGTTAGTGGGTTGTGAATGAGCCAAGCTATGTAAATAAACAGAGTGATATTGCAGACATGTACAAAATATTGATGCACAGCGATTTTCTTTAGCTTGATATTGTCAAGGGCTTTATTCTTGTGTTTTTATAAAGAGTGCTTGTCACTGGGCATCAGCGGAAAACTATGCATCAAGCTTTTGCGAGATGTTTCGAGAAACACCGTGTTCAGACATAACAGTGCCGGTGGATTTCTCTCGTAAGTTACTTTCTGTAGTATATTCAAAATGAGTTTATGAGAATTGTTGTTTTATAGCCATTCATTTTAATATTTACACCTGAGTGTGTGTATGTATGTATGTATGTATGTATGTATGTATGTATGTATGTATGTATGTATGTATGGGTGAACATATGTATATGTGTGTGTGCGTATATGTATGTATGTATGTATGTATGTATGTATGTATGTATGTATCTTTTAAATGAGAATCCGTTTATCATTGGTGAGTAAGTTTGGTAATGATATGGCTGAATTTGTTTCTAGTTATTTCTCTTTTGAGCCATTACATATTTCAATTTATTTTGTACTGCATAAAAATAAATGTAACCTTACAGAGAATATGTGTGTTCGAAGAAGTTGTTTGATTTACCAACCTACAGTCATGGACAAGAAATTGGGTAAAATGGAACGAACATGCGAAGATTAGTTTAGAGCATAGCTACTCTACATGGCATATCTCATACACATTGCGTTGGTTGAATATGTCGATTTCAACCTTTCAATTTTAATCAGAATAAGCAAGCTATCACCCGTGGTTGTATATGTGTGTGATATTTATGCATACTGTGATACCGGTTTGCAATTACAATTAAGGTCACAAACCTAGTCAAGCTGAATACACGAATTTTGTCCATGCACCTTTCATCTGCACTGGAACTCTTGTTAATAAAAAATAAACTTCAGTTTAGAAATTTATTCTAGTAACCAAAAGCAGGGTATCTCTTTATCACACAAATCAAACTGCCATTGTTCTGTTCCATTCTGGACAATAGGGGACCCTTTCAGCAGAACTCGATTAACTGCTATAGTTCATTTTAACCATTGACAGCGACATTACACTGAAGCGTGCAGCATGACAAATAGCGGGAGAGAAGACACAAACTAATCACTCTGTTTGCGTCAGCTCTAACTGTCCGTGCTCTTTGGTCTTGCTGCATGTGATGATGCCCACCACATTAGCACGAAAGCGTGTCCCTGCAAAGACAGTCAACTTGGCTGCAAGCAGTTAGCTCACTGCATGTGTAAATTTTCTTCAAAACACCGTGAAGACTGATTGCTGGTCGAATATCCAAACACGTGAAAAGTAATATACCAGGTTTAATATTGGTATTTCAGCACTGGGCACTTTTGCGGTAAGAGAGAATGGAGGAAAAAATTATGAACCCTGAATTGTTTAATTTTTGAAGGAGCACAGTACAGCGCTTTTGGGTCAAAAGGGGAGTGAAAGAAGCAAGTGCGACAGCCTACTTCTCAAAAAATTAGTACCCGCCACCACACATAATGTCAGGCCGGGCAACCTCTTTAAAAAAAAGTGCTCAGTGATTCTGCGAATCGAACCAAGTACCTCGTAGATTGTAGTTGAGCGCTGTAACCGCTCGTACACTGCAGCAGTGCTTGCATTCGCCCTATTGCTGATATATCGTCATTCCTTCGAATGAAGCCAAATGCAAAAACGTACGGTGAAACTTTGTCAAAAATGGAAAAAAATAGTTAGAATGCGTTTGCCCAAGGTTACTAGAAGATAGAAACCGCCACATAACCGTGCGCTATTTATTCTTGTACATTACTGTCAGGACGTTGGGATAGCCGGCTCTAACGTAGGCTACCTTCTCATAGTTTGCCAAAGATAAATAAGAAAATAAAAATATATAACAGCCTGTGACAACGCTAATCGACTATTATGAGTTCACTGTCACTAGTGTCACTTTCACTAGATGAATGCTCAGTTTGCTTCCATTATCGTTATTTAGGAAAGCTTTGGCTCATTAACTCAACTCTCCTAATTAGCAATGATTCTCACATCTAAGGACAGTCACACTTCATCTCGCTTTCTGAGTGGCTGTCACTCCCATACAACGCGTACTCCTCTTTTTTATGCTCTCCGAGCATCTGACGCTGCTTTCCGCAGACTTTCCCTGACGTCTGCTGGGCCAGAAAATTGTCTTTATTTTCTTTCAATTTCAAGCTTTCGCGAAGCCGAAACTAGAGTCTCTCTCTCTCTCTTCATCCTTTTCGCACGTGTGATAACGTCTCTCGACCTCAAGACTCGTATACACGTCCCTTGCTTTGTTAGCGCACTCAAACAACGCTGGACGAAATATTTGCACCGTGTTTTGTGAAAAGCATTAGCACTGAGACACCTCCCGACGAGTCTCCCTCATTTTACGTAGACATATACCTAAGCGTAAGCGTATGCACGTTCTCGCATTCCGGCTTTATAAAAATGCTTCGGTGCATGGAACCAGCGAAATCGCGCTCACAATTTCATTTGATCACTGCTGTTATCTATTTTAGCACAATTCGTCTGCAGGCACCAAAGTCGCTGATGTGTCTTGTAATAGAAATATTGTAACAAAGGCTACCTTTGACTATAGGTACAAAACACCCTTACGTTCACCACTATACCGTAGTAGATTGCACCGAATAAGTTAAGTAGCAGCGCAGCTTCAATGAAATGTAAGGTAAGTGGTCGCTTTATATAACGGAAAACATTCAAGACACATTTTCAAACATTGCGTGCATCGATTTATGTGTGGTTTCATTTATGTGGTGCACCTGGAGTGTTGTTTACTTGTACTTGGCGAGATAGTGCATGGATTGCTCGGTGGCTTAAGGCTATCGAGCCATTATTTTTTTAGCTACGGTCGTTGATTAAAGGCGAGTGCTTGGCTCTGCACAGCCCACCAAAACGTCTATTACAACGTACGCGGCATCCCGTAAGCGCTGTAGCAGATGCTCGCGCAACTGTACATGCAGCAAATCATTGGCTATCATCGTATACTCTCGATGCTGGACGTTTTGCGTGCTACCTTGATATTATCGGCACACACTTCTTTCTTTCCTTGTCGTTTCGTCGGCTATCGTGTGTCCTCCTTGCCCTCCTAAGTGCCGAATAAGTTAAATTTATACCCGCGCTATAGTAATCCCTCCAGATAAGAGACTTTTTGGCTAAGAAAATGCGTAGCCAATGAGAAAGCTTTGTGAATTCGGGCCCTGATTTTCTCCGCATGAAATATTCAGGAAACGCCGTCACATGGCAATATTCTTATAACGTGTTTCCTATATCATTCATAAACGCTGCAGTGTGAACGTTTTATTACTTTTACAAACAGGTAATTATAGCTGCAGGAAAAGAGGCACTGCACACGCAAAATTATATGAGTCTTGGAAGACGTAACGTCATGATGCAAATATTAAAAATGAGCTTTAGCTGTTGCTAATTTCTCGGTAGTTTGAAGAAGCACTTACATGCGCCATGATACGTGGATTATATGTAGCAACGGTGGCATGTGCAGCCAACTTATGCATATTTCAAAATAATAGGCTTTCGCGCGGAAAATGCGCAAAGCTTTATGAACACACTATGGGTTTTAATGCAACATTTTGAACTTATTCTTTTTTGGACCTGAAGCAGTGTAGACTGTGGGTTGGTATTTTATTCTAAATATGAGGAAATAACAGAACACACCTTGTGCCCTTCGGCTCAGTTTGAATAACATGGCCGGTGCCTCCAGAGTGCCCTGAAAAGATTTCATCATTGGTGTTTTCCTTAAGAAAAGACATCAGCAGCAGGACGACGCAGCTCATCAGCCCAAGAAGCTACGTGAGCCCTCGTGCTCTTGTTCAGGACAGTGAACTTAATGACTCTAGTGCAAACACCCCTGCGCTGTATATATGTGCCATGAACTATCTACACTCACACTTTTCCGCTCCGCCACCCAACCATTCACTTTCCGGTGCTTATGGTAGCAAACTGATCATAGCCGAGTTAGCGTGCCTGATCTCGAATATTCTCTCTAATATAGTCAGTTTTCGTTAGCTTTGAGTACATCGCCTTAGCGAAACAATCATACTGAAAATGGTGGTTCGCTTGTACTTCGCGATCCTTGCTGATGCCTTGTCTGAGAAACAGAACATAATTGGGCACCAAATAGCATCGCGAACTTCAGCTGCCTGCGTACCTAAATGTTTCCGCACTATTTTAACCAACAATTGATTAGACGACCCACGAACGCGTCGTGCTGTTCGTTTAAACAACATGCGAAGAACCCCAGGAGAATGAAAATAAGAGCCTAAGAAAGAACTTTACAAAAAAAAACGCCAGGCCTGCGCGGAAGCCGCAGCACAGTCACTGCGTAAGCTAGAAGAGTGGCTTTTCAGGGCCTTTTCAAAGCACTCATTGGGTAACTACTGCGAGCACACTTGCTTGACACCCTCTAGAACCATAATAATAATTATTGGGGGTAGTTGGTCGGCAATCGCTAAGCTATTTTTCGTCATTCTTGTGAGTAGCATGGTGTCCGCTAAACACTTGCAAATGATTTTGTGCCAATGGTTCATGCAGTGGCTGACGATGAAGAGGAATCATCGCTAAAGTGGGCATGCGCCGCACTTGATCGGGGAACAAGAACAAGCCTTTGTAATAGGGGGCCTGTTCTGGGGCCTGTAAGGTCTTTTTTGAATAAAGAATAAGAAGAATAAGGAATAGGTTGGAGCATCGAACGGAAAACTAGTAACGCTATTCGCATTGTGCGACGGCTTGTTCTTTTATCGCTGTTTTAAAACGCTTCATAAGTCGTATTAACACAATTGCCTACTCGACATCAAGCCTGCCTGTGGCAAGTTTGCCAACAACACCCAAGCACTGTCGTAGCTCCGTGATTTTGCTTCTGGTCACCGATGCGTCCAGACGCAGGATGGCAGGCTCGTCAAGAGCTGTGAAAGCGACCGACGCTGGCCGCGGTTTCTCGTGCACAACGCTCCTCTATGAGTACCGTTTTATTCTTCCTCTATTTCCTTCAGGAGAAAGACTCAGACGCGCGTTGGTTCTCCACTGTGACATTGCAGGGCGTCTGTACGGGATTAATGACTTCCGAAAGCCGCTCAAAGAACTAGACATCATTCAAGAGGCGAGCCAAATAGGAGCGTATCAGATGTCGCACGTATGGCTTCTTAATATAAAAGCAGATGAGGCCAAGAAGACACTTCTGGACGCTGCTCTACTCTACGTGAAATACCAGCCCTGCCTCGTCGTCGACCCAGAGAGGCAAGAGGTTCTTCTCAAATTACATTGGGTAGCCTTTGACGTCAACGTCAACGCAGAGACTGTACCGCGTGCTTTCTGGAAGTACGGTGAAGTTAATGAAGTCATCAGCCACAAGTGGAGAGATGAAGACTTCGAAGAAGTTGAGTCCACCACAAGATTCGTTCGGCTATTACTAAAGCAAGGCATTACTTCTGATCGCATACCCCACCAGATGTGTCTCGGGAGCAGCACGACACTGATGGTCGTGCCAGGAAGAGTGCCTCTGTCTGTGCCTGCGTTGCCACAACAGTGGACACATTCATCGTGACTCGCGACTGCAGGATGCCCAGGTGCGCTGGTTGTGTCGCTTTTGGGCATGAGCAGGTAGATTGTACTCGTTCCTACGCCAGTGCCGCAAATCAAGCAACAAATGCCAACCACACTGAATTGCTGTTGGATGAGGAGGAAGCAAAGAGGGTCGTGGGGTCGGAGGCAGCGGGGGAGGCGTCTCATGCAATGGCGACCAGCGAGAGTGAGATGGACACACCTAAGCAAGATACAGATGAAAATACGGTTATGGGCAACGGCGTTCGACTCGTATTGAAACCCAAGCCAAGCCTGAACCAGTCACCAGCCCCGACGCTATTTAGGACACAGATACAGCCGAAACTGCGCCATTAAAACGAGGCCTGAATGAGGCAGACGCGGCGTCCAAGCAGCGCCCGACCCAGAAGAGAGAGATTGTGGTTATAAAAGGAAAAGAAGAGAGAAGTTAGCCCCGTAACTGTCTGCATCTGGTATGACACCTCAACAATAGCTCACAAGAGATGTGGGTAAGGAGGAATTAAAAGGATAGGAATAAATGTGTATATATAGAGAAAAATGAGCAGGGACAGCGAGCGACGACGGAAGTGAAGGGAAGATAAAAAAGATGATACACGGTCACAGGTGTCCGAGGACGGGGCACCACTGGCGAGAGCTTTTGTCGGCAACAGGAGATGGCGTAGGGCTAATCCAGTCGGCCAGAGCTACGCTGTCGTCGTCGTAGGGGACCGACCGGTGGCAGGAGGTGGCATAGGACCAACCCGGTCGGCCAGGGCTACGCTGTCGTCGAAGATCGCGAGAGCACAGCCGGTCGGCACGGAATCCAGCGAGCGAGTCCGCCCGACCAAGGAAGATCAAGGGCCGTGGCGAATGGATGGTTCCAAAATGTCTCGGAGTGCTGACCGTCTGCGTTCGTCGCCACTTTCATGCGGCGGCGATGAGACGACGTCTTAAGCGTCGACCTGACAGTGGGTTATGTGTTGGTAGGCTAAGCGTCGTTCGCTCGGGTTTTTCTCATCACGCTGGCGATGATTACATTGGCGACGCTAAACGTACGTGGGCTTTCTGCCAAACGGCAGCAAAACCAGCTTTACCGCCTGATTATGGAACAAGATCTACACATCGTCGTTGTACAGGAAACTAAAGTATAGAGTGAAGAGCACGCTGAGCAAATGGTGCAGCCTTTCACGAGACTGTTTGACGTGTGCGTTTGTCATGTGGTGGGTGCGTCTGCAGGGTGCCTCTTGTTAATTCGGCAGAGCCTTAATGCAAAAGGGGAGTCTGTAACTACTTGTGAGGCGGGTCGTTTTAATATATGTGATTTATCCTTACTAAGAAAAAAAGGAGAGTGATCTGAGGCATCTTAGTCACCCACTGTGATTCAAGATCGAAAGGTGTTTTTTTGAAAAAAATGAAGTGTATTTGAAATGTGAACGTAAACTAATTTTGGCCGGGGATTGTAACTGCGTTTGTTCGAGTACAGATAAATCTAGCTTCAGGCCATACAGAGATTCAAGCACCACCGTTCTAAACGATATGGTGGCGAAGGCTCAGCTAGAGGACGTCGATGAATATTTTTGCAGTGTAGAAGGGGTTATGTTTATTCTCTTTCAGCGTTCAAGCTATGCTAGACTTGGCAAAGTATACGTATCTTCTGAAATTATCCTTTCGTGCCATGATTACAGAGTTACACCTGTTACGTTTAGTGATCATTATTTGGTTTGATAATTCTCAGTGGGTAAACATAAAAGGATTAACAAACATTTCTCTTGGGATTTCTGTAAATTTTGTGTAAAGTCAATAAGGTATAAGGAGTTTATTCACAGTTTTCTAGAGGGCATAGAAGACTTCGCAAATAGAAGACTTGAATCCCTGGGACATAAGTGCGAATTATTTAAACATACCATTAAACTGAAAGCACTTGAAAGGAACTAAACCTAAGCTAGAATTGATAGACCTAGAACGTTATCGCGGAGCGTTTATTTGAGCTCGAGCAGCAAACTTGGTAGCGGGAGAAATGCCAACAAAACGAGCTCTTGGAGCTGAGAAGAGACATGCCTTTAATAGTGAAATAAGAGAAATAGATGTAACGTAACAAGGTACCATACGAAAAAAGCAATAGCCGGTGCGTTTTTCGAATAATACTAAGAGTTATTCACACCAACCAGTGTACAAGCAGATCGTTTTAATAGTGATTTCATTTCATTAATGCCAACACTTGACGAAAAAAAGGATATTTTAGAATTGCCTATACCAGAGTAAGAATTTGAAAAAGCAATTGATAAGTTAAACAATGGTTAGTCTCTAGGACGTGGTGGTATGAGTGCTTCAGTGTACAAGAAATTCAAACATGTATTTTCACCTATGTTTAAGAAGGTATTTAACGATGCTCTTAAATGTAAACAACTTTCACCATTGTTCTTGTCAGCCCACACACTCTTACTACCTAAAATAGAAGATCCCGCGAAGTTAAAAGAAGTGTTACTGCATATAGACCAAATAACCTAACTAATGTTGACTATGAAATATTGATAAAAATATTGGCCAGGAGACTCCAGACTGTTATGACAAAACTGGTTGCGTCCCACCAAACTTGTGGCATTAAGGGAAGAAAAATAATGACCAACACAAGCATAGCACAATCAATCCTAGAAAGCTGTCACGCATTGATCTCATTGTTGCCATGCTTCAAATTGACCTCGAAAAGGCATTTGATCGCGTGAACGTAGGGAGTTTCATTAGCGACGGAGTGCACATGGCTTACACAGTATGCATGACGAGATTGGTATTAAATAAAACTGCGAGTAGGCGTCTACCTGTGCTGTAGTCCGTGAGACAGGGGTGCCCGCTATCACCCCTTCTTCTTGCTATTTTTATTGAACCTTTCTATTTAAGTGTAAATAATAACACTGCAATAAGCGGCTTTAAATTTCATGAAGCTGAGGTTAGCCTCCTTGCATACGCAGACGACATTGCAGTTTTCTGTACAAATTATGAGAGTATAATGAATGCTGTAAATGCCGTGAAAACTTTTTGCCAGGCAAGTGGTAGTGCCGTGAACAAGTGGTAGTGCCGTGATATGCGCCTTGGCTTCTGGCATGCAGAATGGGACGTCACACGAAGAATATTTCTAAACTATAAATGGCAGGAAGCACCAGTGAAGTATTTAGGAGTGCCGCTGGAATATGAAATTCTATCACGACACTGAACCGTATTGGAAAAAGAAACACATTCATTGTGCAATGATGTAAAAAATGGAAAGGTTGGAGTATTTCGATATTTGCACGGGCAACAACGTGCAACTTGTTTCTAGTCGGCAAGCTGTGAGGTAATGCAGGTTTCGAACTGCAGTAAAGAAAATGTACAAAAAATACACAGAGTTTTTGCAGTTTTCATTTGGAGATCTGTCTGGGAACGATCAAACCGCAAACCCTTTTCAGAAAAGTAAGAGATGAAGGCTTGTATTAGTTCATTTGCACATAAGACAACTTGTCAATCGCTTTCTTTTTCTGTGTGATGTAGATAACCCTTTTTTGAGAACTGTTATACAACTAACGTTATCTAAAGTGCTGCTGCGATTTCTCGTATCGACATCAAATGTGCAAGGACCAATACAAGGGTATTTAAAGGAAGTTGTTTCGTCTTTCCACTTTTGTCAGTGAGATTCTCGTAAGTGTATCTGGCTGAACTATCACGTGAAATATTGTATAAAGACCTTGCCGATCTTTTCTTGCCTCCACCATGGCTCCGTCAGCTATATTGTCAGGCCCAAGACATGGTGTTCTGAAACGTGTCAAAAGAATGTTTGTAGCGCCAGGAGTCAAAATTTTTGTTTAAATTACATACCAGTACTTTACCAGTTAAAATAAGGCTGCACTGTAGGGGAATATTCGTTCCACGAAGCACATATTGCCACTTGTGTAGTAAACCGGAAACCATTGAACACGTGTTTATAGATTGCTGGAGTGGGGTCCTTTTCTGGGGCATATTGCAGAGAACCTTCAAAAAAATTACCGTTAGGTTCACACGGCATCCGTTTTCTTTCGGTTAAAAGCGAGGCAGGCGTTCCTTATGATCTAATCTTGCTTTTGGGCCTGCTTAGTATATAGAACACCCGATGTGCCTTTGAAAACGCTGATGTAGAAGTGCTATCTGTGCGCCAATATTTTTGCTAATCTGTGTGCCGTTTCAGGGCTAAAGGGCCAAGAGGATGTACCAGACAGGATTGAGCTCATTGAGCCATTGTTATGAATGCCTAAGGATTGATCAATAGTCAGCTAACATTGACTGATATGTGGGAATTAACGTCCTAAAACCACCATGTGGTTATGAGCAACGCCATAGTGGAGGCCTCCGGAAATTTCGACCACTTTGGTTCTTTTACCGTGCACCCAAATCTGAGCACACGGGCCTACACCATTTCCGCCTCCATCGGAATTGCAGCCGCCACAGCCAGGATTCCAATCTGCGACCTGCGCGTTAGAAGCCGTGTACCTTAGCCACTAGACCACCATGGCAGGGCTGTCAGCTAAAAGCGGAGGTACGTCAATAAATTTTGTGGGTGTATTTGGTGACGCACTAGTATTTTGACCAATAAGTAAAATGTGAGCAGTCTTGATATTGTCACGGCACCGTGACATCGACGAATGGAGCACACTGCGAGTCGAATAATAAATTGTTTATTTGGGCGAACCTGTGCCCAGTAAACAGAAAGTCGGAGTACAGTAGCAGTCTTAGACTGATAGCAGCGAACGGAGCGTCGGCCGTTGATCAACATCCGACAAGCTGCGATGTGCGTCGGCATTTATACTTTTGCAATCGAATGTTCTAGCGTTATCGCTGGCGGTGGTGTAGGGTCCGGAATAATCTGTACAGTTCGCGGAGTGGGCATGATCTTATCGAAATGATCTACTATAGTCCAGAAGCTTTCGAAAACTGTAGGTGTGGTTTGCGCTGATTGATTGATTTGTGGGGTTTAACGTCCCAAAACCACCATTTGATTATGAGAGACGCCGTAGTGGAGGCCTCCGGAAATTTCGACCACCCGGGGTTCTTTAACGTGCACCCAAATCTGAGTACACGGGCCTGCAACATTTCCGCCTCCATCGGAAATGCAGTCGCCGCAGCCGGGAATCGAACCCGCGACCTGCGGGTCAGCAGCCGAGTACCTTAGCCACTAGACCGCCGCGGCGGGGCGGGCGCCAAGACCTATGCTGCTTGCGTCAGTGTGTATTTCTGTCTCGGCGAAGTTGTCAAAATGGGCATGCAACAGAGGTGTCTGGAGGCAATGTTTAAGCTCCTGGAAAGCGTGTTCCTACGGAGTTTCCCACTTGAACTCCACGTCGGCCTTTGTAAGCTTACTGAGTGGATCGGCGATGTGGGCGAAGTTTTCACGAACCGCCTATAAAAGGCGCACAGGCCCTGAAATTGGCGTACCGCCTTCTTGTCAGTGAGCGGCGAGAAGTCGGCGATGGCGGCTGTTTTCCATGAATCGGGAAGAACTCCAGACTTGCTAATCACATGCCCCAGAAACAAGAGCTCCTTGTACAAAACTCTGCACTTTTCTGGCTTCAGTGTGAGTCCGGACGTCTTGATGGCTTGAAGTACAGCTTCAAGGTACCGAAGATGCTCGTCGAAACTCGAAGAAAACACGAAGACGTCGTCCAAGTACACAAGGCAAGTCTGCCACGTCAATCCTGCCAGTACTGTATCCATAACGCGTGTAAAAGTTGCAGGCACTGAGCAAAGACCAAAGGGCATCACCTTAAACTCGACGAGGCCGTCCGGTGTTATAAACGCCATCTTCTCTCGGTCTCTTTCGTCAACTTCGATTTGCCAATAGCCAGTCTTGAGGTTCATTGACGAAAAGTACTTGGCGTTATGGAGCCGATCCAGTGCGTTGTCTATTCGTGGGAGTGGATACACGTCTTTTTTTGTGATTTTGTTCAGGCGTCAATAATCGACGCAGAAACGTAGGTCCCCATCTTTTTTCTTCACTAACACCACGAGGGACGTCCATAGACTCTTGGACGGCTGGATGATGTCGTCCCGTAGCATTTCATCAAATTGTGTCTTTACGGCCTCGCGTTCTTGCCTCGAAATCCTGTACGGACCCTGACGGAGTGTTTTGGTAGTTTTCTCGGTTATGATGCGATGTTTCGCGATTGGCGTCTGCCAAATTTTTGACGACGATGAAAAGAAATCTTCGTATTGCAACAGCAGGGTCCTGTTCTTGCTTATGGTTCAGAAGGCTAGGATTAACGTTGAAAGCTGAGGGAGGGGCTTGGTTTCTCTGAGCAGGTTCCGCAGAATCGGCGAGAGCAAAAGCACTGGTGGCTTTCACGATTTCTTTGATGTATGCGACCGTCATTCCTTTTCTCACGTGTTTGTATTCATTGCTGAAACTTGTGAGCATAACTGCTGCTTTGCCTGCCCGCAGCTCTGCGATTCCTCTTGCGACGCAAAGATTGTGGGTGACCAACAGACGCTGACTGCCTTCAACGACGCCTTACAAGTGGGGTGATTTAGGGGCACCGACTGAAATAATGACGCTGGAGCGAGACGGAATGGCAACCTGTTCTTCCATCACATTCAATGCATGGTTTCCTGACAGCGTTCACGGTGGTAGTGCTTTTTCTGTGGATAACGTTATCGTCTTTGTTTTTAGGTTGATGACAGCACCATGGAGGCATAAGAAGTCCATGCCAAGGATGGCATCTCTCGAGCAACGCTGTAGGAAAACGAAGTCCGTAGGATAAATACGGCCGTTAATGGTAACTCTCGCTGTGCATATTCCTGCAGGCGTTACGAGATGACCTCCGGCGGTGCGTATTTCGGGGCCTTCCCAAGCTGTTCTAACTATCTTCAACTTCGCGGCAAACGACTGACTAATGACGGGATAGTCGGCTCTAGTATCGATGAGAGCGGTCACACTGTGGCTGTCGATAAGAACGTCGAGTTCGCTAGTACACCGTCTCGCGTTGCAGTTAGGATGTAGTGTCGGGTCACGGCTTCGTCGACTTGTTCCGCTGCTTTTTTGTTACGTCGTCAGGTAACCCTCGGTGAGTGAGGTTTCGTTGTCAAGACTTTGCCTGGTTGGCGTGGCGTTTGAAAAGCTCCGTTGTGGCGTCGTCGTCGGAGGAGGATCTTCGGTAGTTCGTCGCACAACAACCACACCTCCATCGGTTGCTGCACTTCGTTTCCCGGATACGACCGACCCCGCGTTGTGCCAGAGTACTGCCGGTGGTACGGTGACGTGCGGCGGCTGGGCGATGGCGAACGGGAAGGACTTCATTGTGTCCACTGAGTTCCTGTCAGGTATTCGGCGATGTCACGTGGCCGTTCCCCTCGCTGCGGACGTGATGCATCGACGACGAAGCCACGCAGTCTCCTCTGTTGGCAACGGTGGTAAGTTTGCCCAGCCTCGCCGCAGTGGTAGCACAGTGGTTGGTGGTTAGGGGTGCACCAAAAGTCGGTTTTCCTCGGCGCACTGCGCTGGCCCGCTGGCGAACGGTTGGTCGTCGGCGGGGGTGGTGGCGGCGGTGGCGTCTGGCGACGGAAGTGCGATGGGGCGGCGTTTTGGCGTGCGCGTGGAAGAGGGGCGTGGCGGCGGGCTGCAGCAGCATAGCTTATGACTTGCAGCTGCGGCTCTTGAAGCTGAGGAACGCCCAGCGATTGCTGGAACTCCTGGCGTACGACGTCCGCGATGGATTCCACGTGAGCCTGCGCTGAAGGAAGTAATTTTCGCAGCTCCTCTTGCAAGATCGCTCGGATCGTCTCACGCATGTCAGCGGTTCCTAGCGCTTGAATGCCGGCGTAGCTTGTAGACGAGAAGCTACGGTTTTATTGCCGCGTCCGCATCTAGAGCGTCTTCTCTATCGTAGATGTTTCTAAAACAATTTCGGCGACCGTCTTTAGCGGGTTTCTGATCAGGCCGGCGAAGAGTTCCTGCTTTACTCCTCGCATGAGCGAACGTACCTTCTTCTCCTCAGACATGTCGGAGGCAGCATGGCGGAAGAGTTTAATCATATCTTCCGTGAATAGCACCACGTTTTCATTTGGCATCTGCATCCGGGTTTCGAGGAGAGCCGCGGCCTTTCCCTTGCGCACTACACTAGCGAAAGTGGTGAGGAGCCTGGCGCGAAAGACGTCCCACGTTGTAAGGCTTCGCTCTTGATTCTGGAATCAGGTCCGAGCAGCCTCTTCTAAGGCGAAATACACATGCCAGAGCTTGTCATCGTCTATCCAGTCATTAAAGACGGTGACGCGGTCGAGCCTTTTTACCCAGCTTTCCAGGTCTTCCAGTGGCGAACCGCGGAAAGTTGGCGGCTCTTTGGGTTGCCGGAGCAAGAGTGGTGCAGGTGGGACAGGCGTTGACATGGTCGCCGTGGTCGACGTCAATGTCTTGGTTTTTTTAGCCTTGTCCAGCAAAAGCCCGTACTCCGGTGGCAGACCTTGTTGCCTGCGGCTAACTCGCTGCTCATTGCTGGCGTTGGTGTCTTCATGGCGTGGGCTGGGTTCACGGCTTGACGCAGGTGTCCGGCACATGGAAGAAACAGCACTGCCACCAGATGTCACGGCGTTGTGACGTGGACGATTGGAGCACACTGCGAGCCAAATAATAAATTGTTTATTTGAGTGAACCTGTTACCAGTAAACGGAAAGTCGGACTACAGTAGCAGTCTTGGACTGAAAGCGGCAAACGGAGCGTCGGCCGTCGATCAACAACTGACAAGCGGCGAAGTGCGTCGGCATTTATACTTTTGCCATTGAACGTTCCAGCGATATCGCTGGCGGCGGCGTAGGTTCCAGAATAACCTGTACAGTTCGCGCAGTAGGCGTGATCTTATCGAAATGATCTACTACAGTGCTTAAGCTTTTCGAAAACTGTAGGCGCGGTTTCGCTGAGAATTGTGTAGTGTATTGGGGCGATAACAAAACTTCAGGAATAGAACCTGGCCACATTGCAGCGATGCTGAGGCAGACAGGCAAAAACCAAGCTTCTTTATTAGGGCGAACTTCTGCCCACGAGTCTGATAACTATAGTCGTCGAGTCCGACTAGCCAAGTTGCAAAAATTAGTAGCCCGAGCACACGAGTGCGTGGCGCATGCCAGTCGCGCCTTGCTGGTGCTCGTGCCACGATGATTGCGGCGGGCTGCTTGCACGTGGCCAACCTGTCGCGGCATTATATCCTCCCAGATGCACCGTCCCAATGCTTGAGACAGTGGAAAGATACATTCGCACTCTCACTCGTTTTCCGACGATCTGTCATCTCAGAGCTTCATGCAGACTACGTGTACCGCTTCCGTGGGATCGCGACGTCTTGAGCTCACGTGTCCAGCGGATTTGACTTCATAAGTGACGTCGCTGATACGGTTGAGTACTCCACAAGGGCCAAAGTATCGGCAAAGAAGCTCTTCAGAGAGTCCACGGCGGCACACTGGGATCCATATCCACCCTTTGTCATCGGGTTGATACAGTGCGTCACTGCATCGCTTGATGGACCGACTAGAATCGACGCTCTGTTGGCGGCGCATTCGGTACCTTCCCATTTGTCGTGCTTCTTCGGCTCTTTGCAAGAAGTCTTTTAAGTCAGGTGGATAGCTGCTTCCGTCCTGCAGTTGTGACATTGCATCCAGTGGGGTGGTCACTCTTCGGCCGAAGAAAAGTACTAAAGGTGCAACGTGGGTTGTTTCTTGAACGGCTGTAATATATGCGAATGTTGCATAGGGTTCATTGAATGTAGCGTAGGGTTCATGTCATTCCGCTGTTCATGTTCAACGTTGACTTATATTGATAGCATGTCGGTCAGAGTTTTGTTGAGCCGTTCGGTTGAGCCATTTGACTGACTGTGATATGCCGTTGTTCTTCTGTAATTGGAATTTGTCATGCGCATCAGGCATTGCATAAGGTCTGCAGTAAATGCGGTGCCACGATCCGTAATAATGACGATGCGCGCACCATGTCTGAGCCCTATGTTGTTCACAAAGAACTTGGCGACTGTGGCAGCTGTCGCGCTGTACAGAGAGTCAGTCTCAGCATAACGGGTCAGATAATCTGTGGCAACGACTATCCATTTCTTGCCTGCACGCGATGGCGGAAAAGATCATAGGATGTCCATGCCAACTTGTTGGAATGGGGCATCCAGAGGGTCTATTGGCTGGAGAAGGCCGGCTGGTTTTACGGGTGGAGTTTTGCGCCGTTTACATTGACGACAAGTTTTTACGTAGCGTTGCACTGATGCGGACAATTCAGGCCAATAGTACTTCAGGCGAATCCTGGCGAATTTTCGGCTCACACACATGTGTCGAGATCTTGGCTCGTCGTGGCATGCATGCAGAATTTTCTCCCGCGTGGCTGTGGGCATGACTAGTAAAAAGGTTCGCCATCAGGTTTGAAGTTCCTCCTATAAAGGACACTTCCTCGAAGGCAGAACGTGGAAAGCCCTTTGAAGAATATGCGAGGGACTTGAACGTCGATACCCTGCAGGTGTTGTATAGGCGCCAGCAAATCCGGGTCATCTCATTGTTGTTGAACAATTTTGGATGCGTCGACAACACTAGAAACGGAAAGTCTTCCTCTTCAGGTACACTTGGATCGACGGGAGAGCGTGACAGGCAGTCGACATCACTGTGTTTCCTTCCATATTTGTATACGACAGTAATGTCATACTCCTGCAGCCTAAGGCTCCTTCTTGCCAGTCGACCTGACGGATCATTGAGATGTGCCAGCCACCATAGAGCATGGTATTCACTGACAGCTATGAACGGTCTACCATTAAGGTAGGGTCGAAATTTGTTTATTGCCCATATGACTGCGAGGCACTCGTTTTAAGTTGCGGAGTTGTTTGCCTCAGCTTTTGAGAGTTTGCCTCTGGCATAGGCTAACACTTTCTCTTGACCATTTTGCCACTGGACCAGGATGGCGCCGAGGCCAACATTGCTGGCATCGTTATGGACTTCAGTGTCGGCTGTCTCATCAAAATGGTCAAGTGTTGGTGAACCCTGTAGTTGTTTTTTTAATTCATCAAAAGCATTTTGTTGTTCGCTTTCCACGTGAAGGGCACGTCGTCTTTTGTTAGTTTTGAAGAGGTTCCACAATGTTTGACAAATTTTCCACAAACCGCCTATAGTAGACACATAAACCAAAAAATCGACACACTGACTTTTTGTCTCCTGGTGTAGGGAACCTCTGAACAGCGGCTGTCTTTTCGGGATCAGAACGAACACAGTCAGAACTAATGACATGTCCAAGGAATCGCACCTCGTCGAAGCCAAGGTGGCATTTTTCGGGTTTGATTGTCAAGTTTGCTGACCGAATGGCTTGCAATATTGTGCGTAGTCGCTCTAAATGTTTGTCAAACGTTGCAGAGAATACCACCACGTCATTTGAATACACTAGGCATGACTGCCATTTCAACCCCACGAGGACAGTGTCCATCATTCGCTTGAACGTCGCTGGCGCGGAACAGAGGCTGAATAGAAGCGCTTTGAATTCGTAGAGGCCATCTGGTGTTACGAATGTCGTTTTTCACGGTCCCGCTCGTCAACCTCTATTTGCCAATATCCACTTTTCAGATCGAAGGAGGAGAAAAACTTTACGGATTTCAGCCGATTTAGTGTATCCTCGATACGTGGCAAGGGGTAAACTTCTCGCTTAGTTACACTGTTCAGTTTTCGGTAGTCGACCCAGAATCTAGGTGTGTTGTCTTTCTTCTTAACGACTACTATGGGGGACACCCATGGACTATTCGAAGGCTGGATGACATCATCTCCTCCACTTGCTTCTTGATAATTTCCCGTTCTTTCTGTGACACTCGATATGGATTGTGGAATATAGGCCTCGTGTCGTCTTGCGTTACAACTCTGTGTGTCGTAATTTACGTGCGCTGGACCTTCAAGTGAGTTGAAAAGCATTCAAAGAACTCTTTTACCAAGGCATAAATCTGTTTATTTTGACTCGCCAGAAGGCTCTCGTTGACGGTCACGGATGTGTCACTGTTGCAGACCACTGGTCGAGTAGTTGACGTCGTTAAGCTGCGTGATTCGGTCACCATACAAAAGTCGTGCAAATAGGCAATAGCCGTGCCTTGAGCGATGTGCTGATGTTCATTGGAGAAATTTAGAGGGAGGGTTAAGAAAAGGTGGGTAATGGTAGGACATCTGCACAGCCATTTGTCAAGTGAACAAGAACGCGAGCTACGCAGACACCTTTGTTTGAAAGCAGCCTTACATTTCTATCCGCTATGCCTTCGCCGTTGTACAATGCGTCATTCTCTACGAGCACTAATATACTTCAGCATAGCGGCAAAGTTACGTCATCATGAATAACACGTAGAGCAGTTAGGTTTCGTTCCTCAGATTTCTTCACAGGTATAGCTCGTTCAGTCGAAAACAACACGCTGGACCTTTGCTCCCGTCTCCGCAAAGTCACAACACCTTACTCGGGCCCATCTCTCCGTGCTGCGACGAACGCCATTACTCTCCCACTCGCCCAGTGTACAGTTCGTGTTTTCATGGACGCTATTTGTCATCATATTGCCGTCGCAGTTTTTCGTGAGTGCACCCATGAACTCATTTTGAGGTGGGATTTGCAGTCGTCTGCACGCGCTTCTATATCCTGTCATCAGTGCCTCATTTATCTCAATTCCACCGACTCCTCTTTAGCGGAACACGAAGAGCACATTCCTCTCGTCACCACTTCGGATTATGTTCTTTGGCCATCACGAGAAGAAGTAATTAGCATTGATTGCTTCAACATTGTGGGTGGTGACGTGCTTCGACTACCTTATGGCCACACGGTACATCGAGGCATTCTGATCATTCCAGGCCTTGATCGTTTTTCTGAAGGGTCGACATTTATTACTGCGTTAAGTCAGACCCCGGAACTCCTATTTTAGCCCTGTGGATCAGCAGTCACGTGTGATATTGACCCGCAACCCGTTGCAATTGTTGCCTTGCAAGTCAAGAAGAATTACTACAGCCAAGCGCGCCGCCATTCAACTCTCCCACTCCTCTATCGGGGACGATAAGCCCTGATCTGATAGACGCCCAGAGTCAAGAATAGCTAAATTTATTGAACAGGCATCTCTCTTTTTTTATTCTGCTGTTCTTCGTATGACAACTTCCGCGACTCACCGAATTCAGACTGTCGGCTCCCGAATTATTCGCCGGCGCCCATACCGCGTGTCGCTTGCAGAAAGGAAGATAATCGAGGAAAACGTCTCAGACATGCTTCGACGGAATGTCATACGTCCTTCTTCGAGTCCATGGTCTTCGCCAGTTGTTTTGGGGCGAAAGAAAGACAGAACAGTACGTTTTTGCGTTGACTACCGGGTACTGAACAAAATAACGCGCAAAGATGTTTACTCTCTTCCACTAATCGATGATGCACTAGGTTTGTTGCATGGCACAGAGTATTTTTCTAGCCTTGACCTGCGATCGGGCTACTGGAAAGTATCACTACTGCTCCTGTAGAGCTGTCTGGCTGAAACAATCGGTCAGTGTAAATATGTGTGGAGTCTTGGTATTTATACAAGAGAAGTAGTGTGAGCTGTTTAAGAGCCGGTGACGACAAATTGGCCTTTTTCAGGACACCAGGTATGTTAATATTAATCTCTGGTTGAGCGAGGCACCATGGCGGAGTCACAGGTCTAGCGGAAGGAGAGAACGAAGTTGGGATCGACTCACCATGTGCGGTCACTGTTTTGCAGTAAGATGTGCATGGTCGTACCACTGGTAGAGAGGCTAGGTGATGTCGAGGAGTTCGAGCAAGGTGTCGTATATGTGTCTTCAGCACTTCCACATTAATGTGGGTCTTGATGAGGTTGTCCCTTGTGATGGCGATAGTTGCCGCTGTTTACGCACTTTGGGGCATGCCTAAACATATCCGAAGAGCTTGAGCCTGGACAATTTGAAGCATTGCTATGCTTGTTTTACTTGCGTTGGTTAACACAGGTAGGCTGTACCGAAAGAATACAAGGAAAAGAATCCTATATAGTCGCAACATAGCAGTTGTGGACATTCCCCAGTTCTTTCCGGCGAAGAACTTGAACAAATGAAAGATGCCTGTTAATCGCCTTTTCATGTATGATACATGTGAGCTCCATGAGAGGTCTCTGTCAATTATAACACCTAGTAACACCTAGGAACTTGTATGATCGGAGGTGACGTATCCTTTCGCTGTTTATCAGAATGCTGTAGTTCTGCATTGGTTTGCGCGTAAATTCCACAAGTGCACAAATCTCAGAGGAAATTTACAGACCTAGTTGACGGAGGTAAATAGCAACTTGAGTGGCAGCTCTCTGAATTCACGCTCGCAGCTGTAGACGTGTTACTGCAGACGTCCAAACGCAGATGTCTTCCGCGTACATTGACAATCTGACAGTACTTGACAGATGCTCATTGAGAGCTATTAGCGTCAGGTTGAATAGTACAGGGCTAATTATGCCACCCTGGGGAACACCACGGTGGCTGTTATGTAGCGAAGTGTCACCATCGTCGGTTCTCATGAAAAAGGATCGCTCAGAGAGATAGCTGCGTAGCCACTGAAACATCCGACCACCCACTCCTACCTCATTGAGAGCGGTGAGGACAGCTTCATGTGTGACGTTATCGTACGCCCCTTTAACATCAAGAAATAAAGAAGCGCAGATACGCTAACGGCCTTTTTCATGTTGCACGCAGCTGACCAGGTCTATGACGCTATCAATTGATGATCGGCCACGGCGAAATCCCGTCATAGCGTCCGGGTAGATGTTATGATGCTCCAGGAACCATTCTAGCCGTCCAAGTACCATCCTCTTCATCACTTCGCCCAAGCAAATAGCCAGTGAAATCGGGCGGTATGATGTGAGCACCAATGGTGACTTGCCAGGCTTCAGTAATGGAACCAAACGGCTGGTCTTCCAGTTAACTGGGAGGGTGCCCTCTCGCCACAAATCGCTCTATATCTCTAGGAGGGCACTCCTTGCACACTCACCAAGGTGACACAGTGCTCTGTATGATATTCCATCAGGCCCGGGTGCTGATGTCCGTCTACACAAAGCCAGTGCTGCTTTAAGCTCATGAATAGAAAAAAATTGGTCCATGTAGTGATCGTGTGATGTCGTGCCACCACGTGAGAGCGATGAGATGTTGGGATCTGCGAGTTGACCAGATAAGTTGGCACAGAACTCTTCTACCACGTCGACCTCCGATCTCTGTTGAGAGAGGGCTATAGCCTTGAATAGAGACCACTGAATGAGAGCTGTCCGGAGCCCTCTTATTGTCCTCCACAAGTGTGATAAAGGCTTGCAAGGATCTAACGACGCGCAAAAGGCTGCCTAACGTTGTGACTCTAGCTTGTCTATGCGGCGCTGTATCTTCTTCTGAAGACGTCTAGTGATTCGTAAATCGTCGATTGCTTTCGTGCGTCGGTACCTTCGTTCCGCACGCCGTCGGAGAGCACGAAGTCTTGCTAAATCCACATCAAATTTGGTTACTCTCGAAGAGCATGTGAGGGTGCACACTGTGTCTTGCACTGTGGACTTGATCACCTCTTCTGAGTCAAATGAGGTGTTCTCTTGACAGCGTTCTTCCATGAGAGATTCAAACTTGGTCCAGTCCACTCTTTGGATAGTTTCTTTGGATAATCTTCTGATCTTGGCATATGTTGGAATGTGGTCGCTCCCATGTGTTTCTATGTCCGCAAACTATCCGGAACATCTGACGAGACTTCGAGAAACAAAAGCCAAATCAAGGCAACTGCTGTATCCAGGGCCACGTAAAAATTTTGGGCTGCCATCATTTAACAAGCACAGCTCATTGTCTGAAGCAAACGTTATCAGACTTCTACCCTTTGCGCTGATCTTCGGGCTCCCCCATAGCGTATGGTGGGCATTGAAGTCTCCGATGATCACCCATTGGCCAGGAGTGGATGATAGGATGTGTCCTAATCTTCTGTGGTCAAATCTATTTCATGGCGACAGGTATGCACCGACAACAGTGACAATAAGACCCTTTTTCTTCACTGTTAAGCATATATAGTGGTTATCGTTGTCAGGTGGTGTAGACCGAAGAATGTAGGTCAGGTCACGCCGAATAAGCAGCAGGACCTTTCTGTTTCCACTATAACAAGCCGACATAAGTGATTCGTATCCGGAGAGTCTGATAGCGCTCGATAAATTTGGCTCGCAGATGACGATGATGGGAAACATATTGGTGGAAACGAACCGACGGAAATCTGTAATGCGTGATTTCAGTCCCCGTGCATTCCACTGAGAAACTGTTGCTTTTTTAACCTCTTCCCTGCAAGACAGTGGCTGGTGGGCCATTATCTACTCAAGAGCCACCAGTACTGGACTCAGAGCGTCCAGTACTTGAAGTGCACTTCTGGCTGACGTTTTGCGCAAGTTGTTTAACACCATGCGAATGGCATTATTTATGGGTCGTAGAAGAGCAATCACTTGCTTATCGAAGTTCCCCTGCTCCTCTGTTGTCGCAGCTTGCTCTGATGAATGCGGCTTCTGATGCGGTTCTTCCAAAAATTGCGTGCGCGTAAGTGGCGGCCACTATTCAGTAGAGAGAGATCTACTTGTTTTCTCTCTTCCATCATCTGCGTTCGCCGCGGTGTACCCTGCAGTGGGCGCCGTTCCCAGATGCGTTGACTTACTTCTTGTAGTTGACTGTGTTCTTCGCGAAGATCTTCGACGGTGACGTCGTCGTCTTCACCGGACTTTTTTCGCGGCCTCTTTGTGGGTAGAGCTGTCTCGCACCATTTGTCTAGGAATAGTAAACTTCTTCTATATGCGTGGATAGTCTTTGGAAGATGCAATGTGGTCACCTTGACAATTAGGGCACTTTAGTACGGTTGCGCTGCAATGTCCTCGGTGTGTGGTTCATAGCATCGGGGGCACACTTCGGAGTTCCTGCACGCTCCCTGCACATGGCCGATCTTCTGACACTTATGACATCGCATAGGTTTTGGAACAAATGGTCGGACGTGGTGACGAAAGTGGCCAACCTTCAAATGGGAGGGGAGACAGTCCCCTTTGAACGCTATTCTCACACAATGTGTGTTACCAAGGCGGCTGACATTCACAATGACGTTATCTTGATTTGCCGGTTTTATTAGCACTGAGAGATGCGTGCTTTGCATTTCAGTGGCGATGTCATAAATTACTCCTGTTGAAGGTGTGCTATCAGCTGGTATTATAGACTTGACATTAATGTTGCCCAGTTGCGTTACTTTCTGAAGCGCGTTCAGCGCACGTGGGTTCAGCACATCGATTGCCAAGATGTTCCTTCTTGCGTTTAGACGTACTTATTTGATCTGATTTGGCGAAATTTTCTCAAAATACACAGAGAGTGCTTGCCTGTTCAGCCCGCGTAGACTGTCGGTAGCCTTTAGCGGCACAAACAGGATAGAGTGAGGCCATCGCTGAGGAGCAGTTTTCACGGTAATCGTTCTTGATGCCGAAGATGCATTGACGATCCGTCGTTTAGCCTTGCGGTACAGAACGGGTTGGAAGCCGTCGTCCGAGGACTCGTCGCTGGACGCGGAGTACAGCTCAGTGTCCTCACTCTCACTAGACGCGTTTCCTCGCTTCCTCGAAGCAGTCCCTGCTGTCGAACCGGACTCGGACGGTGCCCCGTGAGGTAGAACATCCATCACCACGATATATGGGGCGATATACTTCACGACTGCGGCGAAAAATCCAGAAAAGCACAAAGACGAGCAAGGTGTGTTCCGTAAACGAATCACTTCGTCTTCCTCATTTTCTGCGTAACATACTTTTACGCCATGGAGCTCCACGTGTTCTGCTCAGCGACCGCGGCAAGGTCTTTCTTTCCTCTGTTGTTGCTGAGGCTCTACGCACCGCCAACACCATCCACAAAACAACTTCTACTGATCATCCTCAAACAAATGACTTGACTGAACGCTTTCATCGTACCCTCTCGGACATGATTGCCATGTACGTTAACCCTGACCACACGAACTTGGATGCCATTTTGCCATTCGTAACGTTCGCCTACGATACAGCTACGCAACGCACCACCGGCTTTTCTCCCTCTTTTCTTGTCCATGGCTGCTCTCCAAGTGTAACTCTGGACGTCTCCTTCCTTTCTGCTCTTGCTACCTCAGCAAGCCCTTTATCCAAGCAATTTTTGTCTCGCCTCGAGCACTGCCGTCATCTGGCCCTAATCAACACCGGCATCTTTCAGGAACCTCGCAAGTCTCGCTACGACTCAATACACCGTGCTGTCACCTTTTCCCCAGGAGACGAAGTACTTCTGTGGACTCCCGTGCGTGTGCCCGGCTTTTGTGAAAAATTCCTCAGTCGTTTTACAGGGCCTTATACGGTGATTGAACAAACGTTCCCCCGTTAATTACCGTATCTCACCACTTAACGCTCCCTCCGACCACCGTTGCCGTGGGACAGAAATTGTGCACGTTTCTCGACTGAAACTGTATACGGGACGCTATTCCTAATATTGTCTCTTGCGCGGCCAGGAGGCCGCTCCCGGCGTGACGGGGAATTAGTGTGAGCGCAGTCACTGACTTTTCTCTATCAATTGAACGTGTCATCATTGCTATAATTTTCTCATGTGTAGATATCATCATTAGTGCGTGCCAGCTTGAGCTCGTCTCGAATAAAGCTCTTCCTCAAAATATATGCGACATGGCGGTACTTGCAGTGTTCACTAGAAGAATGGACGGATGGACAGACATACAGACAGATAGACCAACGGACGGGTGTACAGACAGACAGACAGACAGACAGACAGACAGACCGACAGACAGACAGACAGACAGACAGACAGACAAGCAGATGGATAGACGGATGCAACCAGCGGATGATTTACGATTTGCCGATGAAACCCTTCAAAGCTTCGCCTCACTCATCATTATTCAATCCGTGAATATGCTGTGGTTTTTTTCTGTTGCGTCTTTTCTTCAGGTGTTCAATCGAGGCTGGATATCTTGTGTGGTTTAAGCATAATTGTATGGCATTTTCTCCAAGCGCGCTTTTCCAATTCGATTTTCTGAGACGGCACCCCAAAGCTGTGCTAGGATGTGAAGGTTGAGATAGGCAAAAGTTTCGTTGCTACTGCTCAGAGTTCAAGAAGGTACAAACAACAACAATTATACCAGTGTGACACGGCCACTTATAATTGGAATCAGGGTTACCCGGATCAGGTTTCTTGATTCTGATTAACTGTATGGCCTCTACTACACCGTCCGAGCTAATCCGGTTCGAGCTTGGGTCAGATCAAATGCACCCAGTGGCACTTGCGTGCCGTGAAACTTGTCACTGACAAAACATAGCATACAGAGCCATTTATCAGCAATATGTAGTTCACAAGAAATAGTTCAAAAGTCAAAAACTTTGCGTGCCACTACAAAAGTAATTTCATAAATACATCGTGCGGTAGAGTTTACTTTGCACTTATCTTTAATGATGTGTAAGAGTTTTAATATTCCCTTTCATTTCTGATGGCACATGTTCGTAGCCGTTCTGTCGCAGTGACACGAGAATCTTTTTATACACGCCAGAGTCTAACTTCTGGCGACACAAGTCTTCCAGATGCTCCTGCCTGTAGTCATTCACTCTAGAGGTGTCTTCATTCGACCACGAAGTCCACGTACGCTGCGACGTAGTCTAAAAGCTGACGATACTCATAATCAATGTGCTTCGAGGTGCTCTAACTGTTCCGACGGTGCGAGAGTTGAATTTGTCGTCTGCTTATTGTCTGCTTTTCCCATATCGACATGCGGTCAATACAAACGCTGAGTTATGCAACATACTTTTCCCATCGAAACAGTTTAAAATTTCTTTCCCTATTGCAAAAATTGTACTCTCATCGCAAAAACCCACGCCACTGGGTACCAGCGTCTAGCGCCATGCCCGATTTTGGGCCCAGTATAGCTCTAGTACCAGCGCCTCCCAGCGCAGATACTGGGACGCTGGAGCGGCAGCGTCCCAGTACTCTGCGTAAAATGGCTTATCAAGGATCAAACGGGGGTGGCAATTTGCCATAAATAAATAAATAAGTAAAATAACGAGCAATCTCAATAAAAAATTAAAAAATAAATTGAAAAAAGTAAAACACAGCTTGACACGAAGCAAGAAGTGCCGCTAACATATATACCAACGTGGCTGGCACGACAGGTTTAATGCTCGCTGGGCAGGGCACTGAGTAAGACCGCTTACGTATGCTCGGATCTGTTAAAAAATTTACGTATCTTTGGTATCTGTTAGCGTACCATCTCTCCCTGTCGTCGAATCAAGCGTTTTATATTTAATGACACCGAAACAAACCATGGCAAACGCTACAATAACATGCACGCTGCAGTTGAGCTGGTGGAGACAGTGAGTGCTCCAGTATTCACCTGTGCTTGCCAGTGAAAATTCCAGCGCTTCCAGCGCTTCGCCTTGCGCATTAGTATCACAGCGGTTGAGCTAGCGCCCCTACCAGTGCGATACAGCTTTTTCCCAGTGCGCCCAGCGAAGTGCCAGTGATTACAAGCGTGTACCAGTGCCAAAAAACGTACTGGCACCACGCTGTTTTTGCAATAGGCTTTTTGCAATAGGCTAGCTTTTTCAATCTGTTTTACAGAACTATGCTTGAATTTCTTGTTCCTTTTGCTTTCAACAAGCTCAGCCATCGGGTGGAGACAACACTAAATTGTACTCTCTCAGCAATGTGCGGATTACGATAGTCTTAATCCCGATTGGGCATGATCGCGATTACACGGGACGTTGTAGGAGCAGCTAATCCGGATGGTGATTAATCTGGATGGAGACTGATCGTTAATAAAAATGGCCGTGTGACACCGGTATCAAGAATTGAGGTCACTTCGCCCTAGCGCGCCCAAACTGAAGCCCGAAAACCTCGTGTTAACACCCCTCCTTTCTTCTTCAAGTGTGTGCCACCACCTTTTGTGGTTACTATTGAGACATCAAGACCTAACAGAATCCCTTTCTTGCCGCAAATTTAATGTGAAAATACTATCGGCATGCATGCACCTTTCAACCCCAACGCAAACGAAGAATTTGTTATGGCAAATATATTTACCTAGTTTACGGGCACCGTAACTGTATAGTTATTACTAACTTTATTCTGTTCTGGTCGTTCCCTTGTCACTTTAAAATAGGTGAGAGCGGCTCTTGGTACCAAACACTTCATCATGATAAATTGCAGTAGCTGATCATGTCAGGCAAGGAGAGAAATATACACGAGTGCAAGCCAGTACTAGTTGTCCTGAACTTGTCCATATTTCTCACTGGAGACCCATTCTCTGTAAAAAGCAATGAACAGGCTGATTAGTGGCATGTCCAAGAAAAATAAACACCTGAAGTTTATTGGGGCCGGCCTAGCTTATACGTCTCCCATGTGAGCGACAATTTTTGATCGCGGGTACAGGAAAACAAGGGCAGTGCTGTTTCTGGGCCAGTGCGCTTGTATTCTTATAGTAGACACTGTTTATGAAAACGCTTCAATGATAGCGTTCGTTGCGACAACAAATGAAAGGTTACCTACATCAGTATTTATTTATTTATTTGTTTATTGAAAATACCTCAAGAACGCTGTACACAATACAGGATTTTCTATGAGGGGTGGGAGAAAGAAACAAGTTAGTTAATAATTACGAATGTGACTTAACGTAGTTCTTGAAATGAGCATGGCTGATGTGAAAGACAATGTCTGGAGGAAGATTTTTCCAGTCGATGGGAGTCTTGACAAAGAAAGATTGCAGATGCGTGGCAGTCGGGGCACTGGGAGGGTACACGGCTTCATTATGACTGAGGCGTTGAAAGATGCGATGAGCTGGTTTGATGGGAGAACAGTTATGTAGGACATGAAAAAACTTATGAAAGAGTGAAAGCCTTGCAATTTTGGGCCTAGTCTGAAGAGCAGTTCGAACTGCCTTTTTCTTTAGGTTAGTTACACTAGTCGTGTAAGAATAATCAGAATCAATAAGTTTCACCACTTGATTTTAAACTGACTCTGTTAGGTCGGTTAGAACGCGCTCAGCGGCATACCAGATGAAACAAGCACACTCTAATTTAGGGAAGATTAGTGTTTTATAAGCTAGTAATTTTACGGGAAAAGAAGCAGTTGTTGACGTTTGCTTAAGATAGCCTAAGTTACGGTTAGTGGAATTTGTAATATTGGTAATGTGAGCAGCCCAATTGAGGACGTAATGAAGATTTTTACTCAAGTATTTAGCCCTAGGTTGTGAGGAGATGACGCTGCTGTTAGGAGAATATTTCAAAGCCGGGTAGTCATGCCAACTAATAAATGAAACCAGACATCTTTTGTTAGTATTCAACATCATTAACCAATCACTACATTATTTATCTAATTTTAGTAAGTTGTATTGGAGCGCTAGACTTTCGGTGACGTCGATGATCAGGCGACAAATGAAGCAGTCGTCGGCGAACAAGCGTATGTTTGAAAAATGAGCCCGTTTAGCTACGTGCCAGATATGCGAATTTATCAACGAATGAAACCAGCACGAAGGCCCTTAAGTGATAGGACGGTGCACTGCTAATTGTTGAAGTATTGAAAACGACAGAGAACTATTTAGGATACCTAGAACTCTTTCGGAAGGCGAAGAAGAAAGCGTACTCGGACCCAAAGCGATGTGACAGGAGTTGGGAGCCCAGGCAGTATGTCTACAAGACGCGTGAGCACGATGTGACCTTGGCGTCACCATTTCTTGAATGTTGCACGGGCTTCACCTCTGACGCTTCCCTCTTCTTCTGATGGACAGCCACCTTGTTTGCGCTCCACCTGTACTGCGCTGCTGTCCACGTGAACGCCGCAACGATCAAATGGACGCGAGGTTTGAACGCTTTTGTACCTTCCAACGTGACATTTAAACATGGCGATGTGAAGAGACATGTGAT
The DNA here is from genome assembly GCA_013436015.1 of Rhipicephalus annulatus. Taxonomy (NCBI): domain Eukaryota; kingdom Metazoa; phylum Arthropoda; class Arachnida; order Ixodida; family Ixodidae; genus Rhipicephalus; species Rhipicephalus annulatus. The sequence continues at coordinate 779,399 of WOVY01009848.1, forward strand.
TGGTACAATGGACCCGTCTTTGGTACAATGATTGTATTTCTTATCACTTGAGCCACGCTTCCCGATTTCAGCTTGCGGCTATGGTTTCGTTAGCGAGAAATGTAGATACGTTGTGATTTCACGAGGGTTACTGTAATTGCTTTATTGGCAGATTATAGACGCGAAAAAACGTGTTTAGCCCATGCCACACCGGTTGCTGCTACAATTACGGGTTTATTTACGGGGTCTCACAGTAGAACTCCAGCCAACCGTAAGGAAAGCACTTCCTTGTTACGGAGTGCAAAAATATTCCAATGGGGTGATCGCTAAAGAAAAATCGCCATACACTCATGTGGGAGTATCTTTTAGGGGTGAAGCTCCTCCTGCACAGCACAAGTCACTCGTCAACCTGTGCCAACTAGTTTTCGCGCGAGCACGAAAGCGAGCAGTTTTGGCACGCTTTATTTACAACGTCCAAGGACATCGTCCAAGTAGGTTACAACGCCCAAGGACATATGAAAATAGTTTCCGATTCCACCCATTCCACGCCATATGTGCGCTGTCTATAACGCAGAACGGCGCACCGACCGCGCGAGGCGTCTAGACATGACTTACAAAGAGGCCACGCATGTTGCTTACAAAGATGCAACAAAGGAGCCACGCATGTTGCTTACGAAGATGCAGCAGAAGCAGCAGAGTACCCAACATAACCGGCCATGCCTCAGAACAAACTGATTCGTTTGTCTGCCTGCCTGCCTGCCTGCCTGGCCATTCGTCCTTATAGCTGTCTGTCTGTCTGTCTGTCTGTCTGTCTGTCTGTCTGTCTGTCTGTCTGTCTGTGCGTCCCTTTGTTTGTGCGTCCATCCATCTGTCTGTCATAGAGTTACTGTATATGCTACCTTTAGGTAGCAGAGTTGCGCCACTGTTTTCCAGGCGCCACTCGCTCCGCCTAAATTACTTCAGCACCTCTATTCGCTGAGCGCCATCACGTGGTCATAAGTGGTTCCAATGCACTGCGGAGGAGCCAACGCTAAGATGATTCCGGGCAGATCAAGCGTGGTTGATCTCGGCTGTTTCTTCACATCAGTGGTCGTGAGCCGCGATAGTAATACGTGCGCAATAGAAAGACGTGTGTAATATAGGCGTCGCATGGGCACACTCGATCGCGGTTCAGCTCGATTCAATTGAAGGCGATAAAACTACACCTGGCTCCCTCACACAGTTAACGAATGAGTCCAACACGATGAAAAAATTTCATCCCTAACTGGTTCGATGGCATTCATAAGTGCAAAAATAATTGCATATTTGTAAATGGGAAAAACAGCGGAAAAGGCGAAGCTAGTGTAACCAACCATAAATAAGTATCTCAGTGGTTCAACAAGCTACGCACTTTGTTTTGTTAATACACACCAAGAACGTAAGCATCAAATCAAGGCTCTTAGGTGTGACTGGAGCAACCGAGTTTCACTGATACTTTCAAAAAAATTTAATGAAATCGAAAAAATAAATAAAGCAACGCTAGTACCATAATCCCTCAATATTGAGGGACTATGTAGCACTCTTAAGCGCGAGTGTTGCTCCTACGCGGGTGGTGAGTGGCTTTCTCGCAAGACATTTGAACCCAAGATAGCGTACCTTGGCGCAGCTCTGTTACCGAAAGGTAGTATATATAATAACTCTAGTCTCTCACTCACACTAGCGCCACCTGCTGAGTGAGTCATACGACTATAGTCAGTTACAGACGAAACATAACTGAAAGCTCCGCCCGCAGCGATCACCGTCCACCAAAATCTAAACTTGCATAACTTAACACCCGTTTGTTATTTACGTGACGTCAGGCAGGTTTCACGGATTTCAGAAATATCAGTTCACCGTACACTGCACGCTCAAGTTTATTTCAGTAATTTTCAGTCGAAAGATTTTAGTTCTTGGCAAACTTCAGAAAACATTCCGACTTCACTCTTCTGCGAAACTTAGTATTTTAACAAAAAACGGCGACCTTTATATTTATATTGTGCGCATTATTTACATTACCAGGGAAAATGTGCTAATGGTTAGAACAGAGATCGCCAATCATTGCCCTGTTGCACAAATGAATGACACGCATGCGGCAGTACTAGGGGCGGAGCATGTATAGGCCCGTTCACTGTTTACAAACACAGCTCCTTGATGACATTCGGTTTCTTCCACCGATGTGCCAAAATACCATCGGTGGGTAAAAATACCTCTACAAAATAGCCCGCTAATTTTCTACACCTTTTGTCCAATATTTTACAAAATATATTTAAATTAATGTTCTTTTGAGCTGCATAAAAATTGAAGAGATTTCCTTGAACTTTACGCACGTTCTTTTTATCTGAAAAACTTAAGAAAGACATTTCTTACATTTAAGAGGAACTTGAAAACGTGCTTTCAGTTTCGACGTTAGGAACTGGTAAATGAGGTGACCGGAATTTTTTTAGGGTACAACGCTTGTGACGTTGAAACCGTCTATATATTTTTAAGTTGTAACTGACTATAGGGGGTTCCAAACCGGTCACATATACGCATGAACAGATCCGCGACCTTATGATCTTCACCCCTAAAACCTAACTAGCCCAGTACTGTGTGTTTTCAAAAAACTAAGCAATTATTTGAAGTACCATGCCCTCTTTTATTGTAGAGCTGAAAGCCGCCCGTGGGCCTCACACTTGTTGACGAAGCACACCGTGAGAAGAGGAGTCGTTACTGTCAGTAGAGACGCATGTCTACGTGGTCATGAACCACTCGACACCTTCGAAGGCCTCCGTTCTTGATCTGGTTAGGTTGTAGACTTTGGTTTCCTATCCGGATGGTTAACATGCTAAACTGTGCAATAATAATACGGCCAAACAATGTAAACCAACTGGCCATTTCATCCTTTAAAAACGAATCAAATATTTAAGGAAAGAAATGTTTGTACTGGTGCAGTTTAATTGATTCCTATGAATTCTCCTCAAAGCAACTAGTGGTGCAAGAAAAGAAAGCTCCACTACACTGAAAAGCTAATCAATGGACGTATTACTGAATGAAGAATGAACGAGAATTCCGAAATTTTTTTCGGGAGGTGTCCAAGTGGTTTGTAAGCGTTGTGGTTTAATGGACGTTGTCGGAACACCCTACATTATCGCTTTCCCTAAAACGCTCTTCATGCCCCGCCGTGGTGGTCCAGTGGCTAAGATACTCGGCTGGTGACCCGCAGGTCTTGGGTTTGAATCCCGGCTGCGGCAGCTTCATTTCCAATTGAGGCGGAAGTGTTGTACACCCGTGTGCTCAGACTTGGGCGCACGTTAAAAAAACCCAGCTGGTTGAAATTTCCGGAGCCCACCACTATGGCGTCTCTGATAATCATATGGTGGTTTTGAAACGTTAAACCCCACATGTCAATAATTTAAAACGCTCTTTATGCAATGAATCAGCTTGGCATTTTGAAACTCCCTTTTAAAGTGACAGTGCTTTATTCCGAGTAACCACCATGGTTCCGCTGACTTATCTTTGACCCTGATATGACGCTGTAAAAGATATCAACAGATTGCATAAAAAAATAGCAGATTCCACGTACAGTGGGAATCGTTGATATGCGAAGCACGAATGAAAAATGTTCATATGTCACTCTAAAGTCAGCACAACCTTATGAGGTGAAGGTTAATGATGCCGTACAAGACTTCCATGTAGTGATTATCATGTTTGGATGTGTCATTTCGTCATCTATTCACGTCACGTGATACCAAATTTAGTAAATGTGAAGCTAGTGAAGCGGCCGCGAGCATGCTATCAGCGTGGTATGTTGTCATGTTCTTTTATGACACGCGTGTTACGATTATCATGTTTGCCCCAGTCATGTATTTCGTCATCCATTGACGTCACGTAACACCAAATTTGGTATATTTGGAGCCAGCAAAACAGCCTCGAGCGCATAACGTATGGCCAAATATCATCATCATCATCATCATCAGCCTGTCTACGTCCACTGCAGGACAAAGGCCTCTCCCATGTTCCGCCAGATAACCCGGTCCTGTGCTTGCTGTTGCCAATTTATACCCGCAAACTTCTTAATCTCATCTGCCCACCTAACCTTCTGTCTCCTCCTACCCCGCTTCCCTTCTCTGGGAATCCAGTTGGAGACCCTTAATGACCAGCGGTTATCCTGTCTACGTGCTACATGCCCGGCCCATGTCCATTTCCTCTTCTTTATTGCAGCTATGATATCCTTAACTCCCGTTTGTCCCCTAATCCACTCTGCTCTCTTCTTGTCTCTTAAGGTTACAGCTACCATTTTTCTTTCCATTGCTCGCTGCGTCGTCCTCAATTTAAGTTGAACCCTCTTTGTGAGTCTCCAGGTTTCTGCTCCGTAGCTAAGTACCGGCAGGATACAGCTGTTATATACCTTCCTGTTGAGGGACAGTGGCAATCTACTTGTCATAATTTGAGAGTGCCTGCCGATTGTGCTCCACCCCATTCTTATTCTTCTAGTTACTTCAATCTCGTGGTTAGGCTCTGCGGTTATTACCTGCCCTAAGTAGACATAGTCTTTTACAACTTCAAGTGCACTATTACCAATCGCAAAGCACTGCTCCTTTCCGAGGTTGTTGTACATTACTTTTGTTTTCTGCAGATTAATTTTAAGACCCACCTTTCTGCTCTCCTTGTCTAACTCGGTAATCATGAGTTGCAATTCGTCCCCTGAGTTACTCAGCAATGCAATGTCATCGGCGAAGCGCAGGTTACTGAGGTACTCTCCATTAACTCTTATCCCTAACTGTTCCCATTCTAGGCTTCTGAAAACGTCCTGTAAGCACGCAGTGAATAGCATTGGGGAGATTGTGTCCCCCTGCCTTACACCCTTCTTTATTGGTATTCTGTTGCTTTTTTTATGAAGCACTATGGTAGCAGTTGATCCCCTGTAGATTTCTTCCAGAATGTTTATATGTATTTCATCTACGCCCTGATTCCGAAGTGTCTGCATGACGGCTGATATTTCTACTGAATCAAACGCCTCCTCGTAATCTATGAAGGCTATGTATAGTGGTTGGTTATACTCTGAGCATTTCTCTATTACCTGATTGATAGTATGAATGTGGTCAATTGTTGAGTAGCCTGTTTTAAATCCTGCTTGTTCCTTTGGTTGATTGAATTCTAATGTTTTCTTTACTCTGCTAGCAATTACCTTTGTAAATAGCTTGTATACTACAGAGAGCAAGCTGATCGGCCTGTAATTCTTCAAGTCTTTGTCATCTCCTTTCTTATGTATTAAGGTGATGTTAGCGTTCTTCCGAGACTCTGGTACTTTTCCCGACAGGAGACACCTCGTAAATAGAGTGGCTAGTTTTTCTAACACAATCTGTCCTCCATCTTTCAGCAGATCTGATGTTACTTGATCCTCACCAGCAGCTTTGCCTCTGTGCACGCTCTCCAAAGCTTTTCTGACTTCTTCTATCATTACCGGTGGGGTGTCGTCTGGGTTACTGCTAGTTCTTATAGTATTAAGGTCGTGGTTGTCTCGGCTACTGTACAGATCTCTGTAAAACTCCTCCGCTATTTTAACTATCCTATCCATATTGGTAGTTAATTTGCCTTCTTTGTCCCTTAGTGCATACATCCGCCTTTGGCCTATCCCAAGTTTTCTCTTCACTGCTTTGACGCTTCCTCCGTTTTTCAGAGCGTGCTCAATTCTCTCCATGTTATACCTTCTTACATCGCATACTTTACGTCTATTAATCAGCTTCGAAAGCTCTGCCAGTTCTATTTTGTCTGTTGTACTTGACACTTTCATGATTTGACGCTTCTTAATTAGGTTCTTCGTTTCCTGGAAAAGCTTGCCGGTGTCCTGTCTAGCTACCCTGCCTCCAACTTCCACTGCACACTCCGTGATGATACTCGTCAGATTATCATTCATTGTATCTACGCTAAGGTTGGTTTCCTCGCTAAGAGCAGAGTACCTGTTCTGCAGTGACACTCTGAATTCCTGTACTTTCCCTCTCAGTGCTAGCTCATTGATTTGCTTCTTGCGTATCAGTTTCTGTCGTTCCTTCTTCAAGTCTAGGCGGATTCGAGCCCGTACCATTCTATGGTCACTGCATCTTACCTTGCCAACCACTTCCACATCCTGCACGACTCCTGGGTGTGCAGTCAATATTAAGTCTATTTCGTTCTTATTTACGCCATTAGGGCTCCTTCATGTCCACTTGCGGTTATCTCGTTTTCGGTAGAAGGTATTCAAAATACGCAGATTATTGCGTTCTGCGAATTCTACTAGTAGCTCTCCTCTGGCGTTTCTAGTGCCGATGTCATAATCTCCTACTGCCTGGTCTCCAGCCTGCTTCTTCCCTACCTTTGCATTAAAGTCGCCCATTACTATAGTATACTGTGTTTTCACCTTACTCATTGCCGATTCCACGTCTTCATAGAAGCTTTCAACTGAAGCGTCATCATGGCTGGATGTAGGCGCGTAAGCCTGTACTACCTTCATTTTGTATCTTTTATTCAGTTTAATTACAATGCTTACCACCCTTTCATTAATGCTATAGTAATCCTCTATGTTGCCAGCTATGTTTCTGTGAATTAGGAACCCTACTTCCAGTTCTCTTCTGTCTGCCAAGCCCCGATAGCAAATGACGTGCCCATTCTGTAGCACAGTATAGGCCTCATCTGTCCTCCTAACCTCACTCAGCCCTATTATATCCCATTTATTGCCTTCTAGCTTCTCGAATAATACAGCTAGACTTCTCTCACTAGATAACGTTCTAACGTTAAACGTTGCTAAGTTCAAGTTCCAATGGTGGCCTGTCCGTATCCAGAGATTCCAAGCACCCTCTGCTGCTTTGCAGATCTGACCGCCGCCGTGGTCAGTTGCTCCGCAGCTGGTGGGGACTGAGGGCCATGAGTTAATTGACGAATGCCTACGGGAGGGGGTGGCCAGATACTGCACAAGGGTGGCCAATCCTTCTCTGGTGAGATCATCGGTGCGTACCGGCTTTAAGCCGGTACGATCAGACAGTAGTGGGAATGCTCCATGCATGTCTTCCTTATTGTTGTTCAGCAGCGTTGGCGGCCACCCACCACGGAGCCCAACAAGGGGACGCTACAAGGTTACAAATGCTGAAACCTGCAGACGCCAGCCGTACAACGCCACTATAACCCAATGCGCCTAGACCAAGGTAGGCTATTTGCGCAGGGTTAACCCTAGCCGCCAGGAAGTTTGGAAGTAAACGGAAGAGAGTAGAAGACATGACAGATACTGTCCTGGCCAAATATACTTTAATCTATAGCGTTGACGCGCGAGCACGCTGAGAACGGCTACGCTACGTTTTCAAAACTTGAGCACTCGATAGTCTGATGCCAGGCGCGACCAGCGTCCTTCGGCGCGGCCCGACGACTACCGGCCCGAAATGCGACATGTTCTATTTCGTACAGATGCGTTACCCAGACAACACTGTGTCTCTCTCTTTTCGTGACCAAGGGACGCCAGACGCGCTGAAACGCAGCGCGTCAAAGAAACACAGCGCGGCGCGCGCCTCCGAGTATATGGCGGGACCGGTGCCTGGCGTGATAACGCCGGCGTGACCCGACAAAAAGAAAGCGGATGAGCACGCGCACCACGTCACGTAAAAACGTATTGGCGCCTTGACTGTGGCATGTACTCATGTTCTCGCATGACACGTATCTCATGATTATCATGTTTGCACCAGTCGCACACCTTCGTCAACTATTGGTGTCACGCATTACCAAATTTGGCATATGTGAAGCTAGCGAAACAGCCACGAGCGCATTATGAGCGTCGCATGTAGTTATGTTTTTACATGACACGCATGTCATCAATTTCTTGTTAGGGTCTGCCGCTTGTGTTTGCCATGCAGTCATGTCATACCATACCAGTTTTGCAACATGCCATGTGAACGAAACCAGCGCAAGAGCTACGGGATCACGAAATGCAAATCATGACATACTTGACATACATATCGTGATTTTCATGTTATAAGTAGTCAAATATTTTCTTCATGCAGTCATGTTATGCCATACCAAGATTGGTGTCGATACTATTTTCGAAACGGCCGGGAGAGCTAAAAGTCGTAGGCGGCTAGATAGATAGATATATAGATACGCTCAAAGTCACCGAAGTTCGCTAAGAAATGCTTCGCACAAAAAAACCGAGAAGGAAAGGTATCTCCGTGGGGCGTCCAATCAGCAACGTCTCGCTCCGGGAAGCGCGGCGCCAACCAATGGGTCACGGTCTGGAACAGCTCGAGCGTTAACGGCAAGGTACTTTGTATACATCGTGTACCGTATGGCGGTACTAAGAGATCGGCAACTGGAGCGCGTTTTTTGTCATCACTTATAGCGAGATGGCGCGAACGAATCGCGTTGGGCGCGCTCTAAAGGTCGCCCCCTCTTTAGTTTCGACGAGCGCGGACCTCACGAAAGTACGGTTATTACCAATTATATTTCGCAGTTAACGCACTGACGAGCGCTGTTTCCTAAATATTGCGCACTTGTTTCGCTCGTGTTTACTGTCCCAACTCATTAAATTGGTCCGTGCGTCATTACTACAATTGTTTCAGCCTCTTTAAAAGCGCTTAGTAAAAATGCAGACCAAGCAACCCAAAGTACATATTAAAGGCAATAAGTACCTGAGATGGTTGTCAGCAGTGCTATCTCTTGGGGGAGGGGGGTGCAACTGATTGTTGCATCCCGGCTGGGGGGTAGAGAGAGCTCTGATGTATACCTTGGGTGAGGTCAAGGGCTAGTGAGGCTGGAGGGGGGCAAGTGCCCCTTTTGGAATCCCTGCCGACGCCCATGCTATCTGGTGCAGGGAATCCGTAACGATTGATTTATTCAACATTACGCAGACTGTTAGAAGTAATGAGCACTCAGAACGCGAAAGCCTACTGTCACTCAAACCAATGTTTCATTATGCTCACTGCCATTCAGAGAACAGCTTAAATTATGCTTAGATAGTTTTCCATTGGTGTTCATTTTAAATGCGAAGCATTTCTTGGCGAACTTCGGCGACTTTGAGTGAATCTATCTATCTATCTATCTATCTATCTATCTATCTATCTATCTATCTATCTATCTATCTATCTATCTATCTATCTAGCCGCTTACGTTTGGGTGCTCTCCTGGTCACCGTCTTAACTTGGCGTGAACGAAAATTAGCGCGGGAGGGTAAGATGGTTCAACGAATATGACCCGCTGGAAAAGACGTGAATAATGTCACAATCTCGTCGCGTACTTCGTCAAACATTTCCCGCCAGACAGTGGCACATACCTACAGGCGGGTATGTGCCACTGGCATGCGGGCATGTATCACAGGTGATAGCCACTTAGTGTCGACCCAGGAACGACGAAAACACACATGGGAAATATAACGTGCTTCCTTTAAGAAATACCCGAACTCGGTGTAGCGCTCAACTGATAAAAGCAAAGAATAAATTTCAGGGTCCCAGCTGGAATCGAACCCAAGTATTCTGCGTGGCTATGAAGTATTTTACCACAGTCCTACGCCAGATCTCGGAATTACTCTTCGAATAAACGTTAATTTACGTGAAACGTCAATTGTGGTTGCAGTGCTGCCTTTCCAATTCTAAAAACATTACAAATGTAATGATACAGCAATTGATACAGCCGTTGCGTTGGTTTAACGTCATTTGTGCTAGTTGCCATACGCTGAAGTTAATTTGTGTAGCAGTGTCCATGGCCAGCATCTTCACGAGCATCAGCGCTTCATATCAAATTCTGGGGTTGCTAATAAATATGTTCCCGTTGGCATCGTTGTGCAAGTGCTAACAACTGGTTATATAAACATTTGCAACTCTTCAACATATGTCCGTACGTGGAACATTTGTACGTATATTTAGCGTCATTTCGTGGCATGTCGCTCAATAAAAAAATTGGAACACAGTCACCTTGCTTCGCCACGTCGATTCCCAGGTTTGTGGGATCTGCCGATTTTTTTATTTCCTACTCTCTTTCTTTCCATCGTTTCCCCATGTTCGCTTCTTTTCTCTACTTGTATTGATTTTCTCAAGCACTGTATCTATTTCTGTGTCTTCGTTGCCCTTACTCTTTTTCTTCTCATTTTCTTGTTTTCTATGATTCTATTTTCCCGTCACCTCTCCTTCGTTAGCTTGATCCATCCGTTCAAACGTGGATCAGCCTGCGACACGCCAAGTGGCCTCGTTTTATTTTTTCTTATAGTGATAGGCAATCCAACGCAACTAGAATAAAGCCAGTTTCAAAGCCCCATATCTCCGCCAGCGGAGAAGGATGGGCCGAACGGTGGTCTCGATAACTTGCGGCGCTTCAGTCAGATTTTGCGCAACTCTAGGCGCATTATCTCATACCGCGACATGCCACACCATTTGCCCGTGCTGTTCCTCGCGGCGACTTACTTGTTGTGCTGTTATGAAACATTCATCGTGCTTCCAGTCGACATCGCGCCACATTTGTTAACTGCTTATGCAGAGACGCACAAGTTCGATTGTATAGAGTGGCCTGGATGAGCTGCTCTGTGCAAGTTAGCTGAAGAATTGATGTCCTGCGAATATTTGAGCTGTCTGCTTTGGGTTTCAGCACAAGTTACGGGAGGTTCTAGGTAAATGAGCATTATCAGCGTGGTTTTTATGACGATCGCGTGCCATTTCAACCCAAGCTGTCTTGCCTAAGACCAAAAATGCCCCAAAACCACTCTAGAAGTTCAAACAAGAAGTTTTTAAACACTCTCGGTTGGACTTCGCACTGGCGTGGCCGTCAATCACCATATATAAATATATACATATATATTGTTAAGAGGTTTATTGGCGGACACTGCGCGATGATTCACGACAGCGACAGTCAATGCGGGGACCGGCTCTCGGCACGAGCTGCTCTTCTTCTTATGAAAAGGGCGACCCACTAGAAGGCGCTTGAGAGACGACCCATTGTTCAAAGGCTTTACCACAACTACCCCGGGTACGAAAAGAGGCCGCCTGGTGCCCTAACAGCTGTTTACAATGAGCGGGTCATGGTAGGCCTTGAAGCGCTCCACGTTAACGATGTCGCGTCCTCGACTGCGCATGTCCGAAGATGGTTTGATGGGTTCAATCTAGTAGTTGACTGGGGAAGTGCATTGGACGACACGGTAGGGGCCTTCGTATTTGGGCAATAGTTTTGAAGATAGGTCAGTTGCAGTGATAGGGATCGAGATCTAGACGAGCGCTCCAGGGAGGAACGTGGGCGCAGTAGGGCTGGCGTCAGCGGGAATGCTTTTTTACCGCTCTTGATCATGCCAAGTAAAGGTCTTTGCAAGCTCTCGACACTCTTCAGCAAGCTTGGCTGTAGCAGAAATAGGTGCCCACTCAGACGGATCTGGCCTGAACTGAAGTACCGTGTCGATGCCGTGTGACGGGTGCCTTCCATATAATAAAAAGAAAAGTGAAAAGCCAGTAGTGCTCTGAGGGGCGGTATTAAACGCGTAGGTGACGAAGGGTAGAATGGAATCCCAGTTTGTGTGATCGGCGGCGACGTACTTGGAGAGTATGTCGCCGAGCGTACGGTTGAAGCGTTTGGTGAGGCCATTCGTCGGCGGGTGGTAAGCAGCAGTTTTGCGGTGAACAACGTTGCACTCTTTGAGAATGGCTTCAACGACTTCAGACAGGAAGACACGGCCTCGGTCACTGAGCAGTTTCTGGGGTGGACCGTGTCGCAGAATGACTCGTTGGAGCAGAAAGGAGGCCACATCGCTCGCTGTACCCGCGGGAAGAGCGGCCGTTTCGGCGTGTCGCGTGAGGTGGTCCACAGCGACAATGGCCCAGCGGTTACCAGCCGACGTTAGTGGAAGTGCACCATACAAATCGAGGCCAACACGCCCAAAGGGCCTGGCAGGGCAAGGTAAAGGTGGCAGACCTACCGGCAACAGGTGCGTTGAAGCTTTGCGGCGCTGACAATCTATGCAGGAGCGAACAAATTTCTGCACGTAGGGGTGCATGCCGCGCCAAAAGTACCGTTGGCGAATACGGTGGTAAGTCTTCGATACCCCGGAGTGCACACATTGCGGATCAGATTGAAAGAATTCGCATTTGTCAGAGCGCAGACTGCGAGGTATGACTTGTAGCCACTGCCGGCCGTAACCGTTGTAATTTCGCCTGTGTAGGAGGTCGTCGCGAAGGGCGAAATTGTGGGCTTGACGACGCAACGCGCGAGTGGATGGAGTGAGTGGATCAGTCAGCAAGTCTATCAGTGAGGCAATCCCTTAATTATTGCGCTGTTCAGTAGCAATGGTATGAATGCTAATCGAAGAAATGGCAAGGTGAGACGCTGAGTTCTTGGCATTGTCGTCAGGCAAGAAAGAGCGTGACAGGGCGTCAGCATGTTGCCTTCCATTTCGGTACAGCACGGGGATGTCATAGTCTTACCGGCGAAGTGCCCACCGGGCGAGACGGCCTGAGGGATCTTTCAATGACGACAACAAGCATAGTGTGGGGTGGTCGGTGACGACATCAAATGGGCGACCATACAAATAAGGTCGGAACTTTGCAAGGGCCCAGACGATTGCCAAACATTCTTTCTCGGTGACTGTGTAATTAGTCTCGGCTTTCGTAAGCGTATGGCTTGCATACGCCACGACATATTCCGGGAAACTTGGTTTGCGCTGCACAAGGACAGCGCCGAGGCCGACACCACTGGCATCCGTGTGTACCTCTGTAGGGGCCGTAGGGTCGTAGTGGCGGAGTATGAGAGGCGACGTCAACAAACGACGAAGTGTTGTGAAAGCGTCGTCGCACTGTGATGACCACGGATAGAGAGGCCCGTTACTTCCGAGAAGCTTCGTCAGCGGTGATATGATAGTCGCAAAGTTTCGAATGAAGCACCGAAAGTAGGAACACAGTCCTACGAAACTGCGCAGTTCCTTGACAGATGTCGGCTTGGGGAACTAGGTCACGGTCCGAAGCTTGGCTGGATCAGGGAGAATTCCGTTCTTGGGCAAGACGTAGCCGAGTATTGTCAGCTGCCGAGCTTCAAATCGGCACTTCTTCTTTAGGTTCAGTTGCAGACTGGCGTCCCTCAGACACGTTAAAACTTGCCTAAGGCTTTGAAGATGCGTCGAGAAATCCGGAGCGAAAACGACAATGTCATCGAGGTAGCAAAGGCACGTTTGCCATTTCAGGTCACGCAGAACAGTAGCCATCATTCAGCCGCCCATCATGCGTTTGGGCGGGCGCATTGCACAGCCCAAACGGCATGACGTTGAATTCGTACAAGCCGTCGGGGGTGACAAAAGCGGTCTTCGTTTGACCGGCCTAAGCCATAGGTACTTGCCAGTACCCTGAGCGCAAATCGAGGAATGAAAAGAATTGTTCTCCTTGCAGGCTGTCAATCGCGTCATCTACCCGCGGTAGTGGGTACACGTCCTTACGAGTGATCTTGTTGAGGCGTCGGTAGTCCACACAGAACCGCACAGAACCATCCTTCTTCGTGACGAGAACGACAGGAGATGCCTAGGGGCTGCTATAGGGGCGAATAACATCGCGGCGAAGCATGTCGTCGACTTTCTCGTTGATTACACGGCGTTCTGTGGGAGATACGCGATATGGACGTTGCCGCAGCGGTGGCTGTGCGCCTGTGTCGACGCGATGCGTAACGGTGGATGTGCGGCCGAGAGAAGGTTGAGCAACGTCAAAAGAAGAGCGGAATTCTTCCAACAGGCCCAAAAGCTGGGAACGCTGGCCCGGCGTAAGGTCGTCGGATATGGAGGGACCGAATACATCATCGAATGATGAAGCAGATGTCGAAACAGCACTAAGCGTACAGGAACTTGAGCAGTGCATGTCATTGGGTTGATCCATAACTTGCGCGTCTTCGATAGGTTCCACGCTGCCGAGACATTGCCTCGCACCAACGTAACGCTGTACGGAGATGAGTTCAAAACAAAAATAGTGGTGCTGCCGTGAGTGAGTTGCACGGTCGCGAAAGGAACCAGCAAGCTTTTTCATATGAAAACACGATGAGATGGCGAAAGGCGTGCAGCGGTGTCAGAATGGCTTGCGCAGTAGAAAGACAACGCCACGGACGAGTCTGCAGACACTTGAGTGTCGTCTCTGACGAGTAACTTGCTTGCAGCAGATGGAGTGTCGGCTGGCGTCAAAGAAGAGAATTGCGTGAGTTCTATTTCTGCTGGTGCGCAATGAATGACGCGTCGTGGCGGGAGAGAAAATCTCATCCTAGGATGACTTCGTGAGAGCATGAAGAAATTATGATGAATTCGACCGCATACATCACGTCTTGAATCATAAGGCGGGCTGTGCACATCGCTGTAGGGTGAATGCTTTGGGCACTGGCTGTACGGAGGGGGAGTCCGAAAAGCGGCGTGGTCACTTTGCGCAGTAATCAGCTAAGTTTTGCGTCCATCACGGATACGGCGGCTCCAGTATCTACAAGGGCAGATGCACGAATGCCATCTACAAGCACGTGTATCACCTTCGACGGGCTTTCCTGAGGGCTTCCGCAGTTCAACAGCGTCGCAGCCCTTGCCTCGTGGACTGCGATGACTAGTTTTTTTGGTCGCCCTCGAGTAGACGTGCCCGCATTGGCGACAGTGAGCGACGTCGTGGAGATGGTGAACGGCGGGTAAAGGCAACGAGGCAGGACGACGGTGACATAGGCGGCGGTTGGTCATAAGAGCGGCTTGACTGGCTGGGAAAGTTGGAGGTGACCTGCGGTTGCTACACACGATTGCAATTGCGTGGTACATGACCGACGCAACCACAAGCAAAGCAGATGGGGCGATTGTCAGCAGTGCGCCATCGGTTCACGGGTCCCATCCATGTCGCGGAACGCGATTGGCGAGCCGGCTGCTGATATGAGTGCCTGGTAGGCGGCACTCTGGGCACGTGGGTGACGCCGGCGTATGTAGGCTAGACAGTTTGTCTGAAGGCCTGGGGCCTCGCGACGGTTTCGGTGTAATTTAGGGGAACAGCGACAGAAATTGGTGGGGGCGGCCTGGCGACAACTGGGCGTAGCTGAGTTGCGCAGATGCGGGAGGCGGCTGGTGGTATTCGGGAACGACCTCCGCGATTTCCTGCTGAATGGCTCGGCGGAGCGGAGGTAGAAGTGTACTTGATGGCTGTTCAGCATGTTGTGGGGAAGCAAAAGCAGGTAAAGAGACCTGGCAGGCAACTTCCTCACGCACGAACGAATTGATTTCGGCGAGCAAGGTTGCGTGGTCAGGAACTGCTGACAAGGCCGAGAGATTAGCTTCACGGGGTGGCGGTCAACGGGTCATCAAGCGCTGCCACCGCAGCTCGTGGTAACTTTGGCATGACGTAATGACTTCTGCCACAGTGCGGGGGTTCTTTGCCAGGAGCATTGTGAAGGCATCGTCGGCGACGCCTTTCAGAACATGCGTGATTTTGTCAGCCTCTGACATGCTCACGTCGACTTTTTTGCACATGTCAAGGATTTCCTCGATATTACTTGTGAAGGACTCGCCCGTCTGCTGGGCTCGTTCACGTAAACGCTGTTCAGCTTGCAGCTTACGAAAGGCCGGACGGTCGAACACGTCAACGACAGCGGTTTTAAAAGCGGACCAAGTCGGGAAATCAGATGCGTGGTTGTTGTACCACATGCCGGCCACACCCGCAAGGTAGAAAAACGGGTTGCTGAGTTTTCCTGCCTCGTCCCAATGGTTGGGGACGCTCACGCGTTCGTACAGGGCCAGCCAGTCCTCGACGTCGGTGCCATCCGCGCCGGTGAAGACAGGAGGGTCGCGGATGCGTGGGACAACAGGACATGGCGTTGGCGTAGGAGGAAGCGTTTTCTGGGAGGCGTCTTGGTGCATGGTTGAAGGCACGGTACGGGATCGAAGCTCCAAGGGCATCGAATTCAGACCGAAGTTGTTTGAAGGGCACAGCACTCTCAGCACTCTCCACCAAATTGTTAAAAGGTTTATTGGCGGACACTCTGTGATGATTCACGACAGCGACATTCAATGATGATGATGATGATGATGATGACGATGAACATTCGCTTTGCTGGCACTCGCCCACAAAGGGGGATCGGCCAAGAACCGGGCGGCAGGATCATCAAGTCTGCTAAGTCAGGCATTCAGGTAGTCTCGTAGCCGTAGATAATAACAATAGGCTAACAGGGTAATCTCTTCGTTGCCCTTATGTACTCGCACACAGCAGAGAAAACTTCCCTGTGGCTATAACCTAATGTAATCCCTCCGAAGGATGAATTTAGTTGCACGTTTATTTTTAAACCTAGCTTCTCAATTGGTTCGACCGGGTATCTTTTACTTTGATAAGCATAACGTTCAATGCGGGGACCGACTCTCTGCACGAGCTGCTCTTCTTATGAAAAGGGCGACCCACTAGATGGCGCTGGAGAGGATTACCCACTGTTCAAAGGCTTTACCACAATATATATATATATATATATATATATATATATATATATATACACGCAAGAGAGAAAAAGATTTCAGAAAAAGGCTCCAGCGCGAGGGATCAAATCCCTGAGCTCTTATTTGTGAGTGCGAGGCGTTAGCCACTTAGCCACGAAGGAACACCTCCTTCAACGTCAAAACGCCGAGCTATTTATATCTGCCTCTTACCACTTCCGATGGCTACCTAGGGGGAGCTATCGTGTTTTCACCATTACCAGCGAGATGGCGCAATGAGCGTGCACCGCCAGATCGTCACGACTCGGCGGCGGCGAGCTCCCATCTCCCACGTGAGCCGAGAGGGTGGGGGGGGCGGTGAACACTCACACTCAAACATGCGGTCACCTTTCTCGCAGTGAGGAGAATCGTACGCCCTTGGATTTCACCGGAACGATTCTGGTTTAGTTAGCGGGCACACGCAAAGGACCCTGTAATTGTTGCACAGTCTCCGTTTGAGAAGAGGGCGCGCTTCTCGTACACAGCAAAGTAACAACTGAGACGTTTATTCGCGTTCATCTGTACCTATCAGTACGTTTTGTGCGTCATTTGTGCGTGAGAAACGCGGAGCACGTTTTTATCTACTTGCCATTTTTCGCGTGACCTTCCAATTTGTTGCTATCGTAGTCATTGTTTCGCCTTTGCGGTGAAGCTGTGACTTTTTTTGTTAAAACACAGGAAATCGTCATCACAATTCAAAACAGCACTATTTTAGCTGTCACTTTTTCATCATGAGCGATATAATCTTAAAAATGCAGAGGCAAGCATTTCAATGTTTCAAGCACAATCTAAGAGAGGTTACCAACTATGCTGTTTAAAACTAATGCCTCTAGACAACTTTCTGAATTGATCTTAATGTAGAAAGAAAACCTCGTAAGGGTTTATCTAAGCAGCCTTCTTAAAAACACTTCGTCGGAGTGAGTGCGCTTTCGTGCGCTTTCGGAGCAGCTGCCCCTGAAGTACTTGTGAAGAAATGTTCGGCACTTTTTCACGTTGTCGCTTATTGAATTTTTCCACAAAAATACCCACATATGTAGCACAGTCACGGTTTGTTACCTCCTCGTGCACTACGCTGCACCGGAAAGTGGCATTGACATGTTCAGCACCCTGTTACGTGCTATAAGGTTCAGAAATGAGAACACTGCAATTCAGAAAAATGCCTGTTGCTGTAATATGCACGAAATGTTACACTGGTCCAGCATGACCCCTTTTCTACAATTGATAGAATGTCGATGGGGTGCAACTTTGAGTATCAAAAGCGTTGTTCATCGCGTTCCTATCCTAATGCTGTTGTTTTTCTGGTGGCCTCTTCAGACTGTGCACTGAGAATTCGAGGGCACCATGCATTTTTGAGAGCATACACATCTTGATTATGAATTGTTAAGCTTCCATATATGGGGTGGAATTTCTGAAAAAAAGTGCTAAGAGTACTGGTCACGAGCACCCACTTTCCACGAGAGATCAAAGCTTCTGATCCAGCAAAAGACAACGGTGGTGCATTACGATTTCGTCATTTTCAAATTGAACGTCATACACTTTATGTTTGGCAGTGAACTTTCTATGTTTACAATGAAAATCTTGTTCTCATCCTTCGAATTGCGTCTGAGTTTTGTGGAGGCCTGTCATGGTGAACACTTTTTTTATTTATAGCACGGTTGAGTACAAATTATTGCAGGCATAAGACTGACCTAATCAAAGTGAATTGGAAAGGTGTACTATAGTAACATGGTAACAACATTTTTCGCTCCTCCAGTCACTGTCCTAGGTTGCTTTTGTTTGAGGTTGCAACTACCTTTCAGTGTGGCTTGGTCATCGTTTCAAATTACGCTGTCTGATTAACGACTGTCTCTTCACCTGTATTTGTGTTTAAGAGCTGTATGAATATTTTAACGCGGTTGGGTTCGCAAGAGCTGTGCAGCCAGACTTGGAGAAAATTCGTGCAGTTGTTAGTCTTTGACTCACTGCATATCAAGTCAGGCAGAGACGTCCAGAGTTTTGTAGGACGTCTGTCGTATCGCGCGTGGGGCGTGATGCACGCGGAACTCGAGGTTAGGTGCCCGAAGCACGGACCGGGAAGGAAAAAAAAGTGGCACACACGATTCCCGGATGGAAAACTCTCTCTAGTATGTGCATCACGGTATATATACAATTGTACAGCGCCCGCTAGGGACGATAGAACATGGCGTCGAAGAGTATTCGTAGCTGAAAACCCAACACCACTGCTTTGTTCCTATTTTAGAACGATCGTGAAACATTTCGCCGCCATATCGTTCGACCCCTCACTGACCTTCCGAAAGAAGAAATGAAGTTTACGTGGGCTACCACTCAAGCGGCCTCTTTTTAGGCGCGAATCTCCTCAAGCCATGGATCGTGCGTCACCTATATAGGTGGTAGTAGTAGTAGCAGTAGTAGTAGTAGTAGTAGTAGTAGTAGTAGTAGTAGTAGTAGTAGTAGTAGTAGTAGTAGTAGTAGTAGTAGTAAGTAGCCATTTCTCGTTCAGTTCAGGTGGTCGAAATTTTCGGAGCCGTCCACTGCGGCGTCTCTCATAATCATATAGTGGTCTCGGGACGTTAAACCCCACATATCAAATCAATCGTTCAGTTCTTGGAATGTCCGCTAGATGGCGGTACTTCTATGATCAAAAGGTGCAAGATCGGGGTACTTGGAGGTACAGTGCCTGTCTGTCTGTCCATCCAAGCGTCCGTCCGTCCACTAGGTGGACGGACGGACACATGGATGGACAGACAGACAGGCAGACATACTGACGGACGGATGACTGAATGGAGAGACAAAGAAGAGACAGACGGACGGTCGTACGTACGTAAGGACGGACGGACGGATGGACGAACGGACGCACGCACTGACACATGGACAGATGCATGGACGAATGCGTGGACGGTTGCACATATCAATGGTCACATGAACGAATACAAGGACAGACGCATGGATGGACGGAAGCACGAACGGACTGATGGACGCTTCGCCCCACTCATCATCATTCACTCCGTGGATATGCTGAGATTTTTAGGGGCGAAGCTCCGTATGGCGTGGCTTGTGCGTCCCTCGTAGTACGTAACCACCAGTGGCAATACCCGAAATAGCAGTCCTTACGATTTTGACTTCCAAGGTGGTTCCGGTGAGAGATTTTTTTCTGTGCGATGTTGAACAATTAAAGATAGTGCTCAATGCACATGTTAATGGCTGCTAAGGCGGAATGAGAGACAGGAGCATTCGGCCTTTAGGTAACGCGCACGCTGCAATCCCCAATAGCAGCTATTGGCATGTACAATGAGCACGATCTGACAAGAAAGGGTTGCTACGTTATACTCGCTGGGTGTAACCTCCTTGGTTTTAGAAAGGTTTAGCGAGCGTTGGGCCGCATGGCCATGAATACAGTGAACTAGTATATACCATGAACTCGAGGTGGTTAAAGGTGGGAAGTAAACCCGAAGCGCAAGCCGTAAGAAAGTGTGCATGTGCCACCTCCCGTTTATTTCTTGAAATGTCCGCTGGATGGCGGTGCTCCTATATGGAGAATATATGATGAAAAGATGCGAGATGGTGGTACTTGGAGTGCTGAATAGATGGACGAACGGATACACAGACATATGCATGGGTGGACGTATGAACGAACGCAGGTACGGACGCATGAACAGACGCACGCACGGACGGGTGGATGGACGCATGGACGATTACACAGACGTACGCAGGAACGGACGGAAGCAAGAACGAATGGACGGACGAATGCTTCGCCCCACTCCCCATCATTCGCTCCGTGGATATGCTGCCAATTTTTTTGTCACCTATTCACACTCCTTAAGACTCCATCTATACTGGTTCGTTTTGTCCCATTCGCTCCGACAGAAGTTCGAACCGATGCTTGTGGTCACGGGATCGGAGCCGTTCTATTGGGGACACGACCGAGTGGTCGCCTACGCTAGTCGCACCATCATAGCTGCTGCGGGCAACTATTCCATTACAGAGCGTGAATGTCTTGCTCTCGCTTGGGCAGCCTTAATGGTTCCATCATATTTATTTGGCACGAATTCATTTATTTGTCATCATATTTATTTGGCACGCTAAAGTACATGGTGACATATAAGACAAGACACCTACACCAGGACGCAGTCTGCCTGTCCGGCTACACGATCGATCAATCGAGCACCATCCTTGATATCAACGCTAACACTTGCAACTTTTATGTTTTGTAAAGGACTGCATCGGTGAGTAGCAACACCATGATGCGTCCTTACGGCTATCATCAAGTGCCTCTAATCAGTATCTTCCGATACGTCCCATCGCTCGATCGTCCTCGACGATGGTGTATTATACCACCAAAACTTTGAGCCGGATGAAGCGGCTCTTCTCCTTGTCATTCTAAAACAACCTTGCTCGGCAGTTCTACACGAACTTCATGATCTTTCAACTGCTGGTCACCTTAGCGTGTTTCGCACTTACGACCGGATACGCCAACAATTCTTTTGGTCAGGGCTGCACGCTCAGTTACAAGATACGTTGCGGCTTGTGAGAAATGTCAGCGCCGCAAAAAAAATCATTGACGCTTGCCGATGGATGCCTTCAACCGTTTGATATTTCGCCAGAACCATTCTTCCACGTTAGCTTAGACATACTTGGTATTTTCTTTTGTTTTCATCTGAAAAAAAGTTGATAACTGTTGCTACCGACTACGCCACACGTTACGCCACCACATGAGCTCTTCCAACGAGCTGCACCACAGATGTCACTGACCTTCTCCTGCAAGACGCGATTTTGCAACACGGTGCTCCACACCAGCAGCTTACAGATCTTGGCTACAGTGTACTAGAAGGGGGCAGTGGAATGAACGAGGTGGCCTCGCCGCATCTTGGTTGATCCTCAGGCGGGTGACAGTTGCGGCGGCACTGTAGTCCTATGGTATACTGAAGATCTCAGGTGCGTCTGCATAGGGAGCACGCGCACCGCAGCCTGCGAAAGCGTTTATTTGCTCGTTTTTAGCGCGTTTAATGCGTTCCTGAGTCTTTATAAGTGTATGTACACCTGCTAAGCGTCACGGTGCATGAGCGAATATGCAGGCACGCCGAAATTGCGTCGAGATTTTTACTGTTTCAAGAGCTTACCTACCCACACACACACACAAAACGTCAATCTGAATGGGCACGGATCCACCTAGCTTCTCTCTCAAGCGGCGCTTTCAGCTGCGCTACATCGTAAGTGGCTTCTGGCGAACTACAGAGAGGAAAAGAATCGAAACCACAATTAAATCTTACAAGTTATACGCTCATTTTGTCGGCAGTCTCTACGATATCCAAAGCGCAGTGTTCCTCGTATGAGCCTACATGCGCTATATTGTTTCACGAGAAACCCGAATATAAGTAACGTTATCACGACATTTATATCGATGACGACTCAGTTTTATCACGCCTGTTTTGCGGAATCTAATGATTAGTGCTTTCTGAAAGGCTTAATATATATTAAACATATTGTCACGGAAAAGAAGAGATGCCATATAGACGAGGATGGGGATTAGATATATTCAAACCAGCGGTGATGATGATGATGACGATGAGCTTTCATCTTTTCTGGCATTCGCCCACAAAGGGGGATCAGCCAAGAACCGGGCGGCAGGATCATCATGTGTGCTGCGTCATGCATTCAGGTAGTCTTGTAGCCGTAAATAATAACAATTGACTAACAAGGTAATCTTTTTGTTGTATTATTAACTCACACATGGCAGAGTAACCCTCCCTGTGGCTATAAACTAATGTAATCCCTTCGAAGGATAAAATTACTTCCACGTTTATTTTTAAACCTAGCTTCTCAATTGGTTCGACCAGGTATCTTTTCCTTTGATAAGAATATCGTTGACAGGATAAAACGAAATGATCTATTCATTCTGATTCCTTGCAAAAGAGACATAACGGAGATGCTGTTAGTCCTGCTTTATGTAAGTATTAATTCAGATGGGGAATTCTGCATCGTAATCTGGTGATTGTCTCTTCTAACTGCCGAGATGCACACCACTGTTTGTTCCAGCAAAATCTTAGATGTACGAAGTCTCTTACTTTATCCAATAGTTCCTTGTGCAAACAAGCATTTCTATATCTGAGTGCTGTTACGTAGGCGAAATCAGGTAAAATAGGTAAGAGTGGTCCGCTTAAAGATGCTTTGGCTAACGAGTCTGCCATCTCATTTGGAAAAATCCCGCAGTGGCCAGGTGTCACAGGTCCCGTTAATTCAGGAGGTGATCGCCGGGCTCATTCCAAGGGCATAAGTATCGGACCCACGAACCGCACCACGAAAGCGTGGACAATTTAGAAGTGGTCCTCTTTGGCGCGCCAGCAGACGCCGGCTGTGGCCCAAAGAACAAGTCAGAGCCGAGAGTTGATAAACAAAACAAAATTATATTCTCAATAATGGCAGATCAAAAACAATACACAAGTATGCACACTCCACAATAGTTGCATACAATATGTCACCAATCAAACAACGTACTACACAGTACAATTCGCCACACTCGAAACAACGGACAGAGACAACAATACGCACTACAATGCAGTCGCATGCATTGAACAACCAAGACACTTAAAGACTAAAGAGATATAAAACCTATTCAGTCCAAAGTTCTTGGAACAAAAGTCTGGATGATACTCTTTCGAGAATCACTCACTCAAAGTCCAGCGTTGTTGTCGTTCCGCTGCCCCCAAAGTTTCTCTTCCAGGAAACCTCGCCGAAGTTTCTCTTCCAGGAAACCTAGCGTCTTCAATTGGGCACTCTCCAAGCTTCAAACGTCTTCGCCGGAAACACGTCGGCTTCACACACGCAGCTGTTGCCACGCGTCTTTGCTCGATAGCGGTAAACACACACTCTTGCCTGTAGCTCGAGTCGTCACCCCTCAGGTGGAAATCATCTTCTCCTGCTTTGTCTCTACGCACAAAACCTTCGCCGACTACATGGCGGAATCCCTACGCGCTCTGGCGCTAACTTCCGTCTTCTCCTGATCTCCCATCTCGGCTGCTCGATTAAATACCTTCCGCGCGAGATTCCAGAAAGTTCTCATCATTTTGTCGGCGCGATGCGCAGTGAAGGCTGGGGGAAAGGGCGAGACGATACGGGGGCCGTTCGCGAGGGATGACTCAACCCGGCATCACCACGCCCCTTTCCAAAGAGAAATTTCGAGGGCTTGCTCGGCTGCCGATGTGGGGTGAGGAGGTTCGTCGGCGAACCTACGCTTCCGAGGGGAGAGGGACGCGTGCCCGGGGAGTCTTTGGATTCTTGTTTTCTTTTTTTATTGTTGACCTCGCGGCGTCACTCCGGCGTTTCGCCGCGAGAACTCGGCGGCGCGCCCTTTTTTGAATGCTCGTTTTGTGACACCAGGTATGTGTAGCAAGTGAAATTTTTTGAGGTTTGCTGGTAAAAAACTGCTAATCATACTCAATGATGTCCAATTGTTTGCTGTAGATAGTGCAGTGCATACTGAGAGAGAATTGGTAAGTATGACCGCTTCTGACTCGCTTGCAGGAAGTTTACGAAGCGCTAGATTCATAGCAAATAATTCAGCGATGAGTATAGGTGTGTCTTTTGGTAATTGAACTGAAAAAGACAAGTCGATAGAAGTACAGAAGATGCCTACTCCAGCCTTTTCGTTCAATACGGATGCATCCGTCGCAATAATGTTGTTCATGAACAGATGAGTCAAGTAATCTTGTAACCGATCATTTAAATATCGAAGGGGCAGTTGTTTTGCATTAGAGGGGAAAATATCATCAAATTTAATTTCAAGTTTTGAATTAGGCATCTTCGTTATGAAAATCTAATAAATATTTACATTGAGAGGCTCTAGCAGTGCTTGCACGAACCTAATCGTAGGGGAGTGTAGTCTAGACCATTGTGTTCCGAAGAATGCGGTTGGTTCCAGCGGTAATGGCGTGACCGGTTCACCAGCGATCGAGCGGAGACAACCCTTTGCCTTCTTCGTCAGGCACACACGCGCGTCGCCCCCTAGAATATCACTATACATGCATGTAGCATAACCCCCGGTGGCACAAGCGCCGTCTCGACGCATCTAATTGTCAACGTCACTAGGAGAGTTGTAGGGCTTCAAGCGCGCAACATGTACAATATTCTGTTGGGCACATGAAAGCGACAGGGTGGCAGGACCATATTCATATGTTACAGGAGTAACCACACGAAGGACTCGGTATGGGCCTGTGTAGCGAGTAAGAAGTTTTTCTGACAAGCCAACTTGTCGTGTCGGAAACCACAGCAGGACCAAAGAACCGGGCGGAAAGTGTACGTCGCGGTGTCGTTGGTCATACAAGCGCCGTTGCTTCTCTTGAGAGGTCAGAAGGTGAGTACGGGTGATTTCGCGTGTGGGAGCGACCCGAGTGCTAGCGTCCATGGCTTATTAATTGGTCAGTACTCCAGGGGACAGTATGACGGTGTCTAGAGGCAATGTTGGTTCTCGGCCCAACAGCAGAAAAATGGAGAGTAACCGGAAGTGTCATGGCGCGAAGAATTGTATGCAACTGTGACGTACGGCAACGCGAGATCCCAGTCGGTGTGGTTTATTTAGAGAGTATGTCTGTAACATATTTAGCGAGCATGTCTGTAAGAGTTCGACTTAGACGCTCTGTGAGTCCATTAGTTTGCAGGTGTATGACGTAGTGAGCTTGTGTCTCGTTTTACAGGACTACAAGATGTCGGCTTTGACCTTCGACAAAAAGGTGCGGCCACGGGCTGTAAGCAGCTTCCGTGGGGCTTCATGTTGCAAAATCACGTCCTTGAGGAGGAAGTCGGAGACATCTGTGGCGCAGCCTGTTGAAAGGTCTCGTGTAATGGCATAACGCGTGGTGTAGTCAGTGGCCATGGCTATCCACTTGTTACCCGAGGAAGACAAGGGGAAAGGGCCAAGTAGGTCCAAGCCAACGTGGAAGAATGGTTCTGACGGAATATCAAGTGGGTGAGGGCGTCCGGCGGGAAGTGTCGATGACGTTTTGTGGCACTGACATTTCTCACAAGCCGCAACGTATCTTCTGACTGAACGTGCAAGCCCTGGCCAAAAGAAGCGTCGGCGTATTCGGTCATAAGTGCGTGACACACAAAGGTGACCCGCAGTCGGCAGGTCAGGTTCATGTAGAACTTCGGAGCGAAGGTGTTTCGGAATGACAAGCAGCAGAGCCGGTCCATCCGGCTCAAAACTTTGGCGGTATAATACACCATCGTGGAGCACGAATGAGCGATGGGACTGATTGGAAGATGGTGATTCGAGGCGCTCAATGATAGCACGCAAGGACGCATCATGGGGCTGCTCGTCACCGACGCATGTCATTTGCGAAAGGGAAAAGACGCAAGGCTCGGTGTCGGTGTCAGGCATAGTGCCCGACTCAGCAACCGGGTAGCGGCACAAGCAGTCTGCGTCCTGTTGTAGGCGTCCGGACTTGTACGTCACCGAATAGGTATACGCTTGGAGTCGCAGAGCCCAGTGCCCGAGCCGGCCAGTAGGGTCCTTCAGGGACGAAAGCCAACATAGTGCATGGTGGTCAGTTATCACAGAGAAATTAGTGCCATACAAATATGGGCGGAACTTTGAGACTGCCCAAACAAGAGCAAGACACACACGCTCTGTAATGGAATAGTTGCGCTCAGCAGCTGAGTGTGAGCGTAGGCGACAACTCGGTCGTGTCCCTGTTGGCGTTGGGCTAAGACGGCTCCGATTCCGTGACCACTAGCATCGGTTCGAACTTCCGTCGGAAAGAATGGGTCAAAGTGAGCCAATATAGGTGGAGTCATCAGAAGCGTGATTAGATGAAAAAAGCAGCAGCTTGGTCGGTACCACCCTTATATGTGACGTCTTTCTTCAGAAGCTCTGTGAGGGGTCGAGCGATGGTTGCAAAATCTTGCACAAACATTCTAAAATAGGAGCAAAGCCCTACAAAATACCGGACGTCTTTGGCTGACTGGGGTTCAGGAAAACTGGTGACTGCACAAATATTCCCGGCGTCCAGCTGCACACCAGAGGCATTGACAAGGTGGCCCAACAATGTAATTTGCTGGTGTTCGAAGTGGCACTTCGACGAGTTTAATCGAAGGCCTGCCGTGCGGAGTATGTCGAGAATAGCTGCCAAACGCTAAAAGTGGGTCTCAAATAATGGCGAATATACAACGACGTCGTCGAGATAACAAAGACATGTTGATCATTTGAACCCTTGTAGCAGAGAGTCCATCATGCGCTCGAACGTGGCTGGGGCGTTGCATAGCCCAAACGGCATAACCCTGAACTGATATAGGCCGTCTGGAGTTAGAAATGCAGTCTTCTTTTGGTCTTTTTCGTTGACAGCAATCTGCCAGTAGCCGGAACGTAGGTCTCTTGTAGAAAAATATCAGGTGCCGTTGAGCGTCATTGATGCGGGGTGAAGGGTAAACGGCCTTTTTCGTCATTCTGTTCAGATGACAGTAAATCACGCAGAAGGGCCACGTGCCAGGTTTCTTTTTAACGAGTACAACGGGGGACGCCCAAGGGCTCAAAGATAGTTCAATTATTTCTTTGGCTAACATCTTTGTGACTTCTTGTTGAAGTACTTTACGCTCGGTGGCAGACACCCGGTATGGTCGCCGAATAATGGGATGAGAATCACATGTGTTAATGCGGTGCTTGATGAGTGATGTCTGGCCGAGTGGACGGCTGTCGTAGTCAATTATGTCGCGGTATGAAGCCAGAAGGCGGCATAACGCGGCTGACTTCTCAGGTTTGAGGTCCGGGGCGATCATGGTGCTTAAGGTCACATCGAGGCACGTGGCATCCTACGTGTGATGTGGGTGTTTGGGACAGACGTCTGGCGTACAACAGGCGATGCGGTCGTCAACTAAGGGTCTTAGCGTGGCGACTGAAATTCCTTGGGGTAGCACTTGTTTTATGAAACCGAAATTGATAACAGGTAAATATGTTCGGTTAGAGGTCACAGTTACGATGGAGTATGGGACAGTAACGTCACGTGCCAGGAGAACATCAGTAATCGGCGTCGAGATATAGTCACCGTCGAGCACGGGAGAGGGTGTTGCCAATTCAACGAATGTGAGAGCTTTAGTTGGTATCCGGAAGAAGTCAGTGGTGCACAATCTGTTCGGGAGTTCAGTGTGAGAATCCGGAAAAAGAAGTTGTAGGCACACAGTACCGGTGGCACAATCTATCAGGCAGAATGCGTTGATTAGAAGTCCATGGCGAAGATTAGGTCGTGCGGGCAATTTTCAAGCATCGTAAATAAAACGCGGACATGGCGGCCGGCAATACTAACACGAGCAGTACACATTCCAGTGATGGCCATAGTTCCACCATCAGCAACATAGAGGGCTTTAGTTGCTGCAGGCGTAAGGACTTTTTTGAGCAGGAGACACAGATTAGCACTCATTATGGACAGTTGAGCTCCGGTATCAACTAACGCCGTCTAAGAAACACCGTCCACATACACCTCAATCAAGTTCGTATTAGTGGGGAGCGTCAACGGAGGATTTGGATCAGTCGCAAGTGATGCAGCACTACCTCCCGGACCTGCATGATCTAGTTTGTCGTCCGAGAGGATCCATAGTTGAACGGTGACGAATAGCGGCGTGGTTGGGGAGATGGCGAGCGGCGCTGTTAAGGGGACGGCGAATGAGCGGTGGAGCGGCTGTTAAGGACGTCGGAAGAAGGATTCACACGACTGGGTGAATACCGACGGGAGATCTCGTATGGGCGAGAAGAGGTAAAATGGCTCCAGTTCGAGGGCGTTCAAGTGCTGCGGCAGCAGCGGGAGATATGACCAACTCGGTGGCATCGGAAGCAGATCGCCTTGTCGTCTGCAGTTCTCTATTCCGCCGGATTGCAAGATTGCGGAAGAAAATGTGAGTCATGGCGTGGTGCATTCATTGTCATTGGTCTGGAGACGGGTCGGGAGACAGAGCTGGCCACAAAAAACCGTGCTTTGCAATTTCCTGCCACACGACGGCTTGAAAAACGGAGACAATTGGAGGCGTTTGTGCAGCGCCATGGTCGAGCGGATGTGGAGGAAATGGTGCCGGACTTGACGCCTCAGGCTCTCGTCTAACTATTCGTGTCACGCTGTCCTGCATGGGTGGTGCGGCACGGTGCAGGTAGATGTAACAGCCGTGTTTGGTAGCCACTTAAATTGAGGCAGAACACGGTGGCTTCTGGCCATTTCGAAGCGGGGGCATTCCTTGATAGTCATATCTACGGTTGTGACGTTAGTGTAGACGAGCAAGTTAAGGATGTCGTTCACGATGCCCTTGAGTATGTGGCCTACCTTGTCACTCTTTGTCATTTGCTCGTCGACTTTTCTGCACAACGCGAGCACCTCCTGTATGAACGAGACATACGACTCTGTTGAGGACTGCGCACGAGTGGCGAGTTCTTTTCGTGCTCCCATTTGGCGACCGGACGGGTCCCCAAAGATGTCGTGTAGTCTCTCCTTGAAGGGATCCCAGCTGGTGAGCTTGGTCTTATGGGCGTCGAGCCAGACCCGTGGGCTGCCGTCCAAGTAAAATAATACGTTGGCGAGCATCATGGTACGGTCCCATCGGTGTGTCTGGCTAACACGCTCGTACATACGGAACCAATAGCCAACGTCATGTCGAGGTTGTGCAGATATTGTACCGGGATCATGGGGGGTGGGTATCATCAGGTATGTAGTGGCTGGAGCTACAGATAGAGACGCTCACGGGCTGTTGTCATTGGTAGCTATGGCTGGAGACTGAACGGTGTCGCCACTGCGAAGCTGCGTGGTGAAGACGGGGAACTTTTCACCTCGACCAAATATGTTACGGAAAAGAAGAGACGCCATATCGACGAGGCTGGGGACTAGATATATTCAACGCCAGCAGTAATGGCGTGACCGGTTCACCAGCGATCGAGTAGAGACAACCCCTCGTCTGCCTAGTCAGGCACACACGCGTGTCACCCCCTAGAATATCAATATACCTGCATGTAGCAATATTAAAAACAACACACAAACATAATAAAAGTGTCAATTGTATATATAGCCTGTCTGTTAATCTTCATAAATTCTATCTAAGCATTGTGCCGCTTTCCAAATATCCAATTGGCGTAATGCCATTGCAAGCCAGCGAATTCAAGACGGTGTTTTGTATTATAAGCGTCGTTCTAATATTGATTGTCAAAAGTGTAGGCACGCATTGGTGCATCTTGTTTTGAGAAATTGAACTTGTATATGCACACACACACACACACACACATATATATATATATATATATATATATATATATATATATATTGTAAGGCAACGTTCTGGCTGCTAGACACTTCTTTTACTTGCCGAGCCTCTGCCCCACAACACATGTCAGGCTGATGATAATGAGTATGTACATATGATAAAATGACGCGCATGAATAATGCTCACACCTATTTCTCCCCCACGCTTGAGCGGCCAGCCCGGACACGTCTTAGACGGAAAGGAAACGTCGAACGAATGGCTTCAGACGTGATACGTGGACAATCTCCGAACCACGACAGCGACGATCCGAAGAAAGGTCGCTGGGAGTGACACGGTAGTTCACTGGTGACTTTGTTCATTGATTGTATAGGGTTCATTTAAGCGTGACTGAAATTTATCGCACAATCCTCGAGTACGAATGGGCGTCCAAAGCAACACTTCATCCCCAGGACTGAAGGAGACGTCACAATGAGAGCTGTCGTAGCGCTGCTTGCGATCTTGCTGATTGGCTTCGGTATTAATGCGAGCCCGTTGCCGACAATCCTCGAGCCTTGTGATGAACCGCTCTGATACGGTTGCTGAGGCGTCAGTTCAGGAAAGAGACGTCGATGGTGAATGTCGGTGAACGGCCGTACACGAGGTATAAAGACGAGTAGCCAGTACTTTGAACAGCGGTGTTATGGGCAAACGTGACAAAAGGCAAAATCGTATCCCTTTTGTCGTGGTTTAGTGCGATGTACATCGATAGCATGTCTGTTAGAGTCTGATGAAATCTCTCTGTCAGCGCATTAGTTTGGGGGTGGTAGGCTGACGTCGTCGTATGTACTGTACCACAAGTTGTGAGCAGGGTTTCGATTATGATGGTCAGGAACGTTTTGCAGCGATCACTCAGGAGGATGCGAGGTGCACCGTGGCGCAATACAATGGCCTTGAGAAAGAAGTCTGCGACGTCTGAAGCAGAACTTGTGCGTAGTGCAGCAGTCTCTGCGTACCGTGTCAAGTGATCAACAGCAGTCACAATCCAACGATTACCTGCTGGTGTGATGGGGAGAGGTCCCAGTAGGTCTATGCCAACGATGGCGAAAGGAGTCTCGGGACACGGGATGGGTGGCAGAAGGCCGGCAGGAGACAAAGTTGGCCGCTTCCGCCGTTGACACAGATGGCAAGATGCAACGTATTTGGCCACAAAGGTAGAGATTCCAGGCCAGGAGAAACTTTCTCTGATGCAACTTTGTGTTTTAGATGCGGAGCATCTAATACTCGAGGCTTGTAGTGTGGCGCCGTCCGCAAGCTTCCTCCTCCTTCTTCCACCATCTGTGCATCCCTTCCTCCTCTACACACCGCGCGCGCTTCACTCCTCCACCATCTGTGCACCCTTCCTCCTCTACACACCGCGTGCGCTTCTCCTCTTCACGAACATTCTACAATTCTCCTGATTCTCCAGTGGACGCGCATGCGCCGTCGCGCTTCGAGAACATTCAACAGCTGACAGTGCATGCGCCGTCGCGCTGTATATATACTCAAGGTCGGCGCTCGGTCGCTCAGTTGCCGCTCGTCGGTTGGTTTGTACGGCGCGTCGACGTCCAAGGTCGCGGTGAAATGAATTCCAACGAATCCACAAACACAATGATCGACGTCCCTTCGACCAGCGCCGCCTTTCGCATACGTGTGTACGTGTTCACTCATTTAACACCCCCTTCTACAACCACGTTAACGAATTTAGACATCGACCCAAGTAAGTCGCAATTTAACACCCCATTTCACAACCACGTTAACCAATTTAGCCATCGACCCAAGTAAGTCGCACTTTAACACCCCGTTAACCAATTATATGCTCCGCATCCTCCTCAGTGTTCTCCCGAGGGAAGCTGCGGGCAATCTTGCGTGAAATCCCAAGTGGCCTGCACATGGGTCGTCGTGAAAGGCTTCGAGGACTTGGTCACGTAGAGAAACCGGAAGTACTGGAACCCAGCGGTGTCCATCAGTAGTGTAAACGTAACGATGGAGCACATTGTTATCGAGCTTCAATTGCCATAGTTGTCGGCGCAATCTAGCATTAGGAGTAGATGATATACCATTTAGGCGTTGAATAATGCTATTGCAATATGAATCATCACGCTGGCGTGTGGCGAACTCAGTGTAGTGATTTGAAGCAGGCGTGTCGATAACCGCAAGTTGTGATAATGTGAGGGGTGACGCAGAGTTTTGCCCACCAGACGAGCAATCACCTGACATACTCGATGATGACAGTGGAAGGGGACAGCGAGAGAAAGCATCTGCATCTTGGTGTTTTTTGCCAGACTTATAGATGACGTCAAAATCATACTCTTGTAGGCGGAACACCCTATGGCCGAGGCGACCATACAAGTTTTTCAGTGACGATAGCCAGCACAAGGCATGATGGTCTGTAATGACTGTGAAGTGGCGTCCGTAAAGATACGGTCGAAATTTTTGTACGGCCCAAACGACAGCAAGACACTCCTGCTCCGTTATGAAGTAGTTCTGTTCAGCAGCCGTAATAGCACGACTAGCATACGCAATAACTCTTTCACTTGAAGTGGCATCCCGCTGTAGAAGAACTGCACCCATGCCATGGCCACTCGCGTCGGTGTGGAGACATGTAGGTGCGTTCTCGTCGAAATGGCACAGAACAGGGTCGGATTATAAAGCATGCTTTAGTTCTTTAAAGGCACGCTCGCAGTCGTCGTTCCAAGCGAAAGTTG
Source organism: Rhipicephalus annulatus (assembly GCA_013436015.1). Taxonomy (NCBI): domain Eukaryota; kingdom Metazoa; phylum Arthropoda; class Arachnida; order Ixodida; family Ixodidae; genus Rhipicephalus; species Rhipicephalus annulatus. The sequence continues at coordinate 811,760 of WOVY01009848.1, forward strand.
ATCCGGATGTCAGCAGCTTATGCAGTGGCGACGCGATGGTAGCAAAATGGCTGATGAAGCGGCGGAAGTAGGACGCCAGGCCCAGTAAACTTCGTAGGTGTTTCTGATTTTCTGGCTGAGGGAAGCGTATCACGGCAGCAAGCTTGTCAGGATCTGGGCGAACGCCATTTTTGCTGACAAGGTGGCCCAACACCTTGATGTTGTTGTTGGCGAAGTGGCATTTCTTTGTGTTTAGCTGAAGTCCAGCATTAGAAATACACGTCAAAATTTCGTCTAAACGATCAGGGTGCTGACGAAAAGAAGTGGAGAAAATGACGATTTCATCTGGATAACAAAGACATGTTTTCCATTTTAGGCCGCGTAGAACTGTGTCAATCATGCGTTCAAACGTGGCAGGAGCTCTACATAAACCGAATGGCATCACATTGAATTCATACAGCCCGTCTGGTGTTGCAAATGCAGTTTTTTTGTCCGCTTCGTGCATAGGTATTTGCCAATAGCCAGACCGTAAATCCAGGCTGGAGAAAAATTCAGCGCCTTGCAGACAGTCAAGTGCGTCGTCGACTCGTGGAATCGGGTACACGTCTTTTCGCGTGATCTTATTAACTGCTCGATAATCGACGCAGAATCGCACCGAACCATCCTTCTTTCGTACTAACACTACAGGGGATGACCACGAGCTGGACGAAGGCCGGATGACATCTCGTTTGAGCATATCAGCAAACGTTGTTCTCGATGATTTTCTGCTCTGCGGATGACACTCGATATGGGCGGCGGTGTACAGTTGTATTGACTTCCGTTTCAATTCGATGTACCGCGACGGAATTGCGACCCAAAAGCTTGGAATTTACATCAAATGAAGCACTGTGTTTTGGAAGAATACCCAAAAGTTCTTGCTTTTGCGCTGTCGTGAGATCGGGATTTATTGTGGCTGTTAAAGCAGCCGTCGTAACATCGTCATCAGTACTCGTAGAGAAAGATGGTGCGTCTGCGTGAAGGGGCACCAGAGAAAGTGGTTCGGTGTCTGTGAAGCAAACCACACTAGTGCCCTGGGGCAGTGCAACAGGCAAAGAAGTAGGGTTAACTGCCGTAACTAATTCTCTGCCATCATGAAAGCGCACCAGGCTAGGAGCGATGGTAAGCCCACCAAAGATGTAGCGTCCACACGGTGCTAGGAACACATCACCAGTACTGATCTTATCTGATGTCAGGGTCAGAATATGCTCATTGCCTGGAGGAATAAAAGTCATTAGCGGTGACAAAGCGCTGGCTATGAGCATCTTTATTGGCCGAAAGCGCAGTATCTGACATACGAATGATCCTCTTACGGCAAGATATCACGGCTGAAGCTGAGGAGATAAAGTCCCACCCTAAAATGAGCGCATTAGTACACGATGAGAGAACGAGGAACTGTATATGGTAAAGGATGCCCTCAATAAAAACTCGTGCTGTGCAAACAACAGAAGGCTGAACGAAAACCGCATTAGCACAGCGAAGGGGAGGGCCATCATACGGTGTCTTCACTTTGCGCAAACGGGAACACAAGTCCACACTAATAACTGAGAGCGATGCACCTGTGTCCACCAAAGCTTCAGTCCATATACCCTCAACACACACTGAAAGTACATTTGAAGGGCGTTCCGGATGAGTTCGATGCAGTCCGCCAAATGCAGCTTTCCCTCCTGAAGCTGCACTGTTTAGTTTTCCGGGTGGTGATCAGACGCCGCGGTAGCCGGACGAAGTGGTGACAAGGAACGGCGCATAGGTGACGGGGAACGACGGCATGAGGAGCGGAATGTACTGGCTGCGTCGAAGTGCTGTGGAGATGGTGAGCGGTATTGGTACAGGTGATATGGGTGGCGTTGTTGTGGAGCAGTGGCAAACTCATCCCTCTCGAAGGGACCATAGCCCCGCCTTTCGTCTTGTTGACGTCGACGACAGAACCGTGAGATGTGGCAACGTATTCCGCAATAATAGCAAATCGGTCGAGTTGGACGCCAGGCATGGAAAGAAGGAGGCGGTGCCCTTGGGGCAAGGGCATTCAGTGAGGGCTGCGTAGTTGACACATTCTGCGGTGATTGCTGAGAAGGTGACGCTGCAACTACCTGAGCGTACGTCGGCTTTGGAGTGGTATTTGAGCTCGGGGCTTGCTCACACGTCATGGATGCCAGCTCCTTCCTCACGATGTTGCGGAGGCTGCCTGCAGAAGGCGTTATGCGGAGCCCATAAGACGACGAGGTGGCCTGGAGTTGCAGCTCCTCGCGGATCATGGACCGTATCAACGACCGGAGCTCATTGGGCCTGAGATCTCCTGTGTCAGGTTGTAAACGTATAAGTTGAAGGTCATCGAGTCGCTGACACGTACTGATGATATCCGTGACCGTGTTGGGGTTCTTTGCTGCTAAAGCGTTAAATGCGACGGCGCCTATGCCCTTGAGCAGGTGGAGAACGCGGTCATGTTCCGCCATCGAGCTGTCGATGCGACGGCATAGGGCGAGGACATCCTCAATGTACGAGGTATAAGACTCGCCGGAGTGCTGAACACGTTCAGCAAGCTTCCGTTTGGCTATGTCTGCACGGACAGAAGGGTTGGCAAATATGTGACGGAGCTGCTGCTTAAAGGTAGGCCAGTCCGGGAAATCTAGTTGATGGTTGAGAAACCATGTCTTAGCGACCCCCCGTCAGATAGAATGGTACGCAGGACAGCTTCACAGAATCATGCCAATAGTTAAGCGCACTCACACGGTCGTACTCATCCAACCAGTCTTCAACATCTTCACCGCGAAGGCCGGCGAACATCGGGGGGTCTTTTTGAGGGGTGGTGACAGTTCATGAAGGCATGCCCAGGGGTGTAGGCGGGGTGGATGGAGCCATGTTGTTGTGCTCGTCTTGCGACATGACCGTGGGCTGACTGCGCAGACGGCGACCCGACTGGAGCTCCAGAGATGGTTGGCAGTCGAAGATAACGAAAAAGCACTGCAGAGAGAGGACCAGGGGACCGGAAAGCACTCTCCACCACTTGTAAGGCAACGTTTTGGCTGCAAGACACTTCTTTTACTTGCCGGGCCTCTGTATATATATATATATATATATATATATATATATATATATATATATATATATATATATTCACAAGTTTACGTATTTAAGACACACATCACCCCCCATTAACAGTATTCATGCAATGGCCAGCTACTAATTTTAGGCGGTGCATTACTTGTTCGACTTCGTTTGACTCGAACTCGTTTTAGGACGTCATATTGTCGGAAAGGTGAAATATACAGTGCGCATTTGTACAGCGACACGCTATATTCAGCTTCGCCGACTGTAAAGTTCGGCGCAAGCCTACCCAGAAATTTTGTTTTGGAGGTGGGGGGAGGTGCAGCAGAACGACTAATTTTGGCAATTGGTGTGGTGGATGCTGTGAATGCGTGTAAATATTTTAGTATACCGTGATAAGGTAAATTACGAAAACATTTCATGGTATAGGGGGTTGAAGTTCCTTTTCTCTTCTCTTTTTACTCACGGGTTTCTGGTTCTGCATGCCTTTGACACAGTATTGTTTTTTATCTTACATCTTTCAGAAAACAGCTAACTTCCAATACATCGGCTCAGTTCATCGTAATATTGTAGACGCCTAACCAACGAAGAAAAGGTTAGGACAGAAGAAATCGGTATAAGACGCGCCCTTTCCGAGTTATTTTTGATCTCTCACAAGGGCTTTTATGAAGGATAAATTCAGTAGATTGGCGTGTCATACTTCAAGGGCTATGACATAATGTGCTAGACATGAATGATGGGGAGGCACGAGGAAATCTACATCAAGAAAGTGCGATGGAAGAGCCGAAGCGCGTAGCAGTTCCTGCACGTGGTGCGCAGCTTTTCCAGTACCATTCGACTACAGCGCCTCCACTGAGGGCAACGCTGAAAGGATCAGGAGGTGAGGCACAGTCACGTCATTCAACACTTCTAGTACACTCTACTTTGGCCGCACCTTTCTATCGAAAGTCAAAGCCGACATCTTGTAGTTCCGTGAAACAAGCCACAAACTCACTACATCATACAATCTGCAGACCAATGAACTCAAAGCTCTGTCTGAATGCAACGTTTACATGCATTCTTGCTAAGTATTTTTCTTCTAACCACTCCGACTTAGATCTTGCTTTGCCGTACGTGATATCTTCCCTACAATGCTTTGTGGCATGATACTGCCGATTACACTCCATTTTCTGTTGTTTTGCCGAGAACCAACATTTCCTCTTGACATGGACATCCCTTACCCTGCAGTAAGCACCATAAATTGTGCTGTGAAAGCTTCAGTGTCCTTGATGTCCCTCACATACATTTGTAAGAACAAGTGAGAAAAATAATGTCTAAACTTCCACTTTCATATTTTTCGTCGAAGTCTCTTAAAGTGGTGTCACCAATTTGAGCGCATTTTTTTCGAATTTTCGCCCCGTAAGCTTCTCAAAAGACTCGCAGTTGGTACGCATCTGACTTCCACATGAGAGAACGAACTTCACTTTGAGCAGGGAGAAACTACGCAGGCCCTATTGTATGGCATCAATGTCATTACGTCACCGCAAAAGGTGTGCCAATTTCAAGGAGGTGTTACCATCCTCATTTTTTTGCGAGCTTTCTCGCTTAACAATCATCTTCACACAGCAAAGGCTGGTAATTCCACGTAAGATCAAACATAGCATAGCTGGTCGATCTCTTGAATTTCTTTCAAAGTTTTATATGTTGTTGCTTGATTAGTAGAAAGAGACCGCAATGGTTTTTACTGTAAAAAATTTCTTCGACGCACAATAAATCAATAATAAAGGAGAGCTGTAGTGCCACGCGTACCTGCTCGTGAACGTAAGTGCCAGTCCCCGTATATGCAGTCAAACAAACTTGAGCCACGTAAGTTTAATATATTTTGTGTAATTCGTCACCAAATTCGAAAAAAAAGCAGCAGAGCAGGAGAGCGCGGCACTCCACCTTTTCATCATTGTTGGCTTATTTTACTGTGCCTCAAAAACATTTTTACAGCGAAACCGATAGCAGATTTCTTTTTTCTACTGATCAAGCAACAATATATGAAATTTTGAAATAAATTCAAAAGGTCGACCAGCCATGCTTTGTTCGATATTTGTGGAATCACCCAGGTGGTGTTTTTTATAGTGTGGACAAACAACTTATTAACATGCAAAGATGTGTTTTTTGTCGACTTAACTCGCGACTACTGTGGAGTGGGCCTAATAAAGTTGTTTCACTCACTCTCCCTTGTCAGTGCTCTTTGCGGGATGATAATCATGTTTTTTTATATTCTGTGTAAGTTTCTAAAGCTGGTGTTATTTGCGCTAACTTAACTAAGGCATATCTGCTATGAGACCATGAGAGTCAGACAAAACACTGCGCTCATCAGCTCCGTGGATATGCGGGAAATATGCTCCACAGTAATACGTGCTGCGGTATTGCTCATATTTAATAACTCAGGAAACCTCTAGCTGCGAATTGAATGAGGAAAAATAGAAAAAACAGAAGACCCTTCTTCTTCGTTCTAGCTGAATGCGTGCGAAGAAGTTTCTTCAGTTATAAGCTTCCACCGTCAACTAGATCCAACCAGGATCATACTCACATTTCCACTAATAAAGCTAGTATAGGCAGTTAGCACGTCTTATGTGAGTGAAGCTGACAGGTTCGCTCCTTCCGGCAAATTAAGATTATTATTCGTTTTTACCAAACAATGCGCTAGATGTCTACTTTTCGAAATATCTATCCACACAAGACTAGTCGCCTCGCATTGAGCACGGTGAAACTGGAGAAGGCAATTGGATCGAGCTGCACAACGCCAGTATTGAATTTTAATGTTTTTTTATAATGTAGGCTTTACCTGCTAACATCATACCCTCACTGGTATCTACATATTTGTTAAACTATACTTAAAACAGTTTGTTTCAGTGCTATGTACTTGTGGGGTCCGAATAATATTTCAGCGCTTATTTAATACTTTCGAATGTTTGTTCCCTTGCAATGTATATGCTAGTTGTCGGTAATGTCCTGTCTGGGTGCAAACATAGTATAATTACTCTTTTAAGGTTTTGGCATAACCAGGTATATGTCATTAGGTTTCTTAAGAAACAGAACATAATAATCTTGGTTATAAGAGAGAAGAATATTATCAACAATTACCTCCTTAGTTTCTTCAACAAGCCTAGGTCAATATAAAAAGAGAGGAATTTCAAAGTAATTGATGCTTGCCTGTTGTAAAAATTGATCAATTCAGATAAATCTCACGAGACTGCACTTCACGTGTTTTCATCGAAACCGACCTTATAGCACCGTTTTCGTTTCAGCATGCAATGTTAAGCACCAGCTGGATATTCGACTTGAGAAAAGTTTGCTATCATCAGGTACAACAACAAGCAATCTTCTCCGTTGTTGGTACCTCTAAACAATGTAAGAATTTCTGAAATCTCTTGTCTTTGAGACATAAAAAAAATCACAGCATAATCACGGAATGAATGACGATGAGTGGGGTGAAGCGTTCGTTCATTCATCCGTCCGTCCGTGCAAGTGTCCCTCAAACATCCGTCCGTCCTTCCATCTGTCTGTGCGTCCTTCCGTCTGTCTGTCTGTCTGTCTGTCTGTCTGTCTGTCTGTCTGTCTGTCTGTCTGTCTGTCTATCTGTCTGTCTGTCTGTACGTCTGTTTATCTGCTCCTTTCACACTAGAGCACACATTGAACGCTTCATTCCACCCATGATCATTCACTCCGTGGATATCCTGGCTACGCCGGATGGAAGGGTCACGGACCAGGTAATCCAATAAGAAGCTTCGTCGCAAAATTTGAAGATGCTTGAGCTTCGCCTTCGAAAGCAGATCGTGAGAGCGTATCCGGAGCTCTTGCCCATCGCTTTCAGAATTGCTGGCCTGTTGTGCTTCATTTGCATGCCTCAACCGCGCCGTAGGTAAAATAACAACTGTGTGCGGCACATTGTTCGTTTCAAAGTAAAATTGAATACCTCCTGTAAGGACAATTGTTAAGTGCTCACAACGTTATAAATGTTCAATTTGTCTATCAGCGACGGGGCCACCACGTGTCTATGGGGCAATACTCGGTTCGGCGCAACTGTTCACTTCGTTGATGGTTCAGCTGCTGATGGTGGTTAAATAAGTGATAGCGCTACTTGTTGGGCGCGTGTGTTTAAGACACACACTTGTTGCTCATTTCACGTGTTTTGATGGCTGGCACGATTCTACGCTTCTGCCACCCAGTACATGGTGCGTTAAGGACACTCCTTCCCCTTCATTAAATTCATATAGGAATTTTTTTAAAGTAGCTTCAGCAAATACCATGGCTCTGTGGTGGAACATCTGCTTGCTATGCAGACGACCCTAACTGTTTCGTCACTCGGACTTGAACATTTTTATTATTTGTTTTATTTGCAAACTATCAATTTCTCAGTGATGGACAAAATGATCTTTCGCTCCAAACGAATGACGCCAACACCGACAATGGCAGCAAAATTTCTATAAAATGCGCTTTTATCAATATCGCGTCACAACCTTTACGCATTATTGTTCAGTTTCCAAGAAACTGTTTTTATTTGGAGTAACCATAAAATCTGTTCTATGTCAACAAAGGTTTGCTTGTTCTTAGATAAATAAATTACAAATAGTACTACAAGGTTATACTGTACATGTAAAATATTATTCCGCGTATAAGGCATGATAGAGCTCAGAAGAGTCTGGAATATTGTGTACCCAAATTTCTTGAGCAGCCCACTACTCCACATGTTTTGGACGTATCTCGTACCAGTTGAGTTACCACAGCTCCTTCGATGATAGTTTAAATAGCTTTGCATTCAACTACTATTTGATTATCATAAGGTGAGTTCGTGTGTTTCGCCAGTTTACCAAGAGTGGCGACTTCATTCTGTTCACGTGCCCACAACTATGTTTCGCAGTACGCGTACTCAGTGTCATGTCTCTAATGCAGCCGAGTGACCATAATCAGTTTTGCATGGCGTCGTACATGTAGGCTGTGAGCACTACAATTATTATCTTGTTCACCAAATTTTAAACTGTATCTCAGGCGACCACTTCAATATTCTGAGGTGTATAATTCGTGCCATAAGTACGAGAGCAAGGAATTTGGCTATTGCCGGCCGACAGAAGCGTCATAGGCGGGGAACCTGCTCATTACTTTAGCAAAGGTAATCGGAAGGCTTCCGTTAGTACTTACGTTTTTGTACGCGTGTTTTTGCGTTCACGTTCCCGTAGTGAAGTAAGCAACGTTCGCCGTATGTATGGTGGCCGAATTTTTAGGAGACGTCTAATAAGGATTTTTTTTTTCTCATAAGAACCTCAAAGCTCTACAAAAGCTTCCCCGCAATTCAGTTTTGCTTATTTACCACGAAGCCGCCCCGGTAACTTATGGATCGTCGTCGTTTGTTGAGATAGGTGACTCGATTTGTCAATGTGCCAGGTATTGTTTCACTTCATGCCCTGATGTTTTCGTTCTAAATGCGAAGGATTTCTTGGCGAATTTCGGTGAATTTGAGCGTATCTATCTATCTATCTATCTATCTATCTATCTATCTATCTATCTATCTATCTATCTATCTATCTATCTATCTATCTATCTATCTATCTATTTATCTACCTATCTATCTATCTATCTATCTATCTATCTATCTATCTATCTATCTATCTATCTATCTATCTATCTATCTATCTATCTATCTATCTATCTATCTATCTAGCAGCCTACGACTTTTAGCTCTCCTGCCCGTTTCCTTCATGTTCTCAATACCAAACTTGGTATGGCATAACATGGCTGTATGAAGAACATATTTGACTAGTTAGAACATGAAAATTCTGACATGTATGTCATGAATGTCGTGATTTACATTTTTTAGTCCCGCAGCTCTCGCGGTAGTTTCGTTCACGTGGCATGTTGAAAAACTGGTATGCTATGACGTGATTGCATAGCGAACACAACCGACAGAATCTGACATGAAAAGCATGACATGTGTGTCATATAACAACGTAACTACATGTCACGCTCAAGATGCGCTGGTGGCCGTTTCGCTAGCTTCACTTTTACCAGATTTCTTATTACGAGACGTGAATGGATGACAGGGTATGATACTGGTGAAAACATGATAAACATGAGATGCGTGTCATGTAACAACAAGACTACATGCTACGCTCATGAAGCACTCGAGGCTGTTTCGCTAGCTTCACATTTATCAATCTCGGTAATACGCGACGTGAACAGACGACATAGGTGAATAATACATCCAAACATGATAATCACGACATGCGTGTCTTGTAACAACCCGACTACATGCCACACTAATGATGCGCTCGTGGCCGTTTCGCTAGCCTCACATATGCCAAATTTGGTATTACGTGACGCCAATGGATTGTGAAGTATGTGACCTGTACAAACTAGATAACCATAAAATGTGTGTTATGTAAGAACATGACTACAAAATACAGACAAGGCGCCAATGCATTTTGACGTGACGCGTTGCGCGTGCTCGCTGGCGTTCATTTCGTCGGGTCACGCCGGCGTTGCCTCGCCAGGCACCGGTCCTGCCGTATACTCGGGAGAGCGCGCCGCGCTGCGTTGCTTTACCGCTTGCGCGTTTCAGCGCGCCCGGCGTCCCTCCGTCATAAAAAGAGGGCGACGCAGTGTTGTCTTTGCAACGCATCGGTGCGAAATGCCGCATGGCGCATTTCGCGCCGGGTTCCGTCGGGCCGCGATGACGGACGCTGGTCGGGCCTGGCGTCAGACTTACGCCAGAGTGCTCCCTTTTTCTAACGTAGCGTAGCTGTGCCCAGCGTGCGCACACGTCAACGCTGCATTGGAGTATATTGGGCCCTTCAGGATGTGCTCACTGCCGTTTTTCCAGCTACACGTATACCGAATTTGGTGTTACGTGACGTGAATGGATGGTGAAATATATGATTGGTGCAAACATGATAATCCTGACACGCGTGTCATTTAAGCACATGACAACATACCACACTCGTAGCGTGCTCGCGGCCGTTTCGCTGGCTCCACAAATGCAAAATTTGGTATCACGTGACGTGAATAGAAGACGAAAGTAAACGACACATCCAAACATGATAATCACAGCACGGAAGTCATGTATGGCAACATGTACCTCCACCTCGTAACAGTGTGCTGATTTTAAAGTGGCATATCAACATTTCTCATTCGTGCTTTGCATGTCATCGATTCTCACTGTACGTGAGATCTGCCAATTTTTTTCATATGGTTTTCGGTGGATGAACTAGATCATGTTCACGCTCCGCTGCGGTGGTCTAGTGGCTACGGTACTAGGCTGCTGATCCGCAGATAACGGGATCGAATCCCGGCTTCGGCGCTGCATTTCAGATGGAGGCGAAAATGTTGTGAGCCCGTGTGCTCTGATTTGGGTGCACATTAAAGAGCCCCAGGTGCTCGAAACTTCCAGAGCCCTCCACTACGGCGTCTACCATAATCATATGGTTGTGTAATGACGTTACACCTCACATATCAATCAATCAATTGATCATGTTCACGCTGCCTGGTGGCGAAATGATCTCAGTCTGAGTACCTGTTGGTTCAGTTTGACGACCATTCAAGCATACTTCACGTGACGCGGTAGCTCAGTGGTAGGACATCGAACGCGTAATTCAAAGGTTGCAGGTTAGATTTCTGACCACAGCAAGTTAGCTTTTTACCCCTTTTTCTTTTTTCCCATTCAAATTAGAATTCGGTTCAGTAACTTTCTCTATATGTGGTTCGCACTATGTCTGTAGATCTCAATAATAATGCGTGGAACAAAATAAAAAACGAGCTCTTATGTTTACAATTCTTTGCTTAATTCAATAAAGAGGTCCTCGGACTGGCAGACACTTAGAGCCTTCAAGTTGTATGTATACGAGGGAGTGTTGGTCGGCTGCCAAGTCGCAGCAACTTCACGTGCTACGTGACGCCAAACAGGTTTATAAAGAGTGTGCTGCATTCCCCGCCATGGCTGACACTCCCACGTTGAATTCGCATATATACCGAATAAAGTGGTTGGCGGGTTAGCCGCCGGGGTAGAGCATCGAACGCGTTATGCGAAGATCGCAGGTTAGGTTCCTGCCCATGGCAAGTTATCTTTTTACCCACTTTTCTTTCTTCATATTCATTAAAATTAGGTCTAATAACATTATATATATATATATATATATATATATATTTATATATATATATATATTGTCGCAGTGCAACGCGAACAAAAGATGACAGCAGCTTACGGCAGCGAAAAGAGCGTATTCAGGATCAGCTGTACAGCAAGACACCTGCTTCGTTGTCGTCCCGAAAAACCGCCTGACCCACTAGCTGGAATTTACAAAAATTTTCCTATCATCGTTCTTTTTTATATAAACACGTGTCACTTGCCCCTCCTTATAAGAGCGTCGCCGCGATGCTGATTCAGACCCACAGTATGTTTTTTTAACGTGCAGTCAGTCACTCACATACGGCTTCATGCGCACTACAAAAACAAACACCCCCAAATTTCAATCAGGGTGCCATCCCTGCGGAAAAGCTCGATGCAAGGTATGCCCACAGATGGTCACAACACGTGAATCCAAAGCGAACTTCTCGGATTTCAAATTCTGCATAACTGAAAGCCTTAATTGTTACTCCAGTAACGTAATATACATGCTACATTGCAACTTCTGCGGACAAAAATATATCGGCCAAACAGACACGCCATTTCGGCTGCGGTTCAATAATCACCGGTACCACGCCACTTCACTGCCGAAGCTACCTTTATCTAGACATCTGCGCCTACCAAACCACAGTTTTGAAAATATCAGCGTAACTCTTTTGCAGTCCGGTTTCTCAAACAGACGCGAGCGCGAACAGCGTGAGGCATATTTTGTTTTCAAATTTCGAACATTAGTAGCCGGCATCAACGAGGACCCCGAAAAACTCAACTGCCTCCGAGAAGTAAGCGAGGAGAAAATTGGTGACAAAGATTGATAGCTAGAGACCATGCTTTTTTCTGACTGACTCGTACGTGTACACTGTCCCTTCTTTCTTTTTTTTTCACATGCACATACAAAGTGTTTACGTTCGCCTACCACTTGATGACGATTGAAGGGAAGCGGACGAAGATTAAAGGTAAATAGCCGACCGACCCATTAACGGGACACCCTTCCTTTACGCACGCCGCACGCCGACCGACCCATCACGGGAAAACCCTTTCTTTACGCACGCCGTCACGGACCCTCCCGGCACCGCGGCGACAATCTTGGGTGGCCCGACACACGTCAAGAACTGAACAGCACGTGATATGAACCGTATGTGGACGTACACGGACAGTTGGTTTCGTTCTCAGTGTTGACAGTGGCTCTTCCTCTTTTTTACTTTCTTTTTTTTTCCTTTCCGTCTTTTTCCTTTCCCCCTTTTTTGTTTTTTCTTTCTTTTTTTAGTTCCCTCTCACTCTCGCAAACATCTTTCAAGGCGAGAGGGACGCGGCAGCAGCGAAGTTTGGAAGCTCATGTCAGTATAACTCATCCTCTGATGAAGGGAGGACCCTTCCCGAAACTGTTGGGAAATAAATATATTTATCCTTGTTGACAACGCTCCCGTTGTGCCATACTTCATATATATATATATATATATATATATATATATATATATATATATATATATATATATATATATGGGTCTATAGCATCGTTACTTCATCACATTCCGCACGATCTGGTTGTTGCCTCCTCGTTCACATGATATGTAACACATGTGGCATCATCTGCTCCAATTCTCGTTTATATTTTTGAGGCTTGTAGTACGGCGCCGTACTCGAGGCTTGTAGTGCGGCGCCGTCCGCAAGCTTCCTCCTCCTTCTTCCACCATCTGTGCATCCCTTCCTCCTCTACACACCGCGCGCGCTTCACTCCTCCACCAGCTGTGCACCCTTCCTCCTCTACACACCGCGTGCACTTCTCTTCACGAACATTCGCTAGCTGTATAATGTAGCGCGCATGCGCCGTCACGCTTCTAAAACATCGGCAGCTGACGCGCGCGCATGCGCCGTCGCGCTTCGAGAACATCGGCAGCTGACGCGCGCGCATGCGCCGTTGCGCTTCTCCCCCTTCTCGAACATTCGACAGCTGACAGTGCATGCGCCGTCGCGCTGTATATATACTCAAGGTCGGCGCTCGCTTGCTCAGTTGCCGCTCGTCGGTTGGTTTGTACGGCGCGTCGACGTCCAAGGTCGCGGTGAAATGAATTCTAACGAATCCACAAATACAATGATCGACGTCCCTTCGACCAGCGCCGCCCTTTCGCATACGTGTGTACGTGTTCACTCATTTAACACCCCCTCCTACAACCACGTTAACCAATTTAGCCATCGACCCAAGTAAGTCGCAATTTAACACCCCATTTCACAACCACGTTAACCAATTTAGCCATCGACCTAAGTAAGTCGCACTTTAACACCCCGTTAACCAATTATATGCTCCGCATCCTCCTCAGTGTTCCCCCGAGGGAAGCTGCGGGCAATTTTTTTTGCCCCTGGTTTTCTCGCGTACCATACCCGCCAGTTGTGTGGAATAGTGTAGCTGGCTTGAACGTAAAATTCCTAAGGCATGCCTACATATAACGCATACAACAACGAGCGCAACAAAAATATATCATTCTCTTCCTGCTTCCTTTTTTCTTTTCTATGTGTGCTAGTAAGCGGCTATTTATTATTAGGAAAACCTCGCAACTAACATCCCCCATTTTTTTTCATGATTTCACTTACTAAGCCCACGTTCACGAAAGAGTCCACCCCCTTTTTTGAGATCTTTGTTAACATAAACAACAGATAAGTGGCTTCAGTAACGGCACCAAGTCAGCAAATGTCAGGCTATAACCTCGTCTTCTTTTAAATGTAGCGTTGCCATTTTCCTTATCAAGATATTTGCTTCTGCGCTTTTGTTACGGCCCCTTGAAGTTGAGATAGACCTCAAAGTAACGAACTGTTTTCTCCCCTAGGCGGTCTTCTTGATAATCCTAGCCGTGGGCAGACAGGTTCAACCTATATTTAACGTCGTCTGCATTTGGAAAGATTTATCATAGGGAGGACGCCCGAGGACGTCAACTTTTGATGAAAAGAAACTGTTCGAAACCTGAAATGCGTAGTACTTTTTTCAATCACAAAATAACTCTTTATTTCTTCTTTCTTGCTTTACACACACCGTTTTCTTTGTTTCCAGGATAGAACGGCATGTAGAATTCAATGTACAACTCATTAAATCTAAAAGTTGCTCCCTCTTTGTCGAATATTAAGACACAAATGCCACTCTATTCCGCTTTTCTGATATATTTAGAGCTATTTCTTGTTTACCACCGCATGGTCCTTGCTTCAGCAGCGTCCCCAGGTCAAAAGTGCAAAATATAAATTTAGTTTTGACGCCTGTAATTGTTCCGCACCTCGCTGAAATGCATGAGTTATATAGAAATTCTAGCAAGTATGGGTCAACAACTTTTTTATGTCTACAACTTTCTGTACAGATGTGGGGGCGCACATAAAGTTCAATATTTGGAAGCAAGAAGAACGATGAATATTTGCACTAGGCTTAGATTGCCTAACGTTGTCTCCGTTGATCAGAGGAAAGAAACAACTGTCACAAGTCACCGGCCTTCGTTCGCAGGAGCATTTGTCTCAGGGTAGCGACGCAAATAAATAAATAAATAATCTGATGGTATATTTGCCGTACTTCTTTTCCCTCTGGAGATCTGCATTTCTTTATGGGCAATAGAATTCTGAGAAGACTTCGACAGAGCGAATCCTCTGTGACAGGAGCTAGACCGATATTGTGCGTGAAAACTGGCGCGCCTAACAAGGGGGAATTCTTTGACAGCGGACAGTGCGCAGTGTACACACGCTTACGCTTTGCTTCCGTGTTTTTTTCACTGCCCTGAATACGACGCCAGGTCAGACAATAAGGTTTGCCTTCATAGCTCTTACTACCTTGATGCCATTAAACGGACCTTGGGGAACTTGCTGCCTTGCCATCGAGAGTGCTACCACCATAGTTCGGTACCTGAATCTGTGTAGCGGACAACAGAGAAGTTGGAGAGAAGGAGCACGTTCGTCCTGCCATCAAGGTGCGTACATTCCTGAAGCTATATGCATAGCCAATGAGGAGAGAGTGGTAGGCTTTACTCAGGCTTTCCGGCAGATTGCAGGGCTGGGCTCCCACCTAGGAGCTAACAGAGAGACTTTTTCCCGGCAGCTTCCTTGGCCTGCTGCATCGCCCAAAGTTCCTTGTCCCGGCCCGAACAGAGCAGCGCAGTCCGCCAACGATCCCGAGGGTCTTCATTGGAGGCCGCGACCCTAGAATGTCTGACTAATGCAGGACATTCCCATAGGATGTGGTCAAGAGTGGCTCTGGTAGTAGAGTACTCGCAAAGACTAGAACGATAGACGTCGGGATATATGTGGTGTATGATGACAGGGTTTGTGTATGTACGTGTTTGTAGCTGCCGACACTGAATGAACTTGGCCCGATTTTGCCATTGAGGAGATCGCACTACATTTTTATTATTCAACCATCGCAATTTTTTGCTCATCAGGAGTAGAGATTATGGTGTCCCCAGGTCAATTTCGGACAGAAACGGTTGAAACCATTACAAGTGCAGCTTCATAAATTACCAACCATAAGAAGGTGTGTACAAACAAGTAGAATAGATTTTGATGACATATTTCCCAAGAATTCAAACATTTGCGCAGTAGAGGCTCAAATTTCATTTAGGAACACCATCTGTCTCGCTTAGAAACGCCTGCAGTTATGGAAAGTGATGCTTCAGTATGTGAAGAAAATGAAGGGGTGGTGATTTCGCCATCATCTCTGGATTAGTCTTTTTGTATTCATTTAGCTGCCTTAACTCCTACTTGTAATGCAGATTTACCTGCCACTATTCCAGCCTTACGAAAACTACCCCTATCAATATCGAAAGCCGCCATTTGGACAGAGAGTCTATCTCTCTGTTACTCGTTAACTTCATCAAACTTTGAAGTTCTTTAGAAGTATTTCATTCCCTTATTCCAAGCCATATACGTGTTATTAGCTAAGCGTTGGTACTAGCTACAGGTCACAAGAGTACTCCTCTCAATGAATATGCGGATGCAATCACACTTGCATCTCGTAATGGGCCTATCATGTCTATTTTGCCGACGTCCGCGTTTCGAACTGCGGCGCGATTTTAAACATTTGCCACGATGGGCAACTTCGCTAAGTCTGCTTTGTCAGACTCTATCCTCACCTCAATTGTCGTTTAAAGATCGATGGTGCTCCTTCAGAAGGGCCGAGATGTCAGTTACCAGAATACGATGCCGAGTGCCCCCAATAAAGTTTTACCTACACAGGTGTCCCTGGTGCAGTCGCCTTTGTGCCTCCATTGCAATGAGAGTGAATCTCTGCATCATTTCATTCTGAAGTGCACATTATTCTCCGACTGTAGAAAAAGACCTTTAGACAAATCGCTTCGGAGGTTCAGATTAAATTTATCTCTTGTGGTTCTTCTTTCAATTAGGGCTACTGGGCTGGGTTTCAGCCACAAAAGCGTTTTCGAGGCCGTGTGCGATTTCCTGCGAGAGACGAGACTATTCGAATGCTAAGTTCATTGAACTAAAAAAATATTTCTAACAATTGGTCCTCTTTTTATTTATTAAATTAAATTAAACACAAAGGTTACCAATATCAAACATCATCAATCGAAAGATTAGTCTTTGTTATTGTGAAATAATGTAACGGATGTTTTCAAAACTTTTTATTACCATTTCGAGTTTATGAACAAATTTGTACCACTTGGTGCTGTGCGCCAGGACAAAGGTGCACTCAATCAAGAAATCAATCTTGGGTGCGCACTCGTTCAACACTTTCGCGTGCAGTGTTCGGTTCTGTCGGAGTAAATTCTTTTTTAGACGTAACAGTGTTTAAGGTACCGGGTACGTGACGTCCACGAACCTTAGGGCTTCAACTGTTTAACATCAGTGGAGCTGCCGTCTTACTGGTCTCTCACCGACAACACTCTAAGTGCTCGAGTGCGAAGGTCGAAACTCCACAACGCAATGAACAACGCTGGCTGCACCTAAGCACCGAAGCACGCCTATTCACAGGAAGTGTAAAGTTTTGGACGAATGGCTAACTCATTATGAAAGGGTGAGCCGGTATAACCACTGGAACCTCATCGACAAGCTAGAAAGCGTCACGTCATTTCAGGTAGAGCCCGCCTTGTTGTGGCATGAAAACCACGAGGGGAGTTTAACACTGTTGGGTCTCTTTGTTGAAGAACAGAAAAAAATGCTTCGGTGAGCGACATCAAAAAAACAAAAAAATCGCCAGGGCTGCGTGAAACGCGCAGCATTGTAACAGCGAAAGCTGGAAGAGCGGCCTTTCAGAGCCTTTTTTAACGCACTTTGGGTAGCTGCTGCAAGTTCATTTGCAGGGTACCCACTTCATTTTGCAGTAGGCAGCCATTCACTTTGTCATCCTCGTTCTTCGAAAAAGCATGGTACCCACTGAACTTTCGATAAGAATTTTGTGCATTTTTAGCTGTGGCTTACGATGATGAAGAATTATGCCAGAAGATTTTGCAGTCGCCACAATTCACTAGTTTTGGTATGCTATTTGGTGCACTATTTTGGTATAGATGTACTAGACCAAACTTTGTAAAGAGTTGGAGCATTCAACGATTCCCTCGTTGCGGAATTCGCATTATGTTACACCTGTTTCTTTTTTTTTGCTCTTATAAAACGCTTTAATAATCATACTAACGCAATCGCTCATATTACCGCTTTATTACTCATATTAACGCAATACTTAATCTCATCCACGAGGGGGCAAATAAGCCGATCTTACTTATTGTTCTTTTGAAAGCATAATCGTAAAATAAAGTAATTTACTTTGCAGTTGCCCTTTTTTGCAGTGGTCAAAACTGGGTGTTTTCAACATTGATTTTGTCATCATCCAGAGAGATGAGACCCCGTATCATGACTCTCTATTCGGCTGTGTGTAATTTCATGCTGTTTCAAGTGGACATTCTTGAGGCATTCCGTCTGGAAAGCTCGATTCTGAACAATGTTGTGGCTTTGAAATGTAGGTGCCGACTTAAAAGCACTGAGTGTCGCAATGGCAAATGGTAGCGCTTTTAAATGATGTCACACGAACACTATAACCTCCTGTTGCGTCCCGCTGCCGGTGACGTGTTCGAGACGGGCTTGCTGTCGCCACAACTCGGTTCCGCGAATTCGGCCACTCCTACTAGAAGCTGACCATGGCGTCGCGAGACGGGAGCGCTGGCGCTAGCACTAAGCCCCGTGGAATGCAGCGGCTCTTTCTGGAAGCAAAAGAGTCGACTTAACGGAACTAAGAAATCGTGCCTTTTGAGCTGAGGGGGAGTCGGGCTCCATGTTGACGATTCACACCCCTTGATCCTCTCTGTTACTGTGAGCCGCCCCTGCCTTTCGGGAAATGGACTGAGGTAACGAGAGAGGAGAGAAGCCCGAGAGAGCCGAGATGGCGGGTGCCGGATCAACGACGACCAGTAAACGTTTTTTCAAAATGTAGATAAATCACTTTTTTTAAGTTTCATAAATGGAAGTTGTGCTTTCACCACCGGCCTGCTCTTCGTCATCCCACCAAATCTACCCCACAACGCAACACTCCTGACTTCCGGGTTAACACTTCCGGATTGCTTACCCCATCGGAAAAAAAACGAATGGTGGGAATGGTGTAAACCACCACCCACCATTATAGTGGATTAATGTAGTGGGTGAATGGTGGGAAACGTCCACCATGGCGCATGGTGGGATATGGTAGGTGGTGCAGTGGCGGCAACGCTTGAGCGCGAAATGGCGTCAGAATCACCGTGACGAGCTGCCACAAAAAATAGAAACAGCTGTATAAAAACGGTGTAAAAAACACCCGTCCCGCAAAAAAAAGCAAGGTGCCACAGAGGATCGAACGTGCAACCTGCGGATTCTCATTTGGAGACACTAACCACTGCGCCATACCAATTTTTTCTTTATTGCAACTGCGCCATACCAACATGACGTTGGCTGCGTTTTAAATAGATAGTTGACATACAAACTTACGGTTCAACTTCAGTTATGTTTGTTGTGTACACGACATAGACGAGATCTGCACCTGATACTGAAAATTGCACAATTAATAAACACAAGCAACTGCTGCCCGTAACGATTGCCACGGAGTTAACGGCACCAGTGCTATTTTTTTTTCACAATTCACAACTGCAAGAAAAAAAACCGATTGGACTAGGGAGCAGCAACAGTTTACCGGCGGGATCTGCCAAGTTCAATAGCCGTTTTGCGCTCGTTCTAAAGGGCGACATCTACTCACGCTTTATGGCGCTTCTAGGCTCGTTCTATAGATACGCCCGCCTAATTGATTTAATTGAATATTCGGATGCTTTTCGCACAACGTAGAGGGCGGTCGTGCCAGCGCAATGCTGTTGCTCTTTCGCAATAGCAACAACTACATAACGGATTGGCCAAATCGAATGCAGTGTTCCGGAAACATTACGCTATCATATTGGTTCCCCAAACATACGAATTTCCATGTCTGAGTTCTCGCATAAAAGCTAGAAAAGTGCCGGCAAGTGCGACCGGGGGCTGCCGGTAAGAAGAGACGTACGTTCTCTGGGAGTGCTTGAATCGCGTCGCATCAATGTTTGTTGCTTCTTGAGCGGACACCATACACAATGAAAATTGCTTCATTTAGGTTAATTGATGCCATAGCTGCGCTGTGTTGTCATTCTTAATCGTCGAAATCGGGTATTCTGAAACCCAGAAGCACGGATAACACAATTGTACGGGCTCGGTCGGTAGGCCTAACTTTGGTGGAAATCATGGTGCTGGAACATGTAGTGTACAGATCCCAGCTTGGTACACTATATAAATTGCCCGCCATTATAAGGCCACCCATCATATGCTTACTGCTTCCCAGCATTATCGCTGTGGTGGGAAGAGAGAGAGAATTAACTATAATAAAGGTCTTGAAGGGGACTGGGCACCCCTTACGGGGGCCAGCCCGGTGGCTCCGCCCATGTGGGGACTGGGAGTCGGAGCTCGCCAGCCACCTTTTGGGCCTTCTGGACGGCCTGGTGTTGAAGGGCCCTGTCGGGGCTCCTGAGGTGGTTGAACCAGTCGTCCTCGGTGGCAGGGGACCCGAAGCTAGCGTTTAGCACGGGACACTGCCACAGCATGTGATTTAAATCGCACATTGAATTTTGGCATTTGGGGCATTCTGGCCTTATATCTGGTAGGTATTTGCTGTAGATATAGGGGCTGGGGTAACTGTGCGTTTGCAGCAGTCGAAGCGTTAATTGTTGTGCTTTATTTTGTGCTGAGTGAGGTGAGGGGAATTCCTTTCTAAATAACTTATAGTGCGAGCAAATTTCATGATATGATAGGAGTGGCTCCCGGTGCGTGTCGGTGTCCCCGGCCAGTGAGCCGGACCGCGACCCCCCGTGGCACGTAAGATCACGCGCGAGGTTATGGGCCAGCTCATTACCGTTGCGGACCCCTGGTTGAACGTTGATCCCTTCATGACCAGGGAACCAGTGGATATGCTTGTCTACAGTTATCTGAAAAGATGCTAGAACTCTTAATACAGCCTGGCAAAGTGTACCGCGGCGGTATGCCAGTGCAGCGGGTTTAGAGTCGGTAAACATTGTGTCGCGCTGAGGGAGTGCTAGAGCGAGGGCAATGCCCACTTGTTCAGCCTCGCAGGCTTTCCGAGTTTTTACGGTAAGAGCATTAAGAGCTTTTCCGTCTGGGGCGACCGCCACAGCTGCAAAGTAGGGTTTGTCCACACATTTAGCGGCGTCTACGAAAACCACGTCTGTCGCGTGTAGGTTGGGTGCTTTTAGTAAGGATTGAGCTCGTGCCCTTCTTCGAGCCTGATTGTGCACCGGGTGCATGTTCCTGGGGAAGGGTAGCACTGTGATTTAAGCGTGAAGGTGTTGCGGTAATGGTTCTGCTTCGTTGACTTGAGTTGGGATAGGAAGACCTATGTGTGAGAGGAGTTCCTGACCCGCAGCTGTCGAAGACAGACGCATGAGTTGGGACGTTCTTTGTGCTTCGATGATTTCTTGGAACGTGTTATGTACCCCAAGAGATAGCAGGCGCTGCGTGCTTGTGGACATGGGTAGACCAAGTACTCGTTTTGTGCATTTTCGGATGAGGTTGACTACTTTAGTTTCATCGCCTTTGCTCCACGGGTGAGCGCAGGCAACGTAGTGAACGTGGAACATTAAGAACGCATGAAAGATGCGTAGTAAGCTTTCTTCTGTGAGTCGTGCGTGTCTATTAGCGACGCGTCGGACGAGGTGCATGACTGCCTCAGCTTTTTTGGTGAGATGTGTGATGGTTAAGTCGTTTTTGCCATTCTCCTGTAGGGTAACGCCCAGAATTCGAACCGACGACACTATCGGAATAACCGAGGCATTCATTGTGGAGAGGAGTATGGTAGGTTCGGCTTTGGTGCGGCCGTACTGTGGTGGCAGAAGCAGCAACTCGGACTTAGATGCCGATAGTCTGAGGCCCGTGGGCTTTAAAAATGTTTGTACTGCAGTGACTGCTTCCTGAAGAGTCGCTTCTATTTGTCCATCGCTCCCTCCAGTACGCCAAATAGTAATATCGTCGGCGTAGAGCGCGTGTTCTACGCCTTCGATGTGTCTCAGCTTTTGCGAAAGTTGCCTGAGGGCTAAATTGAAAAGAAACGGTGAGAGCACCGACCCTTGCGGGGTGCCGCGCGGGCCTAGGTTGTAGGTGTGCGACTTGAGATCCCCAACTTTAAGTGTGGCCGTTCTGGCTCTTAGGAAAGAGCGGACGTATTCGTAGAAACGGCGGCCTAAGCCTGCCTCCTGAATCTCGTGTAGTATATGAGCGTGGCTTATGGTCCAGCCTACCTGGGCCAACAAGGTGGCATGCAAAGGTGAGGCCCACGCAGCGCAGCGTCAGGGACACTCG
The DNA here is from genome assembly GCA_013436015.1 of Rhipicephalus annulatus. Classification (NCBI taxonomy): domain Eukaryota; kingdom Metazoa; phylum Arthropoda; class Arachnida; order Ixodida; family Ixodidae; genus Rhipicephalus; species Rhipicephalus annulatus. The sequence continues at coordinate 833,793 of WOVY01009848.1, forward strand.
CCACAGCAACCTGACCCAGAACTAGCACAGTTAAAACGCATGTATGCGGAGCAGGCTAAAGAAATCCAATCGCTTAAACAAGAGCTAGCAAAACAACAGGCCCCCGAATCGCGCGAGGGTAGCATTATCAGCGGCCCCGTCTCGATACGCGGCGCTAAGAAACGGGCAGGCCCGACGCTCCAGGCCGAAAAGCAATCCGATTTTGACCGGTTTACAGCCAATATATACGCGATACTAGAGCAGTACCGCGCAGAGACCACGGCCGAGTATAGCGCTTTCAACGCTAAACTAGAGAATATGCAGAAACAACTTATCGAGTTGGCTGCATGGCCAGCGCAAATGGACGCGAGGACTAAGGTGTTGGAGGAGGACCTGGCACGCAGTAAGCGCGCTGGGCTAATACCTAGACCTTAAAATGGTGTCGTCACAATCATTCACAATTTGGCAATGGAACGCAAGTACCCTCTGTACGTGGAGAGAAACGTTACAACAATTCATTGGCTCTATGACCCAACGACCGGCCGTCATTATTCTGCAGGAAACGCGTATCGACCGATTCGCTCTTCGCGGATACAGAGTCGAGGCCGTCTGTGGGAACAAAGCTCGAGGAACAGCCACTTGTGTGGCTAAGCCTTATGCTTACACGACACATGCAGTACGCCCAGACCTCAAAATAGAGCATCAGATGATAGATATTATCCCCAACGCTCACATTAAGCAATCGGTATTTATCCTTAACGTGTACAGTTCACCTTCACACAGCACAGAAACATTCACCACACTACTAACTAAAGCGACGCAGATAGCAGGCAACCATCCCCTCATCATCTCGGGGGACTTCAACACCCCCCATGTAGAATGGGGTTACAATCGCACAACAGAGAAAGGACGCCACTTACAAACACACATCACTGAACACAATCTCATGTTACTTAATGACCTCTCTACCCCCACACACATAGGTAACTCAGTGTCACGGGACTCATCTCTTGACCTGACCCTAGTACGCAACGTTTCGAACCCCACATGGGTTAATCTGCAAGCTAACCTCGGTAGCGATCATTTTATCTGTAGCACAACAGTCAATATAGGCAGCCTCGAGCCCAGAGACTTTAAGGCAGTAGACTGGAACTTCTTTAGGCAAATATGCAAACAAGACACCAACCATTACTCTTCACTCTCTGAACTCTTTGCGAGACTACAGCGGGACGTAAAACAAGCTACCAAAAATATTTCTACAACACGCAACATAGACCACATGGACAGCCACCTCGCACATCTCCTGGAGGCTCACAAAAGTCTTCAAGAAAGATGGAGAAGGCATAAACTCAATCGTAGGCTACGAAAAAGAATTGCATTGCTCAACCGACAAATTGAAGAGTACAGTCACACACTAGCACGCAATCAGTGGAACGAGGTGTGGAATTCGCTCGATGCACGCATGACAAAGGGTCTAAAATGGGACCTTCTCAGGCATCTGCTCGGCGACAAGCCCACCAAGTCAGAGCAACGACTAACTCTAGATAGACTGTTACACAAAGCGCGAGGACAGCAACTTACCGACGCGCAGATTTTAGATGCTACAGCAGCCCGGTATCTATGCACAGAACCTACCTCACATGAAGACTATCCACCTTACGCGGGGGCCACAGACGACCCATTTGAGCAGGCCATAACTAGCGCTGAAATACGCGCGGTAATAGCAGAGCTCAATACTAAGTCAGCCCCGGGTCCTGACGGAGTCACCAACAAGCTACTCCGCAACCTGGCTGACCATGACATTGAATCACTAGCCACCCACATGAATGAGGTTCGGGAGCACTGAAGCGTACCGCCAGAATGGAGGGCCGCGACCGTCATACTCACTCCCAAGCCGAACGAACCCCTGTAACTCGACTCTCTACGACCCATCTCCCTCACATCCTGTGTGGGTAAGGTCATGGAGCACGTCATTCTCCGTCGAGTCACAGAATATTCAGAGCGAAAACACCTCTTACAATTCAATCAAGTAGGGTTCAGGCCGGCTATGGCCACGCAGGACGTACTTCTCATTCTGCAGGAGACGTTACTTAAAGTAAGGAGCAAAGACCTCCGAGCAATCCTAGCTCTTGACTTAGAGAAAGCTTTTGTGGTGGGCAGAGCTTCTCAGCTTGGTACACCATGTGGCCCACCATAACAAGCAGCACCCATCATCTGCTTAGTGCTTTCCAGCATTATCGCAATGGTGGGAAGAGTTTCTCAGCTTGGTACACCATGTGGCCCACCATAATAAGCACTACCGACCATATGCTTAAGGCTTCCCAGCATTATTGCAATGGTGGGCAGAGTGTCCCATGATTGCCCACTATCTAGCCTCTACTTCCCACCGTCATTTCCACTTTACCCATCTTCTGTACACCATACCACTCAGTATGTCCCGGCATATCCACCATAATTTCCACTACGTCCCACCATATCCATCATAATTTCCACCATGCCCACTATTATTTTCACTACGCCCACCATGTTTTCCAGTATCCACCATTGCAATTGTTCCGATAGGGTAACCTCCCTGACATCCTTTTTCTCTCGTTTCTCTCTCCTCCAGGTTGGACTTCGGTCAACAGAATTTCCGGAAACATTCACAACTGCGTGTGTAGATGACGAAAATAAAAAGTGAAGATTATTATTTCCGTGATGCCCGTGGCTTTGGTATGGTGCGATGTCCAATTATTTAGACGCTAAAATTTAACTTAAGCGTTAAGTATTGGGCCTGAAACAAAGCAAAGCAAGGTTACTGAAAAAAACAATTGTGACAATTCCTGGAATAACCACAAGTTATTATTGAAAATTTAACAAATATTTAAGAACTACAAAAAAGTGGACCTCAATTTTCGCCGTTAAACTTCTAGAATGCTGCTTTGTTGAACGCCACAATGTTTTCTTCCTAGCTTCAAGATATCCTGGTGCGAATATCGACTAAACTTCATAGAGGGCTCTAGTAGATGTCCAAAATATTGGACAACTGGTTTGTGAGGAAGAAAACATGTTGAGATTTTTGTAGTGATGAAGTATTTGATGACTATATATTAGACAAATTGCCATAGCTGGTACTCAGGATTATACGGAGCAGGCAAAAGCTATTTTAATTTGGGATTTTTACGGATTTAACATATGAATAAAAACAAACTCTAGCCTTGCAATAACTACTGAGGTAATTTGTAGTAGCTTTGTTTTGGCGAAAAAAGAAACGTATTCACATGCGAATAGCGAAAGCTTTATGCCTCCATTAATACCTATTGATTAGATAAACAGGAACTGAAACAAATCGCGCGCAGTAATAGTAACCACAACAAAACTGCAAAAAGAGAACCAAAATTGCGTCGACGTGATACTCGATCGAACTTTATAAGCGAGTGAAAAAGAAATAACATCACCTGAGCGAATACTTTGTGACAGAGACATGCCGGCTAACATGACTCAATGTGATGTAATTATTTGCGTCGAGTAAACATATCAGCTACTCAATTTTTTATGGAAGATCATGAACGTGAGCTATCTTTCAGATGAAAGAACAGCACTTGAACAGCGTAAAGATGGTCATAATCGGGGGTACGAGAAAGACAACCCGGACTTCTAATAAAGGTTTCTTACTGAGCTCTGATGGTAATATGCCACAAAGCAGACATAACAACCAATATCTAGTCAACCAACAGAAAGTACGTCCTGTTTCACTGTAAATAATGAATTTCGTTATAAACAGGCACTCATGGTGATTTGCTCATTCATTTTTTATAATATTAGCTGCAATAAAGAATCGCATGTTCCCGTTCTTCCTCGTTTCGGTCTCCACTCAACCTCATTTCGTGCTATGCAATATCTATTTCCTTCCTCCCTCATATTTGATAACAATACATTGATCATGTTCTGTTAATGAGCACTAAATATGATACCATTGTTCTAAAAAAACTGAAGCACACTGAGCATTCTTTATATTCATCACTAAGACAGAATGTCCAATAGCGAGCAATCGCCTTCTCTTGTTACGTTGTGTCTTTAGTGTGTCCTTCAACACAACCGCCAATCGTGTTAACTAGTAGCTGTTGGACATATTTTTGCACGAAGGAATGAGTACAAAAAAATACACTGTCTACAGCCAAACGGAACCATGTACGTATGCGAAGCAGCGTGTGCGAACGCATACGCTGGTGGCGATGTTGATGCTGGCACTCATCGCGGTATTGCGAAGGATAGAAACTTGTGGGAGGCACAAAGCACGTAGTGATGAGCCAGTGCTTCCTACTGAAACATATCAATACCTGCTAATGGGCAGTGAGAGACACAAGACACCAACTTCTCACAGGAACCCACAGTTCGCTTTCAGTTAACGTGCAAGCTGCGAATTTTTGTTTTTCAACAATGCACAAATCTCCCATTGGCAATACCTTGGTATGATATCAAGATCCAGTGCCTATGTGTATGGTGTGACGAGTGAACTGTTGTGCAGTGCAAGTGGTCGGTTTTAGGGGCGAAGCTCCTTATGGCGTGGCTTGTGCGTCCCTCGTAGTACGTAACCACCTGTGGCACATACCCGAAATAGCGGTCCTAACGATTTTGACCTCCAAGGTGGTACCGGTGAGAGATTTATTCTGTGCGTTGTTTAACAATAAAAGATAGGGCTCAATGCACATGTTAATGGCTGCTGAGGGGGAATGAGAGACAGGAGCATTCGGCCTTTAGGTAATGCGCACGCTGCGATCCCCATTAGCAGCTAGTAGTTGAGCTCTACAGAATGGGGGGGGGGGGTAGAATAAGGGGTTAGCAATTTAGAGCACGTGGTAATCCATAATGGTAGAGCATAAAGCCATCCCGTGGGCCCTCACACTTCATGAAACTGCAGAAAGCGTCCGACTTGACAGCAAACTGTTAATGACGTTCTGTATCTTCCTTCCGCAAAAAAAAATCACGAACGAAAACAAACGCTCAAAATAACAGCCACATAGCGTACCATCGCGACCTCGTTATGCGATTTTCGAAACCTGGTCATGTACAAAAGATTAATCTATTCAGTCCTTGATGTTGAATCGCTAGCTTGTAGTCGATTCCTTAAAAACAATATATACAAGATTGAGTCCATTCAAAAGGAAGAAATTCGTTTCGTTCAGCATTCTTAATATAGAAGATTTTATCCTCTTCAAATCTTTTTCGTCTCAGTCTTACCCAAGAAGGCTTGAAAAATTGAACCTCCTTGGTCTTACTTCAATGGCAACACTCCGGCACAACGAAGGCTTCAAGTTCATGCATACCTTGATTACCTTCTCACGCTGGCCCCGCTGAAATCACTGCTTTCAGTTTTCTCTACATGCCTTTGCTCTTAGCTCACACAATGTTATTTTTTGTGACTAAAATGTACAACTGATTTGTACAAATATAGCTACTTTCCTGCAACACTTGAAAGCTCGAATGCTCTGCCTGCGTTTGTTCGCACTTGCCAACTACCGTTTTTTGTTTGCACTCGGCATGTGATGCTATCACCACAGAATGAATGAAATAAAATAAAAAGTATTAAAAGGCTGTCGCAAGTCACGCTTCTTCAACTGTACATTTTCCATTTACTGTCAGTATTGGTTCACTAGATTGCAATAGAAACCGACAGCTACCACCACCAATAAAAGAGCTACAAAGATTTTCACGCACGCTGACGCGTAAATGATCAGAACAGTACTGGGTTTACACATCGGGTTTGATTATTCTTTCAGTTGTGTCTTGAAGATTGTAATCTTGAAGCGTTTATTATGTAGGTGCATTCGCCCACAGCGCTAGCAAAAAGAGTTGGCAAGACGTCTGACTTGGTAACATTCCCTGACGTGGTCTTCTTTGGCGGGATGGCAGGGCTGTAATCTTGCGGAACGCACCGTTCTTTTGTTGCAGACGTCAGGTGCGGGAGACAGCCTAATTTAGGTCTTCAACCACCGAAGGGCAATCTCTGTCTTAGCGATAGTAGCTCACCGCGTTTCTCACATTTTCCATAGTTCTGTGAAGGTTTTTTTTGTTGAAACGTTTTCTTTGTAAACAATAAATGTAAGGCGCGTTTATTCACATCCATGACGCAGGATCTCCAGCCAGACTCTGGTGAGAAGTCTCCTCCTGTGGTGTCACGCAGGAGTGTTTATTTGCCTGAGTGGCATTATCTGAACAGTTATGTTGAGGCGCCTCGAGCTGTCGCATCAAAGTGACCGCGTTATACAAACGGCGCCGACTGCGTCAATATGTATCTCAGAATCACGTCTGACCACGCTAGCGCATACGTACGGCATATATATGGAACAGCCTTTTCGTATTGGAAGAATTCTTGCCTCACGTGCTTTTTGTAGCACGGGCCCTGCCTCTCTGTTTAGGCTTACGTTGAAGTTACAGTGAAGATGATTTAAACAATTTCTGTGCCACATCTAATGCAAGCGACCATCCATCTAGCTGCCCACGACTTTGTGCTATTGTGGACATTTCTTAAGCAGGATCCAAAACAAAATGGGTATGGCATAACACCGCTCTATTAAGAATATACCTGACAGCAATAGTATGAAATTAGTGGCATGCCTGACATAAAGAAGGAATTAGTTGCCGTGATCAAGGCGCTTTTGCAGCTATTCCCGTAAATCCGTACCTTTGAAAAATTTGTACGCTATATCAGGAGTGTACTAAATGTATAACAGACAAGTCCTATGGTGGAAATTATGACACACGCGTCATCCATGCATGATTTGTATAATGTGGTTAAGGTGGGATAACGGTCATTTAGTTGTATGGCAATGCATGAATATATGTATTCCGTGAAGTGGCTTTATGGTGAGCATAACCAACTCATGGTAACATGATGTCAATCATTTCTAAGGCAAGTACGGCTTCATTTACTCTGTACGCTCATGAAAAGGTTCTGGCCTTTTCGCTCACTTAATATACCGGGTGTCCTAAGTTATGCTTATGGTGAATGTCAGTGGCCTAACCAAATAGGATTTAACAGTCAACTTTTGAGTGAGTGCCACACGCATGAATACTTGTATTGAAAAGTTTGAAGCAGTCGTGTTTTTACAGAGTTACATTTGGAAAAAAATTTCTAGCGCACCTGTGCACCGAAATATTTCATGCCAAACCTTACTTGTGATTTGCATGATTACGCATGCAAGGTGGTCAGCACTGGCACGAAGCTTCGCCCCGTTGAACAGCAGTAATTGCGTGCGTTCTTCATCTTGACTACGGGTGGAGGCATTGATAAATATTGTCACGAGACTTCAGAAGTGTAAGGGGCTTTTAATTAGCTAAGACGAAGCCAGCTGTTGAAAAGCGAATTCGTCGAGACTAGATCTCAAGCGAAGAAGACGCACGCGATCTCCTTTTCTTTGGCGAGAGCCACTCTTGCTCCCAACCCATTACATGCTGGTGGCAAGAAGATAACGCTTACTCTTTCACTACCAGCTAGAAATAACAAGCCAAAACTGTTCGTCACATCGAGGAGGAATATTGCGCTGATGTTTACCGGGTTGCATGTGTAATCATGCAAATAAATCACAATCAAACTACCACGAGATATCTCGGAACACACGCATGCTAGAAAAAATCTTACAAGAGTAACTGCGAAAAAACGTGATTGCCCCCGACTTTACAATACAAATAAATATACATGGTTGCGGCGATTGCCGAAAAGGCAATTATTAAATCTTAGTTGGTTAGGCCACTGAGAGCCATAATTATTGCCTCACTTTGTGCCCTCCTGGGTACATAACTTATGTATGAAAGTGTTTTTATTGTTGTTTCGAGTGCTGAATTTTCAGAAAAGTATAAAGCTTAATATTCAACACCCGGTATACCAGAATAAGTGTCGGGTCACATGACTATATGACAAACATTACACAAGTGGTAACATCAACATAATTACTTGCTTGCCATGCATGGCATTATTTACATGCCATGATCTAGGTGATCTTGCGGCTCTTTTGCTCGCTGAGGGTGCACCTAATTTCATGTTGCGCGACCAGACTACAAAAAGAACAAATGACAAGTAGTAACACAAAAAACTTGAGTAATCCCTTTCTTGTAGAAATCCGTAAAAAGTGAAAGTGCAACGTGCCTTTACTGAGGTAGTTCAGTGGTTATTGTACATTACTCCAACAAAAGATCGAAAGAATGATTACTATTGCTACACATTGTAATGTCTTGTGCAGAACGAGAACGGCAAGCCACTGAAAACCTGCATCACGTTGCTCGAATAGAAACGACGTACACACACACACACCAGACTTACGCAAACTAATAACTGCACTCTGTTGAAACGGTAAAAAGGACGCCCTAAACGAACGAACACCTCTCCGCAGGACGAACGCGAGCTAACATCTGTGACAATTTTTACTTCTGTGTGGAAAGCCCACTGCTTTGCAAATGCGGCCGCTGCATTGAACGATGTGGCCTACGTGCCCCACGTAACTTCAACAAACACTTGCTGAGAAAGCCCAATGACGCGCAATCATCCCCGATCAAGAGATAAGTTCTGGCGCATGCATAAGTGATCACGCCCTGTCGAGCCACGTGCGCTCCACAAGGGCGCTAGGCGACGAAATTAAAGCCTGCCCTCGGGACCCTTCGCGCCACCTCTGCCACTAACAATAAGAACACGCCGAAGTCACCCATCTTTGAGTGACACGAGTGCGAGACATGAATGTAAATACCTCACTGTTAGCAAGCTGGAGAACGTGCGTTTTGTGGAAAGGATGGTTCACACTCCACCCTCCCTAAAAATTCCTAGCTAAAGGTCTGCTCTCACTGTGATACAACCGGGACTTCTGAACAAAAAAAGACGCTGATAATGAACTAGAAATTGTCGTCATGTTTTGGATATTTCCGAAAATCGTGATTTTATTACCTTATTTAAGGGAGATGCGTCCGTACAATGTTAAAAGGTACTTTCCAAAACGGTTTGGTCTGGAGCTCTGAGAACATCCTGAGAGCACGACGTGAATAGCAATGCAGAGATCATGTCCGTTTGCCTTTTTATTGATATCATTATGGAGGACTATGAGGACTGAAGCCTGTGTATCTCTATTCAAGTCTCTTTATATATGGTTCGTTGGCGCCCTGAATGCGCAATGCTTGCATGACTGCTGCCTTTTTTTTGACAAACCAAATGTCTTCTCCTAATATACGAAGCCTATGCAGGAAAAGCTTGTTAATTCGGCTCTTGTTGAGTAAGAAAAAATATGTCAAATTAGGACGTGCTCATCAATACAGGTGAACAAATATCTTGTTAAACGGCACGAAACTCTCGCTAATTCGGTCACATAATTGATATTGACAGATATGTGCGGTTTAACGTCCCAAAACCACCATATGATTATGAGAGACGCCATAGTGAAGAGCCCCGGAAATTTCGACCACCTGGGATTCTTTAACGTGCACCAAAATCTCAGCACACGGGCCTACAACATTTCCGCCTCCTTCGGAAATGCCGCCGCCGCTGCCGGGGTTTTATCCCGCGACCTTCGGGTCAGCAGCCGAGTACCTTAGCCAATAGACCACCGCGGCGAGGCAATGGGGTCACATAGACACAAACAATTTAAATTTTATCACGTTTTGTATTACTGGTCTTCATATGATTATTATCTTGTGCTTGTCGCTGTTACTTCACGTCCCGAAACTGGAATACAATTATGTGAGACATCGTCATAGAAGACTCTGGAAATTTCGATCATGTGGTGCTCTGCAACGCGCGCTTGAATCAGAGCGCATGCTTATGCACGAAACACCTTTGTGCTTAGATACAGGTGCACCTATAAGTCTGAGCACTTGAAGTCGTGTACGTTAATTTTACTGCCGCAGCTTCTTGAACGACACTCACACTTGCACGTCTAGTTCCTGCACTTGCGAAGGAACAACGCTGTCGGTGCCACCTGGAATATTCGGAGGCCGGATGTGATATTGGTCTATAGACTTTCTTAGTGAACACTGACAATTTTTCACAGTGCCACGACGCCAGCACGCAGTGTCATCATTCTAAAAGCCGCCTGGTTTGCTTGAGTACTTATTCTCGTTCAAAACAGACGCAATCTAGCGAACCTGCTTTGTGCTTTAACCAGTAAGTGATTGTAATATATTTAAAGTTGGTTTACTGGCAGCTTCCTCGGTTCTTTAGGGACGAAGCTCCTTAAAGCGGCACCCGTTCATCCCTCGTAGTCGTAGTCGTAGTTTATAACAGGTGTTACATTTTGACCTGCAAGGGGGTGCCGGTGGGAGATTTCTCCTGTACTTTGTTGAACAATAAAAAGATCGTGGCGTGCGCATTGACTAAAATTCGAATGCTCCTGTCTCATTCCCCATTAACAGCAATTGACACGTTTCAGTAGGAAACGTTAGTAGAAGTAGAAGTTTTAAAAGCCGACTTCTGCTGTCTCATTCCCAGTAGCAGCCGTTGTTTACCTCCAAGGTAGTGCCTGGTGAGATTTCTTCTGTGCGTGATTAAACAATAAAAAAACTTAGGGGCGAAGCTTCTTATAGCGGCACCCGTTCGTCCCTCGTAGCCGGTGTAGTATGTAACAAGTATAACATTTTGACCTCCAAGGTGATGCCGGTAAGAGATTTCTTCTGTGCGTTGTTGCACAATAAAAGAAGTACTCAATGTACATGTCAATGGCTGCTAATGGGAAATGAGAGACAGGAGCATTCGGCTTTTAGTAACGCGCACGCTTCGATCTTCATTAGCAGCCATTGGCATGTACATTGAGCCCTATCTGACAGGAAAGTTTTGCTACGTTATACTCATTGGGCGTAACTTCCTTCGTTTTAGAAAGGTTTCGCGAGCGTTGGGCCACAGTGCTATGAATACAGTGCTCTAGTATATACCATGGACTCGAGGTGGTTAAAGGTGGGAAAGGGACCCGAAGCGCAAGCCATAAAAAAGTGTGCGTGTGCCACCTCTCGTTTAGTCCTTGGAATATCTGCTGGATGTCGGTGCTTTTATATGGGAAATATATGATGAAAAGATGCGAGATGGTGGTACTTGGAGTGTTGAATAGATGCACGAACGGACACACAGACAGATGCATGGATGGACGCATGAACGGACGCAGGGGCGGATGCATTGACGAACACAGGGACAGACGCACGAACAGAGGCACGCACGAACGGGCGGATGGACGCATGGACGGTGACACAGACGGACGCATGGATGGACGGAAGCAAGAACAGATTAACAGACGAATGCTTTGCCCCACTCTCCATGATTCACTCCTTGAATAAGCTGCCAATTTGTTTATTCAAAACGCAGTTGGTTGATGAAATAAACCAACGAAAGACGCCAGATGTTTTCTAAAAGCAAAACGAAAAGACGCCAGATGTTTTAAAGCAAAACAAAAAGAAGACACCAGCTGCTTAACGGAAGACGCCATGTGTTTTCTAAAGTAATTGTTTCATAATCAAAACCATATCGATACAGGTTTGTAGTTGCCGATGCTCGTTGCCGTCGGTATGTGCTCGTATGGTACATTGAGCACTATCTGACAGGAAAAGGTGCTACGCATGGACGGTTTGTGTGACCGTCCATGCGTCCATCCGCCCGTCCGTGCGGGAGTCTGTTCGCGCGTCCGTCCCTGCGTTCGTCCATGCATCCACCCTTGCGTCCGTTCATGCGTCCATCCATGCGTCTGTCTGTGTGTCCGTTCGTCAATCTATTCAACACTGCAAGAACCACCATCTCAAATCTTTTCATCATATATTCCCCATATAGAAGCATCGCCATCCAGCGGACATTCCAAGGACTAAACGAGAGGTGGCACGCGCACGCTTTCTTACGGCTTGCGCTTCGGGTCTACTTCCCACCTTTAATCACCTCGAGTTCATTCATGGTACACACAAGTTCATTGTATTCGTGGCACTGCGGCTCAACGCGCGATAAACCTCTCTAAAGCTACGGAGGTTACACCCAGCGATTATAACGTATCAACCCTTTCTTGTCAGATAGTGCTCAATGTACATGCCAATGGCTGCTAATGGTGATCGCAGCCTGCGCGTTAACTAAAAGCCGAATGCTCCTGTCTCTCATTCCCCCATTAGCAGCCATTGACATGTACATTGAGCACTATTTTTTATTGCTCAACAACGTACAGAAGAAGTCTCTCATTGGCACCACCTTGGAGGTCAAAATGTTATACTTTTTACATTCTACGGGGGACGAACGGGTGCCGCTATAAGGAGATTCGCCCCTAAAAAATCTGGTTGCCCAGTCAGGACAAACAACCATCTTAAAGATTATTCCTTTTTGTCATCTATGTCCGACCTAATGACATTGTACCTAACGTTGCAAATGTTTAGGATGAACGAGAACTTCCTGCGAGCATCACGAAACATGCCACTGAGAAAAAAAGCAATAGTCATCACAAAATATGTCCTTACAAGTGGAGCTTAAGCGGCGTTTACAGAAAATACGCCAGAGGCAACCACTTAGGTGTACCATTTGATGTCTTTTTTTCCCGTTATGTTATGCAAAATAGTAAGAGTACCTCGTACTCTAAATCGTTACCTCCCTTTTTCTAAACAATTTGAGGGACAAATAGCTTCTAAATGGTACAGGAAAGCATCGCATATGATTTTGATATCTAGCTTTGCATATTTTCCGAAATATTTATCACAGTATTTGAAGCTGGCAAAGAAGGCAGATTGTACCTTTATTTTATTTCAGTTGCTGTTTGTGTTAGCAATTCAAGAGCATGAACAAAATTATACTATAATAATGCAAGATGGTCCTCTCAATGTAAACGCACAGCAGACTGGAAGAGTGAATTCCTTCTCGATTTTCTTCGAATGTTTGAAATATTCTTTGGCGCCTATATGTAAATGTCACCGTCCTAATCTACCTTGGTTTCCCGGATTTCGTTCCCATGCCTTATGGTATTCACTGATTTGTCAGTGTTGTTGCACCCCCATTTGCAATATTCAAATTTGGAAACGAGTATTTCCTTTCTTCAAACAGACAATTTCGCTAAGAAACAGTGGCAGAAGCGGTGTTGTTTTTGTGTTCCTTTTACGCATGATTCAGATTGAAGAGTGGTGCCTTGGGGGAAGCCGCAGCTGTCACGATCGTTGCTTCATGCTTTCAATTTCCCAGCGAGAATAGTGAGTCTGTTTAAAGTGACGACGAATGGGTCTGTCAACCAAAGGCAGCCTTTGCGGATGAAACATTGAAGGCTGGCTGAATATACGCCTACGGCCCTGCGAATTATTCAACGAAACGATTGGAGCAGTGGAATCCTCGAAAGAGCGACAGCAGAAGGGCTCTATTTGTCACAAATCAACTATGTTTTGAAGAGGCCTCTGTATTGCGATGAACAGTATGAGTTGTTTGCTGTGATTGCGAGGTTAGCAATGGAGGACATGCAGTGTAGTCATGTATTGATGAAATAGATAGGTATTCTTCAAATGGACACATATATGTCCACATTCTATTTTGGAAGTTTGACATGAGAAAAGAATCGTCATGCACTAAACTTCAGTGAATTTTTCAAGCGTCTACTTTCTGTGCCACTCACAGGCCGCATACTTCTGTGACTGTAATGTATGCGGCGCTTGCGACAATCCTAAGGTAGTAGACGGCTACATCAGAAGTATCGACACACGTTAACATCCCACACACTGTGTCAGTGGTGTGAATCCACGTCTTTATATTGTGCACTGTGAATCAGGTCTGACATCAATTTGAGCAATCGGCAGGATACATAAGACAAAAAAAGAACGTCTAGTTCGTTCCGGTTCAATAAAGACGATAGGCTTCATAGGGGAACTTCCACGCAAAACTTTCGGTCTGTCCGTCTGTCTGTCTGTCTGTCTGTCTGTACATTTGTCTGTTTGTCCACTCTTAACGACATCAAGTATTTGAAACGGCCAACCCGATCCGCAGCGCCCACCAATGTTGCTTTAAATTTAGCGTTCATACTTGTGCAAATGTCAGTTAAAAAGCAATTATTGCGCTTGTCTAGGGCACCAAAACAACACGTATATATTTTACATGAGCGTCTTTTACAAGCCATGGCATACATAAGTAATTTTAAGTACCGTAGCCTTATCACACTGCACTATCATGCAGCACTTGCACGAAAAGGCAAGTGTTTGCAATGCTTTGCTAAGACGAGACGGTGGTGGCACCTACCCGTCGCCTTGCGTTCTACAATTTATAACCTCTGAGACGAGCGCGCACACCCGTCTCAGAGCCACGCGCTTTGTTTTCCAAGAAAACTGTCAGATGGCGCTCATGCCTCACGTGTGACGTTGATGCGCTTGTTCGCTTCCGCTGCATGCTCGAGGAACTCTAACGCAGCGCCTCTAGAATACCATTAACCGATTTTCTTGCGCACAACATCAAGTAAATGTTTTGTTCCCTCTCTCCACACGCAAGACTATCGTCTTTCGACGACATTTGCAGATTAGTGTGCAGATACGGGGCCAATTTTTTTTCTCCCGTGTCTGTGTGCCTTAACACACACATTGGCATTACGAACCAATCATTCTAGGCTCTAGTGTAACTGAAGAACAAAGCTCAACAAAGCTGCATAGCAATATTTTTTCACTGACATTTCATAATCTTTCGTTTTACAGCAAATTCTGTTATAAAATAAAAACACAGGTCACATGCGGCGCCATAGTTGTCCGCCGCTGGCACCGGTGTACTTAGTTCATATTGAGAAATAAGAAAATAAAAACGCAAGGTCTGCCTGGAAGGTGCTGCACAGTCACAGTGAAAGCTAGAAGAGAGGCGTTTCAGAGCCTTTTCTAAACATTTATTGGGTAACTGCTGCAAGAACACTTGCTTGATGCCCACTACGACATTAATAATAAAAGTTCAGGGTAGTAGGCTGGTATTCGCTATGCTATTTTTCGTCATTCTCCTAAGAAGCGTGGTATCCGCTAAACTATCTTGAGGAACTTCGTGCCAATTTCTCATGTAGTGAATGACGACGACGAGTAAGTGGGTATGTGTCACAGCTAGACAAAAACAAGCTTTTTATAACCCGAGGTGTACCTCAGGGGTCAGTACTTTCCCCGGTTTTATTCAACATATTGCTTAGTACCATCCCCGTTCATCCAGATGTGAAAACCTATGTTTATGCCGGTGACATTGCTTTTTTTGCTATGGCACATGACTTCCACTGTCTCTACACTATCTCGCAAGCATATCTTAATAAAATAGAACATTGGCTGGATGGATTGATGTTGAACCTGAATACCGGTAAATGTGCTATTCTCGTTTTTCCAATCAAAGATCCCGTTCACATATCTAATAATTACAAGCTTCAAGATATCCCACAAGTACAATCATTGAAATATCTTGGAGATATGTATAATGAACATCTAAATTGGCGCCCTCACATTGAATACATCGCGACAAAAGCAGTACGCGCGATGGGCGTATTGCGGAGGTTGAGCAATTGTAGATCAGGTATGAGAAGAAAGGCATTTTTGATTATATATAAAATGTATGTTCGACCTGTGTTGGAGTTTGGATGCATTCTTTTTTCTGGTGCGCCAGCCTACAAACTTCGGCCGCTCGTTCTGTTGGAAAGAGAGGCTTTACGGCTCTGCTTAGTACTTCCAAAGTATACTGCAAATGCAGTGTTATACCTTGAAGCACGAATACCAACCTTATTATGTCGCTTTAATATTCTTACTGTGCAGACCTTTTTACGACTATATGAAGCACCGTTTAACCCTGAACAAATTATTTTTATTTCCAATCCTGACCTATTCTTCTCCGTGCATTGGCCCAGATTTACCAAACCACAAATAGTATTTGTTCAATCGTTACTTGAGCCCCTAAATGTACACGTTCGTGATCTGATTCCTTTAACTGAGCAACAAAATTCACCAGAAATTGTTTACCATGATATCTTCCCAACTCACGCTAAGCTATTACCTACAGGCATTTTATAAGGTTTATTGCAGGACCATCTAAGTACTCTGCCAACAAATGTCATTATAGCAACGGACGCATCTCAATCACATGAAAAATGAGGCGTTGGAATATATTGCCCCGTACTTGATTGGTCATTTTCACTTCGCTTACTGGACTTTCTTCCTGTCTTTCTGGCTGAATTCATGGCAATAATGTTAGCTTTGTGAAAGGTAAATATTTCCATTCCAGTCGTAGCAGTCATAACTGATTCATTATCAGTGTGCTCTTCTCTGTCCGCATCTGGTCACTCACCTATAGTGAAACTTTTTAAATCGTTGATCCCCTGTCATCTCCAAAGTATTCATTTAATCTGGACACCAGGGCACAAAGGTTTGTTGTTAAACGAAATAGCTGATTCTCTTGCGAAGGCATCCCTTTCGACACCAATTATTCCTATTTTCCCTCATACAGTATACAATACGGTGGCGCGATTTCGCACACTTAAAATCAGGCAAAATTTATCTGACCCTGCACTGACAGCTTCTCCAGAGTACAAACACTTGTTATTTCCCTGGCGCAGTGAACTGACTAATTCAAGGATGATGGAAGTAGTCATCACGAAATTTCGTTGCCGCGTTACCTCCCTCAATTTTTACTTGCATAGATCAGGCATATTGAATTCCCCTATGTGCATTTACTGTAATCAAGAGGAAACGATCAGTCATTTTTTATTACATTGTCGCCGTTTCGATTTATTCAGGCAAAGCATACTAACACCACCTCTTCAAAGACTGGGCTTGCAACTATCACAACCTGATCTTCTTTCATTTGGGGCCTCTACACTGGGTTTCAGCCACAGGGATGTTTTATTCGCCGTTCAAGAATACATCACTGCGACTAAACGATTCTCTTGCTAAATTGCTGTCTCACTATTTTTCTCCTTTTTTTCTGCAAACTTGATACCGGTATTTCAAATCAAAATTAAGTTACAAAAAAAATTGTAGGAATGACGCAATGCTGAAAGTTTAGGGCAAATTCACCTTATAATCGGCCAATCCCCTTCTTTGGGTACGAGCCATTTGCAAAAGGAAAACAACAACAACAACAACAATGGGTTGGAGCATCGAACAACCCACTCATTACGCGCCCTCATTGTGAGATGACTCTTTGTTCTTTCACTGTTTCAAAACGCTTTATAGGTCGTATTAACGCGATTACTTTCCCGACATCAAGCCTGCCTAAGGAAAGTTTGCCAACAAGTCCCAAACCCCGGTGGGGCTCAGTGATAGAATACTACGCTAGCACCCAGTGGACCCGGGTCTGAGCCCCACTGTGTCATTGGTACAAGTTTTTTTTTTTTAAATTTTGCGCAATGTGGTTACGGACACCGGCAGCGATAGCGGTGGTGGAGCCCTACGGTGCTGCCTTTGACCCAAGTTGCGATCTCATTGCAGCTTTTGCTGTAAAACTTCAGTACATAGAATAGCCAGGACACAAAGGGATTCGAATCCGGGTCCACTGCTTTCCCACCGTGTATTCGATCACTGAGTCACGCCGGCTCATATAACTTATTTTAAAGTGGGTTTAGCAGGCCTAATGTCGTGAAAAGAACCCCGCTAATATCAGTAAGGCGTTTTAGAACATCAAAGGAGCAGCCAGGTGTCAGACAATGTGAATTTCGTAAATAGTGGGTCGTCTATTGATGCAACCTTTTACAAAACCTTCTTGTTCACCCATCAAGAGTGGCGCATACCCACGTCAGGCATAGATGTTCATCGTCATTAGCCATTGCATAAAAAACTGGCATAAAGTTCCTTGCAAGTGTGTAGTGGATGCCACGCTTCTACAAAAAATAGTGAAAGGTATCATAGTGAATTCCACCCTACTGCACGAAACTTAAGAATATTCATGACGTAATGGTGGGTACCCAGCACGTGTTCTTGCAGCAGTTACTCAGTGTTAAGAAAAGGCTCTGAAAGACCGCTCTTCGAGCTTTCATTGTGACAGTGCTGCGCGTTCCGCGCAGGCCTGGCGTTCTTTAGGAGTGAAGCTCCAGAAGCCGTTGGTCGTGCATTTCTTATGTATGTAGTAGCCGCAGTAGTAGGTAGCCACCAGTTGTTTAGTGCTTGAAATGCCCTCTGGATGACGGTGCTTGCATATGAAGAGTATATGATGAAAAAAAATGCGCGATGGTGGTACTTGGAGTGCTTACTAGATGTATGGACCGACAGATGAACATACAGACAGACAGATGCACGGACGGACGGACGAACGAACACACTGACGGACAACTGAACAAACGGACACATAGAGACATGCACGGACAGATGGACGGACGTACGGATGGACGCACGAATGGACGGACGCATAAATGGACAGGAGCAAAAACGAATCGACAGACGGACGCTTCGCCCCACTCATCCTCATTCACTCCGTGGATATGCTGTGACTTTTTTTCGCCATGCTCTAAGCCCGATTATTCAAGCATTCACGTGCATATGAGTTTGCAGGTGCAGGCAGCAAGAAAGTTCTTTTTTTATCGGTCAGTGGAGAGCAGAATACACTCTACCCTGCCTAAGGAAGTTGTAGTTTTATTCGGAATGTAACAATTCAACAATATGCGTTGTTAAGATATAATACAATAAACCTAAATCTTTCACCGGGCTTGCAGTGATAATGATCGCACTCTGGCTGCGGATAGTCATGATTGTGAATTATCACGGTTATGTGAAAGAAAGTGCTTCAGACAGAAGGAGCAGATAAAAAGATAGAAGCAGTTAGATTACTTAATCACCCAATGCCCCTCAATCGCTTCCCCAATTAAATTAAACATGCCTTCTTTAAAAGAAACCCAAAGCAGTAAATTACCTTTTCTGATGATGACGTCGAGCTCATACAATTTAGTGAATGCGTCCACATTAACCGAAATGTTTGCTTGAGAGAGATCGTATAAAAAAATGCCGTGTTATGAACTAGTTGGAGTCGATAAAGAAACAGAGCAACGATAATGCGTACGTCATGTGGAACTGCTTAACCATTGGCTGGCCACAAGATTGCACGTCCGTGGCTACAGCTTGAGTGGTCAACGGGTGTCCTTCCTGTACTTTAACGAACGCGCTAAGCGTAGCGGACATAGAAGGAATAGAGTGGGAATAGAAGGACATAGAGTGGGCATGGAATGGCAGCAGCGACGATGTTCGCTAAAATCCCTTTCTGCTTTTTTGTTCAGTTGGCTGCACTTCTCCACACGTGCCGTTATGCCTGCGCCGTGACTTCGGCGCACACAAATGCTGCTGAAAAACGCCCGGTCCTGGAGATAACAACGATCTATTCTGTGCCATGTGGCCTGCCTCCATACGTGTCTCCGCATGGGGACGCTGCCCAAGCCGCCAGAGGGACATCGACCGCATCCAGCATGGCCTACTTAAGCCGCCTTCCAACTTCGCCACAATTCAGTGGGCATGGAATGGCAGCAGCGACGATGTTCGCTAAAAACTCTTTCTGCTTTTTTGTTCAGGTTGGTACTGTACCCTCGCTCTATTCGAAAAGATCCGATAATATCTGCCTGCTGGCATTCCCGTGCCCACATGTTTTAGTGTCTGAGTTTTATGACATTGTGTATGTTGTTAAACTTGTACTAGGAGGCGACGTAGAGCTTAACCCTGGTCCCCCGAAACTGGACCCTGCAGCTGAAACTAGCCAAGTCTTGTCTGCAATTAACCGTCTTACTAAGCACCTAGACGAGTGGCACGACCAGCTCTTGGAATCTATCAATGAGGTAAAAGAAAACCAACGAATTCTTGACACCAAGGTATCCGACTCAACAATGCGTCTTGCCGCTGTTGAAGAAAAAGTAAGTTCCTTTGACGCACTACATGATGAAGCGGATTTGGACGCGATGATTACGTCAGCTGCACGTTATGAAAGCGCCACACTACAATCACGGCTAGATGATTTTGAAAACAGGGCACGACGAGAAAATTTGGTATTCTATGGAATATCTGATTGTGCGGAAGAGACGTGGGCTGAAGCAGAAGATAAAATTAGGGGAAATCTTTCTGACAAGCTTGAAATACAACTGTTCGATGAAGCGATTAATCGCGCGCACAGATTAGGAGCGTTTGTCGAAAATAAGTGCCGGCCAATCATCGTCCAATTTGCGTCTTTTAAAACGAAAGAGTCAATTTTTTCACAAAAGTCCAAGCTACGCGGTACAAAATTTCAGTTGCTCAGGACTTTTTTAAGGCAACGCGCACCGTACGTAAAAAGTTGCTGGATTTCGCGAAGGCCACCAGTCAGCCATTTTCTCTGAAGTACAACAAAGTTGTAATCGACAAAAAGAGCTATGTGTATTGCAGCATTACCGATCGTGTTGTTGAAATTGGACTAAAGGATGGGCGCTTTCAAAACTGCCGAAGTAATCATAATAGTCTGGGCCAAGCCGGATCGTGTTCCCCAAACAAAAGTGAAGGTCAGTCTTCAACATAGCTAGATGTGCGCACACAAGCTGATGCTATTGAGCGGGAAATTTCCTTTCTCCTTTGTAATGTAAGGAGCGTAATGAACAAGCGTGACGAATTATTATTCCTTGTTCATGCGTGCCTGGCAGATGTAATCATACTGACGGAAACTTGGTTGTCAGCGAAAATTGATAGCAGGGAAGTTTTGCATGGTGCAAAAAACTACGTTATTTATCGGTACGACCGAGGTAGCCGTTCTGGCGGAGGCGTCTTAATTGCGGTATCAAATGAATTTGTGTCTTTCAAAGTTAATGTCGCTTCTGAACTAGAATTAATTTGTGTGTGCATTCGCCTGCACCACAAAGATTACATTCTTTGTGCCTGCTATCGGCCTCCAAATTCTTCTTCAGGCTTTTCCGAGATATTTCATGATGTTTTAAATAAGATACATATTAGATTTCCTGCTGCAGTGTTCTTTGTTCTGGGTGACTTCAATCTGCCCGATGTTTCTTGGTGTTTACCCCAACCAAAGGCTAGCTCCAGCTCGTCTGAAAGCGCATCTTTTATCAGTGTGTGCTCAGATTTCAATCTAATACAACTTGTCAAGTACCCGACCCGTGTTACTACTACCAGCTCAACTATTCTAGACTTAGTCCTCACAACTCACCCAGATCATGTTACATCCCTTTCTGTGATACCTGGTCTCAGTGACCATTCAGCAATTCACTTTAATATTCCCAACAGGAATCCCAGACGACAGAAAACCTCCAAAACATTCAGAGACTATTAACGTGCAGACTATGCTGCAATAAATAGGGAGCTTGAAATATTCACCGAAGAACTGTTTCAAAATTTTGATCAGCGTTCTGTAGACGAAAACTGGCATCGGTTCAAATCCAAGGTGTCTGGGTTAGTAGACCACTATGTATCACTGCTTAGAATAACGAATACTGTTCAATCCCCGTGGTTCACACCGACCCTAAAGCGACTACGCAATAAAAAGCAGCGCCTTTTTCGGAAAGCCGAATGCTCGAGGTCAACTGACCGATGGGCTGCGTACAATGAATCAGCCGATAAATATGCGCACGCGCTTGCCGTGGCTAAGCGTTCTTTTTTTGAAGTTACCCTCCCCTCTATGCTGAGAACTAATCGCCGTAGATTTTGGCTAACCATCAACGGAAAAAGTGAAAAGAAAATTGAACTGATGTCTGAAGATGACTGTATGATCCCAAGTGAAATGTGCTGTGAAGCCTTAAATACGGTAGTTTTGTCGGTATTTGTGACCTGTACGCCATATTGTTTGTCCCCTTTCCCTGCCTGCAATATTTTACCCTTGGATCCATTAATCATAGAGTGGGTGGGTGTTGCCAAATTGATAAGGAATCCGAAACCTACCTCTCCTGGAGATGATGGTATTAACCCCAAATTCTTAAAGAATACTGAAATGTTATCCGCTATAATTCTATCTAAGATTTTTTCACAGTCTCTGGAAACTTCTGCAATACCACAGGATTGGAAGGTCGGGAAGGTGGTTCCTTTGCCCAAAACAGGTAACACTCACAATCCCATCAATTACAGACCCATATCGCTCATTAGTGCACCATGTAAAATTGTTGAGCACATTATCCATAGCCATTTAGTCCGCTTTCTCGAAAACAATTCCTTTTTTAGCAAATTCCAACATTGTTTCAGAAAAAATTACTCCTGTGAAACTCAGTTACTTAGCCTCACTAACGACCTATTTTGCGCCGCTGACCGTTCTTCAGTTATCGACTGCGTATTTATCGACTTTGCGAAGGCATTCGATACCGTTTGTCATAAACTACTGCTTTCTAAATTAAACTCAATCAATCTAGATGTAAATATTCTCAAATGGTTGGAGTGTTTTCTAAGTAACCGCACACAATACGTTGTTGCTAATGGCTTTATTTCCACGCACTGCTCTGTTACGTCTGGTGTGCAGCAAGGCTCTGTCTTAGGTCCCCTGTTATTCTTAATTTATAATAATGACTTGCCGAATACACTATCATCAACTATTAGACTCTTCGCGGACGACTGCGTAATTTACAGAGAAATTTTGGATTCCGCCGTCCAAAGTGCGCTACAATCTGACCTTAATAAGATTTCTACCAGGTGCGATACATGGTTAATGAAACTGAACACAAAGAAGTGCAAAGTAATGCGAGTAACACGTCAAAAACATAATACTACAGCGTGCACTTACATACTCAACCACGACCCCCTCACCAAAGTGTCATGTTACAAATATCTTGGCGTGTATATCTCGGATAACCTTTCTTGGCAAACACACATCGATCATATCACAAGCGACGCTAGCCGCATGCTCGGTTTTTTACGACGGAATTTTGCTCTTGCTTCAGCAGATATAAAACTCGTTTTATACAAAAATTTAGTTCGGCCAAAGCTGGAGTAAGCGGCGTCGATCTGGGACCCACATATCAACACGTTACTTCATGATATCGAAGCTATCCAGAATCGTTCCGCACGCTTCATATTATCAAACTACTTTCGTACGGCTAGCGTCTCGTCTTTGAAATCTTCCCTTAACCTACTTTATTTGTCTGTTCGCAAGAAAATATCACGGCTTTGTTTTTTTCATCAAATTTATCACGCCAATTCAACGCTCAAAGATTCGATGCTTTTTCCTCCCACTTATCATTCGACAAGAAACGACCATCAGTTCAAGGTTGGCGTACCCAGCAGCCGGAGAAACTATTATTTCAACTCATTTATTCCTAAAATCAGCTCGAACAGGAACCACCTCCCCACCTGCATTGCTTCAATAATTAATCCAGCCAATTTCAAGGTGGCTATTAGTGGCCATATTACCTGATTTTTTCCCCCGCGAATTCCGCGGTTTTGTGTAAATTCTGCTCGGTTGTTCCCGTGTACGGCAAATGTTTTTTTCGCGCCTTTTGATTTTTCCTTTCTGTTATTGTTTGTTTGATTATGTGTATTTCAGATGTGTAATCACACTCCTGCTGCATTGTATACCTGTAGAGTGTTTTACCCCCCACTCCTCTCTGTAATGCCCTTGGCCCTGAGAGTAAATAAATAAATAAATAAATACAACGTGCACAATTGCCAGTGCGGACGCACAGAGTGCCAGAAGAGATATTGTTGTCGGTTGCGCACATCCTGCATCTAGGACGGCCCGTCTTTTTGCTTCCTTGTCAGAGGTGTAGCCGGTGTTGCCTCAGCGCCACTGTTTTCTCCAGTCACTGTCACTGCCGCCTTGCCCTTATTGCTGCGAAACTCCTAATAAGCGTGTAGGTGATGGTGCGGAGTTCGAGCTTTCGTTGCTATGGTTACTAGTGACCTCACTACATTTTCGGTCCCCTAACCCAGCAGCTTCCTAAAAGCAACTGGCCTTGTCACTGGCACTGCAATTCCCGCGAGGCACCGATTGCGTGTCTGTTTGTTACATTGCTTTCTTGCTTCCTGAAAACGGCAGGACTTGCTGAGTACGGCTGAAGCGACAGTGCGTTGTTAATGTACAGTGTAGAGTAATCAGAGGACCAATCGCCGTTATACTGGACTCGCTAAGTCGGTTTTGTATACAGGGGGTGGGTGGAACATCACACTCGTGCCCGGCTGCCTTGATTTTTCTTGCATGTCATACATAGCACAAAAGACGCGAGACCGCATATGTCCGCCCGGCTCCCACTTCAATGTGAAGCAGGTGCCAACTCCCTCTCCGGAAAAAAAGTTCTGCCTACGCCCCTGGGGTAGGCGTGTCGGGTGCGTAGGCAGAACGTGTCGGGGGCGTAGACTGGACATGGGGAGAAGGGCTACCACTTCACCTTGTAGTGCTATTTTCCCATCAGTGGATCACTTAAGTGTATGCAAAATGATGAGTACTGCAGAATGTGCCCTACTGCTTTCGAAAAAATTTTCATATGCGCGCAGCGTAGATATCTCTAAAGTTGAAAATAAAACTTGGGCAACTCTCTAAATATTCTTCTTATGATGCCTGATTCGATAACAAAATTTACATGGTGCTATAAGAGGAAGTTTTTTATTTATTATAAATACTTCAAATGGTATTGCATCTGAACTACTGGATTGGGAGTTTTTTCATGATCACGTAAAAGACTATGATCATTGTCGTTTATGTGAACGATGGTGCTTAGCATTCGACCAGCCTGTTTTGCCTACATCAGAGAAGCTTTATTAAACCGCTAAGCTTTGGTTGCGGCTTGCCTTAGGCAAGTGTTTCCCGCAAATCGGCTAAACTCCTGCGTCATGCATCGGAATCGACTCTATCAAAGCTCAGCCAATGTTTCGGCCACATGGGAGAACTGTGGAACATCAAAGGTCAATCCGCGTTCGATAAATAACAAGCTAAATCACTTTGTCTTATAAGCCATATTGTTCACTTTCAAATTCATTATTTACGAAGAATTACACAACAAAATAAAGTATATAGAAGGAGGTTTTATGCCGAAACGTTGTAACGACACCTCTTATTATTAACTACACAACGAAACCAAATAGTCTCCTGTCGAAACCACACCTAGCATTGTCTATCAAATACACCTATGCCACTGAGCAAGGTAGCATGTTTGGGCCTGCCTCAGGTGATACCTTCAATGTCGTCTACTGTGTTTTCAGGAAAATACTCATTACAATGGTGTATTTTATATGTAGAGACCAAGCTGATAAGCACGTTTTGGTGACTAACATTGTAAGTGCATGCTTGCCGTAGTAAATTATTCAGACACTCCACTGCGAAATGAACGTACGTTTATTGACGCCCACTGCTTTCATAGAGTGGCTGTGAACTCGTGAATAGGCCACCGCTTTTTGCGTGGGTGATAAGAGATAAAATGTACATGTGACAACAGTACACAACACTCCTTCTTTCCAAGATTAGTTATAAAAAGAATACAAAGCTATGTTGGGCTATTCATTATTACCATAACTTAGAATAGGCAGTTGAAAGCGCGTTGACTTTCACGGCGTGATCCAATCTTGGCCAGCATGCTACGCGCTTTCCTCCGAAGTCTCTACACTCGTCAGTTGCTGTTGTGGGCCTCTTATGCTTGGCTCTTCCGTAGCTTGACGTGAAATTTTCGCTACAGTTTCTTCTTGGATCGTAGTCTGCGGTCATGGTCGTGTTTTCTTGAGAAATAGCGCGGTGTGGCAGCCCACCCCGGTACCCTTGTCTGCTTAGCAACTCATGCAGGCACTTCTCAGTTAGTTCCGATGTCGGTGATGACGCTCGCCATTATCCAGTTGGACAGTGTACGACATCGGGCCTCTGACCACCACTACACTGGCAGCTTTCCACCTGGGACCTGGAGTGAAGCTTTTAGAGTAGACAGTGCCACCAACGCAGTACCTCTTTGTATCTGGAAGGTGAACCTCATGCACACACTGTCAGTGCGGATAAAGGCGAGCTAAAGACGTTCTCAGTCACTGCCCCATCATTTTTGCTGGATATTGTCCTGTAAAAGAATGTGGAGTCATCTGCTGTTTAATCATAAACCTTAAAATCTTGCACTGTGTCGATTCTTCCTGCTACTTTTTTTAAGCTTCTTTGACTTCCCAAAGCATTATCTCGGCTCTGCCTTTACTGGCGGGATGATAAAGTGCCGTAAAAACAGTAAGCACGCCATCACACTTCAAAAAAGTTTGCAACTCTGCACATGTGAAGGAATTTATATTATCAGAAAATATAACATCTGGCACGGCATGTATCGCAAACATGTTGTTTAAGCTTGTCACAAGGGCCACAGGATTTATTGACGACATGATTTCAACTTCGGTCCAGTTGCTGTATGCATCGACCACGATAAGGAATACCTCTCCTTTGACTAGGCCCGCAAAATGTATGTGCAGACAACTCCAAGGTTGGTCTGGTTTGACCCGAAAGTGAACGCGAGCCTTGGGGTCGCTTTGTCGATTGCTATGACATGATTGGCAGTACTATACATACTCTTCAATTTGGCGATTCATGTTTGGCCTTCGCATGAGTCGTCTTGCTGCTGCTTTGATAGTGCTCATCCCTAGGAGATTTGAATGCAGGAGTTGGAGCACTCGCTCTTTTGCGGCTTCTGGAATTTTCACGTGATTGCCCCAGAGGGCTCAATCGCGGTGCAATGACAACTTAGTCTTTCTCACCTCGTATGCTGTAAACGTGTTGTTTAGTTGTGTCGAAGGCGAACCACTCAGGATCCAGTCCTTTACCTTGGACAAAACGCTGTCTGTTTTGATCAGATTGACGATGTCCAGTGCCTGTAACGGTGAACACCCAACAGCTTCCAGTAAAAGCCCTCTCCATGTGGTTGGGGTTCGTCTTCATCCCCGGGAGCTGGCAGTCGTCTTATCGCATCGATGTTGGAGTTGTCCTCACCTCGCCTGTACTCAATGCGATAGCTATACGCAGACAACAACAAAATACAGCGCAGAATTCTGGACGACAGTACTTCGGATATTCATTTTTCCGTGTTAAATAAACCAAAAGCAGGTTGTGATTGTTATCACCATAAATTTCCGCCCATCAAGTTACTGCTGAAATTTTTTGTCACCAAAGGCGACAGCTACACCGTCTTTGTCAATATGGGCGTAGTTACGTTCACTTGCGCTATGAGTTCGTGAAGCATAAGCTATGGGTATCTCGCTGCCGTCAGCAGCTGATTGGGCTAGCAGCAACCCCACCCCTGCGGGTTATGCATTACAGCACAGCATTAAGGGACGCTTGATGTCATAAAAAGCAATTACAGCATCGGAGCTAAGCAGCTCTTTCAGCTTCTCAAAGCATTGTAGGTGCGCATCTTTCCACTCCCATTCATGGTCCTTGTCAAGGAGCCGGTATAGGGCTCCACCTCTCCAGTCCTGCCTTTGAGAAAACGGCTGTAGAAGTTCAGTAGACCCCCAAAAGCTTGAAACTCTCTCTGGCTAGTGGGCGTTGGCGCTTTCTGTAGGGCGTCAGTCTTGCTTGGGCCCAAATAGATCTCTGTGTTATAAATCCGGTGTCTCAAGTATTCGATGCTCGTCTTGCTGAATTCACGCTTTCCCTTGTTAACACTTAACTGCGACCCTGCAGAGGCGTCTGCGCAAGCAGGTGTTTGGTGTGTTGCAACACCACAGACCCGAGCCAACGGGGGGTTTCGACCTCCTCCCACGCTTCACTGAGTATGGCTTAGCAGTGTCCGGGGAAAAGGGGATCAGTCGACGCTAGGTGATTGGAACTTTAAGGCCCCCCGGCAGAGGCAACACACCCTTTTGTCCCCGGTTTCACGTAGACGGACCTCTGGGCTGACTCACCCAGGGAAAATCGGCAGTCGCCTTTTTCTATCTCTCTCCCTACGTCTTGTTCTTTATCTCACACTTTTTATCTGTCTTGTAATCTTCTCTTTTCCGTCTACTTCCAACTCTCCTGGTGGTGAGGGTTAACCTGTGCAGTTGCCTAACCTTGGGTAGTTATATTCGGTTATAGTGGCGATGCATGGCTGGCGTCTTCAAGTGTTTACTATTCAACCTTATAGCGTCCACTTGCTAGGCTGGGTTGTGGGTGGCCACCATCGCCGAACTTCAAAAATTATATGGCAAAATAATTTCCCGCTTTACCTGATCGCCACCCAAAAAAATGGCGCACCGATTAACTTCTTATATTTGTCCAACACAGAATCCTTCCCTTAGTACCCATGTGATCCACAGCTAACACGAGACAAAGACAGTCCGAACAATCTCAGCATTCCTCGTGTCAAAACTCTCACCGAGGCAATTGGCCATGGACACAAAGTAACTAAGATGGGAAGTGGCGATCTTCTTCTGGAAATTCGTGACAAGTTACAGTACGAAAAACTGACAAAACATGTGGCTTTTGGAAACATCTCATTGTCAGTAGGGCCACATAGATCCATGGATGCAGTGCGTGGCGTCATCTCTTATGACGACCTCCTCGAACTCACTGAAAGTGAATTCATCTATGGATGGCAAGACCAAAACGTTGTGAAAGTACAGAAAAACGTGATTTCGCGAAATAGCAAACAAACCCCAACCAAGCACATACTTTTAAGATTGGGAGCTTACAACCCTCCTGAATTAATTGAAACTCGCTACTGTAACCTACGTGCGAGACTGAACATCCAAAATCCTCACCGTTGCTTCAAAAGTCAGCGCTTCGGACATGGCTCGCAAAGCTGCACAGGACATGCCACACGTGCCAACTTTGAATCTAAGGAACACGTGTCTAAAAACGTGCTTCTGGAGACTTTTGTGCGAACTGTGGAGGAGACCACCCCGCCTACTTAAGATCACGACTTGTGGAAAAAAGAGAAGGAAATTATTGAACTATAATTCAAACTCATCTTGTCTTTCCAAGAGGCACGCAAACGTTTTTCTCTGCACGAGCCATGTTATCCTTCTTTCGCTGGTGTGATGCACCGAGGCGCCACGACACACGTTTGCGCGTTCGCAAGTGCCTCAGAGAATGTGACCGTGGTCGCGCCATCACCGCACCCGGCTGGATCTACCTGTACTGCTCCGCCACCTGACAAACAGGGCCGGCATAATTCCGTGTCTGCCGGACTCCGAGCACTGCAAGTGCAGTCAGGCCGAAAACCCCTGCAAACTTGCCTGCTGGTCAGGCACCATCCACCACCTCGCAAGGGGTGATGCACACAAGGACAGGCGAAGCTTTTGGGAGCACGCGACAAAAAACCCAACCTACGGGGCCCCCAAAAGACCTCGTAACCTAAGACAGCACTTTTTGTACACACAGCACCACACAACACTAAAATGACACAAATACTACAGTGGAACGTCAAAAGACTGCTGAGAAACCTCGATGGTGTCCAGGAACTTTTACACGAAGATTCACCAAAAGTTCTGTATATGCAGGAAACACGCCTGAAGTCCTAAATTTCCGCTATGCGATGTGATATACTGAGAGGACCAAGATGATGCTGTGGCGTCATCTGGTGGCGTGGCTATTATATTTAGTGAAGGTGTATCTTGTACCCATCTACGACTACAAGCACTACTTGAGGCAGTGGCTGTTTGAGTAGTTCTTCTGAACTAACTCGTCACCATCTGCTCTTTTTAGGTACCTGCACAGTATCATCACGTAAAACGAGAATTCCAGTCATTGATTGATGAGCTACCAGAACCTTACATGGTCTTTGGAGCCTTTAATTTCCATAGCTGTTTATGGGGTGATTCTCGCTGCACCGCACGAGGCTGCCTATTTGAGCAGTTCTTGCTCTTTTCCGGTTCATGTCTGTTAAACCAGAAAAAACACTTACTTTCGCCTCGCCAACAAAGCGTACTTATTCATAGACCCCAGCAATGTATCGCAATCACATCTGCCCTACTAAAGTGGAAAGTTATCAAGAATGCTATTGAAAGTGATCACTTTCCCGTATATTGGAGCACACCACCATCAAATCAATGCTCTCAACAGGTTCCTAAATGGGTCACGGACAAAGCTAATCAGGAACAGTTCGACGAGATTAACCGCTTAAGTTGGAGTGACACATCCTCTCCGAGCATAGATGTGGTTGTGCCGTACTTTACTGCCTTTCTTACTGACGCTACAGCTCAATGCATCCCAGAAACGTCTGCACTGCCCACAAAACGACGTGTCCCCTGGTCAAACAATGAGTGCCGAAAAGCGCGCAGGAAACAACATAAATCATAAATGTTTCTCGGTGCTCTCCCACAGCGGAGAACCTTACAAACTTTAAGAACATAAAGTCGCAAGGCAGGAGAACGCGCCGACAGGCGAGGCGAAATTTGGCAGAACTTTCTATCGGGCATTACTTCCCATACGCACGAGGGCAAAGTCGGGAACAAAGTCAATAGCACAATTAGGAGACAGGCATATTCAGTTCCTCTTGTGAACACCCCAAGTGCCAGCCTGGAAGACAAGGCGAACTCTCTGGGCGAAGACTTCCGACGGGTGTCTAGCTCATTGGGTTACTCTGAGGCCTTCCAACGCTACAAAAAAGCACGTACAAAAACGCATGTACGAAATATGACGCATATAATGAACTTTTTTGTTTACCTGAATTATTGGAATCGCTTCATTGCTGCAATAAGTCCTCCCCAGGCTCCGATTATGTAGTATATGAAATGTTAAAGAACCTACCTGCCTAAAGACAAAGCACCCTATGTCCCTTTACAATGCTATATGGTCCACGGGCGAGATGACTACCTTTTTGGAAAGAGGCTATCGTCATTTCAATTTTGAAAGAAGGCAAGGAGCCATGATGCACGGTGACTAACAGACCCATCGCACTGACCAGTTGCCCATGCAAACTTTTTGAGAAAATGATAAACTGGCGACTGACGCACTTCCTTGCAGCTAATAGGTTACTTGACCCATACCAGTGTAGGTTTCGAGAGGCCAGGTCAACCACTGACCACCTTGTTCGTATCGAGGCACAAATTCGTGATGCTTTCATTCATAAACAATTCTTTCTTTCTGTGTTCCTCGATGTGGAGAAGGTCTATGACACTACGTTGCGCTTTGGAATACTCCGAGACTCGTCACACTTAAGTGTGTAGGGTAGAACGTTAACAATAATCTGAAGCTACCTGTCCAACCGGACGTTTCCTGTCCGAATAGGCACTCCTTTGTCCCCCAAGTTTGTCCAAGAAACAGGAGTGCCACAAAGTGTTCTATTGAGTTGCACACTTTGTATAGTCAAAACGAACTCCTTGCGCCTCGCTCTCTCACGAAACACGTTCTACTGCACATATGTCGACGATGTACAAGTAGGCTTTAAATAGTGTGACCTCTCAATGTTTGAACGTCAGGTTCAGTTAGGTCTGAACAAGATCTTAAAATCGGTGGATGAAATTGGGTTTAAACTGAACGCATGAAAAAACACTTTCATCGTATTTTCTAGAAAGAGGGGCCCTCATCCCGACCCTGGCATCGACCTGTATAGACGAGGTCTGCCTGTAGAGACTGAACGTAAGTTTCTGGGCGCACTAATAGACTAAAAAGTGACCTTCGTACCACAATTGAGCGTATAAAAATGAGAGTCAAGAAACCATGAATATATTTAACGTGTTATATCGAAATACATGGGTTAGTGACAAGAAGCGCGTGCTGAACTTTTGCAAAAGACTCATTCGTGCTGGCTTACACTCTTGGGCCGTCGTTTATCAATCTGCAGCACCAAGTGCTTTAAAGATGCTGAATTCTGTGCACCATTTGTGCATCCGGCTTTGTAGGGGCACTTTTCACACTAGCCCTATGGAGAGCCTGTATTTGTATTAGAATGAATGGTTGCTCCACATACAAAGATGTTACGTGTATTTTGTGTACTTTCTGAAGGTGAAAGCAGACGAGCAACACCCCTGTCATCTCACGACTGATGATTTGTCAAATTTTGGCTTGTTCCAGGACAGTCCTTTGTTGACGCAGTCCTACTCGCTCCGTGTGAGGGGCCTCGCCGAAGAAACAGGCATGTCACTTATCCAACAAAGTTTGATGTCTACCGCTGCATATCTGCCGCAATGGCGGTGACAGCTCATTGACTGTGATGTCTCTTTCTTGGAAATCACGAAGCACACGCCACTTTCACACATTCATATATACTTCGTCGAACTACACCATAAATGCACATGCCCCGAGTTCTTTACCAATGCCTCAAACACCAACCCTTTTGTGACATATGCAGCAGTAGGCCAATGCTTTTCAGAGGCCGGCGTTCTCTATCCTGATGCAAGTATTTTTACAGAAGAAAATTATGCAATTCTGGTGGTCGTAAACGCATCAAACAGACAAAACTACAAAAAGCAGTAGTATACACAGATTCCCTAAGTGTGGTAGAAGACCTGAAAACTCCTGAAAACTACAGAAACCCCGCTCTAGTGTCGTTATACTCACTTGTATGCACTCTATACTCATCAAAACAGCATGACGTTGTTCGCTAGTTGCCAAGGCACCATTAAATTACAAGGAAACGTTTTGGCAAACAAGCTGGCGGCATCCGCTAATGACACCGCTTTCAATGCGTCGATACTAATCCCTGCACTTGACTTGAAACCTTTTGTAAAACGGAAGCTCAGGGATCATTGGCAGATCACGTGGGATAGACACACAGACAATCAACTGCATGCTATTAAACTGCTATTTTATAATTGGCCGCCACTATCCAAATCGTAACCCACAGATGTAGTACTTACAAGGCTAAGAACATGGCACTCACACTATACACATTCATATCTTTTGTCTGCCAGCAATGCACCACTGTGTGAAAGATGTGGAGAACCACTTACTATTCCCCACATCCTCGTTCAGTGCAATGAGTTAGATACTCTAAGAAAACACTGTTTACAACACTACCGATAGCAGCTCCCCCTACATCCGGGAATGCTCATGGGTAGAAATACGCTTTTTAAACTTCCATCACTTTTCTGGTTTCTAAAAGATGTCCATAGTTTTCACCGCATATTTCGAGGTGATCCGTGGCTCGACCACTGTACAGAGGTCGCGGCTGCGATGGGCCTCTCCACCATCATTGTCAATATTGCATTTCCATGCGTTTTATGTCACAGCCATATTTTTATTATTTTTTAGTTTTAACCTGCCCCAGAACGTGAAATTTTAGGTCCCTTTACAGCCACGCAACACTATCAGTGTTCATATTCTGTTCATATTACTTCAATAACGCAGCATTGCTTTTCCCTCATCATTGTTCATGGCGCTCTTTGGCGATATTATGACTCTTGCGCAAATAAACACCATTATTCATCATCAAATCTTAGCTGCGCTTTACGCAAGAGAGCCAAAACAGCATTAAGTCTTTCTGCATGCTCCGATGCGTAACGCCAGGAAATGAGAATATCATCAAGATAAGCCTTAACGCCAGGGATGCCTGCCAAGAATGCGTCGATTTCTCGTTGAAACACCTACGGCGCGACGGAAATTCCAGATGGCAGCCGCCTCACCTAGTAAAACCAATAGATTGTGTTAACTTTCAGTACTTCGGCTGGCACATCAACGAGACTAAGCTGTTGATAAGTTTGAGCTAGGTCGAGCTTAGTGAATATCTTGCTTGACCCGAGAGTCGGTAGTATATGTGCGGCAGTAAGAAAACGATGCCCGCAGGGTTTAACGGCGTTGTTTACCGTGCTGCGGTAATCACCACAAAGTCCTAACGTAAAATGAATAACTGTATAAAGTGAACAATATGGTTGTGAACTGGATAAGCCAGTATTTAAATTTAGGGAGCCAAAATGTTGTTATCAATGGTAAGTCATCCCGGTAAGTGGATGTGTCCTCTGGAAAGCCTCAAGGGTCAGTAATGGGTCCGCTACTGTTCTTTATTTACATAAACGACATTTGTTCTGGTATTTTATCACATATCAAATTATTTGCCGACGACTGTGTTTCGTACACACTCATACATAGCTCCCATGATTGCACTACTCTTGAAAACAATCTTGACACAGTTTCTGAATGGTGTGGAAAGTGGCGCATGTTCAATAATGCAAAAAAAAACAGTGCATATGTGTTTATCTAAAAAAAAGGCAAAACATAACTGATTTTAAACTGTAAAGTCCACCAGGCTGCTAACAGTTTGTGAGGCATATCGGTGCATATTTTACACTGGACCTTTCCTTGAGCCGTCACATCAATCACGTCACAAGTAAAGAAGGACGTGTGTTAGGTTTCCTGCGCAGAAACGCCAGTAAGGTACTACTTGAGACCTAGAATCAACTATATATGAATAATATTCGATCTGTCTTGGATTACGCTTGCGCTGTGTGGGATCCGTGGAAGGCATGTGATGTGTGCAATTTAGAAAAGATTCAAAACATGGTTGTTAAGTTTGTCTGCTCTGATTTTACCAAAAAGTTCAGTGTTTTAAAAGCAAAAAAAAGCTTGGTTGGGGACTTCTAGACAAGTGAAGGAAATATCTAAGGTTGAAACTTTTACACAACATAGTTCATAGCTGTGAAGTCTGGACCCCTCACGATATTTTTGCAAAGCAGACTAAGTTCACAGTGACTAGTTCATGCCAACCACATAAGGGAAAAGCTGCCGCACTGAAGCATTTAAAATGTCATTTATTCCCAGGGCAATAGCGCCGTGGAATAGGTTGCCTTCTGAAGTAGCAGAGGTTACTTCATTTGAAGTGTTTTCAAGATTACTTCAAGGTCTAGAGTAGTGTTTTCGCGAGGATGTCTAGGGAAGAGGCGGTACTGTGAAGCTCCTTTGTATTGTCTCCCCCCATGTGCCGCTATGTATAGTTGACAATGAATCGCGTTATTATTGTGTTGTAGAAGCGTGAGTATTCGTATTCAGTGTTGAAATTTCGTATTCCCCCCCCCCCGCTTCACTGTAAAGAGCTCGGGCGCTGTGGGTACTAAGATAAATAAATAAATAAATAAATAAAATACTGCCTGTTTTTCTTGCTATCACTAGCGGAGTTGTCCAGTTGGACAACTCGACTGGCTCCAAGGCTCCTTGTCACCAAGCGGTCCATTTCTTTGGCCACGTCGTCCTTCAGTGCTAGTGAGACTGGATGACTCTTCAGGAACGCTGGTTTGGCGCTGTCTTTCAGTGCAATGTGCACTGGCGGTCCATTAGAGCCAAGAAGAAAACTTCGAAACACTTCAGAAACGTGTTAAGTCACGTATTAGACATTCATGTGCTGAATTCAACGCAGCCCAATGCCCAATAGCCCAAACCACTTCCACCCAAACAAGCTGTCACCGCTTCTCTCCACTACCAACAAAGACAGTTTTGCCCTGCGGCCCTTGAATTTCACTGCAACCCTTACGCGACGAACTACGCGGAAGTTTCCTTTGACCAGTATACAAGCGTTGTGTACAATGCTTTCACGCGAATGATCGAAAACTGCCGCCACTCACAATTCATCACACTGCTCTGGAATCAAATTCCATGGGTACATTCTGTCCCTAAACTTGTACGTTTACCGTCTATTTTTTTCTTTTTGCTCAACCACTTGTAAAACGAAAAATATTTCAGTCATTTCGTAAGCACCCTTGCTTTTACCACCTTTTTTCTTCTGCTGCTCTAAAGTCTTTCTTTCTAACTTTCTAACTTCGAATTTTGAACCATGGGCTTTTGCTGCATGTCTGATTTTTCTGCACTTGAAACATGCCGCCTTTCTGAAACACCATAAATGTGGAGCGTGCTTACTTTTGCAGCGATAACAACTGGAATCTTCTGACGTGGTTTCTTGTTTCATTCGCTTGGCTTGAATTAGGCCCTGCTTCTATTTTGTCTCGTCTAGTTCCTGATTGCGTATGTCTCGCCGCTGTTGCGCTGTAGCTTCAGCGGTCACAGCTATGTCGTACGTGACCAGGAACGTAAGGTTCTGCTCAGCAAGAAGTCTTTCCTGGACTGCTTCATTTTCGATGCCGCACAAGAAACGATACCGTATCACGACGTTTAACGGTAACTGCTTGTCACCAAACCCGCAGTCTTCGGTTAGCTTCCGCAGAGCCATGACATAGACGGAAACCAATTCATCACCAGCCTGGTTTCTTCTGTGGAACATAAACGTTGTGTCGAGCTCGGATGGCCTCAGGTGCAGGTACTTGCGAACAGCCGTCTTAATTTCGTCGTAGCTTGCTGTGGTCGGTCTTACCAGCTTCACCACGGTTACGATGAGCCTTTACGCTGCTTCGTCGCAGCAACTCAAAACATTTCTTTTCTGCTCATTTATTGTTATCTTGTTCGTGACGCAAAACATTTCCAACCACTTGACCTACTCATTCCAAGACGCGTCCGTGCCAAGACGATACTCGCCGATCTTTCCGACCGCCATCGCCCTTTCTTCGACGGCGGCCTCGCCAGGCCGGTCTGCCTCGTCGCGAATGAAGTTAAGCAGTCGGACGCTCCGCTGGGAACTTTCACCTTCACAGGTCAGGTCTGGCACAGTCTCTTTTATGCTTCTACTGTACTGAAAGTGAATCTCTGGAGCACTTCTTTTTGACAGGCCTAACATTTAAAAGTCAAAGGGAAAGACTACTAGAAGAACCCCTACGAAAGTTGGACTTAAACGTGTCACATCCGGCGACTCTTTTATTTGGCGCAATAGCATTTGGTTCTAGCCACAGCAGCGTCTTCAACGCTGTCACAGATGTTTTTTGTGGTTATTAGGTCATTCTTTTATTTGTTATTCTTACAAATATGAATTCTTATCTGTATTACCTAATGAATGTCTTTCCTTCAAGAAGTGGATAAGTTCAATAAGCAAGGCGCCATCAGATTGAAGGTTTATCCCCCTGAGTGGGTTGCGCCAAAATGTTGAGGAACCAACCAACCAAAGCTACTGCGCCTGTTTTAATAATGCCACGTAGCGGGTGCATAACAAATTTCAATATCTTTCATGCATTAAGTGCCTAAAGAACCCAATAAGAACAGAAGATTGCTATCACATTCGACTCCTAAAAGCGAAGCTTTAGGGTCCCGAAATTTATGCTTCATTAGTGGTTAGAAGCGGTGCCGCAAACAAAGCACTGAAGTGTACAAAAACATTCATGCCGCAATGTTTCTTTTCAGAGTAGCTTGGGGGTTCGTGTGAATGAGAAAATTATTGGTAAATCTCAGGAAAGGTTAAGGAAATGAGTTGGGCATGCTAGTAAATTTTTGCTAAAAAGTGCGGCTCAAAAACAAAAACAAACAAAGGAAGAAATAAGTTGTATTTGTCCTTATCGTTTTGTGACATCTTCGTGTTCCTATTCGGTGAATTTTCTAGCTCTAATAAGGTGAAAGCCCCCTGCCCGCATATTTATTTACATATATTCACACCAAGTAAGTTTAAAACAATTGTTTTTTGAACCTTCTTGGTTCACATTCACGCCTACCATTACAAGAAAAAAATGCTTAACAGTACGTTATGTTGGGCTAGTTGGCCATTTTTTTAGCCTAAGAAAAATGCCCCCACCTCCCCGAGGGAAATTGTGAGGAAATGTGAATGCTTTGCATAGCGTCCATAACGGCCTTTCGCACGTAAGAACCCAGCGTTTGAAGAATAATGTTTTCTTTTTATGTTACACCGTGAAGCCCTTTGCTCCGTTCACCGCGCGTGGCGTTTTTTTTTTCTCGAGAACGGCGTTATGCGTTCCAGCTCTAGTAACTAGGGTGCATGGGTAAAAAAATCGTCAGGTAGACGTACCTGGGCATCGAAGTTATGCCAAGCATGCGGAGGGAAGGTCACCGTGTTGCAATTTTTTTTATTGAGTGACACGTCATGAAATGATGCTAAATATATGTACAAATGTTGCACGCATAGATGTATGCTGAAGAGTTACAGATGCTTATATAACCAGCTGTGTGTGCTTGCGCGATTATGCGAAATAGAATATGCGTATTAGCCACGTCAGAAGCTGATAAGAAGCTCTGATGCTCGCGAGGATGCCGGCCCTGGACATTGCTACACAAATAAACTTCAGCGAATAGCAACTAACCGCAATTGACATTACCCCGACGTGGCGGCTGTATCAAAGGATCACTTATGTAGTGTTTATAAAATTGTGTAGGCAGCACTTCAACCGCTATTGACGTTTAACGAAGATTAGCGTCTATTTAAAAAGCAGTTCCGAGACCTGGTGTAGCTCTGAGGTCAAATGCTTCATTGCCACGCAGAATACTTGACTTCTATTCCAGATTGGACCTTAACATTTATTATTTGCATTCGTCGGGTCGACGCTACCGATGTCAGGCAATTCACGCTCAGGTGTTAAAATTGTCCGTGTGTTTTCGTCTGTCCTGGGTAGATAGCAAGTGTCAATCACCGCCAGGCAGTGGCACATACCTGCCCATGGCTATGTGCCACTGTCTTGCGGGAAGTGTTTCACGAAGTACGCGACGGGATTGTGACATTATTGGCGTCTTGACGAGCACGACATAATCGTCAAACCATCTTTCTTTCCCATGCCAATTTTGTTCACGCCAAGTTAAGGGGGTGACTACGAGAGCATCCAAACGTAAGCGGCTAACTAGATAGCTAGATACGCTCAAAGTCCACGAAGTTCGCTAAGAAATGCGTCGCATTTAAAAATACAATAAGTGAACAAAAGAAACAGACAACGTTGTCGGCTGGCGTTGGCGTTTTACAGCGGCTCTTGAGCACGCATTTCCGGATGTTCGTAAGAGGAGCCCAGCCAGCGAACGGTGAATAATCAGAGAGATAGAATAAACGTTTATTTGTACTGCCCGTAACTAAAATGGGTGGGGCCTTCGCCCAGAGCTCCACTGGCTATAGCTGCTCGCTGGGCCTGGTTCAGGGTTGCCAAGTGAGTGGACGGGAAAGTGGGGCGCAGTTACAGTGAACTGAATAAGGGTACTGGGACGAGGGTGGTCCTCCTAGGGAGGCCATTTACACGAAAACCACTAGGCAGCGCTGCGGCGTTTTTCTCCTGGAGCGCGCTGCAGTGGGCACTTGTTTGCCGCACTTTCAAATGATGAGTGCGGCATGTTTTTCGTTAACGCTAGACTCCTTATTGCCTAAATTGTACACTGAGTCAACAAAAAGAGAATAAATAGTTTGGTCTTGGAAGCTCCAAGACGTGAATTGTTTTGCACAAGCCTGTCAGTTAGAAAGCTTTTTTTTTAGAAATGCGCGTGGCTACTCATACGGAACGAATGTGGCCCTGCACAGCCGATGCCGTCGACGCAAAAAGTAAAAAAAATAAACAGTGACAGATAAACAATTGAAAAAAGGGATCAAAGCATTTTAACTAACGCGAAGACCATTTTGCCCAACTATATGTGCAAGCACAACTCCAGGCTTCTAGGTTGTTCGGTTGCGCCTTGCTCTCTGTTCAAGCGCAGATGCCTGAAGAGACAGACGAAATAGTACTCGTGTTTTTCTCTCTATTGTGAGTGTTGCATAGAATAACCATTGGAGGAGAGCAAGCTGTTCTTCACAAGAGCCACAATTATACGAATGCTGTACGTTCCTGTGTAGCTCCAAGACAATGAAGCGCGTCCATGCACATAATTTAGGACTGGACATAGACACTCATAAAAGTATTCGGAAAATAAAATTATCGAAATACACGTGCTGGAAGCCTAAAAATACAAGTACTGAAAAATATTTATAGAAGACATAACGAGATATTACGAAGATAGTTTTTCAAAAAGATGAAAAAAAGTATCCCAGAATACAGTTGCAGGAATGCATATAAAATACAGACACTAAAATATCTTAAAGGGTTTTGGGTATTGATGTTCCGCATGTACATTGATTAAGTGTGCAATAACATTGTCGGTAATGCTGCAATTAAAATGGTGTACGCCGTATCGCTCTACTCAATAACGAACCACTGATGAGAAGTAATGTACGCCCTTATTTCAAACAAATGGCCGGTCTGTTTTGCCGAGAAGGTTTACACTAACTAGAATAAAAGAACCTTTAATAGACTGTCAGTAGGCAGAGTGCCAATAAAGTTTAAACTGAAGACTGGCGATACATAAAAGACTGTTTCTTAGTGTTGGCGAACACTTGCAATTTTGTGCTATAACTACCAAATAGCAAAATTGTCTCCAAAATTAAAACTGACAGTGCCTCACTTGCCTTCAGCGAGATCAAATACTGCCTTCTCGATTCGGCCGTAAGTCGCATCAAACACTTAACCTTATGAAATATTCCATGCATATTTCCACATGGTTTGCTTGGGTGAGATCGAAGAGTGAAAGAGGACAAAGATAATCTCTCTGAGCCGCTGCTTGGCTAGTCGAATCAACGAGCCCATTATATCAAGTTTGTCGTGAGTAACGTGTTAAGACTGGTGGAGTTGCTTGGTACAGCGTCTCACGATCCACCCTATGCACAAGACCCCGTCCAGCAGCCGGAACACAAGCCCTGCACCCGTGGACACTCCTGTTCATAGAGTAATCCGCCGCCAACGAGGCCTACCGCCTGAGACACCAACCACTGACGCAGCGACTATGACTTCGACACAAGATCCCGTGCAAGCTCCAACACCTTCCACGCAACTCTACTGCACCGTCCAGAACCCGCTCATGCCTAGCCCCTTTCACGGAGAGCAGCATGAAGATGTTGACGATTGGCTGAGTGAGTTCAAACGTGTCGCAGCGATCAATTACTGGGATGATGCCGCGAAGCTCCTGAACGTGTACACGTGCCTAAAAGACGGTGCCAAGACATGGTTTTTGAACAGGGATGATGTTCTGACATCTTGGCGCGAATTCCAGCGTCGCCTTCTGGAGACCTACATGAGCCCCGACCGCCGCGAACGGGTGGAGCGTGCACTACAATCACGCATCCAGATGCCCAACGAGACCGTCTCGATGCACGTCGAGGACATGACACGGCTTTTCAAGCGAGCGGATCCTGCTATGGCAGAAGAAAAAAAGTTGCGCCACCTCATGCGTGGCGTGAAGAAACAACTTTTTGCTGGTTTGGTGCGTAGTCCCCCAAAAAGTGTTGCTGAGTTCCTTACTGAAGCGGCAACAATGGAGCGAGTACTGCACCAACGGTCTGCCCTGTTTGACCGTCATGTGAATGCTGCCTCCATTCCCGAAAGTTTCGCCACCCTGGAAGCAAGAGCCCCGAATGAATTCGCGAGATTATCCGATCTGCCGTCCGGGAAGAAATGGAAAAGATGTACGAGACAAGGTAAACCGATGTTGGTTCTATCACCAGTGTCATCTGTGACGAGGTCCAGCAGGTGCTTCACGCCCATCGTTTTGCGCCCACGTCGGTTGATCCGGAAACGGCTCCTGTGTATACTGACAGTCGCCGTCGTACTTACGCGGAAGCCTTGCGATCTGCCACTCCTCTTTCTGGTCAAGGAGTCCCGACCCAGCCAGTGCCACACGTCCTGATCCAGACAGTGCCACACGTCCCGATGCAGACAATGCCATACGTCCCAATCCACACAATGATGCCATCACTCGCGATTCGGTCAGCGCACGCTGATTTGGACATCGATAGTCGCCGTGCACCGACGCGCAAGTCTGATCTCTGGCATACGCCAGACAAACGACCCCTCTGCTATCATTGCGATGAGGCTTATCACATTTACCGCGAATGCCCATACCGCAACTTGGACTGCGCGGATTTTCCGTCAATTCCCCTCGTCCCCGAATCGGCCAAAGGCCAAGGGATATCAAAGAGCATCTCGCGCAACAGCGTACATCCTTTACACGACGGCAATCGCGGTCACCATCTCCGAGGAGACCCGCAGCCATTGGCCCACGTTTTGGGGTGACGGCACGGGAACGCTCCCCGAGCCCTCGTCGGGAAAACTGAAGGCAGCGGCCTTCGGGGGCAAGGTCACTGGGACTCAAAGTGCAGAAGACCTCCCATCGACACTTGTACGCAACGCCGAAGGCATTTCGTCAGAGAATAATCGCAGTACCGAAGAAACGCCGACATCCACATCCGAACCTAGTGACCGCGTGTCACTCGACATACCTGGGCTGATTTACGGTGTTCAGGTCAGCGCATTGGTAGACACTGGTGCAGACTATTCGATTATCAGTGGCAGGCTAGCGAAAGATCTCAGGAAAGTGATCACGCCGTGGAATGGAATGCGAATTCGAACAGCTGGAGGACACGTTGTAACACCACTGGGTCACTGTACCGCAAGAGGGAAAATTCGTGCGTCAACGTTTGTGCTCAGCTGCCTCGTTCTTCGCGACTGTTCGCGTCAGCTGATTATCGGCATGGACTTCCTTCGGGAATACGGTGCCATCATAAATCTCCGTGAGCGCATCGTGACCTTCTCGACTCAAGGCGCAACAGATTGAGAGGCTGATAACTGCCGTAGACCTGCGCTGCGTGTTGCAGACGACAGTGTGACGCTGCCACCTCGAGCAACTCATCCCATCGAAGTCACTTGTGAAGACTTCCAAGACGGCGACGTGGTGGCTGAAAGCAACCTATCCACTTCTGCTGCTCCAAGTTGTATGCGCCGCCTGAAGTGTTGTGCGCGTCTGTGACGGACAGTCAACTATACTAGTTACGAACTTCAATTACGAGCACCGGCATCTTTTCCGCGGAACCACCCTAGCTTATGGAGACCCTGTTGCCGACGTCACAGAGTGCTTCGCCTCCGAGGAAACGCATGATGATGAGGAATTTTTAGACCGCATTGACATTAATTCGACGCTGTGAGACGAGAGAAAGGCTGCACTTCAAGACCTTTTAAGGGAGTTTTAATCTTGCTTCGCCTCTTCTTCTAAAGTCCGTCAAACACACCTCACGAAGCATCGAATTATTACTGACGATGACATCCGTCCAATCCGGCAGCAGCCTTATCGCATTTCTGCCAAAGAATGCGAGGATATTCAGACACAAGTAAAAGAGATGCTCGATGACGGGATTATTCAACCATCCAGGAACGCTTGGTCCTCGCCAGTCGTTCTAGTAAAAAAAAAGGGAACGCTGCGATTCTGTATTGACTGCAGAAAGCTTAATAGCGTCACAAAAAAGGACGTCTACCCGCTTCCACAGGTCCACGAATCCCTCGAAAGGTTACGACGCGCGAAGTATTTTCCGTCCATCGATCAAAAGAGTGGCTATTGGCAAATTGAAGTGGATGAACGAGACCGAGAAAAAACCGCGTTTGTAACTCCAGACGGACTTTACGAATTCCGAGTTCTTCCCTTCTACCTCTGTTCTGCACCAACCACATTTCAGAGGATGATGGGCACAGTTCTCACTGGCTTTAAGGGGCAAAGCTGCCTTGTCTACCTCGATGATATGGTCATCTTTTCCGAGAGCTTCGAAGAACATCTGAAGCGTCTGAGAAAGGTTCTGGAAACCATTCGCACAGCTGAACTCTCGCTGAAACCTCAAAAATGCGATTTTGGGT
This sequence comes from Rhipicephalus annulatus, assembly GCA_013436015.1. Classification (NCBI taxonomy): domain Eukaryota; kingdom Metazoa; phylum Arthropoda; class Arachnida; order Ixodida; family Ixodidae; genus Rhipicephalus; species Rhipicephalus annulatus. The sequence goes on from WOVY01009848.1 coordinate 876,969, forward strand.
ATGAAAAGCTGAAATTTCTGGGACATGTCATTAGTGCGGATGGAGTGCGACCAGATCCAGACAAAACTGCGGCTGTCGCCGCCTTCCCTGTTCCATCAGATAAAAGAGCAGTAAGCCGTTTCCTCGGGCTTGTGCGCGCAATATCGCCGATTTATCGCTAACTTCTCGAAGATAGCTGAACCTCTTACGTGACTCACCCGAGATGACGTGCCCTTTACTTAGGCGCAGAACAAGATACAGCGTTCACAGAGTTACGACAGAGAATGCAAACAGCCCCTGTTCTTGCTAATTTTCATGAGGCCGCTGCTACAGAAATTCGTACAGATGCCAGCAATGTCGGACTTGGCGCTATCCTTGTACAATGACCCAGTGGCGTTGAGCATGTGATAGCTTACGCCAGTCGTACTCTTTCTCGAGCCGAGACCAACTATTCTACGTCAGAAAAAGAACGCCTCGCAGTCGTGTGGGTGACGACCAAATTTCGGCCTTACCTCTACGGTCATCCCTTCAAAGTGGTGACTGACCACCACTCGCTCTGCTGGCTGGCAAATCTCAGAGATACATCCGGCCGTCTCGCAAGGTGGAGTTTGCGTTTGCAGGAGTTCTATATTACGATTGTGTACAGGTCAGGGAGCAAACACGACAACGCCAACGCGCTTTCTCGAGCGCCTGTGGGGAAAGCTGTCAGGGGCTCCGAGGTTGAAGATGTCTTTCTCAGAGCAGTTAGCGACTCCGAATTTATGTCAAAGCAGCGGGCAAACGACGAATTACGCACAGTCATTGATTCCCTGGAAGGCCGCAACTCTCAGGTCCCTGAACACATTGCTCGTGAACTGTCCTCTTTTTGTCTAAGAAGAGGCATTCTTTACAAGAAAAACGCCCGTGGTAGCGAAAAAGCCTTCCTACTCGTTGTTTCTACCGACATGCGTGATGAGATCCTCCTTGCGAGCCACGACGAGCCCACGTCAGGACATTTGGGCTATTCTCGAACTCTCGCCAGAGTACGCCAACAGTAATATTGACCGCGACTATCAACTAGTGTACATCGATATGTGAAAGGCTGCCGTGAGTGCCAGCGCCGCAAGACTCCGCCTGTGAGACCCGCGGGCCTGCTTCAGCCGATCGCATCACCACAGACACCGTTTGACCTCGTGGGAATGGACCTTCTCGGGCCCTTCTCTTTGTCGTCCTCTGGGAACAAATGGATTATAGTTACGACAGATTATCCTACTCGTTATACTGAAACAAAAGCGTTACCCCGTGGCACGGCCTCTGTAGTCGCGCAGTTCTTCGTGCACCAAATCGTTTTACGGCATGGTGCCCCGTCATGCGTGATTAAGGACAGAGGGACGTCGTTTACAGCACGAATTATGGAGGACATTTTTAAACTGAGCTGCACAAGTCATCAGAAAACAACGGCTTATCACCCGCGATCCAATGGACTGACAGAGAGGCTTAACAAGACCATAGCGGACATGCTGTCAATGTACGTGGACGTACAATACAAAACCTGGGACGAGATTCTTCCATACATCACTTTTGCTTACAATACGGCAACGCAAGAAACAACGCCATTTCCGCCTTTCCGACTTGTTAACGGACGCAACGTGCGAACCATGCTCGATACTATGCTTCCGTGCGACCAAAGCAATGAACTTGCTCAAGACGCTGAGCAATACACTCAATACGCCGAAGAAGCTCGTCAGCTGCTCGCATAAACACCAGTCACCAACAAGTTGCAGACGCACGACGTTACAACCTCCGCCATCGAAATATCACCTACCACACTGGAGAGCGAGTGTGGGTGTGGATCCCTGTCCGGCGACCAGGCTTATCCGAAAAACTCCTAAGCCGTTATTTTGGACCCTACAAGGTTCTTAGACGAGTCACAGATGTTACCTACGAAGTATTTCCGGACGGCGCAGCGTCTTCTCGTCGACTGCTTCGGCCCGAAACCGTGCATGTCGTTCGGCTGAAGCCCTACTTCACACAGTAACCCTTGTGGTTTTACGTGCCACGACATGCCGTCACTTTGCGTTGCTGCTGCTGTCTGTGTTCTCCTGTGTTTTTATGCCTTTTCTTTTTGCGCTTGGCGCAAGCGTTGACGAAACTTCCTCATTTGCGCTGCGAGTACTGGCACTCTCCCTCTTTTGGTTCTCTAAATCTGCCTGTGTATACCTTCAGTTTTTTTTTATTTACGAGCATCGAGTCGATGCTTTCAAAGGGAGGGGGGGGATTTGCCTTATGGTTTGCTTGGGCGAGATCGAAGAGTGAAAGAGGACAAAGACGATCTCTCTGAGCCGCTGCTTGGCTAGTCGAATCAACTAGCCCATTATATCAAGTTTGTCGTGAGTAACGTGACAATATATAGGGGATTCCTGGCTGATCTCCATGCGTCGCCGACTAGCGGGACACTTTTGCCGTACCAAGCTATGAGCTTACAAGCTTTTCTTTTGATATTCGATACAGGTCGGCTCAGTTGCTACGAAATAGTAGCGAGATAACCGTGTCTTCGCAGTATTTTGATACATTTGATACATTTAAAAAGTATTTCACTACTACGATACAAATACATTCTTCAAAAGAACCTCTGAGATGTTACTGCATCGCGGTACTGTCCAGTCATGTACTTAAAAATGTGTGAAGGGCACAGTACAGCTTATCTGTACTTACATCCCAGCCATCAAAATTCATGAATGTAGCACTTCCAGCTTGTTTAATCTTGAACCTAAAAGGCTTAAAAACAAGAAAAAGCGACAATATCGCTCAAAAAAAAAAGCACCAACAAAGCTGTGGCGTGGCAAAATTATCAGGCCACAGCATAAATGTACTGCTCTGCTTTAGATAAAGCGAAACGACTCTTCAATGAAACAACCTTGCCCAATTTACTCCGCACTAACACCAAACAGTTTTGCCAGGTGAATAACCCACGACACGAAAACAAATTCATATTTATATTGGATAATATTCGGCAGCCTATCGCCTCTAACAAAGTAGCTGAAGCATTAAACCTTACTTTTTCTTATGTCTTTAACAGAGAACCAATTGATAACCTCCCTGATGTATCTCCTCTCAACTACCCTCCCATGGCCGATGTCATATTTTCACCTCAAGGCATCCAGAAAATCATTGAATCGTTAAAGCTTACTTCATCCTGCGGCGTCGATGGCATCAATGCTAAGGTGCTCAAGAACACCAAAGAAATCAGCAGTGTTATTTTCTCTCATATGTTTCAGCAATCGCTCTCATCCGGCACTGTTCCTCATAATTTGAAAGTGGGTAAGATTGTTCCAGTTCCAAAACCAGGTTCATCTAGTTACCAACCCACATCCCTAACCAGCGTCTGTTCAAAAATAACGGAACATATAATTCATTCCGAAATTGCTAAATTCCTCGTCTCAGTCAAGTTTTTTCACTCTAATCAACACGAATTCCAAAAAGGACTCTCATGCGATACTCAGCTTGCATTATTCATCCACGACTTAAGCGCAAGTGTAGAGCTTAACATACCAGTTGATGCCATTTTTATAGATTTCGAGAAAGCCTTTGACAAACTTCCCCACAACCGCCTTCTACTAAAGCTCTCTCATTTAAACCTTAACTAACTCGTCTACAATTGGATTAAACGCTTTCTCACTAACCGTCAGCAATTCGTAGAAGCTAATGATACGTCTTTATCCCTTTTTAACGCCATTTCCGGCGTACCACAGGGAAGAGTTATGGGCCCTCTCCTCTTCCTAATTTACATAAATGACTTACCCGAAAATATTTCACCTGACATTCGCCCCTTTGCTGATGACTGTGTTATATACCGAACCATTACTAACGTTTCAGACAGAGTTACTCTCCAGCGTGACCTACTAAAACTTGGAGAGTGGTGCAACAAATGGCTCATTGTTTTAAATACTAAAAAAACTGCACTTGTTTCATTTCACATTCGCCAGAACTTTGCTGCTGCTAAATATATAAACAATGAATGCACAGTTTCTTCCCCCAGCTGTATTAAATACCTTGGCGTCAACATTTCACAGAATCTAAACTGGTCTTCTCGTGTAAGTAAAATAGCTAACAATGCTAACAAAACTCTTGGTCACTTTCGTGGTAACACACATCTTGCCGTCCTTCAGTAAAATTACTAGCCTACAAAACTCTAATTGCCCTAAAATAGAATACGCATCCGCCATTTGGGACCCACCGCAAAGTAACTTAGGTAATTCCATTGAACTAATTCAAAACCGTGCAGTTATATTCATCTATTCTGACTACTCATACCACACCAGTGTTACTACCCTTAAAAGTAAAGCAGGATTACCTAACTTTGACCTACGTCATAAGATTTCTAGACTCCTATTGTGCCACAAAATGTACCATGCGTTTCATAATAACTCCCCTATTCAGCCAGCCCATCAGTCTTCAGCCCGCACCAGTCACCACAAGGCCGTGCACCCCCCTCCTGCTTGCACTAAAGCCCACCTTCTTTCCTTCTTCCCTCAGGCAGCCAGGGACTGGAACGATCTTCCCTCAAGTGTCGTCAACTATTTCAACACAGATACATCTAGGAATGCCATGCAGTCGTTGTTTTATTAAATATTTATTGTTCGCTCACTTCCTCATATAAAGCCCAGGGTGTTTGAGGTATATTAAATAAATAAATAAAAAACGACCACCGCAGTCCTTCAGTGTAGTCAGACGGCAGCAGTTTTATTCTGTTATACCAAGTATTACAACCTGGCGCAAAGGAATACAACTGCCAAGGTTTTTCTATCTGACTCAGTGTTTCTTTAATCACGCCAGCAAAAATACCACGCACAAGCGACTACAATCACCAGCGCCTGATGGCCGAAGGCACGTTTAACGTTGCTGTGAGAGAATAAGCTTCAGGAGAAAGTCGCAGTGGCACCACCACGCCATGCACGAAAATTTCCATGTGTTTCGCAGCGCCGCCGTTGCTTGCTTCCGCTCTCCATTCGTCCCCCTACCCCTATCTAGAGCACTGTAGTGCAGGGAATGACAGAGAGCGAATGGCGAGCGAAAGGGCGGCAAAGCACAGCATCTACCCTGTTCTGCACTCTTTCGCACCACATGGTTTGGTTTCTAGGGGTGAGGATAAGCGCGCTTGCCCGCAGCTGTTGCTATGGCCAAGTGCAGTGGACAAATCCCGACGGACGCCTCTTACTCTGAGAAAAGCATTCGCACTTAATACAGCAGGCGTCTGTTATGCGCGTCATCCTTATCTTGACAGCACTCAATTATCATCGCTTGTTCTTGCTGGCACTCATCATCATGATGGAACGTACGCTCATCTAAGGATCCGTGGCACTCGTTCGCTCCCGAGTTCACAGCCAATGAACCTCGTTACAACCGAGTTGTCGTTTTACATATTTCATCTAAATCCGGGCGAAATGGCAATGAATATAATTGACCAAGTATCTGTGTGGACTGCTTTCAGATTGAAACTTTGATTGCAGGCCTCTCATCTTGCGTTGTCTATGACGTGCATTGTTGCGAAGCGCGCCTCCGACGACGTTACGAAGGGTGCCACGAATCTCACCGCTGTAACCACTGTTTCGAAAGATGGCGACGCCAACACGGTCCCAAAGGCGCCGCTGCTCCGATCTCCGCGGACACGGTCACCCAACGTTTGGTAGCGTAGGTTTCTCAGCTCGCGACTGCTTCTACGCAGAGCTGATAGACGAGCGGACGAGACGATGGTGAGTTAAACAAGGTTTATGTACAGCATATATACAGAGGCGTTACAAATTCGGCACTGGTGCCAACAGCTTAGAGACCCGAAGAACCGAGCTTTCCTCTCTAACGCATAGGTCTGCTGCTCGCAACGCGCCGCAGTGCTTTTTTTTATACGCACCAGGTGTATTTTTGAGTAACCAAATGTCCAACTAGAAGCGCCGCTGGTCATGAGGTCAGAATCCTCCAATGGGGTCGCCGCTGGGGCGCGTCATTCCCATCAAATCTGGAGCCGCTGCGCTGCACGTGGCTGCCCCCAAGGACGAGTGACGTCACCTCGCATTGCGTCAGACTCGCCAGACAGGAAGGCGCTGATTGCTTCGATGGGCTCGCTGGCTGAGGTGACTCGCTGTGCGTGCGCGGCCGAAAGGCACCACCGCTTGATGACGCCGTTGAGTTGTTCGCGTCAGGCAGGCTCGCGGGCTGGCCTTGACATAGATTGCCTTTTTCACAGGCATGGACGTTCGCTGTGGACTCGCAGGCATAACAGCATCTATAATTTCCGCATGTAAAGTGGTATGTCCACAATACTAGCGGAATACTGGAGCTGTAAACTTCCGTCATCCGACATACACCCGGTCCAAAATGACTTTTAAATTGATCGATTGATTGATATTGATACGTGGTGCTTCAGCTTCCAAAACCACCAGTTTCATGAGAGACGCCGTATAGAGGAGACTCCGAAAATTTTGACCACCTGGGGTTCTTTAACGTGCACACAAATCTAAACACAAGGGCCTACAGTAATTTCGCCTCCACCAAAAGTGCAGTCGTCGCAGTTGGGATTCCATCCTGAGGCCTGCGGGTCAGCATCCGAGTACTTTAGACTCTAGACCAACAAGGTGGGGTCTTTAATAAATAAGGTGTGCACAACCCATATGAAAAGGCGACCGAAAACCGAAAGCCGTATTCTCGACGCCCGAAGCATTACGCGGACCAAACGTGGTTTTGCATTGTTTCCGAGGACGGAGAGATTCGATGTTTTCTTTAGGAGCTAGCTTCTTATGCTCGAGCCTTGTACATTCATCACGCCGTTATAGCCACGCTTCCTCTGGAGCATACGCTAGGGTCACAATGGAACGCGATGCGGGCGGGCAATCGACGCTACACTAGCGAAACACTTGGTGGGCTCCTCATTACAGAAGCCCATTGGTGTCGATGCGACTCGGGCGCGGTTGACCAGGGCCTTCTGGCTCACCAAGTTGGAGCAGCCGAGCAGGGCCACCTCCGAGTTCTCCCGGGTGGGGGTTCGGTTTTGGGGTGATGTGATGGGTTTACTGGCATGCCCGCACCATGTGGAAGATGTCCGAAGAAAACTTCCGCGCACAGTAGTGTTTTGGTGTTAAAGCAGCTGAGAAAACGCTCCTCCGCCTTTGTAATGCCCTTACAGAATTTAGGACAAATTGAATGTCCGAATCAATTGAATTCAGTAATTTTTCAAAATTTGAAGGCCGGATTGGGTTCGACATCCATTTCGGAAGGGTCTGAAGGCGTTACCCGGAGAGTGAGGGCGCGGCCGCCGGCGTCAGCCGTTTCATTGACTTCAAGGCCCATGTGAGCTGGATCCCCTATGATCCTTCGGGAGGCGGGGACCCCGACGTAAGTGCTGTTTTGTGAGATTCGGTACGCCAAGTGTGGAACATACCCGCGTTGTGTATTTTGGCAGGTCCCTCTCCAGTTTGTAATGATGACGCGCAAGTCCAGGTACGCAGCACCCAGAGCGATAGCGACTTCTTCCACATAGGTTATGTCCTTTGCTTCAAATGTGAGGCCAATCACCACGTCATTTTGTTGGACGACTCCAGCCGTGTATCACCCCCCATGATGAGGGCCGGAAGCGTCCACGTAAAACGTAAAATATGCCGTGTTTGTTCCCACAGTGGTGAGCTAGTGCCTCTGCCCATGCGAGGGGCCTGCCACTGTGGTCGTAACATGTCATGTTGTCCTGGAGAGGGTTCACGTGCAGGGCGTATCTCCAGACATCTGAAATGCGTAGGTGCTCCTGTGTCTCTGTTGGATGGTGGATGTGTAGTCGAACTAATAGGTGACGACCCGGCATAGTCTGTGAAAGTCTCATGTATTGATTGGTCAACTATGCCTCCCAAAGCTCTGCAGAAGTGTTTGCCATCTTCAGGCCCTTAAGGTGCTAGTTGGACGTGGTTATTTGGAGATCGAGGGCACGCTTACGCATCTTGCTTAGAATAACCTCAAGGGCGTTCTCGTCGAACTTGCACAGGTAGATATAAGGAGCCGAGTAGAGGACTCGACTGGTTAGGAATGCATGCGCCAGCCGCGCGTTCTTGCAACGTAACTTCCCGCTCTTCTTGGAAACCCGGCGTACCATACGGCCCACTTCGTCCCCCACCTTACGCAGTTTTGTCAATGTTGTGTGGACTCGGCGATGTTTGTGAATAAACAGACCCAGTACTCTGATCTCGTCGTGTTCTGGGATGGGTCCGCTTTGCAAAGACAGTTCAATTTTGTTAGTAGACTTTGGAGAGTAGCGAATGTGCACAAATTCCGATTAGGTCGGATGCATTTGAAGGCTGCAGCGATGGGTGTAAGTATCCGCAATAACCACCGTTTCCACCAGGTTGGCTTCTATGTCTCCTATCGATCCATGTTTAGCTCAATTGGTAATGTCGTCGGCATAAAGTGCGTGTTGTTTGCCTTCAAGACTCTCCAACTAAGTCGCTACAGTAGGGGTGACAGTAGGGGTGAGAGGACCACGCCCTATGGGGTACCTCTCATTCCTAATCGGTTGGGGCCATGTTCTTCATTTAGTAATCGGATGCATGACTGTTGGTCAGAGAGGAATTCTCTATTGTATCAAAACATGTTGTGTTCACAGTTGGTTTGGGAAAGGTGCGTCAGAATGATGTAATGTGTGACGTTGTCGAAATCTCCTTTCAAGTTGAGGGCAAGTACTGCCTTGTCATTCAGGGGGTAATCGACGGGATTTAGAGTTTCACGGCCTCACTGAAGAAAAACATTCTGTGCGGACCCGTGAGGGCGGAACCTGAACATAATCTCAGCAAATACGTGTCGGTTCTCCAAAAACACGGATAGCCATTCTCGCACAATAGTATCCTCCAGATTTCCAGCACAAGACGTGAGAGAGATGGGGCGAAGGTTATCCGTGTTTATGGCTTCGCCACCCTTAGGAATGAAAGTGACCAGGGCAGTCTTCTATTCAATTGGGAGGGGGGTCCCACCAAGCCGGATAGTGTTTGTTTACGCGAGGAGTGCGTCGTATGCCTGGTCAGGGAGAATGGCAAGTAATTTCACTGTTACTTTGTCTCCCCTGATGCCATTCCTCACTTCATTTTAGTCAGGGCCACCTCCAGGTCATAGAGCTGGAACGGTTTATCCAGCTCCGCGTACTTGAAACCTGCATATGAATACGCTGGCCCGTGTGTGTCACATCGGACACACAGGTACTGATCACGTAGTTTGCATGCTAACTTTGAAGTGTCTTTATTGAAGGCATGGATAGCCCGTTGGAGATGTTTTTGTCTCGGCTCTGGTTTGAGTCGGATCAATCAAGGCGTGAAAGGGCCGCCAAGTGGTCCGGCTTGACATTTATCGAGCAGCCGTGTTGCATTGTTCCACTCATTTCTAGTCGGCGATCTGGGCTGCGTACTCAGCCGTGCGTTGGGTGAGCTCGGCAATGCGAATTTTGAGCTTCAGTTTGTGTTTTCAGCGGCGCCATCTGCGGACGAGGCTGTGCCGCGCCTCCCAGAGGTGAAGGAGGTAGTTTTTTACCTCTGGCGTAGCCTCTGAGAGTTGAACTTGAGTTTCCGTCGGACGAAACTGGGTAACAAATTCTTGTGACCACGCGTGGTATCCTGTTTTCGGTTTCGGGCCCAGATTGGCGTAGTTTTCCAGAACTTCATCCAGTCGGGTAGGTGGGCTTGGGCGTGGGTCTTGCCAGTAGTGTGGTTGTGACGGTTGTGTTGAGTATGCCGTGGTTGCTGCCGAGGGTTTGCTCGCTGTTGGCCCAGTCTGCGTGTCTAATATTTTTATTGAAAGTAAGGTGCGGACACGTGTCCCAAGTCACGCAGTTATCCACTCGCGTTTGATATGCAGGGTCAGGGTGAAGAGTGACGCCCAGCGTGGACGCAAGTTCTGCTAGCTTGCGCCCACGCTTCTCATCACGCACGTACCCCCAGAGTGTGCTGTAAGCATTGCCCACGATCACAAGGAAATCCCTGCCCACAGCCTGCAGGACACGACTGAAGAGTGCTGACAAAGAAACATATTTAATTTTTAAAGAACAGTAGTTGTTGAGTGCGTGTAACCGTGCATATTGTTTCTTGAGCGGAAAGAGGGTGACCATCGCATAGAAATATTTAGTATCAAGTTCCAAATGCAGTTCGTTGGCTGTATAATTTTTGTGCATGATTATACAGGAAGAGAGGTTGTGCTGGAACGTGGAATGATTTGGAAGGCTAGCGCCATTCCTTGGGTCCTGGAGGGCAACCACGGCAGGAAGTGAAGCTAGATTTGACAATAAAAGCCGGAGGTGAGCCCATTTGGCGCGGGAATGGAATTCCCGGCGATTACATTGAGAAATTTGAATGGGGGTCGCCGAATTGTAACATTGAAAGCGTCTAACTTGAAGGTTGCCCACCATGGTCAGTCAAGTTAAAGTGTGGTCGCAGAGACGCAGCTGCGGAGCCAGCACTCACGACGAGGGTGGCGTCCTCAATTCCTGTAAGCATGCAGCAGTCATCTTCATCTACATCATTTCCTATCGTGCGATGCGAGGTTTTGGGATAGCGGCCAGACACGTCTTTGGTCAGACAAATGGATCATCGGACGCTACGCGATGACTGTGTCAAGTGCTGGGCGATGATGGTGGGGATCGTTTCGGTCGGTTCGGCGATAGCAGAGGTCATCCTGCTGAAATTAGATTTTCTAAGGCATAAGACGGGCGCCCATGCGGGCCTCTAGACAAGCCTCAAGTGCAGCTTCCACGCTCAGTGCTGCCGCCGGGGTCGTGGGCTCACTCTCCACCGCCTCAGTTGCGGGTGAGGAGGAACTGATTAGCTCTTGTTTTTAGATTTAAGAGCGCTTATTTTTAGCAACGTCTGAATTTTGCCTTTGAGAGCTGCTATCTTGGTTTGCTCGGCAGTGCGTGCCGCATAGGGGGGGGGGGGGGCTGGAGGGGTGGCTCTGCCCGTGCCGCTCACCTGCGTTTTATGTTTTGCAACATTGGCGCAGGTCCTGGTCTCGTCGCGTTGTGGCGTCGTCGACAATTCTCTGTTGTCGCCTTGTGATCGTGGCTGCGTCGGCGGCCACTTGCTGTCGTTGCCAGCAGATGGTGCCAGCTTCGCAGTGTTGTCGTCGTCCCGGCTCGATGGCTTACCGGGGAGGCCCAGATGGCGGCTCTTAATCTTAGCTGTCGATATCGTTTTCGTCCCACCCTTGGCGATCATGTGGGTACGGAATTTCGCCGCGCCCTCTCGCGAGTTTGTCGCATGTTCACAACGACATACTGAGCAGCGCGAAACACACACATGAGGGGCTCGCGCCCCCTCCACAAGCGAAGCTTCTTGGCCGCAGAGTCTGCACGTATTGGGCTGCGTGTTGCGAGATGCATACGCTCGATGACCGATGAACCAACACAAGCCGCAGGCTGGAATGGTCCGGTAGTATTTTCGCACGGGAATAAGCATGTTCTCATATTGCAGAAAACGCGGTTTCACCTTCCCGGTGAAGTTGACCCGAGCCTTGTTAGAGGATCTGAATTTCCTCACCTCGACAATTGTGCCTGCTCTCCATTCCACCTTTCCTCGAAGCGAGTCAGTGGTGTCTGAGTTGCTGTCCACGATGGCGCCATGGCACACATCGCGGCCGTCTTGTTGGAGGTATCCATGAAGCGGGATCACCCCACGCTCAGTGTTCACCAAAAATTCGCCGAAAAGCAGATCCGCTGCCGCCGAGTTTGGAGTGTGGTTCAAGAAGAGGTTTTGTTCACGAGACGGCACAACCATGACCAACTTCGCCAACTCAGGTCTTAGGTAGGCCATAAAGGCGGCTTCGTAGCAGTTTTTCGGGAAGGCTTGGTGCAGTCACACATGTTCGCGTGGCTTGAGCACGACCACGAAGTCGTCTGGGCCTGGTTTTGAGGATTGGGCGAGGCCTCCAGTTTGTAATATCCTTGCCTTTGCCTCCTGCAGCACGCGATACTGGAGGCTGCGTCTCTCCGGCCGGTGTTCCGGAGGCCGAGATGGCACTGGACGCCGCTGTATTTGCTTGATCGGGCGCACAACGCGTTACCACATCATTGAGCGATTGATTCCGAAACCTCGGAACAGTGGAGTTGTCATCTTCAGAGGATAGAACTGTAGTCTAGGTCATGCCTTCGTGATCGTAACCCCGAAGGTGATACGCGGTGGCTGCCACGTTACCTCGTGTGACACCGTCGGCCTTCCAGGCCACCAGGTTCCGGCGTCTTAATTTCAACGGGGTCCACATAGTTTGCTGTGTCGATTGACGTTGGGCTTGGCAAAATGCAGATGATTGAGCCATGACTCCAGTCGAAAATCGACGGAGCCAATGCGCCACACGTCTTTCTTCGTCGTGCGCTAGCAGCGCCTCCCTTCCTTGAAGTCCGGATAATTCACTGTTTACGAGATTTAGCCTCTGGAGCAAGCTCCTTCATCATCTTTCATTTCTTGGATATGGCGTAATTTTTTTTACCTCATCTGGTTTCGCATTGCCTCGGTGACCAACGCACCTCTGGCCAAGCAAACATGTCTTGGTGTGTCGTCACATGATACGTGGCTTGATGCAATTCTACGATGACGTGATAATTGTTCAGTCCAGCGACTTTCCTACGACGTGAGGTTGTGGATATATGCGAGATGATTTGTTGGATCATTTGTGCTGACGGTGACGGTCACCGTCCGGATTTTATGAGGCACACATGGCTTTCGACTCAACGTAGACAATTATAAGAAGAATGTTTACTTACTGTATTTACTCACTTTCAACACGACTTTTTTTACAAAAAAAAACAGGCAATAATATCGCATGCGTGTTGGATCGTGTAGATTTAAAACTGTCCTCTGTTGCCCATCGTCATGGTTATTATGTGACGCGACACTTTGTTTCTCGTTTGCCAAATTTATCACACATTTGCTTCAGCATTTTTGCTTCGCTGGAGGCATTCGAAATAGGTCATTGTAAGTTTTACGATATGTCAGTAGTACAAATCAGTGGTAATTTTAATGACACTGTGAGAGTGAGTGTGTCTTTTCTTTCTCTGCCTTCGGTTGGCGATACTTTCAACGAGCGCAACATTTTACGCTTTGGCGAATAATGACGCTCTCTCAATCGTCGGCTTTTTGCCGATAACTCCATTTTTGATATGAAAGTCTTGTCCTTCATTGGGGTCACTAATAATTTGTAATCACTGTCATCATACTTCTTTTGTTTCACTCGTAACTACCGTTGTTGCTCGTAGCAACGCAAGTGTCAAGCTGTTCAGCACGTGGGAGAAGGTCTGTATCCTGGCATACAGGGAGGCGTAAATTAGGAGCGTGAATTGCTCAATGCAAAACAAAGACACAAAAAGAGAGCAAACTAAAAATAAAAAAAAAATCATACACGAAATAATTAAATAGACACCAAGACAGAGAGATGTATGAAACGTGCGTTCATATTTCCTTCAAGAGCAGGACTTCCGTTTTTTATTTTCTTCGCGTAACCTAATCTTCATGATACGATGTTTCCTATATGGATGTCGACTGAAACCATTGCCACGTGTCGTATAGTTTTTTTTATATATCAGCCCATTCCAGGATTTCTTTTGAAGCCTTCATTTTGGGTTACGTGAGGTCAACCTTTCCAATAGAGCCTCAAGTGCCTAGCAGCTAGTTACATCGAAAAACAACCCTGTGTCGTAGTTCATCAGGTGTTTTGACTTATAGTCACTATTTGCACTCGATTTAACAGAACAATCGCATTCACGCATAATTAATACTTTAGTTTATTATAACGATGTCCCCACCACAAGCACGCATAGACCAGAGTTGGTGAAGTTTGAGCAGCTGCTACTAAAGATACGTTGCCCAACTAGAGACCAGTGTTTGTATGACAACCGCATAAGATTAAATAAATATAGAGAGCCTGAAGTGTTGAATTTCTAATTAAAATAGAATGTGCTCTTCGCTCTATTCCGAAAACGGTAATTCAAAACGAAGCTAAATTGCTTGAGAAACAGCTGAGGTTAGCAGGAAGGGTGTAGCTGTTTTGTTCGGCAAGTAGTTTGGCTCCAGTGACAACGTTCGGGCTAATATACGCTTGGCGGTCTCTCGTAGTAGAGTACATAGTGCTTTAAATTGTCAACAATTTTTTCGGAACAGTCATGTTCAATGGCCGTACGGATGAAAAACCGGAACAGCTAGTTGATCACTAATACTGGGGTATGCCGTACTCTGAATAGAATAACAGTTTTAGATGTGAAGCAGCACTTTGATTCACGTGCCTTGCCGCGGTGGTCTAGTGGTTAAGGTACTCGGCTGCTGACCCGCAGGTCGTGGGTTCGAATCCCGGCGGCGGCAGCAGAATTTCTGATGGAGGCGGAAATGTTGTAGGCCTATGTGGTCAAATTGGGTGCACGTTAAAGAAACCCAAGCAGTCAAAATTTCCGGAGCCCTCCACTACAGCGTCTATCATAACCTTAACGTGGTTTTCGGACGTTAAACCCCACATATCAATCAATCAATCACTCTGACTCGCGTGTCTATTGCTGTACGTACTATCAGCGTCAAACAAAACGCGAACAGCGGCAAGTCTTGGCGATGGTATAATACGTTCTGTCCAGCTATCACTGCAGACAGGCACGCGTATATGCGCAAAACTGCCGAGCAGTATGCGCTCGCCTGTCAACGTTGATAACTGGACGGCGGGCACTACGCTGTCGACAAGGCTTCGGGTTTCATTTGACGTTGATTATACATGCGTCCGTAGGAACGCACCGAAACGCGTCCCCTCGCCGCAGGGGAGGAGCACTTCCATACGTCACGCGGCAGTTGCACGTTGACGTCACGCTCCCCTCGTAAGCATCCCTTGCAGGTGCGCGTGGACGTCACTCTCTCCCTCACCCGCAGCCCGCGCGCCTCAGAGCTCGCAGCTACCCGTTCCGGCACCCACTCGCAACACACACTTATGCGTTGCTTCACCTTCTCCTGCGCCCGCTTTGCTCGACCAAGGAGGAAAGAAAAATATAGGAGAGGCCATAATGTCATATTCGTGAAGCCGCCTCTGCGCAAACACCCGGACTACCTCCTAGCGGATAAGCAGATAAACACTTCGCGATTTTCGGTGAGCAGCCACCGCAGCCGCCCTAAAAGCAGCGCCGGCAGAGTAGTAGGTGTTCTCTGCCGGCTGCCAGTACTGCTTCTTTTGCGTGTTTTTTTTTAGGAAAGGTGTGCGATGCCCAGCTATAGTGTATACTCGGTGCAAACCGCATGCGCCGCCTAAAGTACCTGGTGGCAATTTTCACGTATGTTCGCTTCACTGTTGATCACAAATGCACAGTATTTGCATACGGAGATCACAGCTTACGGTCCGTTGTTTCTTACTCAGTGTTTTAACTGGAAACACACGCGAACTTTCGTTTTTAGTGTTGTAGGCATCGTGTCGCGTTTTAGAAGCTGTGTAGTTCAGACGGAAGGACAATAAACTTTTCTAATGTTTGGACTGAATGTGCAGGTATTCGGTGTGCGCTCACTGCCTGTTAGTTGTGTGCGCACTGGAACTACACACTTTACGCGCACGATAGCTTATACATTACAGTGTGCCATCTTACTGACGCGAAGTACGTAATCTACTAGGCTGGCGTTGCACGCAATAGCTACGAAGCAAGCTCTCAAAATCGTGCATTGCCCCACTGACACTTTATACGAGCAAAAAGCTCATCGGCCCGTAGATCAAAAAATCTGGCTGAGAAAAAAAAAGCATAAGGCGAGCAGAACGTGTAAGTCACGGTCGGGTGAGTTCAAATACGATGATGCAGTGGCTGAATGATTTTGATTACGACGCGTGCCGGTGTTTTCTGTGCTGTTGTACAAAACACTCCGCGAAGTACGTCTGCACGCCGCGCTCGGCCCTGCCACGCACGAACAGTCTAGGAAAGGTGTGCTCGCAACATTTAACTGCATGCAAACCATACAATACGTGTTAAGTTTACGCCGCGGCTATAGGTCCGCGCAGAAGCGAACCAGCACTGAGAGCACGCCGCGGAGCGTCTGTTGTTTTGTTGGCCCCATAAAAATGACGTCAATTCCGCCACATTTCTCGCAATCCATTGATATAGGATAAGACCTCTCTTCAGTCTTTCCTTCCTCAATGTGGTCGACCGCACGTCGAGTGGGAACACCCTTCCGGCTCGTTTATCAACTAAAAAATTTGCACAAATGGCAACTCGCCTCCCGTGTGTGCGTTTAATGCGGAGTCAAAGCAGCCAACTGACTCCGCGAGCGAGCAGTCTAGTCTGGCGTAGAGCAATTCCTCTAGATCCACCAATGGAACACAATCCCTGTCGCTGCACTATAAGCAAAAACTATCTGAGTTTGGGGTTTTTGCGGCTCATGACCTCTGAAAACTCTCATGCGTTTAAAATTACTACCTCGTGTAGGAGTAAAAGATGGTACATGACATAGTTTTACCACCACCTCTCAGGCAAGTAGTAAAAGGATGCCAAAATCCAGTTTTACCACGTAGGGAGTTTTCTATCACGTGATTTTTAACCTGCGTTTCAGAGTTTATTACCACGTGACTGCAAGGTGCAGCTGCTTCGGTGTTTTTTGCCCCATACCCCCATCGTGACGCTCTCAGTGAATCCTAAAGGTACGCTAGGACCACAGATCTTTTTTTTTTTGGCATCGACGTGCCTCAGGACTGACCTCGAGTCAATGCACTTTCACTGGAACTGGAACTGAGGGCAGCATAAGCACAACAAGCGAGAACAGCCTTCCGTGAACGAAAAAGAAAAAAAGACAGGGGGATCTGAAAAGAAGAAAAAAAGAAAGAATACCTGCCATGGAAAGTTGTCCAGCATATTTTCGCAAATTGTTGGCTTTTGCTCGGCGGTGGTGCCTTGGAGACAGACAGTGCAAGAAGCTCGGTATCTGTGTGTCTGGTTGGGCTGATGAATCTCACGTGTTTCCTACATCGTCAAACGACAGTGCGCTTCCGAGTGCCTCCGAACCTGCACGTCGCGGATATCTCGCTTCCGAGCCGAATCACGAATATCTGCCAGTGGTAACAAAATCAATCTGGTGTCATCGCCCGTACTTGCCTACTGGAGAAGCAATAAGTGAAATGCTTCACTCTGTCGTCGGCACCGAGCCGCGGCCGCCAATTACCAGTGGGAGTGTGTCGCCGGGGCAGGCGAAAGAAGCATCGCATATATCTTGTTCCACAGTAGGCGATGTCTGCGTGAGTAAAGTGCTGCCCGAATCGCCCACCTCATGCACCAACTGTTCTCAAACATGTAGCGTGAAGCCGATACGAGGCAGACGGAACCAGCAAGCGGCTGCCGGTGAGCACGAAGAAAACTCGGACGGTGGTCTTTCGTTGGAAGTATGCATGCACCGCCCCGTCCCCGTAAGATAGCGGTCACATGTTCATTTGTGTCTGAAATGACGACGAAATTCGCACAGATTATGTGTTTTGTGATCGCCAGCTGTGCTTCATCGGATAACCGTGCTCCTGGAAAAGGCCTAGTACGCCGTCGGTAAGAAGCTTGTGTGCAGGCGTGCACCGCTCCTCTATGCCCGTTGGGATGAATACGTGCTGCTACTGTGTTTGTGCTCCGTCGCTCAATGAAAATCATTGAGCCACCTTGGTTTGTGCATACTTATGTATATTTTATGGACTTGTGGATCAGCAGTGCTAACACGCGTGGGGCCATGAGCCCGGTTTTCCAAGTAATTATGGGATACTCAAAAAGATGAGATTGGGTATATTTATAATAAAAGGTCGGTGTAACATTTAGTTCCGTGCAGCCCACCTTAGGTTTACGCTTGCACCTTCAACCATTGTTGTTAATCAATGCAAATAAAAAGAGCTCTCCTACCGGTCCTACAGGGCCGGTCAAAAAGTCGTGTCTATATATACCGGATTGTCAAAGTGTAGTTGAGCAACGCGTGCAGTCTGTTCGAGTGGTGTATTATTCTGCATTTGTAGTGTGTGCGTATTTGTCTGTATGTAAATCTATGTGTCACCAATTATGCCGTTTAATAAATTCACTCAATTCTGCTATTTAATAAATTAGTCAACTCTGAACAAATACAGCCATCAATTTTTATTTTTTTACCACCAGAAATAACTCCCAGAAATCACCTCAAAAACCTTGTGAAGGCTGCAAAAATTTACTCTCCCTATACTCGCTCAAAACCTCTCTGGGGTAACTAATTACTTCTCTCCCTACGTTCAAAAACTGAGTTAGCACGAGAGTAAATTTTTACCTCGATAGTAGGTGGTAAAAAAAAAACCCAGGAGAGGTAGTGCGCTAGAGGACAAATGGTTTACCCAGTTTTTGAGGTTATTTCAGGTCGTTTTCGTTTAGTGTGTGGAGCAAGGCGGAAGCTGCCGACCTACACACAACACCTTGCGCGTGATCTTTTACGCCGTCAGTTCCTTACAGCGCGGCACCTGTCGGCACCACCAGTACCACCGGAACGCCAGCATATGGGTGCCGTTTGCTTGTTTGTGCAGGCGTTTAGAGATATTCAACTTTGCGGAATGGACATTTTACCAAGCGTTAAACTCCTGTTGTCCACTATGTCAGCTACGGGGACTACGCAGGAAGTGGAGCAGAATGGTGTGTCTTCTCAATTTCAACAGAGTACTGTATTGTTTGTCCAATGCAACGCACATGTTGTGCGGAACGCACGTCCGTCCACACGTCACTTTACTGCTGATGTGATCCTTTCATTCAGACACATTGCATTCATCATTGGATCGTGATTTTGCCTATGTCCCTGGAAAAAGAAAAGTTACGCTGCATTGACATGTTATTTTTTACATGTGATCGCAGAAATAGTGCTGTAAATGTGCAGCGAAAAGTAACCGTGCGCAGGTCACGACTGTTCTTGAAAGAAACTGCATCGTGCACTATCTTGCAGTCACTTCAGAATGTATACCCTCAGAAACGAACCGTGTTGCCCACAAATGTGTTTATTACGGGCAATTTTGTTGACCATTTGTCCAAAACGATATTTTTATGCTCCCGCACCTCGCTGCCGCGGCAATTTTTCGCACTTCAGAAGTGCCTAGGGTGGCAAGTATTCGTTTTGGCTAGGTACCTTTAATGTAAAGCAATAATTGTACGAGTGCAGCGTGAGCTTTGCGACTGTGCGAGCGCATGTACTGTACAATGTGGCGAGTTCCATTGCACTCGAATTTTATGCCTGAAAGATGGTGTTCAATTTTTAATAAGAGTCAGCTGATCCCGAACTGTGCATCATATATTTAGCTAATGTTCAACGACTTGCACACCTCTATGTATGTTTATATGAACTGATTTTACATTTTTGTTACCATAACGTAGCATAGAAAACATAGATACTGTTGTGTGACTGTGTTGCGAAGCCTTACGAGGCTTCGCTTAATTATTTGTTGGCATTGTTGCACGACATTGTCATGGTGGTTCAATGTACTCTGTTCGTATGAATATTGGTCACATGACAATTCGTTGGAAGATATGTCATTTGATGTTCGTCACCTTCATGAATAACAATGCATTTTGTTTTTCCATCCTCAGTGCCGGGGCACAGTCGCAAGAGTGAGCATTGCAGTGAGTCGATTTATTTATTTTATTAACTAAGAGAATACTGCAGGAGAGATTTTTGCAGAAGTGGAAACATATAATACAAATAATGAATTACACTTGGTATGTAGAGATATATCCGAGCAAAGAACACCAAGCACTGTAACGACAAAAATGTGGTAGAAAAATCTACATCAACACAGAAAATCGAACAAGATACTTATAAGTTCTAGAGTAATTACCAACTCAGTGAATTACCATAGCTCTCAAAGCACCTATGTGGGATGACATGCCACTGGTAAAATTGCTACTATTGCCTCAAGCACTTTTCTTTGCAGGTTCTCGCTGTGAGTGGAGCAGCAGGGGGATGACACTACTGCTCGATTATTATCATCAATACTTACCGCAAATAGGGCCAATGAATAAGTTCAAAAACAAAAAGGAAATGTTCGCGAAAATTGCGACAAACTTCACAGAGACAATTGGTGCTCGAAAAGCGGAGAAACAGTGCTGTAGCCGCTACAAGACCGTCATGCGACGCATAAAGACTGCCGCAGCACCAAACAAAAAATCTGATAATTCTCCTTGCGATGTCTCTTACGAAAAAGAAATCGCCAAGATCCGTTGGCTCGATGACAGCCTAGAGCCCAAAGAACTGAAGAACAGCTCTGGCACTGTGGCTGTCTAAAGACCGCCGAGATAAGCGTCCACCACCAGCGAATCATCCACTATCCAATCGTTGACTAGCCAGGAGTTCACGAGCCAGAAGTCAACGAGATCAAGAAACAAACAAGAGCCCAAAAAACCCAAACTGTCTTGTTTCAGAAAATCAGGAGAACATTTTTTTATTGAAATGGCAAAACTCCAAGAGGAAAAAGAAAAAAAATAGAGCTGAACGTGAAGAAAAAAAAAACAAGCGTCACATAGAAAGGCAGACATACAAAGAACGCTGTCGGCATGAAAAATCACAGCAGCATGCTGAGAAAATGAGACTTCTCAGGCGCACCTTCGGCGTTGATTCTGAATAAAAATTTCAGTAGAACATCATATGTTGTGAGGTGAATCTTCATATTGAAGCAGGCAGTGGAAATTTCTAGAGCATAGCATCAATTTGGCATGCAAACCTAAGAAACCCTAGAAAGGGAGGTTAAAAAAGCCACATATTAAGTTTACACTACACCAATACAGGAATACAGGAATACACCTGTCCTGTGTAAGATCAGTTTCACAAAGTACATATTCATTCACTTGAGCGCATTCAGTCGTTCGCAGCAAGATTGGTTCTGGGAATATATGACCGATCTTAAAGCTCCGAATGTATCAAAAGTGATGTTATTTGGTAATACTTGCATAATGGAAGACATATTCTAAGATTTAAACTATTTCATTCAATCTATAACAAGAAAACAGGCATTAATCCTTCAGAATGTTTCAAACCAGCACGTTATCAATGTTCTTGCCTTGACCCCAAATTTAGAGTACGGTCATACAATCTCTACACTAATATGTGTCAGCATTTTTTTCCTCAAGCTATATTCGAATGTAATATGTTATTGAGCAGTTTAGTTGGCCACAATACTGCCAATTTATTCTATAAAGCACTGTACCCCTCTACGCAATAATGAGTAACATGGCTCTGCGGCTAATGTTAAAAATAGAACAAATGGTAGTTTGAGATGAAACGGAACATACTGCAGATGAAATTAATTTTGAAAAATGCATAGAAATTGCTCACAATGTCCAGAAAATAATAAAGTATGGTTCGAATGTTAGTAACAATAAAGTAAAAGATCTCACTGCGAGAAGCCTAATATCGTGTAAGTTCCCACAATCTTTTTGTAACACCTTTGCCAATACCATTGCACGCTTAATTTCAGCAAGCTTCCGAAAAACCTGCTCATCAAAACTTTCATCAAGGTTGTCACCAGTACTGTCTTGCGCCTGAATGCCCATAGGCATTTCGTTCCTTCTTCTTCATCGTGATTATCATAAGGCTCCTCATCAACATAATCTATGCAAAAGTTATGGAGCATACAGCAGCTGATGATAAACTAATTGAGCCATTGAATAGTGTGTAACTCAAGGTACATGATCTGCCTGAATGGCTTCTTGAGTGTGCTGAATGCATTTTTGATAAGCATTCGCGTTGCTGAAAACTTGTAAATAAAGCCTTTTTCCTCCTTCGTCATAGAATCATAATCCTTGTATGGCGTTCAGAGGTATTATCGTAGTGAATAAGCTGCGTCCCCGAATTGTGGTAATGGCCCAGGCATAATGAAGAAATCCTCTTTGGCATTGGCGACAAGCTTATTACATGAGAATCGTACATTTTGCTAGAGGCTCCAATGAGTGCACCAAGGAAGCCCCTCCTGTGGTCAGATACGGCTTGCAGGGTTAGCGCATGGTAGTGGTGCCTGCAGCAGTACATAGAGGCAACTTTTTTGGCTGGCCACTCTAACTTCAGGTATGACTCATCTATGCAGCCGATGACAGCAGGCATTCCAGACACCTGAAAGCAAGTCATACTCTTCCACTAAGTGATTTCATCTATGTCTAAATAAGAAATGAACATTTGCAAGAAGCTTTACCAAGAAACGCTAGTTATCTAACCTAGTACCTCCATCATGGCACAGCACAATATATCAGTGAAGTCAAAAATGCAAACCAAAGTCATATTTTTCTAGAAGTGGCGAAGGAATATAAATTGCGGTCCACAATATATATAAACATTTTCCTGTTCACATCTCTTTTTGCAATAATAAAGTGGAAAAGAAAACAAAACAAATCCCAAGTATGTTTTCTCCTACACTCCGGTGAAGCACATTATGAGAATTCTTTTTTACTTTTCACCAGGCCTGGTACATATCGTAAGGTACATCTGAACGGAAATAACAAAACATGCAGCACCATTCACGTGAAATATATCGGTTGTGATTGCAGTACAGACATAATTTAAAGGTTTCGACCAATACTGGCAGAAACAGGGCCTTATAATCACAACCTATTATGCTAACATGAAGGCTCAACACCGATTAAAACGGAGCTTAAAATCATACACAATAAATATGCATTCATGTTGCGATATCTATCTACAAAACCTGGCTGGTCAAATTTTGTTGGTACCTATGACAAATAAAATCAACACAAACCTTCTCAAAATTTCCGTCGAGGTTCTACAGATATGCGGGAAACTTTATAACTGATGGTCCCAGCGTCAAGAGGAACTGGGCTACTATCGGAAGGACTCGGTGAACGGAGCTTTTTTACAAGTCGAAACGGATTGCTGCGTCTCGCATGCAGGTTTTCTTGGCCGCGTACCTGCGCAGCGAGATGGCCAGTACTAGAAAAAAAGAACGGCTACGCATTTTAGTGCAATTAAGCAACCAGCTTATGTAGGCATCGCACAATAAAAGGAAAGGGGTGTGCGGGTGTGATTAACAAAGTAAATGCCAAGACATACGTTTCCGCAGATTTCGCTAGAACTCCTCCATGTGTAGTCGAAGGGAACATTGACGAGGCAGCAAACTCTGCAATGAACTTTTCGGCCACAGGTCGAGTCAGCCGAAAGTGCCTCCGGAACTGCAAAAAGAAAACCAAAAGAAACACACGAAATCTTAACAACGTGTTGCAACTTGAGTAGGAAGCTTTCTCTTTTTTACCTCATGGTCCAAGTACTGCTGAATGACGTCCTCGACGAAACGAATGACTTTAGGCCTTTTCGCGAGAACGCGCAATATATTGTCGAATGCCCGCTCGTATGCACAAGCTTCAGCGCCGCTATAACTGTTCGAGGAATGACTAGTGTTGGAACTCGAGCTTTTCGACTCGGAGCTGTCGCTGACGTGAAGCAGTAGCAATGCCGCACGCTTAGATGAGGTAACCAGGCCAGCTGCGCCGCCCATGTTTTCCGCCATTTCAATCACAACAACTTGTGAGTGAACGGAAGTGTCGTTGTGCCCGAAAGCAGGCAGTGTGGTTTATGGAGTTCTGGTAAATTCAGCGATTTTGGCAGGACAGATTTTCCTGCTCCACAGAGTGACTCCTGCTCTGAATTCACTTCAACTCACTCATCTGAACTCTTGACTCCCACCCTTACTCTGCCTTGGAAGACACTTCCTCCGAAAAGAGCAGAAAATGTTGCTCCGACTCCGCCATTAGAATTCCACATAAAACAGATGTTTACCGAGTAAACACTACGCCGCGTTTCGCTTCATACGCTTCGTCCAGCACTCGCGTCGACGCCCGTTCCAACCGGGCCAACGCCGTGTACAACGCCGTGAACCCATTATGGTTCCTTTACGGGAAATGGTTCATAATTTCAATTAGTTTCAAGCTCCGCCTTTCCGAGGGAGATTCCTGAGACGTGTTTCTGCGCTCCCCAAGTTCCAAGTTCTTAAAAACGTTGCGCACATTTCGAATCGACGCTGCTTATAGTGAAGCTCAATCAGGCGTGCTTACAGCTAGTCCGATGCGCAACAGCTGGTCCAAGCACATCCAGAACGCGCCCATGCGCTGGCGCGTACGAGGCTGCGTAGGTGGCTGTGTGAGAGGCTGCGGCTTCTGCCCGCTACATTTCTCAGCAATCATGTGATGACGTCAGGGAACGAGATGCTGCAGACGCGCTCTGAAGCCACGCGCTCCGGCATCACTTGGCGATGAACTCTCGTATCATTCTCTAACAAGATTTCCGAACAAGTAACAACAACAGACGCTGCAGTGAATTTATGGTGTTCTCCACTTGCAAGGGCACCTTAAAGGGGTCGTGAAACGGCCGCTTTACAACAACAATGCGGCACCAACGGCAGCCACAGCGCTAACTGTATCATCAGCCCAAGTGAACCTGTATAGATGCTTTGCCTATCGAGGAACGCGGAACTCTATGGCATATAGATCACGTCCAAGAGGCGCACCTTGGTGTCTACCATACGCTATCCACGTCCCACAAGGATGCTGCTTAATATGACGTCAGAGTTCAAGTTAGCGTCGATTGCGTATGACAAAGACGCTGATTAGTATCCCAGTTGCACGCACTAGCAAGTACGAAAGAGTTCCGCGATGCTCGATTGGCAAAGAATTACTTATGATGACGTCACCTAGTTAGTGCGTGTGGACGCCAGTGGCTTCGCATTGTCGCTTTAGAGGGAGCGTTTCACGACCCCTTTAACATCGGCAGAGGTGCCAATAATGAATTCAAATTTAGGTCGACTCATGCGCTGCTTCGAGTGGTTTCCATTAGCCGTAAATGGCGTTTACTATACAGAGAGTGCCGACGGTGGATGGAGAATGACAAGGCCCTTCCAGCATGTATATCTGGGTTTCGACAACAGTTGAGTGCACAGGACAACTTGGTGGACTTGGTGAGTCACGTAGGACACCAACGAGCATACGGCCTTTCAACAATGGCAATATTCTTGAACGTTTCAAAAGCATACGACTACGTGTTCCAAGGTGGGATAATTTGTGGTCTTGCATCTATGGAATAACGGGGCACTTTTTCTTAATGGCGTTTCTTATGATCGCTCGATGCAGGTGAAGTTAGGGACAGTGGATAGTGAAGGAAAATCACGAGAGGAGTGCCACAGGGCAGTGTCCAGTCCCCAATGTTGTTCATTGTGGCTATGGCTGGTTTACCTAATGTTTTCAAGGCTGTGGGCAAGGCAGTACCAATATCAATTTATGCCGACGACGTAGGGGTCTCGCTGTCTGGATATGCAATTGGAAATGATTGGCCAAAGAGATGTACTCTCTGCACAGACCTATCTTGAATCTATTGGACTAACAATATCAGCTGAAAAGTTTCAGTTCATGCTATTTCCAGGTATGCGAAGACGAGAAGCAAGGATGAAAATACTACTTCCTGATGCATCAATTAAGCAAGTTAAGTACATGAGATTCCTCGAGTCACACTGGGCACCAGGATAAATTGGCGACGAGCAGTAGACATGACAATGTGAGCGCTGCCACCCCGTGTAAACATTCTTCGAAGGATGGCAGGAACAAGCTGGGGGAGCCACCCAACATCAATGATAAAGTTACACGAGGTAGAAATATTGAATATTGTGCTTTTCCAATCGCCTCTGATATCTCCGAGTGAGTCACAGTATGAACTTCTCAAAAACTTCATCGTAAAGGCCTCAGAGTTGCTTTGGGAGGGCCAAAGTTTGCAGCGAGCATAAAGATGCTTCATGAAGCTCGTCTTCCGCTGTTACGTTTTCTTGCCTCTCAACGACTGCTGACACAGCTTTGCCGACTTGGTGAATCGAACTCAGGACAAGCACCACTCAGTCCCCCTTTAGCGACGCATGGAATCGCGAGCTTTCGGGGCCCTCAACATCCTTCGCCATCTTATCATCGATTTCCCCAAACAAAGACAGCCTCGATAAGACCCACCTTGGTCCCATGAGGATTTTGGCTGTCAGGTGATGATTCCACGGATGCACAGCCAGGGTTTCACATTCACAGCATGACCACGTTCTTTGGTCCCGTCACATGTGGATATTCCATCACATTTGGTATAGCGGGTAATGAGGCGTCTGACATACTTGCCCGGAGTGCTCTGGAGCTTACACCAACGAAGAAGGCTCCCAAAGACAATCAGCGTATCTTACGAGAGGCTGTCAATAAGCATTTTCACTTGTTATAGCTGACGCCCCACCAGCCATGTGTGACACAAAAGCTATCAAAGGAAGAGGCCTGCTTGCTTCATTGCATCCGAATGGGATCAGCGCATACACCAGCATGGCTCCACAAGATCAGACTCTCCACGACGCCCTTGTGTGCGAAGTGCAAGGAAAACCGTGATATAGCTTTTGCCTAAATGTCGTGAGCTTAAAAAGGAACGGCAAGGTTTATTTGAGGAATTGCAACAGTTAGGCTCGCCATGTGACAGCGTGACTGATATTGTGTTTCCGCGTGGTTCCTCGATCTCCATAAAACAGGTGTCACGACTTCTCTTGAAATTTTTGATTGCTTTAGACCCCATGTCTTAAGACCCCATGCATGTGACTGGTGATAAGTGACATTCTGTTTGGGGTATAGAGCAGCGAGATAGAGTACCGGGACATTACTGCACGTGGACTTGCACAAAGGCCGCTGTTTTATGCAAGCTTACGTCGCGCTATGCACAATTTTTATTTTAAAAGCCTGCTCGTGCTTTGTTAAAAAACAGAAAAGGACATTAGCGACAATTAGCAAGGAGGAAACCGGGCGGGGAAATGGCCTGTAAATTATTCAAGGCTAGATCTGCCGGCTGCCTACAACATCCTTAAGCTTAACCTTGCACGACGTAGAAGGAAGCGAGAAAACCATGTGCTCACTAAGAACAACTTCATTTAACAGTAGCGGAATATATGCCATCGGTGAAAAAAGATACAAAGTCATGATTGCGAAAAGGTGATACACTTTGCAGATTGGCAATACAAAATTGCCAGATTCCAGATACCTCAGGAATCGAGGTTATGCTGTATCAAAGTTGTTAGGATGGCGGCCCCGGGCAAAGTAAGACAAATGAGTTTCAGTGAATGACTCTTCACTACAATCACCGTTATCTTGCCGCGACAGCTGTATAATAGAAGCAAGTATGCACTTTTTATAGGACTGGATAGCCAGTACTGCATCTAGAATTGATGTTTCACGAACAGTCCCGTCTATTTCAAAAGCAGTTCCAAGACCTAGCGTAGCTTTGTGGAAGAATATTTGATTGCCACGCGGATTGTGGGATTGGAATCCTGTTGGGATTATGATTCTTTTCATTCTATGCGTTCATTTGGTGAACGCTGCCGATGTCAACTTGTAGCCGCAAAGCTCTTTAAGGCTGTCCTAGCCGGCGTTCATCACGCCCCACAAACTGAATCTTAACAGCTGGACAACAATCAAAATGTTATGTGTAAACAATCAACTTTTTGTGTATATATTTATACGACAGTGCACTACATGACCATCTGCGCAATTGTCTGTCCGTACGTTCTTCGTTTCTTCCATCTGTCCATCCGCCTATATGTCTATTCTTCCGTGCGTCCTACCATCCATGCATACGTCCACATGTCTATCCGTCCTTGCATAGGACCACTTTTTTTTCTCTACATTCTTTTGGTCAACGCAGCCGGCGTCAGCTTTTATATTACCCATGTGTGTGTGTTGCCGTCGTTCCTCGAAGACATCAACTATCACCCGGGGCACATACCAGCATACCAGTGACACATACCCGAACACAGGTGTGTGCAACCTTCTGGCAGGAAGTGTTTCACGACGTACGCGATCTATTTGTGACATAATTCATGTCATGACCAGAGACCGTAAATTATTGGAGGGTGATGAACAGAGCACCCACACGTAGTTCGCTAGATAGATAGACAGTTAGATAGATCGATAGATAGATAAATAGATAGATAGATAGATAGATAGATAGATAGATAGATAGATAGATAGATAGATAGATAGATAGATAGATAGATAGATAGATAGATAGATAGATAGATAGATACGTAGGTAGACGCAAAAAGTGCTTGCAGGAAAAATTCTTCGCATTTGAAGACAATACCACTAAGGCACTCTTTATTGGCACATTCGCCAATCATTACTTCATAATGATAGTTCTTCTGCCGTAAGGGAAGTTTTCTTCATTTGAATTGATTTGCTCTAGTTTTTCCGACTTTATAGGTTCCGTTTCCCGCAAAATAAACGCGTTGCTGTTTGTCAGCGGTTGGTCTTTTTCGTCCCTGTTTGGTCCTTTAGCTTAACTGACGTCGAGGCTTTTTGATGTTCCCGGCTCAGGCTGAAAACGCTACTTCTCGCGTCCGTGAAGATGAGTGCATTAATGCAGGAGCGAAATTATTGACCCTTCGCCGAAGTGACCAACCAAGAGGACGCTACTTACCAACAAGACACCGAATGTCAAGTACATAGGACGGTTACCTACCCGCTAATCACGCACCATTCACTTCACCAGACCGTGTGTTGAAAAACGATTGAGTGAAAGCCACTTCGGTTTCGCTTGCACAGTTTGCGAGTGCCTGTAAGCGAAGTGTGATTTTCGCGCGGTGGGTGTAATGCAGTGTCTTTGGAAGGTCTATTCCGGTGGTGAGTCATTGATTGTAGCATTGATGTATGAACATCTAAGGGTGTTGTAGACCCTAAACGTCATTATTGTTACGGGAAAGAAGAGACGCCGTATCGACGAGGCTGGGATTAGATGTATTCAAAATCAGTGGTAATGGCGTGACCGGTTAACCAGCAACCGAGCGAAGACAACTCTTCGTCTTTCTCGACAGGCACAAACGCGCGTCGCCCCCTATAATAT
The DNA here is from genome assembly GCA_013436015.1 of Rhipicephalus annulatus. Classification (NCBI taxonomy): domain Eukaryota; kingdom Metazoa; phylum Arthropoda; class Arachnida; order Ixodida; family Ixodidae; genus Rhipicephalus; species Rhipicephalus annulatus. The sequence continues at coordinate 905,801 of WOVY01009848.1, forward strand.
TGCCACCTAGAGTTGTGAGCCGGCATGCCCTAGTGAGCCGAAAAGGGAAAAGAGAACAAAGAAGAAGTGTGTGTGTTAGGGCTTCGTTTAAAGATACACGCTCGTGTCTTTCTGCCCCGCTGTTCTGTTCTTGTCTTCACGGCTCTTGGTGTGTGACAAACTGGTGGAGGTGCTGGGTAATCTATGCACCGTACCCCTCCACATAGCAAGAAGTCAAGCTCCGTACCTGTGGTTACTCCTGTGCACCGCGCCAGCAGAAGAATCCAAGAGCAATCCCCTGAGTTTGGACTGCTCGTAAACAACATGGCAGCTCCGACCAGCCCTACTGACACCAACCCAAACTGTACGAACGGCACAACGCCGCTTCATTGCACCTTACTCAAACCGCAAACGCCAAATCCCTTTCATGGCACTGCACTTGAGGATGTCGAGGATTGGCTCGTTCATTACGAGTTCGTTGCCGTGCACAACCAGTGGGACGACGCAGACAAACTGCGGCACGTCTATTTCAGTCTTTTGGACGGCGCGCGTGTATGGTATGAGAACCGGGCAGGTATTCTTACATCCTGGGAAGACTTCAAACGCCAACTTCTTGGGACATATGCCAGCCCTGACCGACGGGAGAGAGCTGAGCGCGATCTGCAGTCCCGCATACAACTGCCAAATGAAGGGGTTGCGATGTATGTCGAGGATATGGCGCGTCTTTTTCACCGAGCTGACCCCGGCATGCCAGAAGAAAAGTAGGTACGGTACCTCATGCGCGGGGTGAAAGAACAGCTTTTCGGTGGGCTTGTGCGCCGTCCTCCCAAGACTGTGTCCGAATTTCTCAGAGAAGCCGTCACCATTGAAAGCACTCTTAGGCACCGGGCCCCGTCACACGAACGGCACGTCAACGCTTCAACTACGGACTACTTGGGAGCTTTCGGTGGTCAAATGGATTTTTTCCGAGAGATCATACGTTCAGTCATCCGCGAAGAACTCCAGAAGCTGTCTGTGCCTTCGCAGCCCACTATCTCTTCGTTGTCCAGCGTAGTGCGAGATGAAGTCCAGCATGCCTTAAGAGAAGCTCCTTTCATGCGGGATTATCAACCACCCAGTGACTTCCCCCGCATGTCGTATGCTCAAGCTTTGCGGCAACCTGTTACACCCGCAATCCCGCATCCCACCGTCGCCACAGCCATGCTGCAGACGGTCCAAGCGGCGCCATATTACAGCGCACCTCAAATCAGACGTCTAGCGTGCGCCAGATAGACGTCCTCTCTGCTTCCACTGTGGCGAAGCTGGGCATCTTTACCGACACTGTTCTTACCGGCAACTTGGACTACGCGGATTTTCGACGAACGCACCGCCATCCAGGTTCGGTCAGCAGCCCCCTGAAATTGAACAGTATGTGGCTCAGCAGCGCGGAACTTCGTCGTCCTTGCATCAGTCACGCTCTCCGTCACCGCGGCGACTTTCTCCTAATCGCCGTACCTATTCGAGCGTGGCGCAGTGTTGGTCACCCAGTCCACGCCGGGAAAACTAACCACAGCGACCTTCGGGGGCGAGGCCGCTCATACTGGACAAGCTCAAGGCCTCCTACCGACGCTTCCGCAAACTGACGATACCCCGACGACGACGACACCAGATGGTTCCACAAAGATTTCATTAGACAATCCAGTGCTGCTCGACGGTCGCGAAGTCAGTGCTTTAGTTGACACGGGTGCGGATTTTTCTATAAGTGAAAAACAGGCTGCTCTCCTGAAGAAAGTCACGATGCCTTGGAACCTCAGGCCGATTCGTACTGCTGGCGGACACATCGTCACGCCACTCGGCGTTTGCACAGCACGAATACAGATTCATGGTTCTACCTTTGTTGCCAGCTTGAGCGTTCTCCGTCAGTGTTCTCGAGACCTGATCATGCATGGACTTCCTGAGAGAGCATGCTGCTATCATCGACATTCGACAACGCCTCGACACATTTTCAACAAAAAGCGCCCCACCAGAGCATAATGCCAACCACGATCGAGTATGTCTGCGTGTAGTTGACGATGATGTGAAGATACCACCGCACTCAAGTGTTATGGTTCGAGTGGCGTGTCATGAATCAGCACACGCTGAAATGGTGGCGGAGAGCAATGGATCCCCACTCTTTTCCCAGGGTATCTGCGTAGCATGAAGCCTAGTAGACATCCAGGCTGGCCACCTCGAGGTTCTTGTTACAAACTTCAGCTACGAGCGCTGACACCTTTTCACTTCACTGGTACTGTCATCGCCTATGCCTACCCAGTAACTAATGTGACTGAGTGTTTTGCTTCCGAGGCGACCGATAATGCCGAGGCACCTCCCCAGTATGTCAACGTAAATCCAACTCTTTCTGACGAAAACAAACGAAGGCTTAACAACTTTTTGTTAGAATTCCAGGCCTGTTTTGCTCGTTCATCAAGAATCCGTTAGACATCGATTATCAAACACCGTATTATCACATACGGCAACGCGCACTCTATACGGCAACAGCCTTACCGAGTTTCGCCATCTGAACGACGCGTGATTCAAAAGCAAGTGAAGGAAATGCTTCAAGACGGTAATATACAGCCTTAAAGCAGCCCTTGGTCATCGTCAGTGATCCTTGTAAAGAAGAAGTATGGTACACTTCGCTTTTGCGTCTAATATAGGAAGCTGAATAACGTCACAAAGAAAGACGTGTACCCGTTGCCTCGAGTGGATGATTCTCTTGACAGGCTGAGGCGAGCAAAGTACTTTTCCTCAATCGACCTCAAAAGTAGTTACTGGCAAATCGAAGTTGATGAACGTGACTGCGAAAAAACTGCTTTTGTAACTCCTGACGGTCTGTATGAATTCCGAGTGCTCCCATTCGGTCTCTGTTCTGCTTTGGCCACATTCCAACGAACGATGGATACCGTTCTCGCTGACCTCAAGTGGAAAAGTTGCCTCGTCTATCTAGATGATGTCGTTGTCTTCTCAAAAACGTTTGACGAGCATCTTCATCGCATTCGGAGTGTTCTTGAAGCTATACGATCCGCTGACCTTACCCTCAAGCCTCAGAAGTGCCATTTCGGCTACAAAGAACTGAAGTTCCTGGGTCATGTTGTGAGCGCTGCAGGCGTTCAGCCCGATCCCGAGAAGACTGCCGCTGTGGCCGCTTTTCCAGCTCCGACAAACAAGAAAGGTCTTCGACGATTTCTGGCGCTCTGCGCATACTATCGCCGCTTTATCGAAAACATCTCTAAGATTGCGGAGCCACTCATCAGACTTACGCGTGACGACACCCCATTTCTGTGGACTGGCAAACAAGCGACTGCCTTTGCGGAACTGCAACATCGATTGTCTTCCCCTCCTGTGCTTGGTCATTTCGATGAAGACGCTGCCACAGAGGTGCGCACTGACGCAAGCAACATTGGTTTCGGAGCTATCTTGATGCAAACACAAGATGGGACCAAACATGTGATCGCCTATGCGAGCCGCACTTTATCACGTGCCGAAACCAACTATTCATCGTCAGAGAAGGAATGTCTCGTGGTGATATGGGCGATTACAAAGTTCAGGCCTTATCTCTATGGGCGCCCATTTAAAGTTGTGACTGATCACCACGCTTTATGTTGGTTGGCTAACCTCCGAGACCCCCCTGGGCGATTAGCACGATGGAGTCTGCGACTTCAGGAGTTTGATGTCGCCATCGTATACAAGTCGGGTAGAAAGCATGAAGACGCCGACACGCTATCACGAGCACCTCTAGAATCCGATTATACAGCTGTAGAAGACGACAGTGCCTTCCTGGGGACTCTCAGTGGGGCGGACCTCTTCAGTAAGCAACGAGCAGACCCCGAGTTAAGGCCCATCATCGACCATTTAGAAGGCAGCACCGTGTCGGCTCCTCGACAACTTTCCCGTACATGGTCATCACTTTGCTTACGAGACGGCATATTATACAAGAAAAACACCGGTACCGGCAGCAGATCTTATCTTCTAGTCGTTCCTCAAGACCTTCGTGGTGATATCTTATTAGCCTGCCACGATGAGCTGACATCAGGCCATCTGGGATACTCACGGACGCTCGACGGGGTACGACAGCTATATTTCTGGCCAAAACTTGCAGCTTGTGTGAAACGCTACGTGAAAGGATGCCGCGAATGTCAGCGTCGCAAGTCACCACCTGCAAAGCCTGCAGGCCTCCTACAACCCATCGACCCACCGCGTACGCCGTTTGACCAAGTTGGAACGGACCTTCTTGGACTGTTTCCTTTATCTCACTCTGGAAACAAGTGGATCATCGTCGCAACTGATTATTTGACGCGTTACGCTGAAACGAAGCCACTGCCACGTGGTACAGCATCTGAAGTCGCCCAGTTTTTCATGCACCACATAGTGCTTCGTAACGGCGCCCCGTCAGTCATCATCACTGACCGAGGGACAGCGTTTACAGCAAAACTGTTGGACGACATCTTCAAACTCAGTTACACGAACAACCGTAAGACAACCGCATACCACCCCCAGAGTAACGGCTTGACAGAAAGGCTAAACAAAACACTGGCTGACATGATTTCTATGTACGTGGATGTGCAACATAAAACGTGGGACGAGATCCTGCCGTACGTAACGTTTGCGTATAACACCGCAACCCAGGAAACGACAAGGTTCGCACCCTCCCGCCTCGTTTACGGTCGAGACGTGCAAACCACGCTAGACGCCATGATTCCTTGAGACATCGACCAGCACGAGCTGCTAACTCCTGATGTCGAGGATTACAGTCAGCGAACAGACGAAGCACGTAAGCTAGCCCGCGTGCACATAAGATCGCAGCATTGTAAAGACTCCCGAAGGTACAACATCCACCATCGACCAGTTACCTATCAACCTGGCTAGCAAGTGTGGGTTTGGACTCCTGTTAGACGGCAAGGTCTCAGCGAGAAACTCCCGAGCAAGTACTTCGAACCCTACAAAGTATTACGGCGGTTGAACGAGGTTAACTACGAAGTCATTCCAGACGGAGGCTCGGCAACGACCCAGCGCCACTCACCACGAACCAAGGTTGTGCATGTCGTCCGCTTAAAACGTTATTTTACGCAGTAATACTCGCCTTATTGTGTCAGGGCAGCAAACATTTCTTTTTCGTTGTTCATTGGGTCTCGAACGAACTTTGAACTGTATTAATGTTTTTTTCTTATGACCAACCACAGGCATTTTTCTTTTTTTTGCACCTGCATATGCCCGGTGCACTATACGTATTGTTTCTCCTTTTCTTTTTATTCCCTTATGGGCCCTGCTGTGACCTTGTGTATGAGCATCGAGTCGATGCTCTAATGGGAGGGGGAATAATGCCACCTAGAGTTGCGAGCCGGCAAGCCCTAGCGAGCTGAAAAGGGAAAAGAGAACAAAGAAGAAGTGTGTGTGTTAGGGCTTCGTTTAAAGATACACGCTCGTGTCTTTCTGCCCCGCTGTTCCTGTCTTGTCTTCAAGGCTCTTGGTGTGTGACAATATCAATATATATTCATGTAGCAATATAAAATAAATATCAATATGCAATTGACATTCAACCATTTCTGTTAAAACAGGTTTCACTTTCTGGCATTATGCCCATTCCTGTAATAAAGGGATCAACCACATTTGCTTTTCTCTCGAGAGAAACGACTCCAACGGTGATTGATCATGTGCACAGAGGAAATATAAGAGCATTCATCTTGAATTTATTTGCAAGGTGGCATCGACATTCTAAATGATGACTGACACAGTTGCTTTAGCGTTTTTCTAACGTGGTGCCTAAGTATAATAGTTGCTCATAATGCACAGTGATCCGAATGTGCCCCCGACTGTTTTGAATCAGCTATTAGCATGCTCTAAGAACAAGAAAGCGTTGACCTAAGTGCACCTACGGTAACAGCATCATGAGATAAAGAGCAAGAATTTAAATAAAACACGCATGATAAATGTGTAGCGAAAGAGGAGGACGGGACTATGGCCATTGTGGTCGTGTCATTCCCTCGCCACTTTATTATCCAAGGCGATGTGCCGAAGCGGAGCGGCAGCAGCTGCAGCGTCCAAACCGCCAGGTCGTTCTGTCCTCGCGCAGCTCGAGCTATGCATGAGCAGCGCGAGAGGCGCGGCGTGGTGGCTATGCCAATCAAGATGGTGATGAATGTCGATGATGATGTAGCGGGGCGCTACAAAAGTATGCCAGAGATAGCCCCCCTCCTCCCCTGCAGACAAGTGGCCGTGGGCACTTGAAGAAAAAAAAAGATCAGACGGAGCTTGTCAGAATGGGCGCCGGCTTGATCCTTTCAATGCTGACTGTGTCTTCATGCCCATTACGCAGGATTCTAAAATGATGTTCAGAACGCTGATGACTGGGAAAGAACCGTAATAGCGAGGCTGAAAAACACGGCGAGACGCATACACACGAACAAAAGCGTGTGAAGATATCTGTAGGTTTGCCGGCAGAAAAACGTCGTTCTTAGTGTGAGCTGAAGTTGGTGATGGGCGCAAGTTTTGCATGAGGATCCGCAGACGCTGGACGAAAGAAGATGGATCCGAAACACTCTGCGTAGTAACGGGGCTGACGAGGTCACCAGGCAAACGGAGTGTGCAGCCATGAACCATCTCGATTAGAGAGCAGGCAAGGTCTGGCCGAAGTGTTGAACACAGGCCGTGAAGCACGATGGGGAGGTGTGATACCCAACCTTCGGCGTGAGGCTGCGAGGCGAGTGTTGCTTTTAGGTGACGATGAAGTCTCTCCACTAAGCCATTTGATGCTGGGTGATACGCAGTTGTGCGAATACGCGCACAACCCAGTAGAGTTGTGACAGAGTTAAAAAGCGCCGACTCAAACTGTCTGCCTCGATCAGTAGTCACCGTTGATGGTACACCAAAACGGCTAATCCAGGTAGGAAGAAAGGTACGAGCAACTGTTTCTGCCGTGATGTCAGGCATTGCAGCTGCTTTAGGCCACCTAGGGTACCTGTCAATTCACGTATTTCGTATACGTATACGTATTTCCCCGACATGGAGGTAATGGCCCGAAAATGTCCAAATGAATGGTGTCGAAACGTGCATCAGGGAGAGGGAATTTTGCCCATGGAGGCTTAGTGTGCCGTTGCACCTTGATACGCTGACATGCTCTGCAAGTTCGAACCCAGTCACGAATGTTAGCGCGTATGCGCGGCCAGACATAGCGTTTAGTGACCAGATGTTGCGTAGCTCTTACGCCTGGATGGCAGATGGAGTGGAGGGTGTCATAAACAGCACGACGAAGCTGTGAAGGAACATAGATACGAGTGCAGTTGTGTGAAACATCGCACCAGAGCGTAACGTCGTCATCGGGAAAGTTGACTGGTTCAAGTCGGAGGGAAGTAGAGGATCGGAGTTGTGGAAGCTCCTTGTCTAATGCTTGTGCCTCCGTGAGCGAGGACAAAGGTCGGTGGCGCCTGTCGTGGCATTGATGGTAATACGACTTAGAGCATCCGCTGCACTGTTAAAGCTGCCTTTTACATAACGTATGTCTGTGGTGAATTCGGTAATGAAAGCAAGGTGTCGAAGTTCTCTAGGAGTGTGCGTGGCACTGTAGGAACGTAAAGCCAAAACAAGGGGCTTGTGGTTGGTAAAAATGGCAAATGGTCGCCTTTCAAGGAAGTATCTGAAATGCTTCACCGCAAGGTAGGCCGCGAGGAGCTCCTGTTCGAAGGTACCATATCGGCGCTCAGTGTCGCGTAACTTGTGGGAAAGAAGGAAATTGGAGCCCATGCACCATTGATTCATTGACGAAGAGCGGCCCCAACAGCTTCTGAAGAAGCGTCCACCATGGGGCTAGTGGTAGCAGTTGGTGAAGGGTGGTGCAGGAGGGTGGCCTGGGAGAGCTTGGTCTTAACGGCGGTAAAAGCTTGACCCGCGACCGTGTCCCAGGGAAGTGCGGCTGTCTCGGCTTGGGAAGTCGATAGTAGTGCTTCCAGAGGCTGCAGTAGTGCAGAGAATGTATGGATGAAGCGGTGATAAAAATTGACGAGTCCGAGAAAACGTCGTAGACTGCATATGGACGTGGGAGGCGGGAACTCGAGGATAGCTTGAACCTTGTCAGGTAGAGGAGTGATGCCATCTTCAGTGACCTGATGTCCGAGGAATGCTATCTTCGAGACTCAAAACTGACACTTTTCTACATTGATGACAAAGTCGTAATCACGCAGTCGAGTGAAAAGCTGACGTAGCTGGGCCGTGTGCGTTTCAGCGTCCTTACTGGCAACGTGAAGATCGTCGATTTAGGCGAAACAAAACGGCAAGCCTCTTGTGACTTCGTCTATAAAAAGCTGAAATGTCTGAGCTGCGTTTCTCAAACCGAAAGGCATTCGTAAATACTCAAAGAGCCCAATTGGGGTAATTATTGCAGTTTTGAGAATGCCAGAAGGCTCTACGGGAATCTTGTGGTGAGCTTTCACAAGATCAATCTTGAAGTATACAGTTATGCCGTTTAAAAGGGCAGTACAGTCCTGAATTTTGGACAACGGGTATCGATCTGAAACGGTGACTGCATTGAGAGCTCGATAATCACCACAGGGCCGCCAGTCATTGTTCTTATTGGGAACCATGTGTAGCGCCGACGACCACGACCTTGATGACGTTCCGGAAGAATAGCTCGTGCAGCCTGCTCTAAGCCCTCTCTCGCTCTCCTCTTCACGCCACTCAATGTAGCAAAAGAGGAGGACGGTACGGCGGCCAACGTGGTCGTGTCGTTCTCTCGCCACTTTATTATTCAAGGCGATTTGCCGAAGCGGAGCGGCAGCAGCTGCAGCGTCCAAACCGCCAGGTCAGAAGCTCGTTCTGTCCTCGCGTAGCTCGAGCTATGCATGAGCTGCGCGAGAGGCGCGGCGCGGTGGCTATGCCGATTGTGATGATGATGAATGTCGATGATGATGTAGCGGGGCGCTACAAAAGTATGCCACAACGGTAACTTCCATCTTACGTATATTAATTTTGAAAATTGTATAGTGTCCCGCCAAAAACAAATGCATTTCATACATTGCAACTTTTACCAAGAAACGTTTTAAGAATAAGAGATATATAGCATGGCATTTGCATAAGTCGGCCCCGAGAAACATTTTTTGCAGTGTCTATTGTATACAAACACTGGGAAAAGCACGTAAGAAATTCAACACGAGTACCATTACACATCAACTGCTGCTGAAAGAAATATGACATAACTTAATTCTCGCACGGCGGCGCGAAGGAAAGTAAGCAGCCCAGAAATTCAATCTGACGCACGCTGATTTAATTTATTCCCGGCATCCTGTGCTGTTTTCGCTTTCCTGGTCTACATTTGCCACAAAATTGCTGTGCGCGTAGCGACATAGAAATGGAAGGCGCGAGGAAAACATACTTGAAGGTTCGCATTACTTACTTTCCACTTCCTTTCTGCTTTCTACAACAACGCAGCGTTGACCACGCATTTCGTGAAAGGCGACAGCCTCGATGCGGGCTATAAGAACGGCAACTCGATTTTCGTTCGGCCACCCACACGTGGCGTCAACACGAAAAAGCTACACTTTTCGCGGACTTGTTGCCCCATTTGAGAGCGTGGTGTTGAAGAACGTGTGCCATGCAACAAGTGGTGGCAATTTGGTGCTTTGTAGGGCTACATTTCCGATTGGCAGCTTCAGTGAAGTGGTACAAAGGTGAACCTTGAAGCAGCCGAAGTCGCATGTGGAGACACTCACATCTGTCGGAAAAGGCAGTACTTGAATAAACGCCAACAATAGCATGCTTAAAACGTACAATCAGCCGCAGTGAGCCATCTCATTATGCATATGAAAGAATTGAAAGTTTTAGAGCATTTTTTTTACAAATCAACGTTTTAGGCAGAGGGAAGCCACAGAAAGAGCATGAATTTCTCCATGCCAGCCACATCGTACAGCAAAATGAGGAGTGTATCGGTGAAGCTTCCATGCCTAATGCAGCAAAAAAGTGGCGCTTTTTAAAAAAAGGTGGCTAAATATCAGGCGGCTGACTGGTTTCTGCTTGTAGCTTTTGCGCCTCCGTGGAACAAAGTGTATACATATGTGTGTTTGGAAAAAGTTGTTAACAATTTAGAGTACTTGGTACTCTACTAAGGGAGAGCAAAAAGCCGTTCCTTCAGAACTTCGGTGTCTGTCTTTCACACAGGAAACGAGTTGTCTCTTAGCGGTAACATTAATAATTTCATCGTAAGCTCAGAGACGGTATGCGAGTGATTGTGCCTTCTATTTCATCCTTATTATGTGTTCTAGATGGTTTTGCAGCCCAACATTTTACACTTCTCCAGATAATGACGCTCTCCTGACTATGTACTTGTCACCGATAAGCCGCGGTTATGACATAGAAGTCATTTTCACTGGTATAGCGCACCACGACAAGGACACACACAAAGGAGAGATGCACACACACACAGCGCTAACTTGCAACTAATGTGTTATTTACGATCACACACGCTGTTTATATAACAGGAGACGGATAAAACATGGATAATGTCACGTCAAGAATACAGCAGAGCCCATGCACGTGTCATCACCGATAGCGACAATCTACACTAGCCCGTCAAAATGAAAATTCCAGATACTTCTTTTCTTTAGATGATAATGCTATGGAAGCCACACTCGCACATTTTTCTTTCATTTTGTCTATTTCAAAAGCTTCAATAATTTCACGTGTGGTTCTGTCACGGGCCTTAAAGAGTATACGGGTGTTTTGGAACATAGGGACGCAACCGCACCTCTGACAGTGAAGGGCCAAATGACTACATACAGCTCTTTCTACATTGTACTTGTGCTCCTTTAGTCTTTCATTCACACACCTTCCAGATTGGCCTATGTATTCGCAACCGCAAGTCAAAGGAGTGCTATAGACAACACCACAACAACAATTTACAAATTTCTCCTGGTGCTTAATCGTACAAACCTGTTTCCCGCTACTCTCTGCATTGACCTTTTTGCACATTCCTTGCAACATTTCGGGAGCAGAAAACACTACATCCGCACCCGCCTTCCTTGCTATCCTTCGCAAGTTATGCGAAATGACATGCATGTAAGGCACTACAGCAACCTTGCCTGCCTTAGTGGCGGTTGCCTGGTCTTTGCCGTTTGCCCATTCCTTTCCTGCTTATACATTCGGCGACAGCGGTCAACAAGTGCAAGGGGTAGCCAGAGTTTAATAAACGTTTTGCTTGAGCCCACAAGCTCTCATCAAGCTTGTGGTGGCACGACTTCATCAGTGAATTCTGAAACAGGAATCCTGTTATATAAACAGCGTGTGTGATCGCAAATAAAACATTAGTTGCAAGTTAGCGCTGTGTGTGTGTGCATCTCTCCTTTGTGTGTGTCCTTGTCGTGGTGCGCTATACCAGTGAAAATGATGAATCCCAACTAACTAGCCCGGCAACGTGCCTTGACATAGAAGTAGGATCTTTTATGAAGGCCACTTGTCATTTTAAGCCACCGTCATTGCTGCCTTTCTTTGTTTCACTTGTTACCGTTGTTGTTGCCTGTAGAAATGAAAGCACTCGCTGTACACCACGTGCACAAAAGTCCAATTCTTGAAATGTGAGAACGTTAGAGTTATAAGAGTTGATTGCGAAGAAAGCAAGAAATAGAAAACGAAAACAGTAGATTAGACAGACATTTGCCCCGTATAGGGGGCTGCTAATGTTAACGCGAGATCGCTGAAGAGTTCGCTATGCATAAATTCCTCCATTGGCGCAGTTGATTGTGAGCGAATGATTATTATCTTGTGCGTGTTGATGAAAAAAAAATCTAAAAGTTGCAAATAAAATAAATAATGAAGTTACAACGTCTGAGTGCTGATCGAACTCAGGGCCGTTTACATGGCAAGCAGGTGTTACAACACACAGTGACGCGTCACCTTGAAAATACAGTGAAAATGTCGTCATCTGCCTTCAAATGTAGTGAAAATAACTTTCCAGCTGTACAAACAGACGCGTACTGTGTACAGGCTTAAGCACACAATAAATATAGCTGTAATTTTGCGTGGTACAAGGGCTCATTGCCATCGGGCTTACGAAAATTACTTCGTGATTTAAAACGGGCCACCCAATAAAAAAGGCACACACGTTATTGTACACATTCTCCTAAGTCCACTTCGTTGGTAAATAGCAAGTTCAAAACATTTGACGCGCGAAATTGGTGTTTTAAAGCGTGCCACCCTTAAAAGATATTGAAAGCTTCACTAACACTAGACACTTTCCACTTTATTGATTTCATTGTAGCAAAGAACTATTTAAGCATCTCGAGTAACCTAATATAATAAAATATGGACTAAGTGGTTGAAGTAAGCGCCAGGGATGGGATATTGCTATAGCATTCAACTTTCAAAGACGAAACTAAATGGCGCTCAATTGTTTTCTTCGCTCATACTAACAATAGTGTACTCATTTACCAATAGGGTCATCGACTAAAACCATTACCTTATTTCCATATGGCTCTCCTTTTTTCGCAAGTTGTCACTGACTTTCGTTCCAAATATTTCTTGCGGTCGCATGAAGTCAACCTCTGCGCCATAATCTCACCTGCGTAGCACCTGGCCACATTGAAAGTGACCCTTTGACGCATTTGGTATAGCATCAAGTATCTGGAATCACAGTCACGACTTCAGCTTTTCCAAGAGAAAGATTGCATTTGCACTTATTCATTCCTTCAGTTTTATGTAGCATAATTCTCACTAGGCGCCCACATTGAATAGTGTTGCATCTTTTTCGTCCGCCAACAAATATTGCGCATTGAAAAAGTGCCTATTGTTGCCGGTAATCTCATAGATTTTTCAATCGTGTAAGTTTGTACAGATAATCCTAATGTTTCATTACCCCTTTTGGTGCCTTCGGTATTGTTACGAAAAGGATACAAACGAGAGGGATACAGAGAAAGATACTGTTAAGATCATCACGAGAAAAATACCTAGAGTTACTGGAATCGATACCCACCACATCCTTCAAATACGTTACGAGAAGGATACTGAATGGGAAGAGTAGACACTGTAATATTTACAGCTGGTTAAGCGAGCAGTGCCAGCCACACAGATTCACGCCAGTCTGTCTGCTGTCGTCCTTCTCTTTATCGTGTGAATCTCTATGTCACTCGTGCAAAGCGATATCACCACCGAAGAAGGCTAAAAGACGGGGAGAGAACAGGAAGTGTTTTATATCTGCCTATTGCAACGTGCCCTGTTTACAATTTTCGGAAAACAAAGTCGGAAACCTAGCAAAATAACTTGAAGGACAGTGGAGGTTACGACAAGGAGAGTAGCAAAGTTGTTGAGCAAGTAACTTGTCTACAATACACAAAGAACTTGGAACTCAAAATCAACGCGCATCTTGAATGTGAGGCCCACGGGACTGCTTTAGGCTCTTCGATAGAAGAGAAACAAGTACTCTAAATCGTTAACCAATTTTTCTGAACAAATGATATAAATTTAGGCCTACGGGACGGGCTAGTGCTCTCCCATAGTAAAGTACCAAGTACTCTAAATTGTTCACCATTTTTTTCTAAACACCATTTATACCCAAAGTACAACGCAGCGAGTGAACCAAACGCTAAATGTACAAGTTTACTTCATTATGTGGGAGTACCAAGTAATCTAAATCATTCATCATTTCTTTTCTAAATACCATTTGTACACGAAGTACAACGTACTGAGTGAACCAAGCGCTAAAACTACAAGTTCACTTCATTATGGGGGAATATCTTCCACTCTGAATATTACGAGCTGCGTCACGAAAACAAGAAGGACTTTAAACGCGACAGTAAAACTTGTTCTTGCTGAAAAAGTTGAATGTTTACTGCAAATCAATATTGGAAAGCTTGCGCAATGTATATTACTGTTTAATAGCTATAGCACCGTTGAACGCGGCTACAATCACGCTGACGCTCAGTCGTATATCGCCATCCCGACGACTAAAGTCTATCATTAATATGCAAATAATGCCATTGTTCCCTTGCGCATATTACATATGGCCACAAGGGCATATGTAATATGCCCTTGTGGCCATAGATGCTTGTGGTAGGGAAACCAGACAAACGATGAAAGATTACCAAGGCGAAAAAATGACCAGAAGAGCATTATAAATGGCACGCCAAATTCGGCCCAAGGTCATTTACTCACGGCATGTAGGGGTTATGGAACACCACTGCCCGACCAGAGAGAAGCGCAGCGCGTGCCATTCTTCCCTGTTGGCCGGCCGCGATTATACAGTGAATTATTAGATCAGAACAAAGGTAGCGTGTGCCGTAGTTGTCTGCCGCCTGTGTCGGTAACCACTATAGCGCAAAAAAGTAAGTACATAAAACACCAATGACAAAAGGCATTTGAAGACGGGTCCTCTGCGTGCTTGCCCAGAGTTCCATCACCGATCCATGCCATTGGTTGAAACATCGTTGAAATATGGCCTCAGGCAGGCTTGCTTCGGGAAAGGAATCACGTTAAGGTGACGGTTCTACTCCCTCCTTCTCGCAATGGTTCGAAAGAGGACACCAGACGACGCCACTCATCCACGCTTGCAAAAAGCGAGAAAATTACTCACGCAAGTACGGCCAACATCGCCTGTCGCGCGAGGCGGCGGAAATTGGCCGATGAAAACCAAGGAGCACAAACGCAGATGGCGTCTTTCACCTACGATCCGCCTACTGTGGCCGTCGTTAGAACGACACGACGAAAGGTGCCCCAGTGACAGCTGGCAGACTGAAACCGGCGTCGTTTCACTAATGCGTAAACGCACATACACAATTACACAATCTCTATGTCTATCTGACTCACTTACGTCCATGGAACACCGATTCATCATCACATGAACCATACGCTTTGAAGCGTTTTAGCACACTGACATTGCCGCTAACCATTTTAGGGGCGAAGTTCCTTATGGGGTGGGGGGGTAGAAAAAGAGAGTAACGATTTAGAGTACAGAGTACTCTACTATGGGAGAGCTTAAAGCAGTCCCGAGACTGCTAAAAACCGGCGTGGCTTGTGAGTCCCTCGTAGTACGTAACCACCAGTGGCACATACCCGAAATAGAGGCCCTTACGATTTTGACCTCTAAGGTGGTTCCGGTGAGAGATTTATTCTGAGCATTGTTGAACAATAAAAGATAGTGCACAATGCACCTAATAATGGCTGTTAAGGGGGAATGAGAGACAGGAGCATTCGGCCTTTAGGTAACGCGCACGCTGCGATCCCCATTAGCAACTACTGGTATGTTCATTGAGCACGATCTCACAAGAAAGGGTTGCTCCGTTATAGTCGCTGGGCGTAACCTCCTTGGTTTTAGAAAGGTTTAGCGAGCGTTTGGCCGCATAGCTATGAACACAGTGAACTAGTATATACCATGAACTCAAGGTGGTTTAAGGTGGGAAGTAAACCCGAAGCGCAAGCCGTAAGAAAGTGTGCGTGTGCCACCTCCCGTTTAGTTCTTGAAATGTCCGCTGGATGGCGGTGCTTCTATATGAAGAATGAAGTGCTTCTATATGAAGTGGATTTAAACAGGGAAGTGCACAGGTGGGGTGGATTCCAAAGAGACAAGATTCATTTCGATAAGAGGCTTGGACACGAGGTGGGCTGGCGACTGGCAGGACGCGCAGTAGCTTTTTTGGGGGGCTCACGGGCCCTTCGGAGTCCGGGGTAGCTCGTAACAGGGAAAACAACCAGGAGGACGCTTTGACAGGTAGAATTGCGAAAAACCAGAAAAAAGGTAAAAGAAAAAGGAAAAAGGCGCGTGTTGCAATTAGTTACATAAACATGCAGGGTGGCAGAAAGAAGGCAAAATGGTTAGAGATTGAGGAGCAGTTAAACAAAGAACAGATAGGCGTGTATGCGGTTACAGAAACACACCTTAGAGACTTGGAAGAGCCACCACATATTGAAAATTATGTTTGGGAAGGGTGTAACAGGACCATAACGGAAAGGAAAGGTGGGGTGTAGGAATGCTAATTCATCGCGGAGCCAAATGGGTTAGAGTGAAACAGACGTGTTCAGAGCACCTCTGGGTTCTGGGCACAGTAGGTGGAAAGGAAACGTGGCTAGGGGTAGCCTACTTGTGGACGGGGAATAACTGCAGAGAAAAGAATCAGGAGATAGTGGATTGCATGAGTGCGGATATTAAGGAATTTGGTAATGGGGCCGAAATCATCCTTCTAGGGGACATGAATGCCCACATACATGACCTTGACGGATATTCAGACACCAATGGGAAGTTATTACTAGATCTTTGCGAGCAACATAGTCTGGAGATAGTTAACACGGGGCCTAAATGTGACGGCCAGATCACATGGGAAGTCGGAAACAAGCAATCAAGTATTGATTATTGTCTCATGACTGAAGGAATTTACCACAAACTGTCAGAAATGAGGATAGACGAGGAAGGCATTAACAGCTTGGGTAGTGATCATAAACGAATAACATTACAAATGGGATACGAAACTGAAAATATGAGCATGGAATCAAAGTCTGGCAGCTCGTATTTAAATGACAAACAAATAATAAATATAGCCGCAAGAGTCGAGGAAGAAGTAGGCGAAATACCAGGCAAGGACTGGGAGTATAGTGAGCTGTTACATCTAATGACGAAGGAGATAGGGAAAGAGAAGAAAACTGTTTGCTGGAAAGGAAAAAGGAAGCCAAAAAGTTGGTGGAACAAGGAAATCCGGGAGGCGATCGAGAAGCGACGCGAAGCATCACGGGAGCATAGAAAGGCAAAAAAGGAGAAGCGGCCGCAGGACGAAGTCAAAAAATTATGGGAAATATATTTAGAGAAAAAATCCCTTGTACAGAAATTGGTAGAGGCAAAAATTAAAGGTGAAAGTGAACGCTGGATGACAGAGATACACAAAAAAAAGGAGGCCGCGCCTAGGATTTTTTGGAGCCACATAAAGGCGCTAGGTAGGAAGTCTGTCACAACGCAACAACATATTCTAGATGAAGGAGGAAATCAATTGGAAGGGTACGAAGCGCTAGGTTACATCCAAAAGGTAACAGCCGATTCGTTTCGAAAGAGCGTCCAGGGGATCTCCCCGGTGAGTAAAAGTGTGGCGGAGAAAGCAACAGAGGAAGAGCTAGTACTTGATAATTTCAACTGGAAAAAGGCCGAAGGAAAAATTCCAAAGCGCACTGCCGCGGGTTTAGATGGGATTCCCGTTAGCCTCATTAACGAACTAGGACATAACACTAAAGAAGCATTGTTAAAAGCAGTAGAAAAAAGCTTAAAGGACGGACAAATACCGGACAGTTGGCGACAAAGTAGAATGAACTTAATCTATAAAGGCAAGGGAGAAAAGGACAAGATTCGCTCGTATAGACCACTAACCATTACATCGGTACTATACAGGTTGGCGATGCAAGCAGTAAAAATGAAAATAGAAACATGGGCCGAACATAACGATATTTTGGGAGAACTTCAGAACGGATTTCGAGTCGACAGGCGGTTAGACGATAACCTGTTTGTTCTCACTCAGTGTATAGAAATATCTAAAATAGAGAATAGGCCCTTGTACGTGGCTTTTCTAGACATCACTGGGGCATACGACAACGTTAATCAGGAAATTTTGTGGGATATATTGAAAGGAATGGGCATGGGCGACGACTGTATACAGCTTTTGAGGGAGATATACCGAGAAAATACAGTTTGCATAGAGTGGGAAGGAATGCGTAGCAAAGAGAACGTTGAGGTTAGCAAGGGTCTGAGACAGGGATGTCCTTTGTCCCCGCTGTTATTCATGCTGTACATGGTGAGTATGGAAAAAGCGCTAGAAGGTAGCAACATTGGTTTTAATCTGTCACACAAACAGGGCGGCATGATGATTGAGCAGAAGCTTCCAGGTTTATTTTATGCGGACGATATCGTCTTATTTGCGGACAGTCGAGATGATATACAGCAGCTGGCGAATATATGCGGAAGGGAAGGTGAAGCTCTTGGACTAGGATTCAGTGTAACGAAGTGTGGATTGATGGTATTCAATGATCCCTGTGATCAGACGGTGTCCATACAAGGCCAAGAAATACCGAGGGTAAGTGAATACAAGTACCTTGGAGTATGGGTAAATGAGAGTGATAGATACATGGAGGTACAGAAAAATCCTCGGCAGCAAAAGGAAAGAGGAATGCGGCAATAATGAAGCACAGAGCGTTGTGGGGATACAATAGGTATGAGGTGCTTCGAGGTCTGTGGAAGGGTGTAATGGTTCCAGGGTTTACTTTTGGGAACTCAGTGGTGTGCATGAGGGCAGAGGTGCAATCGGGAATGGATGTAAATCAAAGGACTGTGGGACGCCTCGCGTTGGGTGCTCACGGGAAGACGACAAACGAGGCTGTAAAGGGCGATATGGGGTGGGCAGGTTTTGAGGCGAGGGAAGCGCAGAGCAAAATAAGGTTCGAAGAAAGGCTAAGAAATATGAAGGAGAGTAGATGGGCAGAGAAGGTGTTCCGTTATTTGTATAGGAAGAGCGTGGACACACAGTGGAGAAAAAGAACTAGAAGACTCACTAGTAAATATACGGCTGGTATTGTAAGCCATATGTCAACAAAGAGCGTTAAGGGAAAAGTCAGGGAGGCGGAGAGGATTTACTGGATGGCAGCTATGGAGAAAAAACCGGCTTTGAGTAACTACCGAAAGGGCAAAAATGAAATAAGGAGGGAGGCATTTTACGATAATTCAAGGGGAAGCGCTTTACTGTTTGAAGCGAGATCGGGTTGCCTTAGAACGCGTAGTTATAAAGCAAGATTCAGTAAAGAAGAAGAACAATGCACATGCTGCGGGAAAGATAAGGAAACGGCGGAGCATGTTCTGATTGAATGTGGAGATATCCACCCAGGTGTACGTTTGGGCACGAGCCTACAGGAAGCCTTGGGTTTTAGGGACAACAATGGAAAGCTGAACACACCCGCGATTGAAATAAGTAAGAGACGGTTAGAGTATTGGTGGCAGAAAATTAGAGAGAAAGGACAAAAATAAATATTGGAAAAATAAAATATGGACAGTGTGCCGTAAATGGCAGAGAACTTAAGCTGAAAATTTACCTTTTTTCCATTAAGATAGAATTTATCGAAGTAGAGGCATTAGGCCAACATAAAAAAAGAAAAAAGGGGTTTTTTTTTGTCGAGCCTGGTGGCATACTTGTCACCACCCCGTTATAAAGGGGACGCTCATAGCATCCATCCATCCATCCATCGAATATATAATGAAAAGATGCGAGATGGTGGTACTTGGAGTGCTGAATAGATGGGCGAACGGACACACAGACAGATGCATGGTTGGACGCATAAACGGACGCAGGCGCAGATGCATGGACGAACGCAGGGACGGACGCACGAACAGACGCACGCACGGACGGGTGGATGGACGCATGGACGGTTACACAGACGTACGCAGGAACGGACGGAAGCAAGAACGAATGGACGGACGTATGCTTCGCCCCACTCCCCATCATTCAATCCATGGATATGCTGCCATTTTTTTTTATGTAGCGAGTCCTAGGCACTTACTTCATGTAGCGTCGCGTGAACGCGTCTTTTTAAATGCGAAGCATTTCTTGACAAACTTCGGCGACATTGAGCGTATCTATCTATCTATCTATCTATCTATCTATCTATCTATCTATCTATCTATCTATCTATCTATCTATCTATCTATCTATCTATCTATCTATCAACCTAGCCGCCTAGAACATTTAGCTCTCCTGGCCTTTTCGATAAGGGTATCAATACAAAACTTGATATGACATAACATGACTGTATGAAAAACATATTTGCTGGTCATAATATGACAATCATGACATGTATACCATAAATGTCATGATTTACATTTCATGGTCCTGCCAATCTTGCGGTGGTTTCGTTCACATGGCATGTTGCAAAACTGGTATGATATGACATCATTGCATGGCAAACACAAGCAGGCAGACCCTAACATAAAAAAAACGTGACCTGCGTGCCATGTAAACACCTGACTACATGCCGCGCTTAAGATGCACTCACGCCCGCTTCGCTAGCGTCACATATACCAAATTTCGTATTACAGTACGTGAATAGATGACGAAGGTATGTGACTGCTACAAACATTATCATCATGAGATGCCTGTGATGTAATAACATGACTACATGCCACGCTCATGATGCACTGTCGGCCGTTTCGCTAGCTTCACCTCTACCAAATTTGTTATTACGGGACGTGAATGTATGACGAAGGTATGATACTGGTGCATACATGATAAACATGAGATGCGTGTCACATAACAACATGACTACATTCTGCGCTCATGATGTGCTCGCGACCGTTTCGCTAGCTTTGCATCTAAGAAACTCGGTGTTATGTGACGCGAATGGACAACATTGGTCAATGATACATCCAAACATTATAATCACGACATGTGTGTCGTCTAACAACCTGACTACATGCCACACTCATGATGCGCTCGCGGCCGTTTCACTAGCTTCACATATGCCAAATTCGGTATTACATGACGCCAATGGAAGACAAAGGTATCCGACTGGTGCAAACATATTAATCATGAGATGCGTGTCATGTGAGAACATGGAAAAAGAAGGAAGAAAGTTTAAGCGGAAAGACAGGGAGGTTTGCCAGTTCTTAGACTGGCATGCTACCCTGTGCTGGGGAAAGGGGTGAGGGGATAGAAAGTTGTTAAAAAGAAATGTTGCAAAGAGAGAGAGAAATTTCAAAAAAATGTGACAGAGGAAAGAGAACATCAAAGTGTATAAGACAATAAAGTCTGTCTCTGAGGCCAGTTGTCCGCAAAAAGCGCAGCAAAGCATTCAAAGCCTTTTGGGCTGAGGATGGACTTGGCCAATGACCCAGAATCCTTTGTTCCGACAAAGGCCGATCGTCTAGTCTATCCAGAGCTGCAGTGAGTTCTTCTCTTTGCGTGTTGAAATGGGTGCACTCACACAGATGGTGCGCGAAGTTTCTTCGTGACTACATGCCACAGTCAAGCAGACAATACATTTCGACATGACGTGGTTTGCGTGCTCGCCGGCGTTCAATTCGTCGCGTCATGCCGGCGTTGCCATGCCTGGCATCGGTCCTGCCGTATACTCGTAGGCGCACGCAGCTCTGCGTTGTTTTTTCACATATGCGTTTCAGCGCATCCGGTGTCCCTCCGTCACGAAAAGAGGGAGACGCAGTACTGTCTGGGTAATGCATCGGCATGAAATGCAGCATGTCTCATTTTGCGTCGGTTGCCTTTGGGCCTTGCTCACCGACGCTGGTCACGCCTGGGGTCAGACTATAGAGTGCTCGCGTTTTGCTTACGTAGAATTGCTGTGCCTAGCGTGCGCGCACGTCAACGCTACATCGGAGTATATTGAGGCCTTCATGAAGTGCTTGTGGCCGTTTCGTTAGCTCCACATGTACCAAATTTGATGTTAAGTGGTGTCGATGGATGACGAAATATATGACTGGTGTAAACATGGTATTCCTGACACGTGTGTAATGCAAGAACATGAGAACATACCACGCTGATAGTGGGCTTGCGGCCGTTTCGTTAGCTCCACATATACTAAACTTGGCATCACGTGAAGTGAATAGATGACGAAGGTAAACGACACAATAAAACATGGTAATTATGACACGGAAGTCATGTACGGCCTCATATACCTTCACCTCGTAACGTCGTGGTGATTTGAAATTGACATATGAACCTTTCTCATTCGTGCTTCGCATATCATTGATTCCCACTCTGCGTGGGATCTCCGAATGTTTATGTTTCTAAACACCGGTTCCAAATATTCAGCGGCTTTGCAAGGCTGTCATAGTGTTCAGCCTCCTTGTTAGATGCGTGGTCGCCTTCCACCTAACCTTCTGTACGTGCACTCGCGAGCCCCTTACTTATACTACTCCATTTATTGTGTATTCGCAACTGCCTATAGAGGGCGCTGGTGCAAGCCCAACATGGCTGTCGTTTGGGGGATTGTGCAGCTGGTTCGCTGGCAGCCGCCACCGGTGTGCCCGTCACTTCGGCCGGTGTAGTATGTTAGGCTGCAGCCACCGTGTTGTCAAGGCTTTGCTGAGAAGGCCATTGACTCTAGCATGGATTTTATCCGACGCTGCGTGTTGAGAAACGCGTGTGTGGCGTATATTGAAGGAAAAGAAGTTTCGAACGCCGGGCACATCGTCTGCTGCACTGTACAGCTTTGTGAATGCTGGTCGTGCCACGGCCGGGTAAGACCAAGCGGCAGTGTGCTCGTGCAAAGCAGGAAACCTCGCGTCTGACTATATGGCGTCTGCAGAGAGGCATCCAACATACTTTGTGATTCTTCCAGCTCAGCAAGCAAACAATTAAGCATAAATCATTGCTACTATGACTCGCCGTAACTCTCTGACTTCACAATAACTGTAGTAGAATGGCCAGCGACAAAATATAAAGCACCAGCAAGCCGCCAAAGTGAGGCCAACTGAACGATGGCATGGGCTGACTGCGTAGGCATCACCCAAACGGCTGTTACGACGGATGCCGCATGGCGACGCCACCATCTGTGAAAGTTGCGAAGAGCTGTCTTATTTGTCCTTTCAGCAGCATTACAGAGACACTGTACCTCAACTCGTCAATTGTGGTGCAAGCTTCTAGAAAAGTTACCTTCCTGAGACCTACAATTCTTGGAACTTTCACGCAAAGCTCTCACAGATTTTATTTTAATGTGATCCGGCTTCACCAACGAGACACTCTGGCCACCACTCGTCGCTCTGGCCACCGCTCATTGCTTTGTTAAATGCGAAGCATTTCATAGCGAACTTCGGAGACTTTGAGCGTATCTATCTATCTATCTATCTATCTATCTATCTATCTATCTATCTATCTATCTATCTATCTATCTATCTATCTCGCCGCCTACGACTTTTAGCTCTCCTGGCTATTTCAATATTAGTATCGATACCTAACTTCGTATGGCATAGCATGGCTGTATTAGGAAGATATTTGATTAGTCATAACATGAAAATCATGACATGTATGTCATGAATGTCATGTTTTACATAGCATGGTCCTGCAGCTCTTGCGGTGGTTTCGTTCACATGGCATGTTGCAAAACTTGTATGGTATGGCATGATTGCATGGCGAACACAAGCGACAGACCCTACCACGAAAATCATGACAACTGTGTCATGTAACAACATGTCTACATGCTACGCTCATGATGCACTCGTGGTAGTCTCGCTAGCGTCACATATGCCAAATTTTCTATTACAGTACGTGAATGCATGACGAGGGTATGTGACTTGTGCAAACATGATAAACATGAGATGCGTGTCATGCAACAACAATACATGCTATGCTCTTGATGCGCTCGCAGCCGTTTCACTAGCTGAACATGTACCAAACTTGGTATTGCGCTACGTGAACGGACGACATAGGTAGATGACACATTCAAACATGATAATGACGTCATGCGTATCATGTAACAACATGACTGCATACCACACTGATTATGTGCTCGCGGCCGTTTCCCTTCACATATGCCAATTTTGGTACTACGTGACGCCAATGGATGACGATGGTATATGACTGGTGCAAACATGATTAACATGTGATGCGTGCCATGTGAGAACATGACTACATGTTTACAGTCAAGGCGCATATACATTCCGACACATGACGCCGTGCACGTGCTCACCGGCGTTTATTTCGTCACTTCATGTCGGCGTTGCGACGCCAGGCGCTGGTCCTGTTATATATTCGCAGGCGAGCGCTGCGCTGCGTTGCTTTGGCTCATGCACGTTCCAGCGCGTCCGGCATTCCTCCATCACGATAAGAGGGAGACGCAGTGTTGTCTGGGTAATGCATCGGCGCGAAATGCAGCCTGTCGCATTTTTCGCCGGCTACCGTCGGGCCACGCAAAACGGACGCTTGTCGCGCCTGGTGCCACACTATAGAGTGCTCGCGTTTTGCTAACGTAGCGTCGCTGTGCCCAGCGTGTGCGCGCGTCAAGGCTACATTGGTGCATGTTTCGTCTTTCATGATGCGCGCGCGGCCGTTTCTCTGGCGAGACATATAACAAATTCGGTGTTTTGTGACGTCAATAGACGACGAAATATATGACTTGCGCAAACCTGATAATCCGGTCATGTGTGTCATATAGGAACATGACAACATACCACGCTCATAGTGTGCTCACGACCGTTTTGCTAGCTCCACGTAAACTAAATTTGGCATCACGTGACGCGAGTAGATGACAAAGGTAAACGACACATCCACACATGATAATCATGACACGGAAGACATGTAAGGCGTCATTTACCTACACCTTGTAACATTGATTTTAAAGTGACATTTCGACATTTCTCATTCATGCTTAGCATGTCATCTATTCCCACTGTACGTGGGATCTGCCAATTGTTTTATTATTATGCTAATTACAAGAGCAACCTAGTTTTTCATGGAGCTTACGCGAGTAAAATAGACAACTTTGGGAGAGCCAATCAGGCATAAAAGCCAGCAAGCCAGCTGATTTTACAGAAAAGCAGATCACTGACTACTGACGACACTTTTGGGTGATATTAGAAGAAGAAAAAGGCAGATAGTGTATCTTGCACTCCGTTCAATAAAAAAAATTGACGTATCTACCGGTTCCACGGACTCTTGCTTCATTGAAACAGGAGTGACGCGAAGGGCACTCTGTTCGAGTTAAGAGTAACAGTAAAAAGCCCTGCGTAAGATATGAGCTCGCTTCGCAAAATATACCCTACCTTCTCGTCGGTGAACGACGGTAGTAGCAACACAACGGTCTTGTTGCTGTCGTGTCCAGTGAGTAACAACACAACGGTCTTGTTACTCACTGGAACGCAGTATGTTCGAATGGAGATGAACGCCGCTGATTTTGTGCCGAACTACCTGCGCATTTCCGGTCACCGTGCTACGTTTGACTACCGTGATCTCCAGCGTGTATGTCGAAGATGCGGCTCGGGGGACCATCTAGGAGTCCAGTGCACAACACCGTATTGTGGTCGCTGCGGTGTGCACGGTCATGTTAGTGAAGGATGCGACCACCCGTGTCGACGCTGCGGGGACGGCCACCGAACTGTGGTTTGCCCTGTCCGCCACTCTTACTCAGACGCTGCCGCTGGTGCCTTTCCACCACTGACACCAGCAACGGAACCAACTACTGTGCTGACCTCACCCCTACAAGTTCCTTCAAACGAAGCGTACAAAGAAAGCGCGATTGTCGATGTGACGCTTGGCGCGTCGGCCTCGCCGCTGGTGCAGGATCCGTGCACTTCGAAAGACGCAACGCACTGCCCTGAAAATGGCGTCGGCGTCTCTTCTCTGACGCCACTTGATGTTCAGTGCGCAAATGACCCCAGTTCTTAGGCTGCTGCTGCTGGAGTTGACCCTGGGAGCCCTGTTATGTCGGAAAACAGTGGCAAGAATACCACAGACTCTCCTGTTGTGGCCGCTCCGACCATTTCGACATCGCGTCGTACACGTAAAAAATCGCCGACACAAAGGGTGCCTACACCGGCCTGCCGAGACGTGGACAGTGCTGCCAGCATCAAGGATGTGGTTCCAAGCTTGCCGGCGGCTCAGTCCCTACCTCCCCAGGACACGTCTTCGGAAGACGGCTTCAGCCTGGGACTGGATAGTAGCATCGGACTGTCTAGCCTTGCCGATTTCAACGTCGAAATGGGAGCTCCACGTGAAACAATGTGAGGGCACCCTTCCAGCTCTAGCTCCGATGAACGCAGTGATGGCCGTGGTAAATCCCAACGGTCCAAAAAACTTCGACCCTCTTCTGGAGGGTCGAACAGTGCGTTGTAATTTGGTTGAGCAAGTGTCCCCTGGACACTTTTCAGGACACCGTCTAGAAGTATGCGTCCAGGATAGTCTTCACTTTTTATTATGGCTACAACACTGCATGTATTTTAATTGAACGTTCAGGGTTTTTGCAGTTCGGCAAAGCAGGCTGAAGTGATGTGTCGCCCTGGCTGCGAATTGTGATGTTTTGTGTCTCCAGGAAACAAAATTCTTCTCGCTATCCGACATCATTGCTTTTAAACGAAAGTTCAACCTAGATTGTTTTTTTTTTCTCTTTCGCTACATCTCGTTTTACGGGAGTACATATTATTATTTTTAATGGAGCTCTATTATGGGGTCATCATGCTTTTTACGATGGCGTGGGCAGGGTTTTGGCTTTAGACTGTAGCTACTTTTCTTTCAGATTAAGGATGCTGTGTGCTATTATGTACATACGAGCGAATGCATCTTTATAAGGACCAGACGTGTGCTTTGTTGTTTTGTTGTTGTGTTTTGTGTTTGTTGTTTGTGTTTTGTTGTTTCCAGAGACTTCTTACAATGACTTTCAAACATTTACTTACCATTGTGATATGTACGTATAAGTGTGTCTTTGCATATCTGTGCCTGAGTTTTCTATTTTCCATGCACTGCTCTGTATGTTTTGCTTCAAGATACGTGTTCAAGTTTCAATCAACGGCTAAGGAGTAGCCGGCGCCATAATGGTGCGCCAACATCTCCTTATATATCATATCAATAAAAAAAAGGATGCTGTGTGTATGTGGGCTAGCGCGAGCTGGACACTCCATTGACTTTTTAGAGACCTGGATGTGTTTTTTCTTGACGGTCGTGATGTCATTCTGATTGGCGTCTTCAACTGCGTTCTAAATACGCGAACCGATGTACAAGGTCCTGGCTGGGGCCGGTCTGCTTGGAATTCACGCGAGCTGCGTCGCCTTGTCCCCTACTTTTCATTACTACACGCGCACAATGTAGTGCACGGAAATACCTTTGTTTGGACATTGCGACGTGGACGATCCTCCAGTAGGCTCAACCGGGCTTATATCCCACGAGCGTTAGAAGCGTTTGTCTCCGATTTATGCGTTCCGTCCTTCCCACCTTCTGTGTACGTATCTGATCATCGGCCTATTTTCTTGAAGCTCGAAGTTCCATTTTCTTTTTCGGAAAAGCCATGGCGTCTTGATGTTCGCGTCCTGCAGGACGCGCGCTCAAGATCACATTTGTCACGCTCAATACGTGTGTCGCTCACGGCGTCTGGTCCTGAAAATTGGGATGCGCTTAAAACACACTGGCACCTGCGCTGCGCAGTAGAGGGGCGTTCGCTTCGCCGACGCGTTTCTGAAGAGCTTGCTGATACTGCGATGAAGTTGCGCATTGCTTTGCGCGCGAGACGCCTTCTTCTCAGATGCGAGCGTGGCATCGTGAACTGGGTGAACGCTTTCAACACTTGACTTCTGCTTCGTCTCTGGCGGCAGCAGCATGGCGCTGTAGACACAGCCCTTGTGCACATCCCGAGGTGCTGGGCTACGCGAGACATTCGTTTTTTTTGGGCAATCAGAGCCACCTGTCTCTATGGCAGCACAAATACCACCTGTTCAGCGGCTTCCTACGCGTGATCGATCTGTTTTTTTGGCGCATTTTGAAGCAATATCGTGTTCGGCCATGCGGACTAACTGTGATGAAACACTGCCAATGCTTAGAAGTTTGCCCCGTATTCCTCAAGAAGCTGCGGATTGCTTGCACAT
The DNA here is from genome assembly GCA_013436015.1 of Rhipicephalus annulatus. Lineage (NCBI taxonomy): Eukaryota > Metazoa > Arthropoda > Arachnida > Ixodida > Ixodidae > Rhipicephalus > Rhipicephalus annulatus. The sequence goes on from WOVY01009848.1 coordinate 933,309, forward strand.
CCCTCCATCGGCTGAAAAGGTAAAGGCGGCACTGAAATCTATGAAACGTGGAACGGCCCCAGGGCCAGACGGTTTTCCTGTTGAGTTTTACTTGACATTTTGGGATGAGATTGGTGCTACCTTTACTGCGGTAATCCGGCGATGCTACAGGGACGGCGTCTTTCCATCAAGTTTACGAGATGGACGCATTGTGCTTATTCCAAAGGCGGATGCTTCTTCTGTTAATCCTGAAGACTGGAGACCTACACGCTCCTCAACGTTGACTATAAGATATTCGCGGCGGTAGCCGTTCAACGTTTGAGGGGTCTATTGAACACCCTGGTAGGTCATCACCAGACTTCATCAGTGCTTGGACGAGAAATACACAGCTTGTCATTTACCACACGGGATATCATAGCCTATACTCTGTCGCGATCTGCGCGTGGTATCCTTGTGTATTTGGACCAGGAAAAAGCGTTTGACCAACTAGAGCACGCGTATATCCTTAATGTGCTCCCAGCCTTCGACTTTTCTCATACGTTTGTGGAAATGATTAAAAATACGTACACTGGTCTGAAAAGCACACAAGTTCTGGATGGCTGAGAAAGTGCCGCCTTTTCCATAACACGAGGGGTCCGTCAGGGATGTCCATTGTCTCCTGTGCTATTTGTCCTCAGCCTTGAGCCATACTTGCATGCTCTTGACGCGGATTCACGTGTCCGGGGTCTTGCGCTTCCTTATAGCGGTGTCGTGAAAGTCACAGCTTTCGCTGATGATATAACCTTGTACCTTTCAGATGAAGATAGCCTTTCACGCAGCGTGCGTGTATTTTCCCAGTATGTATATTCCCAGCGTGTATTTTCCCAGTATGTATATTTCCCAGGTGCAGCGTTGAACATCTACAAATCCCGGTATTTTTTAATTAGCTCTCCAAACTCCAGGCTTAGCGCCAGTTTTCCCATTCAGCCGGCCGCGTTCTTTGTATTTTAGGTATTTAATACAACCACTATGGCATTGGCGAATCTGTTTGGTTAAACGCTTTCGAAGAAGTAAGACTGAACATTCACGATGCACAGGATTTTGACTTCCCGCTTCTTGAGCGGAGGTGCCTAGCGCAGACTGTAATTTGCGGTCGCATTTGGTACCTTTCTCACGTCGTGCAACCATCTTTACGTATCGTGCGATCACTGCACTCTGCTTTGTGTTCCTTTTTTTGGTCAGGCGGCACTGAGTTGGTCTCTCGCGCGGCACTGGGACAGCAGCGTTCTCAGGGAGGCTTTGCTTTCCCTTCAGTGTCCATACGCTGTCGGCTGCTGGCGCTGCGCTTCCTTTTGCGCCTAGCGCAAGGGGAGGAATCTCCCGCACGAACGCTTGCATATTACTTTCTGGGTACTCAGCTTCGGCATTTAATGCCTAATGTGCAACTTAACAGGGGGCCGCAGTCAATAACACTTCCTGCGTTTTATGCAACAACTGTTGCATTTTTTCGCCATGTCAAGTCGAGCTGTCCTGGCATAGATGTTTTGAACAACCACATAGTCGAGACAACTGCTGCTTTGTTGCTTCCGTTGGTCGCGCCAGCCCGCCGTGCTCGCTCTAGACGGGTGTGTTGGAGCACCTTAACGGCTTCTTTTCTGCCTGGACACTTCCGGGACTTCATGTGGCGCCTGGGATAGGGTGTGCTTCTCACTCTCGACCGCCTCGAAATGTGGAGAATAGTCCAGTCAGCAACATGTCCGAACTGCTCCCTTCGGGAAACAAATCAGCATTTTCTGAGGCATTGTGTCATTGTTCGCGTTCTTTTTTGAGAGCCGTACATGCCGGATTTCACTGCCTCAGAGTAAATCGCTTCGTTTCTTCTGGGCGTTGTTCGCGAGACCGCTTCGCTTGTCTCCTCATTGTTGCCGGCTCTTTCTGCCTCAGGCGCAACCGCTACGAGGCAGTTGCAGCGGGCCGCCGCCGCCGCGCGCTCTACCCGATCCTAGAACGTTTGTACTCGGAGCTGCTGTCTGTTTTGTCGGAGGAGCTCTTTTTCCTCGGTGAAGGGGAATTTCTTCGGGACTGGTCTTGCCATTTTGTGTCGGTCTATGACGGACGAGTGAAACTTGTCTTTCGGCCGGCCTGGTATTGGTAGGCTGATCTGCCGATGCGCCGGCAAAAATGGCATGCCAACATGTAAATATGCAAAATGTACATATTTATGCTTTATTTTTGTCCCTTGTTTACCTTGAAGTATTTGTTGTGGTTTTGTTTGTGTGAACCATCGAATGTACATGTTCTTTCAACGTCATCTCATATCCATGTTCATGTAAATGACGTCTGTTTTGTCATCATCGTTAGAGTATATCTAAGAAGGAAATGTTTTTTGAGTGTTATTGCCGTTTGTGGCAATAAATGTTTTCTAAGCAAAGCGTATCTGAGGAACAACGCCAGAAATGCCGGGTGAAAAGACGATGGACTCTTACAAACACGTCTCTCTCCTCCGAAGTCCGTGACCTAAACTGGCTTAGGGAATGGGAGGCTTTACCAACGGCCGACCGCCTTGCGGCGTGGGGCGTGGCGCCCTCCGCCATATGCCCGCAAAGCGGCCGCGTCGAAACACCGAACCATGTCTTCCATGAATGTATAGTAGCGCGAACCTTTTGGCGCACAGTTACAAGAATGTTCCAAATAAGTATGCAGTGGAAGTCTAGCCACAGGCATAACTTCGTCGTATTCTTAATGGCTATTGGAACCTTCGTCTTATGGTAACGAAGGGGACTGGCCTCTCTGAGGGGACGCCCTCAGAGAGCCATGTTTCCCCTACTACATCGGTTAAGAAATGTAATACTTATGCATCTTAACGCAGAACTAGTCATGCTGGGAGAGGAGGCCTTCTTCCGACGCTGGTCTACGCGATTTATTATCGTAAAAAACAACAGAGTGTCCCTGCCTTTCCTCCCCTATTTAGGAGGTGGGCTAGAGCTTATACCACTGTGACATTACAGTGTGTATTTTCCTTTTCTTCCTTAGAAACATGTCCTTTGTGCGAAAGATTGTTCTTTTGCGCGAGAACAAACTGTCCCCACAGGTGAATGCGAAACATCACCCTACACTGTGAATGACCCCCCCCCCCCCTTGTTTGTTCACATAGCCTTACTGTTTATTTAAGTTTAACCACCTCGATGTCAGGAATATCCTATCTCTCTTGTACAATTTTGCATTGTATGTCACTGTATAAGCAATAAGTTCTTTTTGCTGTATACAACAGCTTTCATTGTACATACGCATTGTTCACCATTGTCCATTTTTCTGTGTGCACATAGGCTGTGTAAGATATATCCGGAAATAAAATTCTCTTAAACAAGAACGCACCGTCGTAGTTTAAATTCTGAAGCACTGCGTTGTTAAACTCGAGAGTGCGGATTCGACCAACGCCGACTAAATTTCAAGGGCGAAAGGCTGCCGCAGCGACGTCAGAGGGTGGGGGCCCAGTTACGCCGCGAACGCGGCGGAAAGCCTGTGTTTCGTTCACGTTTTAGGAGAACCAAAGCTCCCGCTTTCGCAGCTGCTGCGGCTTGATTGGGCCGAATAAAAGATGTGGAAAAAAAGTCTTACTGAGCATGCTCAGTTGGGCAACATCGCCCCCAACCTCTGACGTCACTGCGGCAGCCTTTCGGCCTTGAAATTTAGTCGGCGTTGATATGGTGGCTAGAAGGGAGAGGTGGCGTCAGCGCCCATGCTCCGCCGCAGGGAAAGCGATTCGTCGTTTCATGACACGGCCGCGGTAGCCGGGGTGGCGCTCCGGCCACCTCTTCGATGCCTGTCGAAAGCGAAGCGAGGGGGTTGGTGCTGTTTCTTCCGTCGTTTGTTTACCGTTTCGCGCACGTGTTTCTTTGTGCCTTACAGGCTCAGTTCGTTGCTTTTTGTGTGACAAGTATGTCGCACAAACTTATTTCCAGACAGTACTGAGTGCGGTGATCTAAAGCGCGATGAGCTCTGGCGTGAAACGGAAAGCGTCGCAGACGCACTGCTTCGCACCCGGCTGTTCTTCGGGCTACGTCTCTGCGAGGAAGTCCGGTTGGCAAGTGTCGTTGTTTTCTGTGCCCAAAGACCCTGAACGCTTCAAAGCCTGGCAGCGAGCAGTGCCACGTGCGGACAAACCACTGGAAGCAACCTCAGTTCTTTGTGAGCTGCATTTCGACGAACAGTACCTCGTGCGGGTTTTCACCCACACTATCAACGGTGAGACAGTGCGAATTCCTCGTTACCGACCTAAGCTTACGGATAATGCAATCCCCACCGTTTGTCCAAACGTCCCTACGTATTTATTGAAGAAACCGCCCTAGAAAAGAACGTCGAGGACGTCTACGGGGGGCCTACCTGCAAAGATTCCGCGGTGTGAAGGAAGCGCCTCTGTGCACGACAACGCTGCCGACTCCCATGAAGACGAAGCTTTTCCAACTCTCCAACCGCGCTTGATATCGCGAGTTGTGAACCACCAAGTGCCTATTGGGCGAAGCACAGGATCGCTGGGGCGGACAAAGCTATAGCATTCACAGTTTGTGCCATGAATAACGGTAACCTCGCCTTATAAAAAGTCGTTCTCTTCGCTGCAAACGAGTGCAGCGTTCAAGCAAAAGTTTCCGTTCAAGCCACGGTAGTGAAGAGCGTACAGGTCAGTAGCACTGCAATGGCGCAAGAGCTGCTTGCGGAAGCGGATTCTCTGATACCGTGCAAAGGATTCGGCGAAAAGGGCGAGTTCGCTGATAATTCCAAACGCCAAAAAAAGACCTGTGGTGGGAACACTTTCAGCATGTCTTGCCCCGGAGTGGCACAAGAACTAGGCAAAGCCTGCCCACAGTGTAGATACCTAAGGAAGCTACTGTTCAACCAGGCCTCCTTCATGTTTTTATTCTGCTTTCAGTAAAATGTGTTCTAAATTTGCAAAAAATATTCTGTACTTAAAAACAGAACAGTCTTTCTTTTATTAGTTAAAGTGATGGGCTGCAGTCGTAGATACAGACGCTTTCTGTTTACGTGCAGTTATTGATTTCTTGTCAGTTGTTCGGATTGGAAAAAATAAATCGTTTTTTATGCTTTGTGTACTCATGCAAACAGCGGGTATGGTCTCTTCCTTGTATTTTATCGAAACTAACGTCGAGTGCAAAATGGGAAGTGTGGAGTAGAGCATGGAAGTCGAAAGCGAGGGATCAGTGCCGTTCGGGATTGCATCGGTCATGCGTATCGGAATAGAACACTTCGACGTGCTCAGTACGAGTTCCGAAGTATATGCCACTTAAGGCCACTTGTTGCGTGCTTAGTAAAATTAGACTTGCGCGTGCGGCGAACTTCTAATTTGCGCTTCCGCCGCGCGCCCAGCCGTAGAGCGAGCGGCCGAGCGGGCATCGAACTACGACAAGCAGCGCCACCGTGCGCCAGGCATGAAACGGCGCATCGCTTTTGACCGGCCCTTGGCGTCGCCTTTCCCTTCTAGCCACCATAGCGTTGATTCGACTCATAGAGGTTCTTGAAGAGAGAAAGTGAAGAAAAAAGCGCGGGACTGTTACTCTCTTTCAATGACGAAGGCACCTTCACGGTTCCGCGTGGGGGAGGGGGGAAGGGAAGTAAAAATGGAGAGAAAAAGAATGGGAGAAGGAATGACGCATTCAGCGCTGTTGCGCGCATTCGACTCATGACAACGGTGGCTACGGTTGGACATACATTGAATGCGAAAACATCCATGCTCTTAAATTTAGGTGCTGGTTAGAATACTCTTGTTGTCAATAATACTCAGAGTTACTCAAAACTCGCAGCAGCATTGTATTTTCGTGTGCCAAATTCAGCAGTTAGTTTGTTATGGGTGACTAAGAAATGCGACTTGAGACACAGCAAATGCGACGCCTTGTAATAATGTGTTTGATGCGAAGCGTTCAGCGAGTAATTGCCTATGGTGCACTTGTTGGTGTGGCATGACGTACCGTCAGGAATGAGATCATCGAAACGAAGTGCTCTCTATAGGTGCGATATTGTGAATATGATACGTATACTTTGTCAATGTGCGCCTCTGATGTCAAGAAATGCTCGAATACAGTTTGCTGCATCAAATATACTGGAACACCAATGTATGGTTATTTGAATGCTTTAACAGCGGGGTCAGCACTGGAACCACCATTGACACTAACCTGACTTGACAACTATATCAAAGGGGTACACATGTAATATTTATTGCTTCAGTCTAAAATTAAATAAACAGCACTCCAACCGCAATTGATGTGGCAGCTACATTATGTGTACAGGTTCTTTTTCAAAAGATTTATAACCTTGCGAGTCTTTGCCGCATTTGCTTTACGTTTTGCGCTGGGAAACTTCATGATCACTTAGTAAACGAGCGTCTCACCTACACCATGAAGAAAATGGTCACCACGCGAGCACCATAATCAGCGCCCGTGAAATGCTCCGCACACAAGACGCCCTCTTTCCGATAAAGAAAGAAACTCTTCCCCGCTTGAGCAAGCACAACAACTATTATGGTATAGCTCTGGTTTTAGAAGGCGCATTTGAGAATATTAGCCACGAAGCCGTTCTACGCAACCTTTTGGCGCTGCGGTGCCAAAACACACACCTACATGCTGGTTCACATAAAAAACAGCGCCAATAACGATGGACAAGAAAAGAAGGAGACAGACAGCAGCAATTTTGGCACATGCTTGGAATCCACAACTGTTAAGGGAGTATTCCGCTATGTTGACGACTTCCTCGTGTTGTTTCAAGCTGGAACCTTGTAGAATGGTTCGCCTTTTACTAGTATTTTAGAAATTTTTAGTAAGTGCTTTTCTCCGCTTGTTATAACACATGAAGTTCCGGACAAGGAGCCACCAGGTTCCTAGATTTGATGTTAACATTGAGTCCTTCCCACGTGTGTTGGGCCTACGAGCCACGCGCTAACAAGCCAATCCTACCTTTTGGTTCAGCACGTTCAAAAGTGGTGAAGCGCGCTATTTCTAAGACTTGCTACACAAACGCTCTGCGAAAGTACTACCATCACATGATGCGGTTCAGCTTTAATAAGCAAACTAAACGCCTTACTGAGGCTGGTTTCCCAATGTACGTTTTGACCGCCGTTGCTGAGTGTCTACTCGGAGAAATCAGAATGAGCCGAGAGAATAATGCTCGAACCCGCACAAAGGATAAGGAACGGGAGAAAGAAAACTTCGTCGTTATTCCCTATATCCACGGCGTCACCCACAACCTCAAAAAAGTGACCAGCAGGTGTAACGTAGACCTGCTTTTTCCTGCCCCCGAAAAGCTGGCTAGGTTGTGCAGGGCCGTGAATCCTGGTTCCAGGGGAGAGCGAGGCTGCAAAATCAAGCATTGAAAGAAGTACGTCCCATGCATCGAAGGGGTGGTGTACTCTCTACCCTTTCCTGCGGCACGTACATCAACCAAAAAGGCTGGTGTTTAAATGAGCGGCTGAAAGAGCACGCTAACAACGTCTACTCTACAGTTTCGGGCCACCTGGTTGTGTCCCCGATTTTCTGTATTGTACCGTCATTAGGCGTCATCGGGACCAGATGATACGTGAAATTTATGAGGCTGCATAAATAGAAAGGCTGGGCAATGCATGCGTCAGCAGGTCTTCGATTGCACTATCACAAAAAGAAATGGATTTTCTTCAGAACGTTGGCGCATGTTTTGTTCATGGTGCGTTATGACGATGATTACGCGGTTGTTAGGTGAATTCTGTTTTCTTTATTTTGTATTTTTCTCCCAGGGCCGCTGTCTGTCTCCTCCTTTTCTTGTCCATCGTTATTGGCGCGTTTTTTATGTGAATGATGTATCAACTCGCCCAAGTGGGAACGTTAGCTACATGCTGGCTTTCCTCACCAACCGTACAGCCACGGAAAGCATTGTTTATATCTGGAGCGAGCTTTTTCGACTCCCAAAAGGCATGCTGCAAATCTCAGTGATCTCACTACTACTTTTCAACGTGGCCCTCCTCAAATTTGAACGTCTTCTAGATACTGTCCCTTGCATACATCACGCGTCATACACTGATAATATTACTATGTGGGCAAGAGGTGCAAGTACGGGTGACCAAAAGGAGCGCCTTGAGGAGGCACTTATCCTTACTGAACAAATTCTCAAGACCTGCGGCCTTCAATGGCCTCCGGAAAAATTGGAACTGTTAGTACTTTGGGCACACACTCAAAATAGATTACTAAATTGTGGCGCACCGAACCCACAAATCTTTATACAAGGAGTCCAAATACCACAAGTTGACTCACTTTCATCACTATAAGTATGGGTCATCACTATAAGTATGGGTCTGGCTCCACAGCACTAGCCCGGCTGCAGGACACCGTGACACAACTCACTCACCTAATCCGAAGGGTGGCTAACCGCCGCAATAGCTTCAAAGAGAACAACATCCTGAAAATGGTACAAGCCCTTCTTTACAGCCACATAACTTACAGAATACCCTACTCCAGCCTGAAGACAACAAAAAACGAAAAACTAATTCTGTTGATATGAAAGACTACCGAGCTTGCCGTAGGACTGCACCCAGACACTTCCGAATTACGTAGGAATAACTCGCTGAAGCACAACTCATCAACCAGGTCCAGAGACTCAAGCTTTAACCGACAGTGCGCGCCGTCCTTTCATGCACAGGGTACGAAACGACCCTAGAACCCGATGAAGAACGCAGAAGCAAAAGAGCACCAAATCTCCGAGAGTGCCTTGAAGTTCAGCAGGTCCCTCGCAACATGCACCCTCAACATCACTGAGCAATGTGCTTCCCCAGGGTCAGTTGAATCAAGAATAGCTATCCTAATGAGCTGAAGGCGCGATGCGTGGACGCAGCCAAGTAGCCGACCGCAACACCTTCGCGATTCCCGTCACAGATTACTGGCATCGGTGACCATACTCGTCAAACGTGGGGACACAGGTTTGACGTCACGTTTTTTTTTTTGCTAACAAATGGGTTAACGTCTCAAAGATTGGCAGATCCCACGTAAAGTGGGACTCGATGACATGCGAAGCACGATTAAGAAAGCTTGATATGTGACTTTAAAATCAGCACAACGTTGCCAGGTGGAGGTAAATGATACATTACATGACTTTCGTGCCACGATTATCGTGTTTGGGTGTGTCGTTTACCTTCATCATGTATTCCCGTCACTCAATACCAAGTTTAATAAATGTAGAGCTAGCAAAACGGCAGCGAGCGCGCTATTAGCGTGGTATGATGTCTTGTTCTTATGTGACACGAGTGTCAGGATTATCATGTTTGCATCAGTCATGTATTTCTTCATCCACTGATGTCAGGTAAGACCAAATTTGGTATATGCGGAGCTAGCAAAACGGCCGTGAGTGCACCATGAAGGTCCCATGACACTCCAACGTAGCATTGACGCGCGCGCACGCTGGGCAGAGCGACGCTACGTTAGCAAAACGTGACAAGCGCCCGTCGGCGCGGCCCCATGGCATCGGGCGCGAAATGTGGCATGCTGCATTTCGAGCCCGATGCCGGCATGCTACACTGCTGCATTTCGCGCCCAATGCCGGCATGCTGCACCCAGACAACAGTGCGTCTACTTTTTTTCGCAACGGAGGGAAGCTGAACGCGCTGAAACGCGCATGCGTCAAAGCAACGCGGTGCGGCGTGCGCCTGCGAGTATATGGCAGGACCGGCTCCTGGCATGGCAACGCCGGCGAGACGCAACGAAATGAACGCCGCCGAGCACGCGCACCGCGTCACGTTGAAATGTATTGGCGTCTTGACTGTGGCATGCAGTCATGTTCTCACATGACAAGCATCTCATGATTATCATGCTTGCACCAGTCACATACCTCCGGCATCCATTGACGTCACGTAATACCAAGTTTGGCATATGGGAAGCTAGCGAACCCGTCGTGAGCACATCATGAGTGTGGCATGTAGTCATGTTGTTACATGACACGAATGTCGTGATTATCATGTTTGAATGTGTTATTTAGTTATATTGTCCGTTCACGTCCCGTAATACCGAGTATGGTACATCTGACGCTGGTGAAACTAGCGCGAGCGCCTTATGAGCTAGCATGTGGTCATGTTGTTACAAGGCACGCATCTCATGATTATCATGTTTGCACCAGTCACATACCTTTGTCATCCATTCACGTACCGTAATACCAAATTTGGTATATGAGACGCTAGCGAAACGGCCGCGAGCGCATCATGAGCGTGGCAAGTAGTCTTGTTGTAACATGACACGCATGTCATGATTTTCATGTTAGGGATGTCGCTTGTGTTCGCCATGCAATCATGTCATACCATACTAATTTTGCAACGTGCCATGTGAACGAAACCACAGCAAAAGCTGCAGGACCATGAAACGTAAATCATGACATTCATGACATACATGTAATGATTTCCTTGTCTTGACTAGTCAAATATGTTTTTCATACAGCCATGTTATGCCATACCAAGTTTAATATCGATGCCCCGCCGCGGTCGTCTAGTGGCTAAGGTACTCGGCTGCTGGCCCGCAGGTCGCGGGTTCGAATCCCGGCTGCGGCGGCTGCATTTCCGATGGAGGCGGAAATGTTGTAGGCCCGTATGCTCAGATTTGGGTGTACATTAAAGAACCCCACGTTGTCGAAATTTCCGGAGCCCTTCACTACGGCGTCGCTCATAATCATATGGTGGTTTTGGGACGTTAAACCCCACATATCAATCAAGTTTAGTATCGATACTATTACCGAAACGACCAGGAGAGCTAAAAGTTATATACGGCTAGATAGATAGATGGATACGCTCAAAGTCGCCGAAGCTCGCTCAGAAATGCTTGGCAATTAAAACCACAATATGAATTTGAGAGAACCTGTAGTGAAGTGGTCGAAAATTTCGACCACCAGGGGTTCTCTAACGTGCGCCGAAATGTGAGCACATTAGCCTAAAGTATTTTCACCTCCATTAAAATGAAGCCACCGAAGCCGGGATGGGATCCCGCTAGACCACCGTGGTGAGGCACATTCCAAAACAGAAGGGTGTTTTTGCAGATAACAAAGCATTCTTCAGTCATTTCCAGCACAATTCATATGCAGCCGTTAACAGAGGGAACAAAATTACTTTTCCTTTTTCACAATGTGTTTACCGGCAATGTTTGGGAGAAGAGTTTTTATGGAAGAATGGTTTTGAAATTTGTGGAATGCAAATTTCTCCACACTCTTTTGAACACATCGTGGCCTGGAAGATGGGAGTACAATAAACGGCACACCGAAGAAGAGAATAGCGCACTTAGTAGGTTCTTATACAGTACCTTGCACGATACTGTGTACAGGTATGCTACAGAAAAGCGAGCTTTAAGAAACTGCACTGCGAGGTAAAATTCCTGCATGCATCCCCGCAAACGCGAGTGTTCTGAGAAGTTGAATGAGACATTTAGGTCTGGTAAGCAATCAACAAGTGTCACCTGCAAGAATCAACTTATTATCAAATTCAAATTGCCTCGAAAAAGAAAAATAGTGACAGTGTTATCACTAGATAAAGGTGTTTTATTCTTAACTCACCCTCACTAACTGGCTTAAATATGTTGTCATGACGCAATACATAGTAAAGCTTTGTTACTAGAAAAGTATTAGAAGCTTAAGCTCTCCCTTGTATTGAAAGTTGATAAGGAACAAACGGCTGGGCCTGCGGTTCAAGCTTAGAGACGCGCTCCTTTCACTAACGCACTCTGAATCTATACGCATCTTATGGTATATTTATTTGTTTATTTATTTACTTATTTATTTATTCAACAAAGATACCTTCAAGGCCCACAGGCACTACAAAAAGGAGTGGTGTTAACAATCGTAAGTGCAGTTTAAAAAGCTTAAAAAAACAACAAAGAGGCAAAAGTTTACGGACATCATGTAAGGGCGGCTTGAAGACCTTTAGGTTTGTCATACAGGTGATGAAGGCGGGAAGGTGGTCCCAGGTGGTGCTTGTCCTTGGCACAAAGAATCGTCATACAGTCTCGTGTGACAGAAGGGTAAGGCAACCTTAAAACGATGGTTGGTTCTTGGTGATATGATACGAGGTGGATGAAAAAGGGTGTCCATCAAATGGCTGTTATAATGACAGATTCTGTTAAAAAAGTGAAGGCGAGACAATTTGTGGCGCAATGAAAGATCAGGCAGGTTTAGGATGCTCTTCATGGATGTGACACTGGAATGACGTGAATAATTAGATAAGATTAAGCGTGCTGGGCGATTCTGAGTGTCTTCGATAGATCGATTGATAATGGCATGAGTTGGGTCTCATATGGCACATGCATACTCTAATTTAATCTGACCAATGTTTTATACAATGTTGACTTGAGTGATGATGGAGCAGAAAACAAGTAACGGTGCAGAGAACCAAACATGCGGTTAGCGTTGTTATTCACATATTCCGTGTGTTTATTCCAGGAAAGATTGTAAGATATCTGAACACAAAGAAATTTATAAGTGTACGCCGATGGTAATGGAAAGTTATTGAGAGAATAAGTTTGCAGACAGTGGGTAGTAGTGCGACGTGAAACTTGCATGCTCTTGCATTTTGATATAATAGGTGGCATGAACCATGTGCTACACCATGCGAATATGCTCTCTGGGTCACGTTGAAGGTTAAGATGATCCACACGACTGGTCGTTTTCTGTAGAGGACACAGTCATCTGCGAAGAGTCGGACAGTAGAGGAAGAAACACGAGAAGGAAGATCGTTAATTTAAATTAACAAAAACAACGGGCCTAAAACGTACCCTTGTGGTACATCAAATGTTACTGCGGAATTAGGTAAACAAAATTGGTTAGGTGTCACGTACTGACTGCGGTTAAGGAGAAATTCTTTAATTTATGTAAGTACATTGGGGTCGATGTTCAGCTGAGTAAGTTTAAAAATGAGTAGTTCATGTGAAACAAAGTCCAATGCTTTCGCTAAATCTAAGAATATGCAGTCAGTATCAAATTCAAGATCTGCATTATTAAACAAGTCGTTAGAAAAACACAGCAAGTGTGTATCACGTGACATTGTTTTTCGGAAGCCATGCTGATAAATGCTAAAGAAGGAATTCGATTCTAAAAATTCAACGAGGTGTGAGTATATGACGTGCTCTAAGATTTTCACTGGAATTGATGTCAACAATATGATACGACAGTTATATGACGAAAGTACATCACCAGATTTACGCACAAGAACAACCTTCCCAGCCTTCCAGTGAGATGGCAGCATGGATGTCTGTAACGACTGTTCAAAAAATATTTGGCAATGAAGAAGAATAGACTTGGGTACACTTCTAAATTCTCCACGAAACTTATTATGAACCAGCTGATGATGACACTTTGAAGTTTACAACGAGTTTTTTCACACCAGCTGCATCAATGATAATGCTGTTCGTTGGCAAGAAATTGGCACTCATTGAATGTGGATACATAGTGGGGATGCTGTTATGAAAGTGTGCAGCAAAGGCATTACTAAAACGTTGCAGCACTCGCTAGAAATGACAGGAACGTCAGACTGAATTAATTGGATATCTCGAGTTTTAGTCTCGCTCATGATGCTCCAAAGCTTATAACACAGGCGATAATACCGAGGCTTGCGGCAGATCTGCACTGCCCATCTCAATTTCCTCCGAAACTAGGCCCCCTATCATGATCTTTGCCTTCCTTCCCGTCAGGAAATTACGCACGTGATTGTACGTCCGTTGTCCCAGGTCTACATCAATTACCCTTTCTAGCACCGTTGCATGGGTTACATTATCAAAGGCCTTCTTGAGGTCTAACCCTAAATTGGCCTTTGTCGCTGTTCCCGGATTATCTATATTCTGATGTTTTAATTGTAGCATTGCGTATTGCGTTGAGAGGTTCCTCCTGAACCACATCATTTTGTGTGGAAGCGCATCCCGGTCCTTGAGATAGGTAGTTCTCCTCTCCAGAATTACGTACTCTATGAGTTTTTTTCAATTGTTTTCGTTAATGATACAGTGTGGCTTTTGGAAAATAAAATTGTGGAAGTGTAATCATGTCGTTTATTTGAAAAAAATATCCAGCAATAGAAAGCGTCTTTTTTATAGCTTCTGAATGTTTTTTAATGCGTTTTTGGGATGGCATCTCAGAAAAATTTTACGGCCGGGCATCTGCTTGTCAATACAGTGAATATAAATTCATCAGCTTCGAAATGCAGTACAATGAATTTTAATGCTTTAGAAAGACACGCGCCCTGTATGCATGCTTTGTAATACGACATGAAATGTTGCTGTTATAATACGTGGTACAAGAATCCACTTGCATCGGGCATCATAACAAGTGATTACCATGATACGTCGTGGTTTGAAGCCGGTAACCCACCACAAGAGGCACACACATTTTTGTGACCATTCCCGTAACGCTACGTAGCGGGCGCCTAGCAAGTTTTGAAAGATGTCATACGCCAAGTCTTACAAGTACGCACTGGGAACAGAGTATCACTATCGTGTGCAAATCTTAAAAAAGAAGCTTCAGGTTCCCCCCCCCCCCATAATTTTTTATATTGGACCAGCAACGGCGTTAACACACATAAGTAACGCTAAGAGCGTTAAGAAAAAAAAATGGCAGCATATCCACGGAGTGAATGATGGGGAGTGGGGCGAAGCATTCGTCCGTCCATTCGTTCTTGCTTCCGTTCGTTCCTGCGTACGTCTGTGTAACCGTCCATGCGTCCATCCACCCGTCCGCGCGTGCGTATGTTCGTGCGTCCGTCCCTGCGTTCGTCCATGCATCCGCGCCTGCGTCCGTTCATGCGTCCATCCATGCATCTGTCTGTGTGTCCGTTCGTCCATCTATTCAGCACTCTAAGTACCACCATCTCGCATCTTTTCATCATATATTCTCCATATAGAAGCACCGCCATCCAGCGGACATTTGAAGGACTAAACGGGAGGTCGCACATGCACACTTTCTTCCGGCTTGCGCTTCGGTATCAATCCGGCCATAACGTCTATTCTAAATATCAATCCGGCCATAACGTCTATCCTAAACCCTGTAAGGGCCTCACGAAGGCGGAGGAGCGAATCCTCCTTCGCCTTTATACTAAAACTCTATTGTGCCCGGCAATCATAAAACACTTTGACCCCGCTTGCACGGGGAAGTGCCCGCATTGTGAGGAAAGTTCCTCGGACATTTTCCACATGGTGTGGACATGCCAAAAAACCCCAAACCTTACCCCACTACCCAACCCTTCGCGGGAGGACTGGGAGGCAGCCCTGCTCGGCTGCTCTGACCTGACGGCCCAACGGGGCCTGGTCGAGCGTGCCCGGGCCGCAGCCAACGCCAATGGGCTCCCGTAAGAGGGAGCCCACCTAGTGTTTGTACGGGGCGGCCCCTTAAGGACCGTTCCCACCCTCCCTGTAAATAACATCTGTAAATAAATGTTTTTCAGCAGCAGTTGCGCTTCGGGTTTACTTCCCACCTTTAACCACCTCGAGTTCATGGTATATACTAGTTCACTGTATTCATGGCTATGCGGCCCAACGCTCGCTAAACCTCTCTAAAACCAAGGAGGTTACACCCAGGGAGTATAACGTACCAACCCTTTCTTGTCAGATCGTGCTCAATGTACATGCCAGTAGCTGCTAATGGGGATCGCAGCGTGCGCGTTACCTAAAGGCCGAATGCTCCTGTCTCTCATTCCCCCTTAGCAGCCATTAACATGTGCATTGAGCACTATCTTTTATTGTTCAGCAACGCACAGAAGAAATCTCTCACCGGAACCACCTTGAAGGTCAAAATCGTAAGGACCGCTATTTCGAGTATGTGCCACTGGTGGTTACGTACTACGAGGGACGCACAAGCCACGCCATAAGGAGCTTCGCCCCTAAAAGCTGCCATAGGCATCGTTGGCTGGACGAATGCCAACAATAAATATCAGCGTCCTACCAGGATTTGAATGCTACTATTCTGCGTTCCATTGAATTCTTCTGCCCCAGGGCCACGCCAGGCCTCGGATATACTTTTCAAATATTCCTAATGTTCGTGTAACTTCAATTGCGTTGTGGTAATGGTTATCCAATATTATAAACATTGCATATAAACTTCTATGGTGCAACTGTCTTGTCGTAACAACGGAAACTGTGGTTTGTTGACATTTATAGAAGTTTATTTGTGTAGCAGTGTAGACGGCTACCATCCAGGCGCACACCAGCGCAAACGCCAGGGCTTCCTATGGGCGCAGTGCTTCTGGTGTTGCTTATATTCATGTTGCTGGTGGCATCGTTACGCAGCTGTAAAAACTGATAGTATAAAACATATGCAGCTGTTTGACGCATGTATGTATGTCTATGCGTACGTATTTCCAGCAACACTTTGTAACGTTTCACGCAATAAAAATTACAACACATTCACCTTCCATCCGCATGCTTCACATGGCATCCATTCCCGTGGTGCGTGGGATCTGCCGAGTGTTAAAAGGCGGGTACCAGAACTACAATAAATGGATCTATTGACAAAACTCTATTAGTAAAATGATTCTCTGGTTAATGGCTGTCACGCGAAACCATCATTCGGTTATCGATGAAACATTTATCAATCTGCCACACATTTTTTCAGATGTTATTTACCGCATGCTTAAATACTTTGAGGACCTTAGCTTCTGAACAGATTTGAATGCGAGGTAATAAAGAGTACCCATCATAAAGAGTACCTGTGATTGTAGCCTGTGATTTGTTGATGACACAGCTATGATGAGTATCAAAACAGACGAATTGTAAACTATGATTACTGAATAGGATAGTGGAAAGAGAACGTTATGTCTTAAAACTATATGCAGAAAAGCTGAGGTCACATAGCGTGGGCCCAGCAAAAACACTTTGGTGTAAACAGTCAGGCACAGGAAGAAGTAAAAAAAAGATACGCTGAGGCCAAAGAATTGAACCAAAAGACTAAGGGGCTAGAAAAAGAAGAATTTGGTGGAGCCCATTCTTTCAGGCATTCTTAAATAAAGAATGGTTGTTTACCGCAATAAAAAGCTAATATATAAAAGCTGCATCTTCTCTGTACTTTCCAGAGAAAGAAACCAGAAGGCTTAGAAATTGGCTTAGAGTCAAATTAAGGACAATGCAGAGAGCGAAAGCGACGAAAGCAATAACACTGATGTTAGACGGCACACGAAACCACGGTTATGCCGCTAACCACAGTTTTAAGAAAGCGAGCTTGGCAACCTCGGTTAGGTAGATAACCAAGAAAATGTCGGCGCCCACAACCGATGAGTTCATGCCGTGAACGCGGGTACACGCTTTTCTGTCGCCAGAAACGCGGTATGCGTTCCCGGCTCTCTGGTAGCTGTGTAACATCGGCGTAGCGTGGTTGGCGCTAACCGCAGTTAAAAGCGGTTAACCGTGGTTGGTCGTAACCGCGCTTAGCTTGCCTAACCGTGGGTATGCAAGCTAAGCGCGGTTTTGTTGTTAGCGTAACCGTAGTTTAGGCTGCCGGTGTAACAAGGGTATAAGTCCAACCTCTCATTTCAACTGTTCTTACTTTCATTCATTCATGTGGCTATCGGGGATTCTCTTAGATGAACTTGCCTCAAGTTGAAGAGTAGATGGCAGAAATTTTAACAGCCGCAATGTAGCTATTTTTATTTGATTTAGTGGCTTGCTTAAAGGTTGCAATGGTATCTCTCTTTCTTTTTCAAAACACTCTTTATTGTGTAAGTTAAAAGGAAAGCTATGTAGATAGACCACCTTATATCAAATGTAACCAGAGAAAGGACGCATATTTTCAAAGGTGATATTAGAGAAGTGCTACCCCTATTTACCATCTTCGTTTGAACGCTGAAGTGATCTGCTGATTGTTAGATTGACCTTCATCGAAAGTGGGCTCAAACACTATTGTTTCAGCACAGGTGCCTGTGCTGGCGTTGCCTCATCTTCTTCACTAGCGTCTCGGGGCGTCCCTGGGCTGGTAAACGCCCGTCATTAAAGAGACTTTGTCCAAGGTGACGAGGTTTCCATTAACGACCACTAAAACAGCACTATAAGTGACAAGACCCTGCAGATAGGCGACGACAGTACTCCAAGCGATATCATCCGATACAGTCTGTACGCGTTTGTACCAACTTTTTTCAAGAGCATTGGCACCAAGCGCCACCGAATATTTACGAGTGACTTGAAGGATCCCAGCAGAGACAGAAGTCCCCTATAGTCTTCGACGCGGCCGAGGAAGCCCCGTGCTAAACGTAAGACTGGTTACACACTACAACTACGACTACTACGAGGAACAAACGAGTGCCACTTTAAGAAGCTTCGCCCCAAAAAGAAGAGTGAAACAGGAGCCCATGAAAAACGCGTCCACACACTGTGGCCTCCTAGTGGCGGATCCCGATCCTCTAAATAAGTTCTCTTCTGGTTGACGTCTGTAGCAGACGGTTAATCTGGGTGGTTACTTGCGCTTCAGCCAACTCATCAAATGTATTGTGAAGGCCGAGCGCTAATAGCTTCACAGTTGAATTGCTTTGTGGTAGTCGCAGGGCCGCTTTATACGCCATCCTTCTTATGCTTTGTCTTTCTCCTCTCTATTCATGTTGTGGTAGGGCAGTGAGTATGTTAGTCTGCTGATGACTAAGCTCTTTACCAAACGAAGTGCGTCTTAATCTTTAGGTTCTGCACGATTGTTTGTTATTCGAACTATCATACGAACAATTTCTTGAGCTGTTCGTTTAAGCATACTCATTGTGTGGAGACATCGCTGCTTAGACTGTAGCTACATCCCTAGAATTCGAACGGTCGTTTTCTCTGGAATAATAATGCCGTCTAGCGTCACCTCAGGGTGTAGTTTTGGGTCTGTCCTTTGTTTTTTTGCTTTTGGAGAACCGAATGAGTTCCGATCTGTCTGCTGAGCACTGAAGTCCCCTTTCTTTAGTGTATTCTTCGATTGTTTTGCTGCTAGTTGGAGCGGCTCTTTTTTTCTGTCAAGGTACCCTTGGTTGTCTATATAGTGATGTCATCCGCACAGAAGGAGTGTCCGATGTCTGATATATCTTCGAGTTTTTTTTGGCTAGACCAATCATGGCTATGTTGAAAAGCGTAGGCGAGGTCAAAGCATCCTGTAGTGTGTCTTTGCTCGGTGGGTGGAAGACTTTGGATTCATCTTCTTCTTCTTCGAAGACAGCTGTTCTTTTATAAAGAAATTTTGTACATATTGGTACGTCCTATGACCGCACTTTGTCGCTGCTAGCCCATCTATTATGGCCTTATGGCTTACGTTGTTGAAAGCACCTTTCATGATGATGGCCATGAGAATGCTTTCTCCTGCTTTTGAAACATTCGTTAGTACTTCCTCCTTTAAAAGCAGAAGGTTATCCTGTATCGAGAGGTTTGAGCGGAAACGAGAGATGTTGTTTGCAACAAGATATCTTCATCAACATGCCATTGAAGTGCGGTATTTTTTAATGTCTCAAATACCTTGTCTAAGAACGAGGTAAGAGAGACCAGCCTGCGGTTTCCTATTGCGAATTTCTTTCCTGGTTTGGGTACCATAATTACCAGAGCATGCTTCCCTTACGGAGGTACAGGGCCATTTACCCAGTGTTTGTTAGTGAATTTGAGAAGCGCTGTTATGGCTTCATCATTCATGTTGCGAATCATGGCATTGGTGGTTTGACCCGCCCTAGGCGCTGTGTTGCGTTTCATGCTGACGATTGCTGCTCTGAGCTCGGCATGCATGAGAGGTATATCCAGTTTTGAGTTTGGGAGTCCAGTGTATTGAGCCTGGTAAAGGGTTGTGATGGCTCCTGCGCCGAAACACTTGATATAGATATCTTGAAGAAGGTTATCTCGTGTACCTGGATATCTGTGCAATAATCTCTCTGAAAACTTTTGTCCTTCGCGTTTAGTTTTCAGAGGGTCAATCATGGCTCTGAGGATATTTCAAATCTTTGCTGTTCCTAGGGTTCCATTTAGCGAATCGCAGAATTGTTCCCGGTTGGCTGTCACGAGTTGATTAGCATACCCTTCGGTTTGCTGCGTTATTTCCTAAATTTTCGCTTTGACTTCCTTATTTTAATTTTGCCCTCTCCATCGTTTAGTGAGGTTCCTTCTTGCTTCCCACAAGTGGAGAAAGTGAGCGTCTACTTCAGGGGTGTAGTCTGTTTTGGCGACAGTTGCTTTTCCAGGAGTGCGTTTGCTTTTCATTTCGGATTACTTTGCACCACTCGTCGAAGTCGTCTATGGCAGTCACGTGCACATATAGCGATTATCTAGATACACGCCAGTCTTCTATTTTGCTGTGTCGATGTGTTTGCGGTTTCGGCCTCTGCGGATTGTGGTGCTTAATATATAATAATCACTGCCCAGGTTTTCAAGGGTGCATTACCAGTTCGCGCTGTGGTAGTTTTGTACTATCATCAAGTCCGGACTTGTGTCTATGGATATGTTGTTGCCTGTTCTTGTTGGGATTGCAGGGTCTGTTAACAGCGTCATTCCCAGTTTCTCGATTTGTCTTCCGAAATTCTTGCGATTTGTCTTGCGATATATCCCCAGCTTATATGCCTGGCATTAAAGTTCCCAACCATGACTAGTCAATTCCTTTTCACCAGTTTTGCTGTCTCTTTAAAGAGCTTGACGAACGTTCCTGTCTTTTATCTCGGGGGCTATATATATTAAGTACGAAGGCACTCTTTCCATGGCTTTTTTTGTAGGTGATTTCTGTTAGGAGATGCGGGATAACCATCTGTTGTATTGGTTGATGACAGATTGCTGTAACTGAGTTAACGACTAAGGTAGCAACTTTTCATTCTGCGTCCCTGGTACTATCAGTCTCGTATCCCCGTAATTTTTTTGGCTGCTTTCCGGCTTCCTGGATTGCAATGAGAGCAGGTGGCTTTTGTTGCGACGCCACCAGCTGCAAAAGTTGCCCTCTTTTCCGCCAGAAACCGTGGCATTTCCACTGCCTATATTCGCACTCTTCTGAATAGAAAAGGATAGGTAAAAAGTAAATTAGAAAAAAAAATCACATGCACACACATGCAGGGCGTTCCGATCGCAGTCGTTTGGACAGGCCGGTTGAGCGCAAGAAGCGTAGGAGTGCCTTCACAGCCATCTTTCGCGACACAAATGCTGTCGGTAGCGGAAGATTATTTCTTCCGAAAGAGTCTGTTGTGTAGTTCGTCTAGTGCATTGGAGAGTCACTGTCTCTGGGAGCAGTATTGTGGGCACTCACACAGAATGTGCCAAGTTGTTTTTTTACTGCCACAATAGCCGCATGCGACAGTGTCGGCCGTTTCTATGTGAACCACTTATGCATTGAGAAATGCGGCATGAAACCATAATCTGCACAGCATAGTAGCGTCTCGTCGGTGAAGCTCCGAAGAAATTCGAAGACTGAGAGTAGAGTCTAAGGTACATATTCGTGCATGGGTGAAATGTTACTCGTTCCATTGCGACGTGGTGCACTTGCAAGGAAGCATACGGAGTTTCCGTGCAGCGTCAGTTTTGGAGAGCGGAATTGATATTTGATCGCTTTCAGTATGGGCAGAACGGGCAGCTCAATCGGCCCGTTCATTGCCGATCTCTGCAATTACTCAGAAGCCATTGAAAGGCTATTTGATATCCTTTCCTAATGAAATTGTGAGTTTTTTTCGCAATCTCGAATACAAGTTGCTCGTACCGGCCGCGGCGTAAAGGGGATAGACGGGATTGCAGTGCCGCCTTCGAGTCACTGAAAATAGTTTTTGTGGCTGCTGATTGCTGACGAATTGCACTGCGGCACCAAGAGCTGTGAGCTGCACTCCCGTTGATGTCGTAAGGTGGGAGGTCTTGAATTTGCTTGTTGTGTCTTTTAAAGGCATAACAAATGATGCCGTTGAACTCTTTCATAAAACAAAGCCGTCAGTGTATACGTGTATACAGTCTTGATACGTCTCGTATAACAAGAGCAGAGCAAGCTGCCTAAGATCGGGTGAGGATATATCTGCTTTTTTTCTGGATGCCAGGTATAGTTAGCCTGATGTTAGTGTAAGTCAGGCGCCAAGGAGGAGTCGAAGGCCTGGCGGCGGGTGTGAAGCATGTTGGCAAAGAGTCGCGATACGTGGTTGTCGTTTGGCAAAACGACGAACGTGGTATGTCCGCTGGTAAAGAGGCTAGGTGGTGGCAGGGTGTCCAAACAATATGCCTTATATGTGTCCTGAGTGTCTCGACGCCAATATTTGTCATGATTTGGTGACCGGCGATTGCTATAGAAGCCACTGTCGACGCACAATGAGGGAAGCTGAAGCAAATCTGTAGTGCATGTGACTGAACACTCTGTATCGCTCGTAGGCTTGTGGTACAGCCTACCGGCTGTACCACAAGAAATCTAAAAAAAGTACCCTGTACAGCTGTAGCATTGCACTGGGTGACATCTTCTAAGTCTTCCCTGCTAAAAACTTCAGTAGATTACAGATGTCTATTACCCGCTTTTTCATGTACAAACGTGATCGCTCCTTGATAGCTTCTTGTCAATTCTCACGCTCAAAAACTTGTGCTATCGAACCTATGGTGCAGTTTGACCATTGATGCTTATGACGAGCTTATTCATAGGCTTGCGTGTGAAAGCTACGAGGGCGCAATTCTCGGAAGAAATTTCCAAGACTTCACTATGAACGTAACGTAATGCTTCAATGGCAGCTTTTTAAATTCTCGCTTGCAACTAAAGGCGTGTTACAGCCGATGCCCAAACGCAGATACCACCTGCGTTCATTTTTAGTCTGACTGTGCTTGGCAGATGCTCAGTGAGAGAAATTAGCTTAAGATTGAACAGCACAGGCCTGAGTACGCCACCATTCGGGACGCCACAGTGGCTGTAATGTGGAGAGGTTTGACCGTCTTCAGTGCTCTCAAAGAAAGATCACACTGACAAATAACTACGTATCCAGCGATACATCCGACCACTTACTCCTATATCTTCAAGAGCGGTGAGCACTGCTTCATACTTAACGTTGTCATAAGCCCCTTTGACGTCTAGTAACAAAGATGCGCAGAGACACTTACGGCCTTTCTCGTGTTTGACGTAAAAGACCAGGTCGACTACGTTGTCGATCGATGATCGACTATGCCGAAATCTTGCCTTGGCATATGGGTAGATGTTGTTGCATTCCAAGTACCACCCCAGGCGTCCCAAGATCAACATCTCCATAACTTTGCCTACACAACTGGCCAATGATATCGGACGATAGAATGAGAGCTCCAACGGTGACTTGCCTGGCTTCAAAAGTGAAACTTGGTGACTTGTCTTCCAGCTTGTCGAGAGCATTCTATCTTGCCAGGTCTTGTTGTACACCTCCAGGAGCAGAATTTTCACGCGTTCGTACAGATGACATAGGGCCCTATAAGAAATTCTATCGGGCCCTGATGCCGACGTGCGTCCACAGAAAGCTAGTGCTGCTCTGAGTTCAACTATGGAAAAAGGCATATCTATGCGGGAATCCAGTGTTTTTGGACAGTTGGTCGATGGCAATAGGATAATAGGCACTCTGAGTGGCCCAGATAATCTGGCACAGAAGTCTTCTGTTATGTCAATGTCACGTATCGTTTAAGAAAGTGCGAGAGCCCTGAATAGTGACCACTGAGTGGGTTTTGTGCGGAGACCTCGTACCGTTTTCCACAATTGTGATAAAAGTTTTCGAGGGTCAAGCGACTCACAAAAAGCAGTGCAACGTTATGACTCGAGTTTACCCATCCAGTGCGGAATCTTCTTTTGTATACGTCGAACAATCCGTAAGTCTTCCATTGCCTCCGTGCGTCGGTATCTTCGTTCAGCTCGCTGTTGGATTGCTCGAAGTCATTTTTAGTCGATGTCGAATTTTGTTAATTTGGAACAGTATGTAAGAGTACATGCAGTGTCGTGTATTGTGCTTTTGATTATCCTCTCTATGTCAAAGAATATGTTTGCTTGACATTGCTCTTCCATGTGAGACTCAAATTTTAACCAGTGCACTCCTAGAACGCTATCGCGTATCTTAGCATGGGACGGTCCTTCAATTTTGACGTAAGTGGGAATGTGGCCACTTCCATGCCTTTTTATGTCTGGAAACCACTCAGCATGCCTGTCTAGGTTTCGGGAGACAAAGGCCTCGTCAAGACAGCTGCTATACTTTGAACCACGCAGAAAAGTTGGATTACCGTCATTTAGTAAGAAGAGTTCATTGTCGGAGGCGATGGACACCAACTTTCTCTCTTTAGCATTGGTCTTCGAAATTCCCTAGATTGTATGATGAGCGTTGAAGTCGCCGACCATAATGCATGCGTGAAAAGCTGATGACAGGATACCTTGTAGTCTTGTATAGTCGAAACGGCTTGACGGAGAGAAGTAGGCACCCACAACCGTGACGGTAAGTCTCTTCTTCACTGCTACACATATTATAAAGGAGATTTATTGAGCAGAAAGGTTGATGTTGGAAGGCTTGGTAGGCGATGCACCAGCCGCATTTCACGAGCTCGAGCCACTGCTTTACTCTCGATGCTGCTGCCTCTGTGCCGGAGTACTTCCTCTTCTTCACAATGGCGCCGCGGAAAAAAAAGGAGCCATTTTGGCAACTTAGTCCTGTGTAGGCGGCGTTGAACCGTGGAACTGCTTGAGCCTCTGGACGTGTACAACCTCGCGGTTGTGACGTCGCAAGTTTGACGGTGGCGTAAGAGGCTCAATGAGGTAAATTATTGGCGAAGTTTGTTCGAGAATACGAGATGGCCCATCGTACTTTGGCAGAAGTTTGGAAGAGAGCTCAGGTGTGCGATGCGGCACTGACAGCCACACAAGAGCACCCGGAAGAAAAACGGGAGTTGAGGTCTGGGCATCATGATTGCTTTTTGCCGGTTTTGGTCATCGCAGGTAAAACGACGAGCTAACTGGCGACATTCTTCTGCCGGTCTGGCGGCGTCCAAGATAGGTAGGCACTCGGACACGTCTAATCAATAGGGCAGAATGGTGTCAATGGTGTGGGAGGGGTGACGGCCGTATAGGACGTAAGAAGGGGAGAAGCCTGTTGTCGCTTGCGTTGCCCTATTGTAGGTGTATCTAATGAATAGGAGAACTAAGTCCCAGTTAGAGTGATCAGGCGTCACATACATAGATAGCACGTCACCGAGAGTACGATTAAAGCGCTCGGCAGCCCCATTGGTTTGAGGGTGGTAAGCGGTACATGTGCGACGTACAATAGCACACTCAGCGAGCAAGTTTTCAATGACCTCGGACAAGAAGGCGCGGTCACGGTCACTGAAGAGTTCTTGAGGGCCTCCAAGACGCAACACGAAATGACGCAGTATGAAAGTGGCAACTTCCCGTGCTGTAGCCGTTTGAAGAGCAGCGGTCTCAGCATAGCGCGTTAGGTGGTCGATAGCAACTATTATTCACCTGTTGCCAGTGGGAGTCAATGAAAATGGCCCATAAATATCTATTCCGACCCCATTCGAAGGGTCGGGAAGGGCATTGTAAAGGCTGCAGTTCACCGGCGGAGGCGTGTGGGGGAGATATTCGGCGCTGACATTCGGCACAAGGGCGGACGAAGTTGCGGACGAAGGTATACATACCACACCCGTAGTAACAATGTCGAAGCCTTTCGTAGGTCTTGAAGACTCCTGCGCGGCCACATTGAGGATCAGCGTGGAAAGAGGAATAAATTTGTGACCTCAGGGTTCGTGGAACGACGAGCAGCCACTTGCGTTCCTATGGGGCGTAGTTGCGTCGATAGAGAAGCGTGTCCCATATCGAGAAGTGCGTGGAACTTGGCGCCGGAGCGTTCGCGTCTTTAGGAGTTCAGAAGTGTGGGAGAGATGATTGAGAAGAGACGCAGTCCACGGGTCAATGCGTTGTTTGATAGCGATGGTGTCAAAGTCAAGAGATGACAATGTGGAATCGCAAGCGGAGTCAGCTGTGGCATTCTGGGACAGGGGGAACGGGAAAAGGCGTCGGCGTCTGCAGGCTTCCGTCCTGACCAAAAAACCACGCGTATGTCATGATCTTGAATTTTCAACGCCCAGCGAGTGAGGCGGCCAGATGGGTCTTTCAACGTCGAAAGCCAGCACAGCGCGTGGTGGTCGGTCACGACGTCAAAAGAACGACCAAATAGATATGGGCGAAACTTTCAAAGGACCGCACAACGGCCAAGCACTCCTTTTCTGTTACGCTGTAGTTGCTCTTAGCCTTGGTAAGTGTGCGACTAGAGAATGCCACGACGTATTCCTGATGCTCCGGTTTACGCTGTGTGAGCACAGTACCCAGTCCTACACTGTTGGCGTCGGTGTGGATTTCAGTTGGAGCTTCAGGATCGAAATGGCGTAGGATGGGTGGTGTCGTGAGAAGCCGCCACAAGTTGGTGAAAGCCTCATCGCAGGCAGGGGACAACGATAAGAGGTCTTTACATTTGCTGAGGAGTTGCGTGAGAGGTGATATAATAGACGCGAAGTTCCGGATGAATCGCCGGAAGTACGAACACAATTCGATGAAACTTCGAAGTTCTTTGATGGTGGCAGGTTTAGGAAACGCCATAACAGCTCGCGATTTCTCGTGATCCGGGAAGATCCCTTCCTTCAAAAGAACGTGGCCCAAAATGTTCAGTTGACGCATGGCAAATCGACAGTTTTAAGGTTTAATTGCAAACTGGTGTTAGTCAAGCAAGTAAGGACGTTCTGAATGCGACGTGAGTGGGTATCAAAGTTAGGGGCGAAGACCACAATATCATCGAGGTAACACAAGCATATCTTCCATTTCAGTCCACGCAGGATGTTGTCCATCATTCTTTCGAACGTTGCAGGTGCATTGCAAAGTCCGAAGGGTATGACGGTGAATTCATATAATCCGTCTGGCGTGACAAAAATGGTTTTGGGGCGATCGGCCTCCACCATCGGCACCTGTCAGTAGCCTGACCCCAAGTCTAACGAGGAAAAGAACTCGGCAACCTGTAAACTATCCAAAGCATCGTCAATGCGCGGTAGTGGATAGACATCCTTCAGCGTGATCTTGTTCGATCACCCGAAATCGACACAGAAATGAATAGAACCGTCTTTATTTTTGACGAGGACCACCGGAAATGCCCATGGGCTCTGTGAAGGTCGAATGACGCCTCTGCGAAGCGTGTCGTCTACTTGGTCAGCAATGACGCGGCATTTTGAAGCGGACACGCGATATGGTCGTTGTCGCCGCGGTGAGTGGGACCCATTGTCGAAGTGGTGTTCTACTGCTAAGGCACGGCCGAGAGTTTTGTGCAACGTCGAAAGAATGGCGGTAGCACTCAAGGATGGTGAGAAGTTGTGAACGCTGTGATGATGTCAAATCTTCAGCGATGAGTGGTTGAAATATGTTTGCTGACGTTGAGTCAGCCGCTGAGACGACAGCCAGTTCACAGACGGAGGTAGAAGGCACCTCATCGGGGACGGATATAATTCTGGTAGAACTGATTTTCTCGACGTGGCCAAGGCACTCGTGACAATGTAGGGACAAAGACGACGACTCATGATTATAAATTGGCATTGTCGTTGAGCCTACTACAAGGCCGAGAGCAGCAAAAGGCAGGGGGAGGGCTCTTCGGGCGACGAATATTGGAGATGGTGTGAAGAAGACAGTGCCGTCGGATATGGCACAGCATGAAACTGGTACGAACGCAAAAGAGCATTGAGGAATGTAGGTGTCGTCGTTAACGACAAGTTTAGCGGCAGACTGGGTGTCGACGGACGCTCAGTCATCCAGTGAGCAAATTTCTACCTCAGCCCTAGCACAGTCGATTACGGCGTTATGACGCGACAAAAAGTCCCATCCCAAGATAATAAAATGCGAGCATGATGAAAGAACCATGAACTCTATCGTATAAAGAACGTCCTGAATTGTCACGCGGGCTGTACATTCTGCAGTCGGTTGAACAGGTTGACCACTGGCTGTGCGAAGCGATAATCCGGAGAAAGGCGTCGTAATCTTAAGAATTTAGCGGAAAAATCCAATATCGATAACAGAAACAGCTGCACCGGTATTTACAAGAGCGACAGTAGGGATATTTTCGACGACACATCAATAACATTGGTAGGTGACAAATTGAGACTTGGGCAAAGCGAAACTTGCGCAGTTATTGCCTCAGAAACTGCGTCGTCTAGTTTTCCTCCTCGTTAGACGCGGGCCGTCGACGCATAGGAGAAGGCGAGCGAAGACGTCCCAGCTGAGGGCGCTGGTTGTCCTGGTAGCGGGCTGGCATTGGAGTAGAGGAACGATATTGCGCGTAGGAGTCAAGTGGGAAGAAAGGCTCACGGCAGTTTTTACTGGTGATATGCGTCCGGCGTCGGCAATACCTTGCGACGTGCCCGGGGTATCGACAAGCGTAACATATCGGGCGATTGTCGAAGGTGCGCCACGGGTTGGCGGTGTTAGTGCTGGTCCAGTGAACTGAAGGTGGCGGATAGCTCGCGCGAGGCTGGAACGGAGGCGCAGGCGGCTTGCGAGTTGGCATGGCTGCAGCCGCGGCGTAGGTGAGAGGAGCAGCCACAAGATTATGCTCGCGAGCAGCTGGTAAGGCCTCGGCGACCTCTGTTTGATTGACGCCACGAACAGACGACAGTAAAGTTGTGGTAGGTTCTGGTGTGAAGGGCACCAAAAAAAGCTGTCGTGCGACTTCTTCGCAGAGAAATGCTTTTATTTTGGCTATTAGTGACGCTTGGTCATGACCATTGATTACACTAGACAGTGATGCCAAATCGCGCGCTGGAGGACGTCTCGCTGCTTCCGCAATTCATCGTAGCTTTGGCAGAGGCTAATTACGTCGTTAACAGTGGTCGGGCTTTTCGCCAAGAGCATTTAAAAAGCGTCGTCGTCGATCCCTTTGAGGATGCGCTTACGTTTTTCTGCTTCCGTCATTGCGGCATTCACGCGACTGCACAAATCGACGACGTCTTCTATGTAACTAGTGAAGGTTTCACCCGTTTCTTGTGCGCGTGTGAGTAAACGCTGCTCGGCACAAAGCTTTCGGACGGCAGGTCGATCGCAGACTGCTACAATCGACGTTTAAATAGCGGCCACGTTTGGACGTCTGCCTCGTGGTTTCTAAGCCAAAGGCTGGCTACACCAGCGAGGTAGAACGACACGCGTGTCAACTTGTCTGCGTCCGTCCATCTGTTTAAAGCGCTCACCCGTTCGAAAGTCGAGAGCCAATCTTCAACATCGTTGTCATCTGTTTCACTGAAGATTAGAGGCTCCCGCTGAGGAACACTGCCTGAACAGGTGGCCGGAGGAGATGGGAGCGTCTGTTGATTGGCGTCCGACATAGCAGAAGGTAGCCGTCGAGAACGGAGTTCCAGGATGGTAGCGAGAAGGTATTGGGCATGGTACCCAGCACGGCTCCACCAATTATAAAGGAGATTTATTGAGCAGAAAGGTTGATGCTTGGAAGGCTTGGAAGGCGATGCACCAGCCGCAATTCACCAGCTCGAGCCGCTGATGCACTCTCGATGCTGCTGCCTCTGCGCCAGAGTACTTCTTCTTCTTTACAATATATATTCATTGTCGTCATGAGGACACCAGATGATGAATGTAGGTGAGGTCGCGGCGAATAAGCAACAAAGCTTTATTATTTCTCGCAGTTATAAGTGACATGAGTGACTCATAACCAGAAAGTCTGATTTCGTTCGGCAAATTTGGCTTGCAGATGACGATGACGTGGACCTTATTGGTGTACGTGAACCAACGGAAATCGGCGATGCCTGATGTCAGTCCCCGGGCATTCTATTGAGGAATCACTGCCTTTCGGACCTCTTCTCTGAAAGACTCAAATGCTCAAGTGGTGCGAGTACTGGACTCAAAGCGTCCAGTAATTGCAATGCAATTCTTGCTGACGTTTTGTGCATGTTGCTTAACAACAAGTGAATGGCGTTAATAAGGGTCGCCGAAAAGCTATCACTTGCAGATCTGTGTTCCGCAAGTCCTCCATTGCCACTGCTTGCTCTGAAGTAGATGGCTTCTGCTGTGGTTCATTTGCACGTGTTGCACGCGTAAGTGGCGACCGCTCTTCTGTAGAGACTGATCTTCCCCTTTGCTGTTTTTCAACGTCTGCGTTTGCCGTGCTGGAAACTGCAGCTGGCAATTTTTCCTGATGCGTCGACTTACTGCCTGAAGTTGGCGCTCTTCGACATGAAGCCCAAAATTTCGCAGCCGCAGCTGCGAAATTTTGGAACCATCAAGACTCCCTCAGAAATGAGACGAGCCTAGAGCAGAGTTTTACAACTACAGCCCAAGGTGCTAGGCTAGAAGGGGATGAAGCTATTGAATATATAAGAACAAGGGTGACAGAAAAATTTCAACAAAGAAGTACTTTATGCACCACAATAGACAAGGACGAATCAAGTGGTGCAATGGCTTCATTTTCACAACAAGAGTGGGAAAGGGCTGAGAAAAGGGTTCCTAGTAGTACATCGACAGGCCCAGATGGCATTACAATTAGGCTGATAAAGACATTAGGTCCGAAGTTTAAGCAGGCTTTGAGAGAGGCAGTGAGCACAATAATAATCGATGGTGAAGTTCCCGATGTATGGAAACTTAGCAGGATGAGCATGATCTATAAAGGAATGGGGGACAGAGCTGACATAAACAACTACCATCCTATAACAGTGACATCAGTGGTCTACAGGCTGGCGATGTAGATTACAAAGGAAAGACTGCAGACGTGGATAGAGGATGAGGGGGTGCTGAGGGAACTGCAGAATGGGTTTCGGAAACACA
The DNA here is from genome assembly GCA_013436015.1 of Rhipicephalus annulatus. NCBI lineage: Eukaryota > Metazoa > Arthropoda > Arachnida > Ixodida > Ixodidae > Rhipicephalus > Rhipicephalus annulatus. The sequence goes on from WOVY01009848.1 coordinate 963,972, forward strand.
GGAGGTTGGAAGACAATCTGTTCTCACTGACGCAGTGCATCGAAATAGCAGAAAAGGAACACAGGCCCCTGTGGCTAGCATTTTTGGATATCAAGGGAGCGTACGATAGCGTGGTTCAAGAGGAATGGTGGGAAATACTGAACACACTAGGTGTGGAACATGTAGTCACTAATCTTTTAAAGGGTTTCTATAAAGGTAACAAGGTAGTTATAAAGTGGAAAAAACAGGTATCCAAGCCTGCAGAGGTAAAACGGGGGCTTAGGCAGGGGTGCCCCCTGTCACCCTTATTATTCATGATGTACCTACAAGGATTAGAGGCAAAATTAGAGGGAAGTGGACTGGGCTTCAACCTCTCTTTAGTCAAACAAGAAAAACTTATTGATCAGGCACTACCAGCATTAATGTACGCAGATGATATAGTGCTAATGGCCAACAACAAGGAAGAGTTGCAGAGATTGATGGACATCTGCGGTAATGAGGGTGATAGGTTAGATTTTAGATTCAGTAAGAAAAAATCAGCAGTCATGATTTTCAATGACAACGAAGGTAGTGAGCTTAGAATACAGGAGGTCACGCTAGAGATAACAGATAAATACAAATATCTGGGCGTATGGATAAGCAATGGGACCGAGTATCTGAGGGAACACGAAATATACGTGACGACTAAAGGTAACAGGAATGCAGCAGTCATGAAAAATAGGGCACTGTGGAATTACAATAGGTATGATGTTGTGAGAGGAATATGGAAAGGGGTCATGGTTCCTGGGCTGACGTTCGGCAATGCGGTCTTGTGCATGAGATCAGAAGTTCAAGCAAGACTAAAAATTAACCAACGTAGAATAGGTAGGCTTGCTTTAGGAGCTCACGGGAATACACCAAATCAGGGAGTACAAGGTGATATGGGATGGACCTCATTTGAGGGCAGGGAAGCTAGCAGCAAGATAAAATTTGAGAAGCGATTGAGAGAAATGGGGGAAGAGCGTTGGGCTAGGAAGGTTTTCAGCTACTTGTACATGAAAAATGTCGATACAAATTGAAGGAAGCGAACCAGGAAGTTGACTGGTAAATACTTAGAAAACAGCAGGTGGCCAAACCAAAAAGAACTATCGGTTAAGAAGAAAGTGAAGTAAACGGAGACTGACATCTGGAGAATGGGCATGATTAAGAAGTCCGCACTAGAGATCTATCGAACTTTTAAGCAGGAAATTGCCAAGGAAATGATCTATGATAATACTCGGGGTAGTTCTCTAGTGTTTGAGGCCAGGACGGGAGAACTGCGAACCAAGACATATCGGGCCAATTATGAAGGGGTAGACACAGTATGCAGTGCGTGTGGAGAGGAAGAAGAAACTGCCGAACACTTGATAATGTTCTGTAAAGGGCTTCACCCTATAGTTCAGGATGGTGGCGCAGAGTTTTTCAAAGCACTGGGGTTTAGGGACCGGGAGGGCAACATAAACTTTAGGCGGGTAGACTTAACTAGAAGGAGGTTATCTGATTGGTGGCTTAAGTCAAGGCACGAGTGAAAATTAAACTTTTCACTGCAAAGTACGAATCCTCAAACTCACTTTTTAAGGAAAAAATAAGTATAGTTTTTGGTTCATTAGGTATTACGGCTTGGTGGCGCTGGCCACTGCCCGATCTAAAGGGTACAGCCATATCTATCCATCCATCCATCCATCCCTTCGGCGGTGACGTTGTCTTCACCAGATTTTCTCAGCGTCTTTTTTTGGGTTGAGCTGTCTCGTACCATTTGCTTCAGAATGGAAATTTTTTTCTTTCTGTGCAGACATTCTTCGGAAGAAACCTTGTGAGCACCCCGGTAGTTAGGACACTTCAGTGTGGTTGCGCTACAGTTGTCTTCCGCGTGTGGTTCGGCGCACCGGGCGCACGCTGTGGAGCTCCTGCAAACACCGTTTATATGGCAGATCTTCTTACAGTTGAAGCATCGCACAGGTTTAGGAATAAAAAGTCAAACTTGTTGACGAAAGTGGCCAGCCTTCACGTAGGCAAAAAGAAAGTCACCTATAACGTTACTCACACAACATGTGTTACCAAGGCGTCCAACGCTGACAATGACGTTGTGTTGACTCGCTAGATTTATAAGTATTGGAAGGTCTGCGTTTGTGATTTCCGTGTTAATGTCGTAAATGACTCCTCATATGGTCGCAACTTCGGCTATGATAGACCTAACTTCAATGTTTCCCAGTTTTGTTACTTGTTGAAGCGTGCTTAGTGCACCCGGGTGCAGCAGATCGACAGCCAGGATGTTTCTTTTTGGATTTAGTCGTGCATATTTGATCTCCTTCAGCACAGTGTTCTCAAAATAGAGTGAAAGTGTTTGCCTGTTCAGAATACGGAGACTTCGGGTAGCGTTCTTTGGCACAAACAGGATTGAACGGGGCCATCGCTGGGGCATTGTTTTCACGATGGACATAGTTGACACCGACGATGGATTGACGATCCGTCGCTTGGCTTTGCGGTGCAAGACAGGTTCAAAACCGTCATCTGAGTACTCGTCGCACGACGCGGAGTAGAGCTCACTGCCTTCGCTCTCGCTGAATGTGTTTCCTCAATTCCTTCAGGTAGTGACCGTGGTCGAACCGTAGTCGGACGTCACCTCGCGAGGTTGTACATCCATTACCTCAACGTACGGGGCAATACACCCCACAGCTGCAGCGAAAAGTTTAGAAAACACTGATGCCAGCGAGACGTGTTTCACAAAGAATCACTTGATCTTCCTTTACCTTGAAACAGCTCTAAAATGAACAACTATGTCCATCTAGCGAAAGAAATACCATGTTTTTCCTGAGCCGATGGTAAAGAAAACAGCATACGCTAGATAATGTGCTGCCATCTGTGAGGCATTGTGAGACTCTTTATGGCCTCCTAGATGGCAAGCGCCCGGCGTGTATCTTGGAGGGCATGCGAGTGACTTTTGCTTTACATCAGAAACCTGTCTGCACCATTCGCGCGCGCGTGCTCGTACAATCTACTGTGTGTGCGTGTGCGTGTGTGATTGTGTGTGTGTGTGTGTGTGTAACAAAACATAATAATAAGTACGCACTTAGCGATTGAAGGGCGTACTAGGGGCTGCATTTCGCTATCGCGTTCAACCCTTGAAGACGAAACTTATGGGTCCCCCAATTTTCGGCGTGCCCCTATCGGCGAATGACAAAAACATTGAGACGGGGCACTCTGAGCAACGCAGCTCCATCTGGTCAGTGTGCGGTGCCTATCAGAGAGTCACAGGTTCACATCCTCTCGATGGTGAGTTGTCTCTTCCTTCACTTTTCTTTCTATATTTTACATTACAATTATTCGTGATAATATCTCCCACACTTTCCTCGGCATCATTAGTTGTTAGTTCTCATTAGTCAGATATTTTGTTATTTAAAACACTTCGTACGATACTAACAGGCTGAACGGCACTATATTCACTTTTTGTCTAACTCCTAATTTGTAGGTTTAATTAGGATTGGCTGATAGTTAATAATGAAGAATCTGACACATTACTGATTATTGTTGTTGTCAGCTCCAAAAACGGCTAGCCGCTGGGTGCAACTATCAACGTCTGGCTTGTGCAATGCTCGAAAAATTAGCACCCAGAAACGTGACGCACTACCACATTGTCCACTTGAAAAATCTTTTCGAACGGAACACAGCTAAACAGCTTTCCTAAACATATAACTTTCAAAGCGTGCACAACCACCAGGGACCTGCGGGCAGCCGCTGATCTGCATAGCCTGCTAGCACAAATCCGACAAAATCGTAATGGCGACTATGACACAATACGAACTTGTCTTATTGGCTGTGGAGTTGCTGCGTGAGGGCAGCAAGGAATCAAAGGCGAGTCACTTTCAAGGGTGTCAATGCTGCGGGATGCACTGCATGGAACTTGAATGCGCAGGCAAACTTCGAAGTTTATATAAAAGACTTTCAACTCCTTATTTTTATTAGTCTTTTGCAGAAATGCATTCATGTGATAGGATTTATGTCATACAAGGTATCTCAACCACGTTTTTCTCGATCCGTACGATTTGATGGTGCGCATCGCCTTGGATGCCATGTCGGGTGAAGCATTTCATTAGTCGTACGTGCAAACTACTTTAGCCGCAAACATCGCTCAAGCATGTTCATCTTTGTTTAATCCAATCAGCAACCCAAAAAGAACATAAGCCGATACGCCCTGACGCGCTCCAATTACTGGTCACCAAGCTCTCACGAACTTCCAAAGCTATTTCAGGTGTCCTCGGGACCTTCTAAGCAATTTCTTATATTTGTGCAATGCACTGGCAGGCGCGGACCCATAAAATTTTGTAGTGAGGCGTAACTTGGCGATGAAAAAAAAATAAGATAAGTACAGCGAGAAAGCAAAGTGCTTAATACAAGCTTGAATTGTGGCACTTTTCGCTATGAACCCTAATTTCAATCTTAAGAGTTGATGAGGCGGACAGGGGGAACACATATCACGATAGTAAACTTTTGGTGAACTTTTACCTTGTTGCTGGCGGAGATCATTTAAAAGATTTACGTGCACCATTAAAAAACAAAAAACGAGGATTGTGCATACGATTTTGTTTGAATATTTTACTGACGAGAGTGTGTCAGCATTTTCCTGTTCATTGTGCGACCAAAGTGAGTGATATTACACGTCATCTGCTTTACTTCGCACCATTGGGGGCTACATTTGTTCATTCAGAAAATTATATCTATGATCAAAAGGTCCCTTTGATTCTTTAGACTTTTCTTCTCGGAGGAGACAATTTACACGCACACAGAAAAAGCTACGGGATTGAGCTTGTGGGATTCATACACTGCTGCACTACCTAACGGCAGAAGTGAAGATGGGTCACGTGGTAGAACACCATAGAAAGCGTTATCATATATACCAACAAAAAAAGCGTTGCACGCAAACTTTGCGTTTATCATTTAAAAACTAGTGATATTTTATGACGCACGAGAATCAGGAGCCCAAAGTTTTCACAAACTGCAGATTACTCTGAGACAGACATACATCACAACATGGAAACTTGTATAAAAATTATGAATAAACAGAACTCATTTATTATTTTATTCTCATAAACTTGACGTGCGTTTCCTATGTACAATGCCATACAACGCGACAATACAGGCTGAAATAATAATAATAAAGCCCTAAAAACACACAACATTTAGATGTCAATCATAAGAGTTGAATGCCCCCCTCCTGAAGTTAACGAAACGGAGTGCGCCCAGCTTGCAGAAAAGCCATCGCTACGTTGGGTCAGTCAAAAACTCCAAATGGCTGGCCTTCAAAAATAACATAACCACATCAGAATCTAGTCAGAAAAATGGTCATTCACCGAGAACAATGAAGTGCACCACTTGTTCGAGGCGTTGCTATTTGCTGTTTGTCTACTTTCGGCGTTTTCTAACTACTCTGAGATCGATACATGAAGAGTTGTTGATAGATACCTTAAAAGCGCGAATCAGAGATATGAACTTACCTAAAGGGAAACGTGTAGGACTGCTGGCTTGTATTGCCACATTAATTGAATACCTAGGTATATACAACAATGCAGACGAAAAATTAAGGAAGACGATCTATCAATCTGTAGACCACCGGATTGGCTACGTCAAGGCTGCATCTTTCATTGTTCCACCAGTGGCATGTTTTTTTTTTCTTTTCAAAAGTTTTCATACAATAAAATATAGTTTATTTACTGAATTACGGTCAAAATACAATTAATGATGTTGGCTATGAGATCAGGTAACTCGTTCTCTGTTAATATGCCTTGCTTTCATCAGTTTGCGTTGCTGATGTTGTAACAGATTGCTCTTTTCAGAACTAACAATGATAGACAGCAAAAGTCTTTGGTACTTGTTTGCCTTTTTTGTTGCTTCTTAATTACACTTTGGAAATAAATGAGATGGTGCGTTTCCAGAACGAAGAACTAAGCTCGTACAACCTGAGTGGAAGCTTATGGTGTAAGTCTTAATATTCGGCGCATCCATTCGGCATTTGCAACTGTGCACTAACGTTACAAGCTGCTCAAAAGTACCAATACGAAGGCCCATGTAACATGCACGTAAATCTACGTCGCCAAGAAGGGCCCGCATTCATAGAAATTTCTGGGGGCACAGTTTTTCAAATATGAAGACCTCAACTACTTAATTTGCGTCGTATGACGCTAAACGATCTTCTGAGTTGACGATACACCTTGTTTTCATGGCCCAAATAGTGCAGTGAGGTTAAATATGGCAGCATGAGACGCTAAAAAAGAGCTCCAAATAGCACTGAAGGGGCGAGCGAGCACTGCAGCTAGACACTACGTTAGGAGCCGTACGACGTGATACTGGCAGGAGATCTTCCGTCGAAGGAGGCCAATCAACGTTGAGCGCCATAGTGTTGGGGTTTACCACAATAATGCGCGAGTAAAGAAATTGGCAACAAAACTGCAAAAAATCAATGTGTGGAAGTGACATGCTGCTTTCTGTAATCTGCATAGTATATTTTCATGGCTGAAGGATGTAATTACGCTGCCTCCTGCACCTGTCGCCTCTGACAAAGATCGTTGCAGCCCGCAAGATGACAGCCCTCTCACCCGAAAAAGATGAGCACTCGAAGGGATTTCGTTCAAGAAAAGCATCTTACTGAACTCATTTCCAGGGGTTTTTGCAAAGACAACCTGGATGAGTGACAAGCTGACCTAATTTTTTCGTGCAGCTGACTCCTAGATGCACCTACTTTGATAAATTGAGACGGGAGATGGAAAGAAAGTTCAAATCAGGGAGGACACCTATTTTTACCATGATAATTTGCGTTAATGCCAGTCACTGCCATATTTGAATAATGTAAACAAACAACAGTCATTAGATGTGAAGCAGCTTATGGTTGGAGCTTGTCTCCCTATCATGCTCGGTGACAGGACAGTACTAGGAGCGCTCACTAGATGGCTTTGCGGTAAAGCGCTCTATTGGCTCCGGTGCGTGCTCTCCTTCCAGTAGAGACCACTAGTGGCGCTGCGCTGCTTTCTATAATAAAAGCGGTCACCCTACGTGATAATAATAAACACACTGTGCGGCAACACTGGGTGGCTGCAACACTTCAGCCCCAGCAAGCGCACTCGATGTTGAGAGCTCTCGAACAAAACTAAAGCAAGACATTAAAAAAAATAACCGACAGAAACGCAATCGATGCCAATAGGCTGCTGCTTTTCGAGCATCAGGATAATCTTAATCTTGAACTAAAACAATCACCGCTCTTGTATTAATATTAAAAGTAATACAATATTATTTTATTCAACTTTTATGAAAAACGACGTAGTAACGCGCGGCAGAAAGCCGACCCAGAAGTGGCGACGGCTCGCGCAGCAGTTGCGTGGGAACGTATATTGTATATAACTTTACACTATTTGGTTACTCATTTACATGCGTGAGTGGTCAATGTCATGGTTGCTTTACGGTAACATCGCACGATACCACTGCTTCGCTCGCTCATCATCATTTACTTCGTAGATATGCGGCGGTATTTAACTCGATGCGGTGCCGTAAAGTCAATAACGATAAGTCTGACCAACGAACAATACTTTGTACAAGTGAACACAGGGAAACTCTAATTTCGTAAGTTTAGTGTTTGTTTTTGTGTGTTATTTTCCTCAAGATATGATTAAAAAAGTATAAGTACCGCTTGTACCAGGTTTTTATGTGTTATTGCCTTTTACACCCATCTAAATGCTTTAGTGCAGATGCTTTAGTTCAATGCCCATGGCCTTGAAGGTATAATAAATAAATAAATAAAAATAAATGCAGCACTCACGTTCGCAAATTGAAACCGTGAACTAGGCTCATACATATAGCACGTGTAAGTGGCTTTTGGTAAGAGGCGAAAACCTTAGGGACCCGTGATATTAGGCGAACGGTAAACAACCAAAGGTGGTCCGCATTTCCGGAGCTGTCTACTACCGCGTGCGCCACAATATTTATCATGGCTTTTGGATAGAATTGCCTGCAATATTTCTTGTTGGTTGTTTCCCTTCAAGTTATCGCGCATGCCTATTCTTTTTTTTCCTCTTTCAGAACAGCAAACTGATTTTTATTTTTTATCATATTTGACTAATATTGACCTATTTCGTCAACCGATAGTGAAACAAGAGAGTATAGGTGCGATTAGGTAAGCCTAAAGATTGGATTAGTGGAAGAAGAAAACAAACCAGAAGCATTCGTGTTTTATTACGTGAGATAGCGGGCATAGCGCGGGAGCTCAGTCCTCCGCAGTTTGTTGAGCCCCTCTTTTGGGTCCAACCAAGCAACCAATCAGTCTTCCGGTTGACTGACTTTTGAAACCCATCGCTTACGATGCAACGTTCTCGAAAATTTTTCACATGAGCACGGAATGCTTATTAGTTAACTACTTGACATTTAATGTTGAGCTACATGACAATTTAACGTTGTGACCAAGTTACAAACGGGAGTCAAGACAAACATCTAGCCGTATCCCTATTTTATGTGTTTGTGTTTATGCATTTATATGTGTTCATGTTAGCGTTATATATGTGTGTCTCGTGTGGCGCTGTTTAGCCACCGTGCTCAGGGCCTCAATTCGAACCCCTCCCCCCCCAGGAGTTTACTTCAAAATTGTCAACATGAAGATGACAGGAAGAGCTAATTAAACGTTGATGCGATCTTTTGATGAAAAAGAACTTAACGGGAATATTTTGATCAAGAACACAATAACTTCAGTTTTTAAATCTTCTGCTAGCGATTTATTTTATGCTCTTTTTTGTATGCTGTGTCATTTTCTTGTCGTTTTTGCACAGTGAACTTTTTACGTAGTATTTACTTTTTTTGGAGAGTGTGGCTTCTGTCTCCTTTGTTTGATTAGGCCCTCTGAATATTCGCTTCCGTTTGAGACACTTTCTTTTCAATATTGGTAATATTATGTAGGGTTTTGATTGCCAAAATCCTGATATAACTATGAGGAACCCTTTAGTGCATATGCTGTGCAAGTTTCAACAACCTGGAATTCATAAATGTGCAGGGACATGACAAAGTACGCGGACATCTATGATTTTATCTCTACTGACAAACTAACACCGCTGTTGGTATTAATCTCGCGGTCTTCGCTTTACCAGCCGAGCACTGCAAACACTGATTCACCCAAGCGGAATATTTTCTGATGTCATGTAATAGTTTTGCTAGAGGCTATATAAAGCTCCTTTTTCTTTGTATCTTCAATCGCTCTTTTGGCCTCATATAAAAGTGCTGCCGTTCTGCGTGACAAAACCGAGCCATCTTCTCACGCGAGCTTCATTTTCAAAGTATATGATTATCGTCATCATCAGTCTGATAACGTCCACTGCAGGACAAAGGCCTCTCTTATGTTCCGCCAGTCAACTCGGTCCTGTGCCTGCTGCTGCCACTTTATACCCGCAAGCTTTATAATCTCATTTGTCCACCTAACTTTCGGCTTCCCACTCGTCCGCTTGTCTACTCTGGGAATCGAGTCGGTTACTTTTCAACAGGCTCCGCAACACGCAGGAAAACCTCGCATATTTTCCTGCGCGTGACCAACCTCCTTATAGGCGCAGTGACGTCAACTCGGCAATCGGCGATGTGACGTGGCACGCAGCTCGTCGATTGCTCTAAACCAGGCCTCAACAAAGAGTAATGAAGTCAACGTCACCGATCGCTTAGTTGACGTCACTGCGCGAGGAAGGAGGTTTTTACACGCGTAGGATAATGCGTGAGCTTCTCCTGCGCATTTCGGAACATGTTGAGTGGCCCTTTCCAGACCAACGATCATCCTACCTACGCGCTACGTGGCCGGCTCATGTCCATTTCTAGCAGCAATGGCGTAGTGGTCAGAGTATCAGCCTCCTGTGCAAAAGGTTCATGTTTTCAATCCTGGTGTCATGCACTTCCCAACCGGACGTTCAAAAAAAAAGTTATCCGCGTGATGATGAAATTGCAGTAAGAGGCTTGGGGTGCGGCCTCACATGTGACAACCACCGGTAATGCACTTCATCGCCAAAGACGGATTGGCCCCCCTAATTGCAATGGCCACTACGTCCCACATAGATATACCAATTTTCGTATATAACTAGAGGTGAATCGAGTTTCCAGAGTAAAATTCTCGAAAATATCTGCTAGAAAGAATACAAAATGAGGTACATTCGGACATATCCAGTGCCTGAATTCCCAGAATAATGAGCAGAATAAAAAACGTATATATATATATATATATATATATATATATATATATATATATATATATATATTGACATTGACAAACGAACACCGTGGTCGGTATCAATCCCGCTCTCCGCTTCACCAGCCGAGCATCGCAAACACTGATTCACCATGGCGGAATATTTATTCACGTGGTATTTGAATAACACGTTCACGTGCTACGTGACGCCAAACAGGCTCTTAAAAGAGTGTGCCACACTCGCCTCCATGGCTACAGGTGGCGCTGACTGACACTCCCACGTATAAATTCACATATAAACCTAATAAAGTAGCTGGGGGATAGCCGCCGTGGATGCTCAGCGGTAAAGCATCGAACGCGTCATTCGAAGGTCACAGGTTCCGTTCCTCCTCACGACAAGTTATCTTTTCACCAACATTTCTTTGCTCATATTTACATTACAATTGGTTTAGTAACTTCCCCTATACATTCCTCGGCATTATTGTCTGTTAGATCTTATTGATATTGTGACAAGACATAAAAAAAACGAGCCCTAAGTACACACTTCTTTCCCTTATTCTTTAACGAGGGTCTCGTATTGGCACACTTGGTGCCATTAGGTTGTATACGAGGGACTATTGGTCAGCTGCCAGCTCGTAATGCCAAACACGTGACGTGACGCCAAACAGCCACACTCGCCTCCACGGCTACAGCTGGCGCTGACTGACACTCCCACGTTTAAATTCACATATAAACCTAATAAAGTGGCTGGGGGGATAGCCGCCGTAATAACTTAGTGGTGGAGCATCAAACGCGCTCTTGAAGGTCGCATTTTTGGTTCCTGCTCACGCAAGTTATCTTTTCACCCAATTTTCTTTTTTCATATTTACAATACAGTTGTTCCAATAACTTCCCCTATGCATTCCTTGGCATTATTGTCGTTTAGATTTCATATATATATATATATATATATATATATATATATATATATATATATATATATATAATGAGATCTAACACACAGTAATGCCAAGTAATGTACAGGGGAAGTTATTAGAACCAATGGAATGTAAATAAGAAGAAAGAAAAGTGGATGAAAAAGAATATATATATATATATATATATATATATATATATATATATATATAACGAGTGAACAAAAGAGCTTATACTGCAAGTAAGCTTCCAATATATTAGATCAACTTGTCATAACAGTGAAAAAGTAGTATGGAAGGATCGGACCCCTTGTGAAAGAGAGTAAATGAATGTGAAGCAATCCGCCTCTAAAATTATCAAACTGCGTGGGGTGTGTCGTGGTGTTGCGAAGAAACTGTCGAAACCCACTGGAACAGTCTCTGAAACAATGTCACATGAGGCTTCTAGATGTATAAGGCGGTGTCGACAGTTTGGATGCTTCCACTCTTTTCTTACGCTGGTGAAGCAATCGTACGTGCAAGCGTGAGTGTACCTAAAGGTGCATGGGGCAGTAAAACTCGAAGAATGCGGACCTCATGCGAATGGTATTCTGAAAGTTTCAACGTTTTTCTTTAAGGCACACTAAGAAAGAATGACTTGGTTCAGATTAAGAAACTGCACTCTGAGATCTCTGATTCGATAAAGTTTACTGTCATAAGTCATTATTTGTCAAGAAAATCAAGGTTGAAACGTACTTTTAAAATTTCGTGCCGAAAGCTCTAAGCATGGCGTTACTAATTTCAAATTCCACTTTTTGTAATTCGGCAACGTTAGCTCGACGAAGTTTTCGGGAAGTTCATAGGGTAGGTCCAAAGCACGAACAGATGACAATGTACATTACTTTATGGATTTGAAGCTATGTATGACTCAGCAAACACCATTAAAGTGTATAACGTGATGGTGTATGGCGCGGGAATTTCACAGTGGGGTCCCTACTCACAGTTTTTTTCGCCCGTTCTCTTGCTTACCGAGTGCCATGTCATACTAAGAGCATAGTAAGCGGACGTCTTCCACGTAGGGGCCGACATGGAGTACCTGGCGGCCGCTTCGTGGGCCTGCTGGACGGCCCATTGCTGGTCGGCGAGAAGTGAGTTCCTGAGGGACCTCTCCCACTTGCTTGAGGAAGAGTCGGGAGGAGTTGTTTTACACTCCCAGAGCATGTGTGCGAGTGTCACCGTGTGTACTTTAATAATACGCAAAAAATCATTCTGCTATTTAGTGTTCCGGTAAACGAGTCTAGACATTTCAGTTTACAGCCGCTTATTGCGTTAATAAATGCGTGGATACAATCTCGGTGCGGTTTCTTCGGGTACATAATGTTGGCTTAAGCGCGAACCTCGACATCTCTCTCAGAAATAGGGTGAATATAATATAAAAATTATGTAATAACTTTAAAGTACTTAATGGTACAGTTATAAAAAGTATGCACGCGTTTTCATGTTGCCGCAAATGGTGCACTTGAACTGCACAAACTGGTTCAGACTTTTTATAAATCTTGCTGATTGATGACTGGAATCAGCTGTATAATCGTGATTGATGCCCTAGCGTTGGTAATCAATTGTAGTCGCATTCCCTGCCGGACGACTGTTGCCCGCCTACGGACATTAGAAAAAAACAATCAGTATGAGCCACCTTTTAATCACCGATTACCTTCTTCCTGATCCTTTGCACAAATCATGTCCAAATAATTGGCTTGAAGAAACTTGGGCGCAGTGAGGAGAGGAGGTGGGGTACGGTACGAATTTGATCGTTATTGCAAGCTGCAAACGTGCGCAGTCCTTCTTTTGCGATGTTTTGCGTCTAGCTCTAAGTGTGAAGATTGTTTGATTGATATGTGGGGCTTAAGTTCCCAAAACTACCATATGATTATGAGAGACGCCGTAGTGGAGGACTCCTGAAATCACGACCACCTGGGGATCATTAACGTGCACCCAAATCTGAGAACACGGGCCTCAAGCATTTTTGCCTCCATAAAGCTTGAATGAGCACTGGCTATATATAAAAAAACATCACAGTAAACTCATTGTACGGTTATTCAGCTTACTGTAATACTTCTAGACAAAGATATGGAACTAAGAGAAGAGGCAGAGTACAGGCTTGCGCAACGCGTGGCTAATCTTCACGGCTGCGAACGTCCACAAGGGAACACTTGACGTGAATCCAAGGCACGTTAGGTAGGACTGGGTTTATAGGACATAAACATTTAGGCTTTAAGGCGTGTATATGCGGTGGAGTTCTAGGCGGGCGGTAATAGTCTGTACTCATTGGGGAATTCCGTATGAAATTTCCCCATGGTCATCATCCCTATGTGACTTTAGATTCTAAATGGCGGTAATGAAATATCAGTCACTAATGCAATATGTTGTGGTTCTCTGGAAAGGCACGTGAGGGGAGGTGAAGTTTGGACAGGAACGAACGACAATGCCCAGAGCACGACACACAATGCGCCAATTCATCTTTGGCGGCCTATCGCGGTGCGTGTGAATTGCTGTTTGTTTCCTTCCCAATGATTTAGAAAGAAGCCCAGTTCGGCACACTCCTATGGTGAGCTGCGTGGAAAGCTGATTTATCGTAGGTGTGTTCGGCGCTTCAGGAAGAAAAATGAAGCAGGGGTTTTGTTGGTGCGCGTTGCTGGGTGGTTCTTCTATGCTTCTTGTTTTAAAAAAAGGCAGTGCACAATTGATGACAGTTCTTTCGTGAGCCAAATTATTTAACGTTTTTTTTGTATAGGTTAGGCAGTTCGGGCAACTACGTCGCTAGAATATACGTGCAGCGTATGCAGTGTAATTGTGCTGGATAAATGACGTTGGATAAATATTTAGGGAAAGTTTGAGTGAGAGTTTTGTGAAAAAAAAGTGACTATTAGCCCAGCTGTGTATAATACTGTAGGCTATGGGTTGGGTGTACTCGGCACGACAGCCACCGACAAGCAGTCAAGGTTTCCAAAGATGCAACGAATTTTTTCGGATAATCACGCAATCCTAATTTTAGCACACTTTAGGGCAAGTGTCAAAAAGTCAAAAACAATTCACAACGCTCCACTTCCTGGTATTTAGCCCCAGCGCGGTGGTCTGGTGGCTAAGGTACTCGGCTACTGAGCCGCAGGTCGCGGGATCAAATCCCGGCTGTGGCGGCTGCATTTCCGATGGAGGCGGAAAGGTTGTAGGCCCACGTGCTCAGATTTAGGTGGACGTAAAGAACACCAGGCGGTTGAAATTTCCGGATTCCTCCACTACGGCGTCTCTCATAATCATATGGTGGTTTTGGGACGTCAAACCCCACATATCTATCCATCAATCAACTTTCCCGTATTTATTTCTAAAGAAGGATCTATTTACCACATGATTAGAAAACGCATCAGAAAAAACAAGTGCTTTGTTTAGAAAAATGTGTTGACAGTTTAGAGTACTGGGTTTAGAAAAAAAATTGTAATTATTTAGAGTTGATTTAGAAAATAGTGTCTAACAATTCAGAAAACTTGGTACTCTACTATGGGAGAGCATAAAGCCGTCCCGGGTCACCTTTTGAGTGGGCATTTGGTCTTTGATTTATACTATGGAAAAGCAAAGCCATCCGAATAAAAGTGCACTAGAAAGTCCTTCGATAGAATGTGAGCACCAATTAAGTCGCTGATTTATATAGCTCAAGCTTTCTTTGCGTCAAAGCTTTGCAACATCTCGAATTTTTTCTTTGTTCACATTACCGTCAACCCCCTACCCCATCATACTTCTTTGCAAAATACATAGTGGATGCACATTTCGAAATACAATGCAGAAACCCGCTGCCCCGAACGGAACTTTTGAATTATGCAAAAGGGAACAAATACACTCTGCTCGTGTCTACAGAAACATATAAAATAATGAGGCGAGCATACTGACTGCTCTATCATAAAGTTATATTGAGGTTGAGAACGCACTTTCTTATCGAACGCTAGCGATGAAGAAAAGAGCCATTTTACTTGCAAATGCGATGTTCAGAGTTTGGACAGGTGCGGTGGAAGTCTAAGACCTATCTACTTTCACGTTATTCGCTACATTGGAACACATAGATGTGAAAAAGATTTACTTGTCTCTTTGTTTTGTGTTTATTACTTCTAAGCACTGTTGAGAAGGAGGTGGGGAAAGATAGAGAACTAAATACAGAAACAATACTTCCCGTCTTCAGACTGCTTTTATTCAAGCTAAATAATACTCAGACAAAAAAAATACAAGCTTGGCATTAGGGCAGTTTAGAACGACAGAAAAGAAATATACTTAAGCATAACATTTTGCTGACATATATCAATTAAACCGACAGGAAGTTTATGTTAGCGTTAGTGCAGGGTGTGGCTACGCTTCACAAGCTTATCTATTAAGCGTAATATGAAACAGTGCATGTTTTCAGTGGTCTATCAGGCACTTCCATATATACTTCTTAACCTTGGAATATGCTCACGCATCATCTCGTGGAAATTATAACTTTGCAAAACGATGCTGTTGTGCTTCTCCGTAAGGTAAAACTGGGTAAAAGTACTTCCTTGTTCTGATCTTCCGTATAAAATACACCGAAATAAACAGGTCAACAAGGCGTCATTTTTGAACCAAGAAAGTTTTTTTTCTCCCTCAGGGTGGCAATGCTTGTGATGCAAATTTTTGTACGCTTGAAGTTCTGTGCTTTACAAAAAAATAGTGATTCACTATTATAGTTTGAAAGTCTCGAAAGTGCATATTTAATTTACGATGAATTGGAAGATTTCCAAAGCAAAATA
Organism: Rhipicephalus annulatus; assembly: GCA_013436015.1. Classification (NCBI taxonomy): domain Eukaryota; kingdom Metazoa; phylum Arthropoda; class Arachnida; order Ixodida; family Ixodidae; genus Rhipicephalus; species Rhipicephalus annulatus. The sequence goes on from WOVY01009848.1 coordinate 979,865, forward strand.
AATCTATCTATATTCACCTCTCCTCAGTAGATGTCTGCGTGTTACAAGAAAAATATTTATGTCGTAATCTTCTTCATGAACAACCTAGTCATTAAGGAATACTTAAGATTGCGCCATTGCTGTCAACGCTTTCAATATGGTGTTCGGTAAGCATGCCTTCTTCAGCTTTCTGTTGCATTTTTGACAAACTATCAAGCTGAATAATCTCTAAAGTGCTACAGTGAACGTGTACACCATCAATATTATGTAAAATGACTTCAAGAAACACATTTCTGTGGGTGAGACTAAGAAAAAATTGTGCGACCTTTTGGGGCCGTTTCATTTGACTTTAATGTAAGTTTTCTGCTTATCCTACGTTTCTCTAATGTGAATTCAATGGTCATCTTGCGTGTTGATTTGTCAATTCATAGTAATACTTTCAGCCACAAGATAATAACATTTTCGTAGCAGCATCTTCTATCTGCAAAGTTATTTTTTTACTTTGCTTCTCACTTCTAAATTATTATGTTGAGTGTCGTTGCTACGTTCCTTTAATTAATTTTGCTGAGTTTTATTCGAAAGTGATACCTCAGTATATGGACCAAAAATAATTAACTGGGCATGATAAGCTGTAACAATATACCTCGACGAAGCACAATATCCCCCCGATTGATGACTACATCTTTATTCTGCTAGAGAAATTCGACGTACATATTGCATCAAGTTATTCCGGGTGCTCAGCGGAAAAGAATTGTGAAGCCATTCATACGGCCACTGCTGCAATTTCATAAGCGCGTGGCCTGTATTAAAGAAGATAACGAAGACTATCACATGGAAATTGAAGAGCTGCGGGAACAATTGCCGACGTGGCTGACTGCATCCGAGTGGTACTTTGCTGTTCTAATTTAAAACGATAGTAACGTAAATTAAGCATTAGTCTACCCTGACCATTCCTTTTGTTGTTGTTTTTCTTCTTACTTTTGATGCTTGACTTCCAGTAGCTACTGTAGCTACTATTGCAGATATGAAATAGTAGCTGAGTAGTACATCGCAAATAACAATTTTGATTTTCGTGCTTCTTCAATGTTTAGTTTTCTGGTGTCTTCGAACGCTGGTAGACCAAAAGGAAAGAATATAAGCTGCGCATTCTATTTTGGGGGCTTCGATCAAAAAGGAGGTAACGGAAGAATGGGTGTCAAAGATTGAATACGAACGAAGTCACTATAAGAACGATAGCCTAGTAAATCTTTACCGCTCCTTTTATATGAAGAAATCATTACAGCAGCAAAATTGCATCACAAGGAGTTCTTTCTAACATAGTTATTTATCCCTCCATTTTCATAAGTTAAGACTTCCACTGAGAGTGATGTGTTGCATCAGCGTGAGAGCGTCAGGTTTCTACTCCCGACCGGTTGAATATGAAGGGTAAACATGACCGAGATGGGGAATTCTCTTTTAAGTCGCAATATTTGTGTCTTTAAAGCTCTAGACAATAAGAGAAAGTACCATAGTAATTTTCTGGCTGTTTTTTTTCTCAAAGCAGAAGTTTTCTATTTTAACTAAAGCTTCTCGTGGCCATTTGGCTATCTTTCTGGCCTGCTGCCGTGCAGAAAGTGGCATACTTATGAAGATATAGTGAAACTATTATGATCATTCAAATATTTCGATAATTTTGCGCAACCTAACTGTGTTTGTGACTCACTGGTAACACGCTCCTTACCGCTAAAAGACTTCATAATTGCACTTGATCAACTTCTTACTAACGTGTAATGAACTTCATTTTCACTTTCGCTTTTTATACTCGCTATCAGTTTTCGCTGCTTCTAATTATATCACATCCCATTTTCACTACAACACATACAAGGGGGGCAGTATGCAAAAAATAAATAAACAAAAATATTGTAATAACGAGTATACTCTGCTTTCAGGGTGTTGGAGCGATAAATAGTCGTGCGTGTGAATTTCGTTCATTTTGTTTCTTGGTAATCTTTATATGCTGCCCATTTTAATAAATACCCCGCGAATGTGGTCAACTTCACGTATTTCTATTGCGATAGCGAATACACGGACACTCTCCGCTTAATTTCGCCACTGGCGTCGGCGTCGATATCATGCGCCGTATATTTATACGTATCTGTATATATGAAAACGCAAGAAAGAAAAAAAAAAGCTAGTAAAAGGACTGCGGCGCTCAGATTCGAACGGGGACCTCCGCGTCAGGAATGCAAGGCATTAGATACTGAGCCACCAAGAGGTACCTCCTTTTATGTTCAAACAGCAAGGTATTTTTATCTACCACTACCCGCTGTGCAAGCATGCATCATGAGAGAGGTGGCGCAATGAGCGCAGCGTACAGCGGTTTTCATCTCTCACGTGTACTTCGGCCTGCGGAAAGAAGGGGAGTGGACGATCTGCCGCGCGCCCTCATCTCCCGGTGGGGAGGATAATACGTCTTGGCTTGTATTGGACTTGCACTGGTACTATTTTGTTGTAGTTACAGGGCACATAAAGGTCACTGCAATCGTTGCACAGCCTTTGTTTGCGAAAATGGCGTGCTTTTCAGACACAGCAAATGAACAACTCAGACGCTTATTCGTGTTGATCTGTACCTGTGAGTACGTTTTGTGCGTCATTTGGGTGTGTGAAACGCAGGGCACGTTTCGATATCCTTGCCATTTATTGCAATCGCGTTCAATTCTTCGCCCTTTCGGCAAAGCTGTGACTAATTTCTTTGTTTCGATCCATAGGCGTAGCATTTCACGCATCTGCATAAACTGCATTCGCCTCGAAGAAATACCGTGGCGCCACCTACATGATGACGGCACTCATAGGATGCCGGATTTTGTTGTCTGCTCATCATCATTCACTCCGTAAATATGCTGTATTTTTTAAGCATACATTCGGTACTGCAATGCAACAACTTGCGTGGCTTCATCGTCGCGCAATACTTTGCGTTTTTCATTACAATTACATACTGGCGCAGGATTTGCAAAGGCGGCTCACCGGAAGCGGGCAGGAGGTGGGAACTGGAACTAATTAATCGGTTTTTGCGTAATGTTTTCGCACAATTCAAGCAGATGTTTAAAATTTTCGTTTTTGGTAATCTCTTGAAGATTCGTGGTGTTGGAGTATTCTGAATAGTTACTGTGACCTGCAAATGAGACTTAATACAGAATTCCTTCAAACTTGAACACCAAGAGAAACCTGCAATTGTGTGAAATACGACCGCTTAGACACGAAACATCAGTGACGTGACTCCGTGATGCCAACATATGCTGCATGTTCGCATGCTCACTTTGTTTTCAGCTATTGGGATAACTTTCACATTAGCATTCTACTGAACCAGGAGTAGTACTAAAGAAAGCTTGTGCATAAAGTGGCACATGGCTCTCAATCGGGTAATTGTACCACCCAGCTGATTATACAGGTAATTTTGCCTAAGGTATCTTTTTCGAATCTGCGAATAGACTACACAATTTCCCACGCAGTGTCATTTTAAACATGAATTCATCCCGTGCTTAGGTATAATTTTGCTTGATGGTAAACACTTATGGGTGGATTTACCAAATTCGCTACCACAGAATGCAAGCACGTAGGCTCTGCGTTGGTGCTGAATGTGTATAAAGAGTATTAAATACATTCTCTCTCTTGAAGTGGCCGTGCATTTATGCTGATGCTTTCATCAAGGACGGTGTACCTTTTCAATACCAATCGAGAAGCTTTCGTGGCAAGTATAGCGTATTAGTAGACTAGCTATTCATTATGCGCAACGAGTATACACAGATTGATGAATTAATCTGCAACTGCGAGTTTGTAATAACGAGTGATGTTAAAATATTTTGGCTTGATTGCGGGTACTTTTTTCAGTGACTAAACTCGCTTGAAAATACAGAACTCAGGTTTGCGATCTGTAACGCAAAGAACATTTGGCTTTAAAAAGCCCTATCTATCGGATAAGCTGTTAAAGTTTAATTCACACAAACCAGGGAAGTTATGTTTTGTCTCTTGTGAAAAAACAAAACTATATTTGCAAACACTCATAGGATTCCGTAGTTATCACATGATTATTTCTTACTTACGACAACATAGCTGCGTCTCGTGCGATTACAATATCATGATAGTCAGTTTTCTTCGTCATTGCTCAAAAACTTTTTTCGCTCCACTAAAAGCCCCAACCGGCCTAGCCGTGCTGCAAAACCGCTTAGACTGATTACGTCAAAATAACGTACTCCCACAAAAACCTTCAAATCGGCCATTGATGGACTTTGTCCTGTTGAAAGAACTGTTGAAAACCCCGATTGCAAGATAACTGTTTTCCTTTCAACTTTATCTTCATAACCTAGAGAGAATGGACAGGCATAACAAGCCATTGTGGACAAAAAGTCCCGTTTTATTGATATTCACATCAGTATATACCATTGAAGCTAGGTAATTTTGGTTTCATTCCGCCTGATCAAACCGTTCCTAGCCAACGCTACATGTTAGAGCGACAACAAAACGAGCACCGACAAACATATTACTGCTACCTTTGCAAGCCTGTGGCAAGCTTTGTTAAGGGTCACTTCCCGACTCCTCGTTTTATATATTTATTTCTTTTTTTTCTAATCGAACGAGAGTATTGCTACGTGATGTCCTTAGCAAAGCCGCGATGACAATGTTGTGCAAAATGTCGTTACTTAAGCTTCTTTAAAACAAAACTGAATTGCTGAGGCGCCGAAACAATGTGAGTGTTGCTTGACGCAGCACGCACTGCAGGCGTCTGCTGCTTCGGAACGCATCTCCCTTGGGATGGCGCTTAGCTGAAATACAAAATATGCCGACGCGCGAAACCTCGTATCACGTTTCAATAGACAGAATTATCCCGAGGAATGGTACACGCGCGGTCACAAGCGTATTCCTGATAGTATCTAGTGCGTTCGTATAAAGCAGACTGTCTGAGCCTAGGCTTCGTTTTTATATTTGTGCATTTGGTCATGTGTGCTACTTTAGACAATATAGAAGCTTTACTGCCATAACTCAATCGCAAAGAGCGTTGAACTGTCTTTCCATACCAAAACAAAAAAACACCAGGTCTTCGCGGAAAGCGCAGCGCAGTCACAGCGCAGCAAAAGCTGGAAGAGCGGCCTTTCAGAGCCTTTTCAAAACTTATATTGCTACTGCAAGCACACTTGCTTGCAGTAGGTACCCATGAGTTACCCGTAATAATACCTAGTGGGTAATCTTAATAATACCAACTAGGGCATTAATAATAAGTTTTGGCGGGAAGTAGGCCGCATTCGCTAAATTATTTTTCGTCATTCTTCTGAGAAGTGTGGCATCCGCTAAACACTTGCAAATGATGATGATGATAATGATGATGATGCTCTTTGGTTCATTGACTCCTACACAATCTGGGGGATCGGCCATGAGTCGGGCGGATCATACATACTAGATTTATGAATAATATTTAGCAAGAACTAGAATATTGGCAAAATATTTTGTGCCAACTATTCACACAGTGGCTGACGACGATATGGACTTATGGCTGAAGTGGGTATGCGCCACAGTTATTAGGGAAACAAGAACAGGCTTCTGTCATAGGTTGGAGTATTGGACGGCCCACTAGCTACAGTATTCGCATTGTGCGACGACTGTTAGTTTTTTCGCTGTTTTAAAACGCTTTATAAGTCTCAATATCGGGATCATTTTCCGCACATCAAGTTTGCCTTGGGCAAGTTTGCCAACAAGTCAGAAGCACTGGCGTAGCACATTGGTGGAATGTTGGGACGGCATCTAGCGGACCCGGGTTTGTGGCCCACTGTGTCATTGGTGCTAGATTTTTTTTTCTAATTTCGCGCGGCGTGGTTACGGACACCGGCGGCGGCGGCAGCTGGCAACTGCAGGTGACCCTAGTTGTGATCTCATAACAGCTTTCGATGTAATATCTTAACTTCACGAACACCGAACACGCCGAACACCACTTCGTAGCAGAGTTGTTGCGATAATTTCGGCTCTCCGCAAATTACCTGCACCAACTAGTTCGGCAATAATTTTAACTGATTTGCTGTTGGTGTGTTTTCTCACTGCAAATGACAACTACCACGTGCGGAGTACTTTCAAATCATTAGTTCCACCGTATATACCGTTGGTTAATTTGGTTTGGGTACCAGGGCGTCAGGAAATTTTCCTCAATGGAATTGCAGATGCATTAGCTAAGTCATTATTAAATGGCCCAGTTTTTCACATACTTCCAGCATCTAAATTCGGCCCCCACACTCAGTGGCAGTTCTCAGCAAAACCCGACGAAGTGGTCGAGCAATTCTGGCTTCATAAAGTAGTGGCGATGTTACGCTTAATTTGTTAAGATAGGCTCTTTCAGTGAAAAGTAAGTGAAAAATTCTGGCAATTTCAATGTGTCGATCTACTTTATGTTGGATTTGTTTGCATTTAGTGCAAGCAGCCTCACCAGTTGCGAGGAAGGTTACACATGGGACTTTAACTCCTTGGACGATTTGGACACCATCAGAAAATTCTTATATGTACTCCAAAGCACAATGCCTTGCTTTTGCCAGGATTAAGACGTGCCCCCAACAGGTAACTATACATGTGAAATATTTGCAAGAAACCTCTATAACTATCCATGTTCCGAATCCATTTTCACTTCACCCTGGCCTGGGAGCACAAAATCGTGTATCGTTGTGCATCTCTGAATTAGTCCCAATAATGGATCTATATATGCATAGTACAAATAGTATTGCGGAGAGGAATAGTATTGTCAAATGTCCCTGCTTATTGCAATAGGTTCTCATGTATAGCCATTCACTACTAAGGACGTTTTTAAGACAGTGTAAGTCAAGCGGAGAACTTCAGTTAAACATGCTGGGAAGCCGTAACATACCAGGACAGCGAACAGATAGGTCCATTCGACACTATCAAAAGTTTTTTCCTGGTCCAAGGAAACAAGCATGCCAGCTGTTTGTGTTCTTGCGCCGTACGTGAATAGATCACGAGTCCACACATGCGAGGAATAAATTGTACGGCCTGGAACACAACATGTTTGTATGTCGCTTAATACTTCCGGGAGAATGGTAGTTATGCATTGTGCAAGGATGGCTGGTAGTATCTTTTAATCTGCTGAACTGGTTTAAGAGAATTTTATTTTCAGATACATCTTACATAGCTTATCTGCACGCAGAAAGAAAGACAATGATGATCATGCGTATGTGCAGTGCAAGCTGTTATGTACAGCAAGAATAACCGATTTGCGTATGCAGTGAAGTACAATGCAAATATTGTACAACGAGGACGGCACATTCATGAACTTCGAGATGATTAAACTTATATAAACAGTAAAGGCTATCTACATAAACAAGGAGGACGTTCCCAATGTAAGATGATGTTTTGTATCCCCCTGTGAGGACAGTTTTCTCTCGTGCTCAAGAACGGCATTTAACAAATGGTTATGATTCTAATAAAAAAGGAGAGTTCACACAGTATAATTACAGTTGTACAAGCACACGTCCAGTCTTCCTAATCATTGGGTTTCTTTCGCTTCTCCATAATTTATCGCTCTCTAGATGCAATGGAATAACCCAGCATTATCTCATAATCTGCTCAGGCAAGAGAATTGCTCGTGATCTGTGCCCATTACCAACGAAAAAGTTGCTAATTAAGAGCTTTCAGTAACTAATGTAAAATAATGTTTTTAAACACTGTGCGAATACACTTTTCTAGGCAAATTCACGAGCGTGGAAGGCTTAGTGTCACCAAAAAGCTGGCGCTCAAATTGTAAAAAAAAGCGGCTCGGAGCAAGCCCCGACATTTTCGCGTTAGTTTCTTAATAATGAGCTATATGCTCGATCACAATGCATGAAAATTTCCCCAATGCTTATTTTATTCCAGCTTAATTGCAACACTCTAAACAGGTATCACTTATTTACGCAGCCTGATTCATTCGAGTGTTTAGTGGAATCAGGAAATGCGTGCCATTATTACGCACAAATAACGATTTTCAAACGTTTTGCTCTGAGTTAATATACTGCCTTAGTTTGCTTGACTGTGATGCGCATTTTTTCAGAGCCGTAGCTCCATAGGCCGTGGGTTGTTCCCTCCTGCGTTGAGGAAGTATTATCAGGTAGCGACGTCTAGTTTATCACTTGCTCAAAAGATGGCACTGTGTGTATATTATTATGTCTTGGTTTGGACAACCTTATATTAAGCCTGAAAACCCACCAGCTGGTAACTACGATCAACCAAGAATGATGCTGGTCATACACGAGAACATTGAGGATGCATGATCAACCCATTACAATTATGATAATGTAGAGATGAATAAGATTAGTATGATAAATGCCCACAATATATCAATTAGGAAGCCTACATGTCCGGTTTTTGGCGGTCATATAGGCTCTATGATTTCTGTGGGAATAATATCACTAGATGGCGATGACGTTAGTGGTTTTAAAAGTATATCCACAGAGTGAATGATGTGAGTTGGGTGAAGTATCTCTCAGTCCATGCGTACCTCTGTTCGCCCGTTCATTCATCTATCCGTGCTTCTGTCCGTCCATCCGTGCATTCGTGTTTTTATTCGCTCGCCTGTCCGTTCGTCCGTGCATTCATGCTTCTGTTCGTTCGCCTGTTCATCCAGCCGTCCGTACTTCGATCAATCCAATGCACGTTCGTGCTTCTGTCCATCTGTCCGTTTGTCCGCTCGTGCAAGCGTCCGCCTATCTTTCTTTCTGCGCTTCCATCCGTCCGTGTACCCGTTCATCTTTCCTTTCATTAGTCCGTACGTGCAACCATCTGTCCATCCGTGCATCCATGCACGCGACCGTCAGTCTTTGCGTGTTTCTATATGTCCGTGCGTCTGCAAGGATGAATGAATGGTTGGAAACTTTGTCCCACTGATCATCAATCATCCCGTGGTTATGCTGTGAGTTTTTAGACACCAAATGCACAGTGCTAGAGGTTTTTTGTCGTTGTGCTAGGTTGTTTTAACTATTCGCGGCGCAAGCACTCCTTACTATGAGCCCCTGCCAACTTTACCACACTTTTTGCGGCTTCGCATGGACTACTTTAGCTTCCTTACCGGTCCCCAGGTGTTATAAAGTCTATTTGTTCTGGAGTTAGAGAAAGGCTTCAAGTCTTACATTACAATTTGCTTCAGGTTGGCGTATTTTCATTCCTTCATGCAGTGGTTGCCGACTCAACATTTGTTTTCGATGTGTGCATGTTATAGCTCACGAAAGTAAGAATAAGGTTTCTTTCTAGATTTATATTCAGCGCAGACCTGCGGCAAATTTTTCCTTGGTCGATTTTCAAGTAAACCGAGTATTTTAAAGAATAAGTGCCACGAAGGAGACCTAATCGCACCCAAGTGTGTCATGTTTCTCAGCAGTCATCAAACGATCACGCGTTTAGCTTTTTTATCAGTAGTTATCGTGAAAAAAGTTGAAGTGAAATGTCTTCCCTTTATACGTCATCTCCTAATACAGAAACACAAATTGCAAGCAAGTAGTTTATCTTTTTTTACGTATGTATAACGCTGATGAGTATTTTAATATCTCCACCAGAATTTGCCGTAAAGCAATCATCACAAAGTTTATCAGCCGAATGAGAGCTAGTTGCTTCAGTAAACCTGTGCTACGAACAAAAAGGCGTAGGTTTAATATTGGCGTTTTATTATGCGGAAATCTCAAGAACAGCTCTGGCGGACACATTCTCTGAAACAACAAGTGTTTTATTTACCCCGCACACGCCATCCGCATAGTCTTTGCGCCACTCGTGCAGTTTGACAGTTAATACTAAAGGGGAATATGTTCTCTTCCTGTAAGTTTTCTCTTTATTGCAATACATGCGCAGAATAAACTAAACTTTGCCTAGCATTGAAAAACAAATAAAGGATACACCCCAATACATTGGCGGGTGCAGACGCCTAAATTAACATGCTGCTTAAACAGGCAATAATGATGAAAAGAAAGCAAACTCGCGAGAAAATAAATCAAAACACGTGTTAGTGTACCCTCATTTAAAATGCGCACTTACTATTCTAGAGCTCAAAATCATACGTAAATTTTAGGATTTACTGTGAGCTCTAGCTACTCTTACTGTCGGGAATTTCTCGCTCGCTAACATTGATCAGAAACTGTAAGCTTGCTTTTAGGCTAAAACTAACATAATTAGCCATATTTGCCGCCCAATGTTTTTTGTTTACCGCGTTTCGCGTACAAAAAGAGCATCTCATCGACATACTTACTCTGTGCAAAGCCTCGTGCGTTTTGATAACAAGGGTTTCATTATTATTCTAGCTTGCTTGCTCTGTAGAGACTGAACTCTGTAGTACCCATACTTTTGTGGCATGAAAATGAAAGAAGATGAAGTAAATTGGCGGAAATAGCCAACTGAGCCAAATAAAGAAGTATTCTTTCACGTTCACTGGCTATGTATTGCACACACACATCTGATATTTCACATTTACCAAAATGCAGCGGCCGCGACCAAGATCAAATCTGCATCTTTCAGATAGGCGAACCAGAGGTGTCATCACCTAGCAAGTGTTACGGCTTGCCCAAATAGTTACCTAACAGAAGATTAAGGTGTGGTCTAAAAGGCTCGCATTTCGGTTTACAGAACTGGCAATCCGTTTTAGTGCGTTTAAAGTCATTACCTACAAATCACTAGGTCGCATATAACTTTAGACAGTCGTACAACAACAGCGCTGCACTTATAAGTATACCAGCTGCCAACAGCTGTTTATTGAGCGAGATTTAACTGTTCACTTAAACTGCATAAATACTTCGTTGAAACATCTGACTAAAATAAAATGTTGAAGCTCATAACACCTTCCCATTTATTTGACAACTTTCGCCAACGGGTCATTCAACAAGGACCAGAACTTTCTAGGAGACACACATAAAAGTGAGCATGCTCATTATAAATACAGTGAATGAGCCGAAAAAAGGTGAGGTGGCAAAAAACGAAGGATGACGAGATGGAAAGTGGTACTTTTGAACGTAACCTCTAGCTCTCACTCAGGATTCACCGAGCAGCTACCCGATTCCCAGTCCTTACACGTGGTAACGTGGTGATAACGACCTTAAGCAAGGATACAAGTGTCGTAACACATTTGCTAACGCTGTAGTATCATTTACGTTAATCAAGGGGCCCACTAGTCCAATAAACATCACGTCTAAGCCAACTAAGCCATTACGAGCTTTTGTGAAGCACAGTAACTTCGGTGCCGGACCACCTGACGCGCGTTTCATTAATCAACTAAACAAGCAGACTAATGCATTTTCTTCGGCACGAATGTCTTGGTTAGACCATTGCGGGTCACGGGATCATTACGAACCGCTGAGTCTTCTACAACGAAGCCTACGCTGCTCGAAACTACCCTAACCAACTAGGGTGGTGTACACATCACCCCGTCAAGAGGTGGGTAATTGATGGTTGTTTTGGCGGTTGCTATGTACGCATGTATTGACAATACTTGCTGTCTACGACGAACATTGAAACAACGATCACGTTATCTGAAGCTGTCAGTACGTTACTTCATGTGACCTGCACAATAACAGAAATACAGTAATGTTAAAATGCTGCTATAGAGTAGAAAATATTGCATCATGTGAGGCGTATTGCAAAGCATGTGACATGAGCTGAAAGTCCAATTGTTAAAAAATATTGTATACCAAAAATTGAAGCATGGCTTCAACAATCTTAGCTAAGCTTATTTCACCTGATCTTGGACATAAGGTGCAAAATTATGAGATGAGCACGTGAAAAGGAAAGAAAAATGGAGTGCACTGCACTATATTCGGTCTTAAACATGACAACTTCAATCAGAAAGGTCGCACAAAGCTGGAGATATTTCCGTAATGCTCGAAAAATAACAAAGGTAACCACGCCTGATGGTGTAAAATGAAACGTCATTTGAGTTCTCGTTTTTGTAGGAGGAGCCCACGCATGCTAAGTGCATATAAATATTGTGCTTGGTAGTGCATTGCTTTATAATAAGAGAATTTAGCGCCTCGCTTCCACCACTTAGAGAAAAATACTATATGCTTGATCACTCCGTCATAGTAATTGGTAAAACAAAAAAGTAAACGTGTCCTTGCAGTAGTAGTTATTTTTTACGGTACAATCATATAAGCGAGCTTGTACAATGCCAGTTGATGTTTGACAGCTTAAGCGCCGCTTAACATGGATCAATCCACATTAACGCTTGATCATACATCTTCATCCCCAAGACTGACATCCACAATTATTGATTAAGCATACCGTTGTGGTCAAGATGCTTTGTGGCAGTTAACGGTGAGAGCCAAAGCAGGTAAATTGATTTGGCAGCCAGAAGGCGTCACTGACCTTGAAGTCGAACTTGGTCTAAGGTCGACTAATCACGGCGTGTTGGAGTTAATCGATGCCACCGCCCGAGGAAAAGGCAACACAACGCAGCTCTTGTCTTCCCTTTAGACAACTGGGATGATTCGCGGGGTGAGCGTGAGTGGAAAACACTTAAAGCTAGTGGGTGTCGCAGAGCTCTCTAGAGGCGAAGCTCCTCTTAGTCTAACGTTGACCTGCATCACGTGTAACCGAGAACAGAAGAGACTAGAAGAAAAAACGAGGGCAGCATCTCTCGAACAGTATAACAGAAAGCGCTGTCTCATAGAAGTACATACAAACTGCAGTTGAGTGAATGTATTCTAGATGGAACTGTACCGCTACTTTCCGATTGGCTGTTGTGTGTGTTAAGCCTGGGTGCGTGAGGAAGGAGTGCCTCTCTCAATCTCCTGGTTCATCGCCTTGCGTGGTGGATCGTTTGAGCGGTATGGCCAAAGCAGAGCGACGGGCGTGGTTAGCTGCGGCGGCTCATGCTCCTCACTTTGTTAGTGGGGCATGGACGAAGCGATGTGGAGGGCCTCGGTGGCTCATTTTCGTCGGCAGACAGACAAAAAGACATACACAGAGACAGACAGACAGACAGACAGACAGACAGACAGACAGACAGACAGACAGACAGACAGACAGACAGACAGACAGACAGACAGGCAGGCAGGCAGGCAGGCAGGCGGGCAGGCAGGCAGGCAGGCTGGCAGGCAGACAGACAGACAGACAGACAGACAGACAGACAGACAGACAGACAGACAGACAGACAGACAGACGGAGAGACAGACAGACGGACAGATAGACGAATGGACGGATCGAAGCTTCGCCTCGCTCATCATGATTCCCTGTGTTGATATGCTGCCATTTTTTGGTACGAATTCATGCCATGAGTGACGGTGACGCTTAGGGTAAGGTCATCCAGTGGAGGTGTGTTAAGGCCTTGACTAAGCGGCCTTTCTGTTGGAAACACGTTGAACAAGTAGGAGGCTCAATAATTAAAGGCTGAAGGAATAAGTCGTCCTTGCTCCGGTCAAGACGCACTTATGCACTTTACGAAGAACAGTGTGAGACGACAGTAGTAGATACACTGCGAAATATATGTTTTCTGGATTACGTAAAAAAACATAGGTAACATGCAGCCAACCCGTTCGGTAAAAAGAAAATAGTAGACCAGAGATCATGTAGAACACATAGAACGTACAGCCTGTTCAACTTTCATGGAGGGCTCCGTAATGAAGAAATAAAGTAACGGCTGCTACAGAATGAAAGCTGCTCCGTAGGGCGATTTCGCCCACATTATTCATAATACTATCTGCTACATGTTCGTATATAAGAACCGTGTTTCAACAAGATTCAATTTGAGGCATACGTATCAAGTAGATTTATTTTCTGCAAGAACAAGTTCATTCGATAGGAGAGACCATGTCCCGTACAGGGGCGCGCTCAAAGAAATGCCAGAGGTGCCCAGCGCTACCCAACGCTCACCCAACGCGAGGCCATTGCTTCATCTCGCTACTGATGACAAAAACACTGTAAAATTGAGAAGCTCTTAGGCCTGTCAATGGTATATTGTGTATATAAATGACCTGCCGTTAGCAATCTCAACTACGTACGCTCCGTGTCTTGGTGGCTTGTGTCGCGCGCTGGATGTCGCTGGATGTCACTGGATGTCACTGGATGTCACCCGCTACGAAATATTTCCAACTCATTTTTTCTTTACAATCTTTTAGCATGTATGTTACTACATCATATTCGTGACAGAAGTACGTCAGCGGAGCTGTGGTGGACTCCGACAAAAAACACTTTAGTGTTCAAAACACTGCCCAGGCTAGCATCGGGGTGTCGCCTTAGGCGCAGTTACATCATTTGCCTGTGTGTGAGCGTTCGATGGCTCGTTGTAGAAGTACTGCAGCATCCACATTAACCAAACAGCGTCCCACTTACAATTATAAAAATGACGCTGTAAGTGCTAAAGAAAGGCAACAACGTCGATGGGCAAATTTTGTGCCTTGGAGAAGCGAAGTAGGATGTCAGTGTGACGTAGAACGCGTGCGCACGTTTGCGACTCAAGCTACGAACCACTGCCTCCCCCCCTCCCCCCATGTTGCTGAAGCGCAGTGTGGTAGCGCAGGTGTATGAGCACAGGAGTAGGTTACGCTATCACTGAGAAACGCTGGTCGCGCCATTTCTCTACATATGTGATAGTGCTTTGAAGAAGTGCGTATCGAGTACCAGCGCTTATGTACTTTGGGCTTGTTGAAGCCACGTTTACGCGGGATTAAAGATACGTTGTGTCCAGGTTTAGCTAACGACTGAAACAACCAGTTCAGTCATGAATATGGGTGTTAGTCATCGTGATGGCGGTGTACCATTCGTCATCAACGAGTGCGCATCTAATTAGGTCAAACATTGACCAAAATCGAGCAGACGTTTTACAAACACAAATAACTCCTGCAAAAAAACCACCGCTCCTGTGAAGATAGTTTTTGTTTTCGTATTGTACAGATGCTTGTCTCGGAGGGATCAGTTGTTTCTTTGAAATAATTGTTAGCATACAGGATGAGTTGTGCTGATGAATATTCTTTAAACCAAGTATGTGGTATGCACTAGTACCTCAAGCACTCTTGCCGTTCTTTGATAACATATTTTGTGTTCTATTGATTGTTCTATTTTTTTAAGTTACATTTTCTGTGCAAAGTGAGACGCAGTAACTCATGCCGCACAGATACCAGTTTTCGGCTTAGCAAACAGCTCTAAAAACACACAGGACACACGGGATCGAGACGCACACAGTGCTGACTCTGAACAAGTTTTTATACATTGCTTTTCACATCGCATACAAGGCGTCAATAAAAAGAAGCCATCGTATTTGCTGTTTATCTGATGGTTTTTTTTCGTCTGCGTGAACTGCTGTACGCTCGAACAAACTCTCAGAATAGCATTTTCGGGGCTTGCATTCTGCAGTTCATAATGCACCTATGAGCAGACAGCGAAAGGAAAAACACTATAGTTCGTTTCTGTGACTAATAGCCAGTAATATTCATTTCCATTTTTGAAACATTCCTTTATTTGTCGAGCTTACGGTATTGTACAACAAGACCTGGTAATTGGCGGCCACTTCTCCAATAAAATGAAGAGGCACATTGTTCCACATTTGAGCTCCGAGGAATTATAACAGTACTTCGCAATAGACATTGTTGCAGGAGAAAGTTTACAGGGATTGAACAGCTGATATTACATTTGCGTATTCTTTTTCGCTCATCAGGACCCATCTAGTATTCAATCCTATTATTTTATGGCCAGTGCCGACTGTGCACAAGAGGTACCGCGGTTATAATTGCAAGCGTCGGTTTTCTATTTTAATTTTCATGACTTCTTCGACAGGAGTCCGCCATTGAACATAAGTTGGCTCAGTAATTAGGTAAGCTTGCAGTAATGAACTTGTGAAGCGGGCGAAGATCGCTAAAACTCTTCTGGCCCACAGCCGGTGAGCTCCAAGCAAAGCTCAGCCGAGGGTAATGAAGAGGCACGGATATAGTGGAGCAAGATAGAAATGAGTGCGCTTTGGCCAACGGAGCGTTGCTGAAGTAATTGCGGAAGCCTCTTTCATAGCCTCCACCACACCCTCAACCATCCGTTACACCCGCTCCCTCTATATATTGAGAGAGAGAGAGGACAGACCGTGCTTAGCAGACAAAAGCTTATATTGATTGATTGGTATGCGGGGTTTAACGTCCCAAAACCACCATATGAATATGACAGACGCCGTCGTGGAGGGCTCCGGGAATTTTGACCACCTGGGGATATTTACCGTGCACTCAAATCTTAGCACACGGGTCTACAACATGTCCGCTTCCATCGAAAATGCAGTCGCCACAACCGGGATTTGAACCCGCGACCTGCGGTCAGCAGCCGAGTACCTTAGCCACTGAACCAACTCGGCGGGGCAAGTCTTTTTTTCCGGGACACCCTTAGCTTCCACAGGGGCGTTTGAGGTGTTTGTGCCTAAGTGGGATTGTGCTGAACACAACAAAGGAGAAGGGCTGCTTGTGCTGGAAGGACGGGGAGCACTGTCAAAAACAGACGTTATTCTAAGAATGCTCTCACCGCACGTATCCTTCGAGAACGTCGTCTTTGTAGGAAATAAAGCGCATGTCCTGTCTTTTTGCTCCTAGTTCTAAGGCCACCTTTCAATCTTTAACAGGCGCTTATCCATACCTCCTCGTGGGAGGCAGACATTAGCTCATTTTTGCTCTTCCGTAGTCACCACTACGTACTATTAGGAACTTAATTGAAGTCCCGCATCTAAATAAGTATGTTAGGCACGATCACACAAAGCTTCTTTTGCCCAGACTCCCACGACATTGTAAGGGCTCCAGAATTTTTAACAATTTTGTTCAAGTTGAGAACCATCGTGTTTTAAAACTTACACAAGAGTCAATTTAATTCCTCTGTATATTTCTTCACGCTTGCTGAAACATGCAAAGACCCTGCATGCATGCTTTGGCTTGCGGCTGTGATCCAAAGAAACCGAATGACGCGAGAAATGCAGCTTTCGGAAATTCGTTTGAGATCTCTTCATTCAAGATTAATGAAAACTTGAAATGCATGCAGAGTTCTAAATACATGTGTTTACACTTTAACTGAGCACTCACTTGAATTCGCAAAGAGCAGATGCATCACGGTGACGAAACGAAACGAGATGGTGGACTCATAAACTTTGCCGCTTATGTTAAGCTTCGAATTTCGGTACAGGTTGTTAAAAAATGCTTGCTCATGTTTTATGTATCGGTGTACTTAGGTTTCTGAAGAGTGCTATTCGGCCCAACTGAGACGTCTGAAGCTTTTGGTTAAAAGCATATCTTGTCTGTGTAGCTTGCTTGTCACATACAAAAGCAACATTCAATGGGGATAAAAGCACTTACAGCAGTGGCTAAGTCCTGTTTCGTAGGGCTGTATGCTCATGTCATCCTGAGAAAATTCAAGAAAAACACTACGATATACATAATGCAAAATGCTCTGTTAAGAGGTCATGCGAGTTCAGGGTGGAAAGGACGGCCGCGCTGCTCCGAGATCTAATCAGCTTTGTAAAAAAGCTACCAGACCGAATGAGCCGACGCATTTCTGAAAAGAATTCAGTGGCAACTTTTTTTTTAAACTGGAAAGACGTTTGAAGACACATAACCCAAGAAATGTTCTATCAAGTAAATTGATTACCCAGATTCTACAGCAGCAGCAAAGAGACTGATGAAAGTTTGGACGCGAATACACGCGAGCAGCTAAAGATGGTAGTCACTTAAAATTAACAAAACGTTGCTGCTTGTTTATTCTTGCGGCATGCACGGGGCGTTACTTTTAAGAATGGGTGTTCTCACTTTCGTGTTCCGAAAGTATGGAACACTACAAAAATTGTCGAAAATATAATCACTCTTCAACATACTGATAAAGAAATGTCAAAGATCTAATAATCATTCTTCAATATTGACAGCAGTTTTCTGTCTTTGGAAAATATGATTTGAGCCGTCGAAAACATCGTTCTTTAAAAGTAAATAGCTGAAAGTGTTTTTATGTTCTATAAAACACTATGCTGAACAGGCAAGTCTTGTACTCTTCACAGGTACAGTTACAACTCTTCTCTTGTTTAATTTTAAATCCCCTTCCTTAAATGTTAGCTACTGAGCATATCAAACTTAATGGAGACCGAATATTCGTAGTGACATCAGTGCAGTAGTAAGGATGGATCGAATCACCTCAACATAAGTCCTCGTTTGTATCGAATGGGGCCAGGCAGTATTAAGATAGCGTCCTAGAGCGAACGTATGAAGAGTAGAGCTGTTCAATCTTCAGCCTGCTTGGGCGAGTACGCGCCAATAGATCTGGGAGGGTTCCAAAACCGAGTATAGCAGTTGCGATTGAAAGCGGAGACATAAAAAGAACAAAAAGAAATGTGAAAGCGAAATAAAGTGAACAAAACAAAATTCATTGGTGAAGCGGCTCTCGGGTACCCATGGTCTGAATTCCACTGTTGTACCCACATGTATATTAAATGAAACAAAATAAATGCGCTCTACTTTTAATTTTATATATGTACATGAAAGCTCGGTACCAGAACGAACATTTATCACAACCAAAGGGTTCCCTTTCCAGAACAATACAAAAAAGACACATACAAAGATAACAAAAAACTGAACAAATAGAAAAGGAGAAAGAGAATTGGAAATAGATACTTAAAAATAGAAATAATGAAAGACAAATGTAGCATAGTACAGCGAAAGTATGATAAGGGCGTGGGAAACAAAATAGAGAATGATAAAGGAAAACAGGAGGATCGAGTGTGAAGCAAAGCCTAGCCCATTGTACTACAGCACACAAATATGGTGAGTAAACGGAAGTGAGGTTGTGTAAGAGCGAATGAAGTACAACCACACTAATTTTACTGTTTGCGCAGTCTTTCCACCATCATTGCGTTGCTGCACGTATCATTCCCGTTGCGAGATACATGAGTTTGTTTTTATCTCTATAGGAGTCCTATATAATATGATGTATTGGTCACATAGCGACACTAAGATGGACATGTATTCTTTACATTTTGTTTTGTCAGAAGCTAGCAGAAGTCTTTGTAAGAGGGAAAAGACAACCTCTTTCTGCTAATTCAACTAAAGACGCACCGCCCTAGCACGACACTGAGATGAAGAGAAAGGGTTCCCCTTACACGCAGGATGGACCATGCACTAAAGCACCCGTTGCCACTGATCTTAGAATAGCGGGGTGGGTATTTTCAGCCTCTGCCGATGAAAGTGCTTCTCTGGGAAAAGTCGTTGATTTATGTTCTCCCAATTTTCTTTTGGCACCTTGCAATTTCACTATAGCGCTGCCCCCGCCCCTCCACCCTCCACAGCTGCTGCCCGTCTGCTGCGGATGCCAGGTTAAAGTACACACTTTCAATGCTCCGCATGCGTTCAATTCTAAAAGTGGAGGCACTTTAGAAAGCAGTTCTGAAAGCCGCTGCGGCAAAGTTGCTCAAGAATGGTTATCATTTTGGTTGCGCTTTTAGCAGCTTTTCCAACTTGGGAGTGTGCGTGAAAGTGTGCGTGGAAGTGTACGTTCGTGAAAAATTTTCGGGCTTTTAATGAATTACAAACTCGTTTGTAGGTTTAATTGCGGAGCGTATTGAGGGATATGCTTGATTTTCAAGCATCAGTGCGCTAGAACATTATCGACAATATTTTACGGCACCCATTGAAGGTAGACGGTATATTTCAACAAACAGTACAAGGTACGGGAATACGAAAATAAAAAAATGCTGTCAGACGGTAGTATTCACCAGGGACCACGCAACGCTTTCTCAACCGGACATCAACAAGTTATATTAGATTACAAGCAAGATTACATAACTTCTGGGTTCAACTAACATTATTTACTTTCTTCAATCTCATTTTCTTTTTTTCAGCGAGCTATCAGAATCAGAAAACATGAACAAAAGTTAGGAACGTGTTATTAGGCGAGTTGCTGGCTGTTCTTTTACTTCGGCATGAAGTACAGACTGTAACACGATAGAACTTTATTTTTAAAGTCCTTATATAGAGCCTATCAATGTTTGCTATTTGTCATCTTCTATACGTGCGAATGTTTTATTCCTGTTGCAGAGTTGTGAGATTTTGAAATCAAAATGTTCCAAATACTGTCTGGTTCGCAGATTGTTTTGAAATATGGTTTAGTGACGTATATTTAAACAGGTACTTAAAGCAGCTTATTCGTGTTGCCTCTCCCTGCAGAGGTTTACGCAGCGGCGATCCCCAGTTTCTGCGAGCATTCGATAAACGAATATTTTACATAAAATATGGTGCTCGCAATGCAGACAAGTGATGCTTCTCTTTTTGCAATACCATAGAGGTCAAAACTGTGTGATATATTTGAAAGCGTTCGTATTTATCGTAGTCACATAGTCAGGTGGATAATCAAGTCGAAGCCGTATTAGTCCCGGCTGGAGCAATCGAATTTGTATACAGGCAAGGAGCTAAAGGGTCGTGTACTGTGTAACATCAGTGGGCCAAAAGTAGTCACAAAAAGTTCCAGCAAAATTCGGCTGCCACAGAGCCTGGTCTCAATATGGAGTTGCCAGTTGTACATTACAAGCAGCGGTAGCGGCGCCGCCACCTCCTAGTCGCTGGGCATCTGCAAACGTTTGCATAACTGCGGAGAAACTAAACCTGCCTTCTGCCGAAATTGAGCTGTGTAGTCAACAGGTGACTGCTTCGAGCTCCGAAGTGCGTATGTAGAAATGGCATATATTTTAAGAATGAATTGTTGCCCGATCGAAGTACGAGTCAATGCAGTGTACGTACGTACAGCCACTTACGTGTTACAGATCCATTCTGTTACAGTTTTCCAGTACAAGGGTAGAGTGCGATAGCTCACGCTGACCTCAATGTAATCTAATAAACTAACCCGCACACACTTTCTCTCTGTTACAGAGTGCATGTGTTGTGAATTCACTGCCTGCTTAATCACTCCTGACAATCCTCGTTCACAAATCCTTTGAGCGAGGAAGTTCCTAATAGTACGACTGCGCAAAGCCGCACGGAAGTTTTTGCGTCAGCTAGATGAAAACGACAAGAGCGAAGTCGCAGACAGAGGTGAGTTTTAAGAAATAAATCAAGGTTTTCTGACTTATTTTTAGACTCGTCCGGACTCCTTCACCAATAGGAATATGATATTAGGTATAGACATCCCGGGCCTTCAACAATAAGCGCCGGGCTCCATTACTAATAGGCACAGTTAAAGCAAAGTATTTTGTCTGTAGAAGAAACAAGCACTCACAACGCCTAATGCATCAGACAAAAGAGTATTGTTGAGAACTGGCTGAACATAGCCACTAGCGTGGCCGGTGGTCACGGCCACATGATAGTACTTATTCACGAGTAGACCATGTGTTTCATGGGACCCCGAAGTAGGTTTAGAAATAGAAACTGATTCATGTCCTGGCGTTTGAACAGATAAATAAACATTCATTCCATGCTGGTCCAAAAGATTTTCGAGCCTGCAATTAATGAGTCAGTAGTCACCGATTCAGAGGAAGAAAGGCGCTTACAAATTTTCGGTCACCGCTTCTTCACAGGACATGAGATTGTGAACATTAGTTTCCTGGGCCTTTCTTGGACTACTTTTTGGAGCTGGAAAAAATGGAAGTGCCACTCGTTTGATAAAAAAAAGTGCATAAATGTACCTGATGAGCCGAGGTTTGTGTCATCTTTGCGTGTCTTTGTTTAAAATGAATAAGGTATCTTGGGTCTGGGTTTCTGAGCTATAGTGAATGATAATTGCTATACCGAGGCTTTCGATGCACTTGAGATGCCTTGGGACTTCTCATTGCATATCAAGGAAAGAGCCGCATATAGCAGGCCTTCCTACGGCAGAAGATGTTTGATAAGTGCCGTCAGAAGATGTCCGAGAAAGACTGATTACCGCCTTATGTGCAATCACCACTGCAAAAAAAAATTAAGGAAGAAGGCGCTTGGGTATAACAAATACTTATAAAACATTGGTTCCAAATCTGCATATTACGCCGCAAATGTCGTAGTAAGACGATAGTCTTGCATCTGGAGAGAGTGAACAAAACGTTTACTTGATGTTCTTTGCTAGAAAATCAGTTAATGGTATTCTGCAGGCGCTGCGTTAGAGTGCCTCGAGCGTGCAGCGGAGGCGAACGAGTGCATCGAGGAGTGTTAGACACAAGTGTCATCTGGCAGTTATCTTCGTATACGAAGGCGTGTAGCCCGCGGAGAAATATGCGCCCCAGTCTCAGGGGTGACAAGGTGTAGGACACAAAGGGACGGGCTGGTGCCACTACCGTGACGTCGCAGCAAAGCGTTGAAAACACCCTTTTAAAAATCGCGTTGCACTGTCAGCGCAGCGCGATTAAACGCTACATTCCTTAAAGTTACTTGTGTGTGTCTCGTCCAGTGTAAAGGCAAACATACAAAACATTGAAGCGTTGTTGTAGCGCCTCAGATATGCGCAATAACTGATTTTAATTCACAATCGCACAACTACGAACGCTAAACCTTGAGCAATATTGGTGGGCGCTGTGGATGGGGTTGGCCATTTGGGGCCGTTTGAGGTATCGTTAGGGTAGACAAACTGACAAATGTACAGACAGACAGACAGACAGACAGACAGACAGACAGACAGACAGACAGACAGACAGACCAAAATTGTTTCGTCAAAGGTCCCCAAGGAAGACTATCATCACAAAAATGTGGCTTATCGTACTCACAGGTGAGACGCTCTTTTGATTGCCGTCACAATTCTGCCCTTTTTCTAACGTTTACTGTCCATCTTCCCCTTGGTATGTGTTCAAATATGTCATCTGGTTCCTGTACATAGCTTCTGAGTTATGTAGTGGAAAGCTGGAAACAAAACGCAGAGGCCCAGGGCGTCACTGTGACAACGAAAGAACAAACGCTACTCAGATTAAAGCATACTGACGTAAAACAACTGTTTCTCGTTTTCCTGTCAGACTATTCGAAAAATCTCCTGCATATCACTGCCCACCAATAGATCGTGATTGCAGCGCCTAATAAATTCCCAGAGTCACCTTGGAATATGTCGCCATATATAGGTCGGTTTGTATCAACCGCTTCGTCATACTCGAGGTTCAGTTCACGTGGGAGCACTATTGATAGCAATAGTTAGCATAACAAATGTGGAAAGAAGTCGAAATAGTGTAGAGAAGCTTGCGTCTAAACTGTTTCGACGGTGCACTCAGTGACGTGGGCCACGTAATAATCAAACGGCCTTCTCTTCAACGAGTCAATGTCTGGTCTCACGCCAAGTGATGCTTATGAAGCTCAGGGGTAATCAAATGCAAGAAAACTAAACCCGGAGCTGACTGTCTAGACTGGTACTTAAGAGTTAAGGGGCATTGCTACAATGCTCCAATAAGCTTACGCAGTTAACTTCCACTTGTTTTTGTGGTGTGATAGAGGGTCCAAATTATTGCGAGAAATGCGTGAAAGTAAACTACGCGATGGTTGATCGATTAGTCACAAGAAGAAAAGAGACACACAGGATGCTATGACATTCTCGGAATAGCACTTTCAAAATAGTTTACAAGCTTTAATATTCTATGGGTGTTCGCAAGTGTGGTTGGGGATTGGCATGCCCGCATAAACACCATTGGCAGGTACGCTGATGTCTCCCATGCAAATAACACTTGTGGAGGTAAAAAATATATTCATAAAAGGAACTGCCTCTGAACAATGTAACATATTACTGTATATTGACATCTTATGAGTGTGAATTACGGCGAACACGTTTGACTGCCTGGCATTCATTAACGTTCTTCTTTATTCAAGCACGGACATGTTCCAGTTCTTCTCTCTCGTAGTGATGCAGCGAAACACAATAACAAAAAACGTGGTGCAAGAATACGACGGCCACCGAGAACCATTGCTGACTTAACTGAAACAAAAACCTAAATATTTGTCGATTTCCCGCATACGAGCATTATAGATGCTGCCCTTGTCATTCATCTGAGACCCGAAATAACCAAAAAAAAGAGGTCGCAAACCACGGACCAGCGAATGATGAGAGAGCATGTTCAGTATGCGCGCCTCTGGATCCGCAACAGCGGTCAACGAAAATTTCTTGCCGCGACGTCATCATGGTTTTCCGACAGGTGGCGCCAGCTAGACTTCTCTGGTATAATGGGCCCATTTTAGGGGCGAAGCTCCTTATGGCATGGCTTGTGCATCTCTTGTAGTACGTAACCACCAGTGGCACATACCCGAAATAGGTATAACATTTGACTTCCAAGGTAGTGCCGGTGAGAGATTTCTTCTGTGCGTTGTTTAACGATAAAAAATAGTGCTCAATGTACATGCCAATGGCTGCTAAAGGGGAATGAGAGACAGGAGCAATCGGCTTTTAGTCAACGCGCATGCTGCGATCCCCATTAGCAGCCATCGGCATGTACATTGAGCACTATCGGACAAGAAATGGTTGCTACATTATACTCGCTGGGTGTAACCTCCTTAGTTTTAGAAAGGTTTAGTGAGCGTTGAGCCGCAGGGCCATGAATACAATGAACTACTATATACCATGAATGAATTCGAGGTGATTAAAGGGGGGAAGCAGACAGGAAGCGCAAGCCGTAAGAAATTAAAAGCTGAATCCTCCTGTCTCTCATTTCACATTAGCAGCCCCACTGGCATGTACATTGAGCACTAACTGACAGGAAAAGGTTGCTACGTTTTACTCGCTGGGCGTAACCTCCTTGGTTTTAGAAAGGTTTAGCGAGCATTGGACCGCAGTGCCATGAATACAGTGAACTAGTATATACCATGAACTCAAGGTGGTTGAAGGTGGGAAGTAGACCCGAAGCGCAAGCCGTAAGAAAGTGTGCGTGTGCCACCTCTCGTTTAGTCCTTGGAATGTCCACTGAATGGCGGTGCTTCTATATGGGGAATATTTGATAAAAAGATGCGACATGGTGGGAGTTGGAGTGTTGAATAGATGGACGAACGAACACACAGACAAATGCATGGATGGACGCATGAACGGACGCAGGGGCGGATGCATGAACGAACGCAAGGACGGGCGCGCGAACAGACGCATGGACGGTCACACAGATGGACGCATGGACGGACGAATGCTTCGCCCCACTCTCCATCATTCACTCCGTGGATATGCTGCCATTTTTTTGTGCAATTTTCGGGTAGTGAACGACCCACAGGTAATCGCAATTATATGGAGCCCTTCTCAATGTCATTTTTCATAGCCTTAGGCGGTTTCGAGTGGTATATAATTCAACCACCGAAATGAGAGACTAACAGTATACCGTCATAAGTGTCGTCCTTAATGTGCCATTGCTTAAGCCATCACGTATAAGTTTTCTGCTGAGGAATTATGTTGTATTTGTACTTTTGCATAAGTGGACACAATTGTAACATGATTCAATTTGTGGGTTTATTCCAAAAATCACTGAAACCTCAATGCCTGAGTGGCTTCTCCGGTCGTATCGTAGGAGGGCCCAAGGTGCACCGCGCTTACACGCATTTTTTCTTCACGTGTACGTGACGCAAGGCTCTAATACACGGAGCTTACCTCGTGTGGATTATATGAAATACCAGATATTTAGACGCAGGGCCGTGAAAAGTAAATGTAAGTTGGAGGTTTCTTTTTTCTTTAAATTCAGTTGTCCACATTTAACCGAATGTCTGAATGTTATAGACGTTTATTTGTGAGCTGCAGTGGCGTTTTTTCTTTTGAATAAGGCCAAGCAACATCTTTTGTGCGAAGGTTACAACGATGCACAATTTCTATAAAAGAAATATGTCCGACATCTCAACCTCACGAGGTCGAGTTGGAGTAATCAGAGGAATCTCGAGCGAATCCAGGAAGACCTTCAAGAAATACCATAAATATATATATATATATATATATATATATATAAATATATATATAAATATATATATATATATATATATATATATATATATATATATATATATATATATATATATATATATATATAGTGGGAGTAATAATTTAATGGGCCAGTTAGTCTTCGTGAAGGTATGGGATATGGCACAACGGGAGCGTTGTCAACAAGGATAAATATATTTATTTCCCAACAGTTTCGGGAGGGGTCCTCCCTTCATCAGGGGATGAGTTATACTGACATGAGCTTCCAAACTTCGTTGCTGCCGCGTCCCTCTCACCTTGAAAGATGTTTGCGAGAGTGAGAGGGAACTAGAAAAAAAACAGGAAAGGGTGACAAAAAAGACGAAAAAAAAGAAAGAAAAGAAAGAAAGTAAAAAAGAGGAAGAACCACTGTCAACACTGAGAACGAAATTAATTGTCCGTCTACATTCACATACGGTTAATATCACGTGCTGTTCAGTTCTTGACGTGTGTCGGGTCACCCAAGATTGTCGCCGCGGTGCCGGGAGGGTCCGTGACGGCGTGCGTAAAGAAAGGGGTTTCCCCGTAATGGGTCGGTCGGCGGGCGGCGGGCGGCGTGCGTAGAGGAAGGAACCATTGAAGGGAAACGGACGAAGATTAAAGGTAATCAGCCGACCGACCCATTAACGAGAAACCCTTTCTTTACTCTACACTCTAGCCGACACCACGCATTTCGTGGTTTCGGCTAGAGTGTACAAATTGACGTGTGGGCCACGGGTACGCAACCGTAACGTCACAGCATATTGTTGAAGCATTGGCGCAAGCGTATTGCGAATGAAAGTGTCGCCTGGTCTCCCTTGTTGTTTCCATGAATAACGTTTCCGGCACATTTGTTATATGCGAGGGTTCACCTTAACGATTCGTGGCTACGTACTTTTATACCGCGCATGTGCGTATTGTTATGCTTGCTGAACTGGGTCTGTCGTTGCGCTAGTATAAATTAAAATGCGCACGTGTTACGTAGGCTGCAGCAACGATGATGACATTTCGCAGATGAGCTACATTTCCGTCGTTATGATACCTCATCTGTTTTCACGAGGCTCTAAAAGCTACGCTACACGTCCTCATAGCTAATATGTTTATTTCACAACCTCTATACAGTCACTGCAACTTCCTCTGTAGCGGTCGCCACTTGTAAACAAGCGAGAGGCGTCCTAACGCGCTGTTCTCGAAGGCGGCTTGTGTACCTGCTGCGCTCGTCGTCACGTGATCATGGATGCTGGCGGCGCGCTTTCAGCTGGGACGACTGGGCGAAGCCTACGCGCCGTGACGTCGCTTGGCGCCTACCATGTTGGCAAACGTGAAATAGGTGTATACTTTCCTATTGAAGGACAGTGACAATTTACGTCATAGGAAGATGCTGTTTTATGATCATAGATATATTTTCCCAAAGGAACACATATATCCCCCATTTCTTGGTCTCGCATGGAGCAAATAACGTGTAACCTAAAACTACGGTAATCTAAAATCAAGAAGGAGCTGTCAGATGGAAGCATGTGATGGGATAACCAGGATGAAGAGTGGAAGGGCTTCAGACAGGCCGGCTGACGTTTCTATAGGAGGACTTATCTTTCTCAAAGGCCTATCTTAGACAAAGAAAGGTTCGCCAATCGAAACGTCGGCCAGCCTGTCTGAGGCACTTTTACTCTTCCACCTGAATATCTAAGTCACTACGGTGGCATCCAAAACTGAACAGCGCAGACACACTCTCGTCAGTAGAATACTTTAATAAAATTGTACACGCAGTCTTACTCTTTTCGTTTTTTTCTTCAATGCGGCACCTAATTGTACTTGTTGATCTCCGCCAGCAACAAGGGAGATGTTCGCCATAGATATAGCATCGCAGCGCCACGTCGTCCCCCTCCTCCCCATTCCTCAACCTTGGGGATTTAAATTAAGGTGCTTAACAGAAAACGCCACGATTCTAATTTTGTATCATGCAGTTTGTTTTACCGTTAGAATTTTCACTTTTTTACGGTCAGGGTACGCTTCTCTGACACTCCCACGGGTCCGTTCCTGCTACTGTACTGCGTTAATTTGAAAAGTACTTCGAAGCTCCTCAATAAACGTGAAACTTTTAATAGCTTGGTAAGTTTGATGAGAGTGATGCTGGCTGGTAAGTCGAGTGTAGCAAGGTGTGTCCACTTGAGGTCTTTCTTAGTTGCAGATTCAATGAAATCAAGAATGACATGTTCAAACAATGTGCCCAGCGAAAACAGTTTGCACGTACGACCAATGAAATGCTTGACCCGATAAGTCACCCAAGGCGGTCTTCGTAAGTCAAATATTCAATTGCTATACAGTGCATACAGCAACATTGACACCCTAGAAAGCAACTCGACGTCGATCGGTTACTTTTCTCACGTCGCTACTCAGCAGGCAGTATAACAAGTTACGATGACGTCATAGTCATCATTACTCTATACTTAGGGTGTAGGATATGAAAGTAACAAAAAGTTATAAAATTTAAAAAAAAATGGCTATCAAAAAACTTGAGTGTGAAAGCACAATGCACAGTACACATGCTCATAAAATTCACAATGAAAAGCGTACACTTTTGAAAGAGTGCACCTAATTCGTTCATTTTGTCAAACAGAACATAAGAACATCTTGAAAACTACTCCAGAAGGACAGGGGATTAATTCAGGCGGAGACAGTGGAGTACGCTGACATCAGTCCTAATGAATGTGATATATTTGTTACAAGCTCTATATCTGTGAGTCTTGCTTCATCACACAATCTAACAATCTCATTAAAAGCGAATTCGCTGCTTTTTGTATTGCAAATACCAGACGAAGGATTGCAAATAACAAAGTAGGTCATTGCATGCGAAACAAACATACCTCTCACGACATCAGTCTCGTCCGGTGAGCGACTACATGTTCAAATTTCATTTGGTTTTCGCCTTACGTTAATGCTCGAGCATATCCTGGCCTCATCCCGTGCACTGAATTAAGGCAACGCATGATCATAATGCATTACCAAGAGGTATAGGCTCACGACGTGTGTGATATATTATACATACGCCAACAACCTGATTGACGAAAGTCTCTATACTGACCACATGCACATCACAGTGAAATGTTAACTACAAATTAATAGTAATACCTGCTAGAGACTGAAAGATGAATGATCTTTAAGTCTTCATAAATATTTTCAGTAAGGAACAGCTGACATATTATTAATACTTATGTTAACAATGAGTCTTCAATATTTCACGATAACAGTATACCTTAGTTGGCGGGACAAAGAAATGTCGGCTCCAAGCAGCACTGCGTTCCCTATACTCTTTTTATTAATACAGTATCTACAACTGATTGAACCAACATTGTGATTGCGTACACCAATACGCCACATAACGCAGCCCCGCTTGCGAACAAACCTCGATGTCCTAACGCGTAGGCATTTGCCATCACGATTTCGATCAGATGGAGACACAATGTAATAACAGCTGCTCATAACCCCACTTGGACATCAACCTTTAAAGGCCACCGTTCTTGTGAGTAAATACCATTTCATTTTCCTGTCCCTGTTGCCGTGACCTCGTCGGGCGGATATGAGAATCTTTCTAGGCGCATCCGTTGTATATGGCAGTTATGAAAGCGACAACGGTACTGAGATCATTATCTCCTGCGGGAAAGCACCCTATTCCTCCCTGGTCCGTAGGAGAAATATGGCTTCCGATGTTTCAATTCAGAACACTATACGGCCAAATGAAAACTCTTATATATCGTGCGTGACAAACTGAAAACAGTTCAGGACATTGCGCGTCGCTTATGTCCGGCAGTGTAAATAACAAAATGGATTAGTATACTGTGCTGAGAGGCACAGTACAAATGTCTATACAGACTTGAGGTTTGTGTTTTGAGTCATACCTCTAGATTTTCGCACAAGTGGTGGGCCATTTTTTAATGGTTCACTTGCAGACAGTATTGAGAGGTAACTTCAATATTTCCTCACTCCAGAGCACAATTTCTGTTCAATATTAAAATGGAGTTGATGATGCACCAGTAATGAAAAATGAAAGCACGGGTGAAAGCACGGGTGAAGCACGGGTGAAACATAAGAGAGGTGCCGTAGCTATGTTTCACATGAGCAGCATTTATGTAACAAAAACGACAAATAAAAACGAGAACATAGACAAAAAACCGAAAAAGTAATTCACTTGACCCCTTGAATGAATTTGTTAGCTTTTGTAATGTGCTATCTTTACAGTCAAGCTGACTTGAAGAGCTCGAAGAGGTAATAAGAAGCTGAACGGTCAGAAAAAAAGTGGGGAGGGGCAACAATGAATTTGTTCTCGACCATGAAAAGTGCCGTGAGTTTCTGAGCGAAATTTACGAGAGAGGTCTTCCTGATTTCAGCAAGCACCTGCGAATAATATTCCATAGCATAGCAGCAAAAGTCATGTAGGTCAATGAGTGAGTCAAACATTTAGTATCTATTTTTTCAGGTATTAAGTCTGTAAGGCGATGGCGAGTAAAAATGTTTCAAGTTTCAGGTTGACTTCGAATATTGATACAAAAATGGAGGATCATACAAGCCGAATATCAAGAGGGAGGTCTCAAAGCACGAGTCTGCTGGTGAACTTCCTGTACAAGATTTCGTAAAAAAATTATCTATTTACGAGTAACAGAGACAGCATTGTTACAATACGTGGGACTTCATAGGCAATTATAATTCAAGTCTACTTGAGGACGTTGTGCATAGCATAAGCATTCACCCAGAGAATCTACATTTGGGGCGATGTGTGCACACTCTTCTCGATGAAGCTTTTTGAAAACGAAAAATACAAAGATATATGAGCTGCTTAGTAATAACAGCTCTTCATTAAATATCTTTTCGTAAATGCGCAAATAACCAAGCAAGTGCAGTTTCGATTTGGGAATATAAAGTCGAGATGCTGAGATATGTTAAAGACAAATACAGGAGCTACTGAGATATAATTATTTAGAAGATATTCAAGAAATATAAAACGTATTGCATGCGTAAAAATTTCCTCAACAGCTATTGCATTGTTCGCGTCTGTTGAACGGCTTGTAGGTAGAATAGTACAACAAATGACGAAGATCTAAACGCAAGGTAACGAGTAGGTAGTACTACGTGGTTTTCCACAACTTTTATTTTTCGTGGAAATGCTGTAGTCAACAGGCCACCACTTTTCCAGATTTGAAAACCGGGATGCGGAATGCTGTGATTGTATGTGTACAGATGAATAATTAAAATGTTTCGCAAAAACTTTGCAGTTCTTCTTCCTATCCTACCAACCCAAGTCTACGCCACCACGTGGAACTGAGAAACTTAGAGCATCTTTTCTTGTCATTCTGTGTAACTACTATATCTTGTTCTCTTTTAACGGTGACTCTAGCGGTATTAAGCTCGAAGCAGTGCAGAAGAAGGCGAACGTCTTCAATTGTTAAGTCATCAAAACAACCACAGCATCCTGCTCTCGCTAGACTGTCAGCGTCTATTTTTTTTTAAATGAGGGTGGTGAGGTGCGACATTTGAATATCTGCTCTTTTTCAGATCATTATTGTTGGTTCAAAGAAAACGTTTTACCGCAAATATTTGAAACGAGGGCATCCATTTTCTTAAAGTTTATTACGCTATGGTTGTCCATAAAAATATCTTGAGTTTGAACATTGATTGAAGAAACAGGTGGAGCCAAAGCTGAAAATCACTGATTCTCCGTCCTTTGCCTATTAGTGCAGTTAATTTGAATACTAATGGTTTGCGGAACTTCAACGTTGTTAACTATCCTCCGCGATTGACAGGCGTTAACTGACGAAAATAACAAGGTTAACTTAACCAAAACAGTAGCTTACAAGTGCATAAATTGGTGCCTAAAAGTATGTGAATTGGTCGATGAGTGGATGTAAAGAAAAACATTTTACGAGTACAACCGATAAAATTCTGACCATACTAGCGATGTATAATACTGTGTATACGCCACATAAGTTCAAGCGGCCCAGAAGCGCTGTCCCGACACTTAAATGAGCGCATGCACTGTAGTGGACGCAGAAGGCACCTCACGTACACAATTTCCCGCTAGGAGGCACAGAGTGATAAAATAAATACCGTTCCACGTGGCTAGCCCACAGAATTTTTTGGGCATACTCATTTAACCTTGAATTGGGGAATTCGAGATGCACATTAGTCTTCGAGGCAGCGCGTATTTTCCATAGATACGTGTTTTCACGGCCTAAATAGGACTCTGCAGTTCTTTGAGACCCGATTACCTTCCAATAACTTTTACTGACTGAATTACTGACTGCTTGGGTAAAGCATTTTTTGTAATTTTTTGGCTTCGTTGGGACGTGCATGGGCACTGCTGCGCCAGCGCACGCTTTTCTCCACTACTTGCTCTATCACGGTCACTGAACACTGTTTGCTCTTAAACTCTTATTAGGCGCAGCCCAAGCTTTCGTTGCTATAGTAACCAGTGACCTACCAGCTGTTTGGTTTGCTAGCACGGTAGCCTTCGAGAAGCTCCTGTCGATGCCAATCTTGCTGCTACTCTTCGAACGGTAACTATTGCCTGCTCCTTGCTTTATTGTTTTCCCACATCCTAGACCCTTTGCGACCTGCTGTGATAGTGTGAGACGAGCAATCTTTTCAAATGCAGAGGTATAGGGTAAACAGAGAGGCAGTTGCTTCTAAAGTGAACATATCTCTTTGAAGCTAAAGAACGCGTAGAATGGAAGCAAGTCGCATGAGATGAGCTATAGTTATTATATAGTGAAAGTTTTCTATGTTGCGTAACTGAGTACTTTAAATATCCACTACAAAGTGTTGCGTATTGAACTTTCGTTAGTTGAAAAGAAGAAAGCAATGATGAAAGAGAGCATTACAAAGAAAGAAATCGAGAAAAAGGGAAAAAGAATAAAATAATAGTGCTAGCCCAGGCAAGCGCACTTGCCTGGTCTGTTCTTTCTTGCTGCCTCGTTTTTCACGTAAAATATATATGCCACAAAACGCATGGTCCTATTTACCAAACTTTGTCAACTCCCTAACTTTTTCTCCGGATGCAGCACTCAATCATCATAGTAGACATTTAGGAGCTGTAGTTGTACACCTTCATTTGGTGACTGAAGTCATCGGCAGAAGCAATAGTAAACCAACTCACGAGATTATTGCAACAAAATATCCTCCAGTCAAACCCGCCAGATTAGGAGATTGTTGCATTAGTACAACGTCTATTACCTTTTCAAAGGAAATAGTTTCCGTTTTAGAGGCAAAACTCCTGAAGGCAAGGCAATTTCCATCATCGTCCTTCGATGAGGATCACGGTGACGCTGATGATGAAAGCAAGTGCTTTTCAGGCCATTCGATGTCTTTCCGCCATCGCGGTGCAGCCGAAGCAAGGCTCCCACAATACTACTTGATCATGACGGTGATGATGATCGCCATTCGATGTCTTTCCACCATCACGGTGCAGCCGAAGCAAGGCTCCCACAATATCACTTGATCATGACGGTGATGATGATGACAATAATTATCACGTACAACGACTGGCTCATGCTGTTTTTGACGTCTCGGTATGCTCTACGATGCATTTCGTATGACGGGAAACAAACAACAGCGAGCCGGACATGGTGTGCAGACCTCGCTTTTGCCAACTACTGGCTAGACCTGACATCACAAAGTAATAATAATGAAAGAAAAATAAAATTCACAACCCAACACAACATACCGTTTTTGATCGATAAATGTTGTATACAACTGCACAACGCTTTGTCACTCCAAAATAGTTGACTATTGGGAGAGCTGGTGCTTTAACATAGAAATACTCGTGATGGCGCAACTGTACACTACCCACAGGAAGAGACAGACGAGGACAGGCGCCTGTCCTTGATTGTCTCTTCGTGTGTGTTGTGTATCGTTCAGTCCTCACAACGGTTGCTTTGCCACTCATTTTAAAACACGAGTGGTGAATCTCTTGATTGATTTTTGGTAACACCGAACGATGCGACTGCTTTACCCTCTCATCATCATTCACTTCTATGTATACGATGACTTTCATATAAGACATGCCCTGTGTTTCTACACGGAGAAATTTATAGAATTTCAAGATTTGTGAATTTTCTTTGTTTGCCCCTATTTTCCTGTATTTGTTCTTGTTGTTGTCTGGTTACCCAGTATTTGTAGGACGTTTGTCCTTTAAATAGTCCAACAATACGCCATATTGAAATATTTTGTTATGTGTCTTTATATCAAAATACATTCTTTGAAACTGTGCACTGAACCTATTATCACAGGCATCCGTAATCTTAACACGCACTGAAACGCACACAACTTGGCCTAATCATAACGAATGCTATGGCATCTTTGACTCAAGCAAATTGAAAGCAAAAGCTCTTCAATGACGAGTCAAAAGCAAGTATTTTGCTTTGGGCAATGTGGGAGTGACTGCCTGGAAAAGAATGTGTTTTACCTGTTCGAGCTCCCACCAATAAGAACTCCCAGGATAAGGCATCTGTAGCGTAGAATTTGTACATGACAATGAGGAAGTGTAGAATCTTTATTGCCCGAGAGTGCTGTCCAAACTGAGAAGCCAACATGGTTAGTGCAATTTTAGGCACCAACTGGGGCTTTAAAACAACGTGGCAGACTTGAGTTCTCGCGCGGTGGCACCAAAGAAGCTACGCAGTCCGTAAATTCAATTCCAAGCACGGCAAGTCAGTGCATTGCTGGTAGTCTAAACTCTAGGCATTCTTCCTCTTCCCAGGCATTCCCATTCTGCCGCCCACGTTCGAGGAAAGTTTGCTGTAAGTACAGCGACCTAATAATGGAAGAGATAGTAAAAACATTTTAGGTTGGTATTACTAGCTCCCCGCTTCTATCTTATATCGCGGTGTTGCTTCGACGAGGCATTTAGTGAAAGGCAACTGCCTGGATGCCGTCGTTGCAATTGCAGTTCAGTTTTGGCTGATAACATAAGCGTATCGTTTTTAAGAAAAAAAAATGTCCCCGTATCTGCATGTTTCACTGCAAATGTTGTCCAAAGATGATATTCTTGCGTGCGGAGAGAGTGAACAAAATGCTTATTTTATGTTCTGCGCGAGAAAACAGGTGAATGGTATTCTGGAGACACTGCGTTAGATTGTCTCTATCCGTGCCGCGAAGGTGAACGAGCGCATCGAGAAACTTGAGACACGAGCGTTACCTGGCAGTTATATTCAAAAACGAAGGAACGCGTGCGAGTCTGTCTCGGAGGCGATAAGGTGTAGAACGCAAAGCGACGGGCAGGTGCCACCAACGTGTCGTCTTAGCTAAGCGCTGGAAAGACTTGCCTTTTGAGAATAGCGTTGCATTGTCAGTGCAGCGTGATCAACGCTTCGGTCTTTAGAATTACCTATGTATGCATTCCGTAGTATAAAAACACACATATAAAATATTGACGTGTTAGCATACCCCAGATATGCACAATAAATCGTTTTTAATTCACAATCGCACAAGTATGAACATTTAAACTTGAGCAATATTGGTTGGTGCTGCAGATGGGGTTAGCCGTTTGCGGTATCATTACAGCTGACTAACGGACAAATGTACAGACAGACAGACAGACAGACAGACAGACAGACAGCCCGACAGACAGACAGACAGACAGACAGACAGACAGACAGACAGACAGACAGACAGACGGTGCTTCCGCGTGTGTGCCGTGCAGGATGCAGTGGCTTGCTGACACCTCGTGTGCCTACACTTATGCTTTGTGCAGCTTCCGTGTCACACAAAACAGAATTCAACAAAAAAAGGTACGTAGCCACACGCTTAACAGTGCGCAGAAAGAGGCGTGCCTTTAGCATTAGTTTACTGAGAGGCACTTCGAAGGCGCGCATAGAATGAGTGCAGTGGCACGCAGCAGGGAAACGGCAGCACGGGAGCTGTTCGAGGCGTTACACATGAAAAGGAAGAGCACAAATTGCATGAGACGAACGTCAGTGGATTTGCGGGAGTGTCACAACCAAGTGCTTTGCCGCAACATGCAGTATATATTTCAATGAAAAGCTTTACGCTTCGTGCGCTGGCCCACGTGTGACTACGTTCTGTATCTTTTGTGCGAAATCTTTTTATTTTAAATAATGCAGTTATTCTTATCAGTCACAAACGCACAGCGGAAACCACAGAAAGAACACCGTTCAAAGAGCAATGACTTGTAGCAGCAGAATAAATTTTATTATGTGTTTTTTAATAAATCTAGTATAACTTGAGCAAGACAGAGAGTAATGAAGAGGTAGTATCAGATTTTTTATTAAATTAAGCACTGTATGGCGCAATAAAAACATTTTCAAGCAATAAGTTTTCTATAACAACTTTTAATGCTTTTTGTATGGTTTATTGTAGCAAAAATGAAAGGAATCTTGAAATACAACGAGAAGTATTGTATGAGATACGATGATTCCTTGAAATGGCTTGTATACCTGCATATCACAGGCTTCTTTCCCAGCAACATTCTTTGCCAAAGTAATATTTCAATGTACTTTGAGCCAGCCCTCGTTAGTACTAATCGATCACTTGTTATCATTAAGATATTCTTCATTCGTGTATGTCACTGTCCTGTGTTGATCACGTACCATGCACTGTGTTGATCATGTACCAATCGGACCAAACAAGCACTTCAATACGGTTCATATTCCTAAGATTTTCGCATCTAGTTCTCGAGACTGCAGCCTTTTCGTAAGTCAGTTACTTTGTCGTGATTTATTATCGCTAATCATTAAATTTTTCTCTCGAAATCAATTCATTTAATTCATTGTATATTGTACTTCTCATCTTTAAAACAATGCGACCGCCTTGTAAGGAACCTTCGTTTTGTCAGACGGTATGTGGCACTACCGAGCTCATGTTGTGCCTTGTTCCTTACATTATAGGTGTGACGCGCTGTATACCTAAGGGCCAGAAACAGTGAAGGCATTGCTTCATACAGGACATGGGTGCTACAGTTTATTCGGCTCTATTTTCGATGAAGACGAAAATACTTGAGGCAAGTTCACTCAGATTTAGGTGTACCATGGAGAATTCCAGGTTTTCGCAATTTCTAGAGCTCTCCACTACCACGTCTCTTATACTCATATCGTGATGTTGCGAGGTTAAACCTCCGATAATAATAAAAAGTTGGGGTTCGTATTTGCTTCCATAACTTTATAAAACAACCCTATTTACGTACAATATAGACATATATACACAGCATGACAATGTTTAGGAAGCTTTGTCCGTGATAAGCGTAATTGCGCATTCCACAACAACACAATATATTACGAGAGACGCTGTAGTGATAGGCTCCTGAAATTTCGAGCCCCTAGCGTTCATGTTTGGATATTTTCGCTAAGCGAACGGAAAACATGCACAATAGTTAGACACTACCGCGCTTACTCGAAAGTGCTGATCTAATAATAAAAAAGTATTAAAGCAGGTACGAGATTCCTCGTGCATGCGTCACAGAGAAGGGCACAACAAAAAGCTCTCATGCAGGTAACACAAGAAAATATTAAAAACACTTCGTGTCTAGATATACGTACTTATTTATCATGCAGCACTATTGTCGCTTTGCTAACAAAGCTACGTGCCCTCTTCCGGATGTGGCATGATTCTACTATATCGTGAGTCAGCTGATGCCTATGTCAAAAAAGGATTTCGGTTCCATGAAACGTGGAATGACAACCGCATTTTATGCTGCAAGCCGCAACATCAAAGTAGCTTGACGCCTTTACACGTGCCTGCTGTTCACTAAGCCTGTCGTTCATCTACCTGCAGTACTGATCGACACACATTTTGCGACCCGAAAAAAGTTTCGTATGACCACCCCTCTTACGCATTTCCCGAACTTGTTTCGGTGTTCCACGAAACAAGCTCTTCAATCTATGTGCTTATTTACGCATCGACACAGATTTGCCGATTAGTTTTTACTTTCAAAAAACGTCACATCTTTGCAATATCTACTGCCAACATGTTTCATGTTGTGTGCCAACTTGGGCGTACACGGGGTAACAGCCATTTTCTAGTGGTTATTTGAATTCAACCGGACTCTCTGTTTATTGCCCCCGATTTGCCCGGCTAAAATTGTGCACAGTGAAAATAAAATAATTGGACGAGGTGATCTGACTTATCAGTTTGCTCAATGAAAGGGCCATAACATGTTCGAGAGATGCGTAAAATGGTGCTCTGTATCGAACTCGATAACACTATCAACTGGAATAGCGTTAAAGGGTAGTCTAAAACACTATTGACCATAAGAGCAGTACCACTACGCATGAAGCCAAGAAAGCATGCCTTGGAAATAATAAAAGACCAAGTCAACCTTGTCCTTCGCTCTGACACCATTTCTGTCGGCACGCTGAAAGCAGCAGACCTTGAAGGCATCGTCGAAGGCGACCATCATCCGTTGAGTAATCACGAGCTTTGCGTGACAAGAGCAATAGCCGAGCTGTGAGGAAATAATGAGACAGTGATGCTCACGAATTCGGACAACAGGTATAAGAACGTGAGCAAAGCCACGAGGGTAGCCTACATTGAACAGTTCATATTAGCCACCAATGCTTTCATTCTCAGTGATTTTACGTAGCCTACTCCAGCAAACCGAACTCCTCAACTAGCTTTCGACGTAAATACACGCCTTTAAGTAAGCGAGAACAGTTCAAAAGCCTGCTCGTGCAGCGCAAGAAGTGTGTTTAGTCATCATCGAGAATTCAACAGACACCGATTGCAATACATGACATCATAACACACAGAGCTGCCAGACCACTCCTTGAAAGCCCGTACCCAGTTCCGACGCGAAAACGTGAAGCCGTGAAGAAACAAGTGGACCAAATGCTATATAACACTATCTGCCACTAAAGGGAACCGTGAGCAACATGCAAAGCAGCGCATATGTCGACTTAAAGTTCCGTTCATTACGGGCACTTAGCCCCATCTTAAAGCGTCCTTGAGCACACCATGATTTTACAGTAGCTTCTGTGATACTGTTATATGCCCTGAGTTCTTGTTCAGGACGTATAATGCAGCAAGCAAGACGTGACGCAGCACGCAGCTTGTTGATTAGTCTAAACCTGGTCTGAACAAAGAGTAATGAAGTCAACGTCACTGATTGCTGAGTTGACGTTAGTGGGCCTGGAAGGAAATTGGTGAAGATGCGCGAGCTTGTTTGCAAAAAAAAGTAGGGGCCTGTTAACTCGCTCTTTAAATTTAATTCAAAGTGTGTTGCGCATCGGCATGAATTTGGTTTTTGTGTACACAATAACAAACCGCCAAATGCGTCCCGAGTGTTTGTTGGCTGCAACGAGCCTTGCGTGCGAGTGCTTCCTCCGGGATGGCGTTTTCAACGGAAAGAAGACGCACAATTACAGGAGTGGGGGGGGGCAGGGGGTCAATTTCTGAGTGGTCATGTATATGAAAAATGCTTCACATGGAAATATAGCAGCACTAAGAAAGCCGATGTCGAGGAATATACTAGACTTCACGCACATGTGCCAGCGAATTTCTTTGCTCACGTTGCCATTATCCTTGCTTTCCAGTTCACTCAGAAGTATCTGAACAGAAAGCTTCGACTGGACACCATACCACTGCATTCAGGTAATTTTGACTGTTCGCTGACTCAGGTATGAAGAAGTTGAGTTTTCGTAAGCTCTCTTGTGAGATTTTTTCCGGCAGCGGCATGTGCATGTAAGAACGTGAATGTTGGTTTTTATGATTTTCGCCATTACTCACTCTCCTCAAGTGATACGTTTATTCATAAGTGCAATCGGGTAATTCTACAGGCTTGAATTATTGAAACGTTGCTTTCATGGCTGCTTAGGCGAGCTGTTTCTTCGAAGCAGCTCCATGACTGAATGGCTACATTCTCAGTTTCTTCGTCCAAATCCTACGTTCAACGTATGGTTCAGGTGACAAACTATAAGTTTCTTTTCAACAGCGCATGATCAGGTTGGGGGTTATTATTTAAAAAAAAGCCGAATATTCCTCTTTCAGAAATTCGAGATGCAAGGCGGTAGCTCACCTAACGGTGGTCGTCAAACACAACATGGAAAGCAAAAACCCAAGTGCAAAGTAGACTTGGTGTTTTGGAGACCTCCACCCAAAAGGAAATGGAAGCTTCGCTCCTCAGCCAGAAAGGAAGGCAGCTCCGATGCGTTGTGGCGCGCGTTCAAGCACAGGGGCGTGCTGTGTTGCCTTGACAATGGCACTTCGTATGTACTAGATGCTGTGGAGGAAAATGGCGTTCTCAATGGACGTCTTAAAACGAACGACGCGAAATGCAAACTGCTCGAAAAGGTAAACATGTCATACAGCGGCTGATTCGAAACAATTCATTATTCCGTAGTTTTGCGTACCTGTACGTTCTAGAGAGGTTTCCGGGTTAAAAACGCCACGTGGCTCAAACAGAGAAGACCTGTTCCTCTACGACAGTTTACGAGCACATGTCTGTTGCAGGTTGGTTCACAAAGCATTGTAGCTCTGTGAACCTCACCTGCTATACGAATGCCAGTGGGACTGACGCACTTTTTTTCACAAGATGATGCATTATCACGTGGTCATAAAGTCGTTACAAGTATTGAATATCTGTGACGTGTTGATGACATCTTGAAACTGTAGTGGCGCATCACTTGACTTTAAAGGTTGTTGCTGATTCCGGCACTGATAACCACTTTTTCCGGTTAGTCCGGCATGTGCAGCTTCTACCTTGAAATATGGGTTTTAGTCGAAGTAATGTTTTCAGATAATGATGCTGTTTCCACCACTCATGCCACGCAAACGCCACCAATTGTAACATCACGTGTTCGATGAGCCAACCTTAACTTTCTCCTTTATAAATTGTTCGACATAACCTCTATACTGTGTAAACCGAATAGTTGAGTAGCCTGCTAAATTTTCATGCTCCGTCGGTCCTGTGACGATCAGAAATTCAGACACCCGCAGTGTTCACATATGCATCTTTCCTCTTTCTCATCTCTCTGTAGTCCAAGTCTGAATTACTACCCTTAGGTCCCACTACACATCATTGAACGAGTCAGGAGATCACAAATTTAATCAGGCTCGAATAAAAACATCTCGTACCATGCGTACCTACAGCCTGCGAGTCCTCGATGTTATTCAACAGAACTTTAACAACACACAGACAATACCGAATAGCTGAACCGCCGCGATTCTCAAATAGGAAGAGTGACCGAGTGCATTGCCAAAAAACATCTGGGCACGAAAGAGGACAACCTTTTACGGTTGGTCGAAGCTTTATTTATCAGTCGCATTATGTCCGTCACCGCTCACTATGCCTGTACAACGCCGAGAAACACAGATTTAATATCATTATCAAAGCAAACAAGCAAGCCCCCACGTCCCTCATTATATAAAGTATCAAAAGTGTTTAGCATAGCGCTAACATATATTATTCGTGACCTAATTTAAGATCGGCGCATTTCAGACTACGAGAGGCAGTCGCACACAAAGACCAGGTGGCACGTCGTCTGTCACTTTGGCATCCAATACGTTACACAGGCAGGGTTAAAAGTTCTAATATCCAAACATATTTGAGAAACATCTCCGATTCTCTCATCTCATACATTATGCATGCTCTCACAAACGCAGAACGGCGCGCCAACCTCGTGAAACATCCTAACAAGAATAACGATGGGGCCGCTAATGTAGTTTACGTCGACGCAGCAGACTACCTACAATAATCAGCATGGTGCTCGCTGTCGTCAAGGTGCAGAACCATGTTACACCTGGCACCAGGCTCCTTACTCACCCCACTCATCGCGAAGAGGGCGAAAAAGCTGTCATCGATTTTTCCTATGCAACGACAGTGCCTCTTGTATCGTTAAAGACATTTAGACAGCTGCAGAGAAGTTCACCACGGACCTTATTTCACTGCAGTCGAACAACATACTCGAAACCGCATCCTGATCGTGTCCCCGCCACACTGATTCATTATGGGCTCCAGGCCAATCAAGGTTTGCCAGAAACAAAGCAACTGACGACGTTGCCACAGAAATTCTTCACCAGGCATGTCACCCGTCATCAGAGTGGCTACCTTCCCAATGAGCCTAGCAAGCTGAGGAAAACAAAGTAGAATCCTGGTGTGGCCATGTAAAATATAGAATGGTGATGTACGGGGAAAGCCTCACGAAATATTGTAGCGGTAGATTGAAGTTTCCACCTCCTGAAAAGTTGCTGAATATGCACCAGTTGACAATGCCGTAAGTATTTTCTATGCACTCACGAACACCCGTACGAACGTTCCCCACACCCACGCTGTATAGTGGCATGTTACCCACACGTCTAAACACTACTATGAAAACTTATAAAAGAGCGCCCACGCCCACCTCGACATCATTGTGTGAGCACGGCACGCAGCGCCAGACACGACAAATTACGGCACTAATCCTACAATTAGGATAGGCGCCCTCAAGCAGCGAAAGGCTTCTCAGCTTGGCGCGAGCCTCGATGGTCAATAGCAGACCAACCATCTGGCCGAAGGCACCACCAAAAAGTAAACATCTCGCCATCACCTGCGAAGGTGGGCTCCAGTGGAGTTTAAGTGGAGTCTCCCGGCCCATGCCTTCCATGGTCTTGCAAGGACAAAAATTGTTTTAGCTCTCTCTCTCTTTCTCTCTGCCTGTGTATGTCTCTCTCTATGGGGTAGGATACTTCGTGCTGCACGCAAAAGGTTTCAAATTCATTCCCGCTGGGACCCCGAAATTCATTCATTGCATTCGTCGGTGCAAAGTTGCCGATGTAAGTTTTTTGTAATGCTCCCGCATTTGAACAACCAATGTCCATTCTCGCCGTTCCTACGTAGATATAACTGACAATGATCTGTGGCGCATGATCACATGTCGCGGATCGGGGTATATGAGTATGTGCCGTACGTGTCGGAAGGAAAGCGTTTGATGAGGTACGCAATGACATTTTGAAGTTGTTAATGTTATGACTAGCCAGGCATATTTGAAGTGAGGGAACGTCAGACCCAATTACTGTACTTCTCTTTCAGCTATCACTCGGCGTTTATCCGCTAGACTATGCCGATATAACGAGCGCTTTTGGAGAGATTGCAAAACCAGAAAAGTACAACGTGATGAAAAACAACTGTCAAGAATGGGTCATTGACTTGTTAAGAACGATGAAGATCAGTGTACCACCGGAAGTAAGAACAATTGCCGACCTCATATCAAGACTTCGTCCTATTTTCGACAGCAAGGTAAGATAAACATCTTTCCAAGCCTCCAGGTTTCTGCTCCGTAGGTATATATTGACATGTTGCAGCTGGTATACACGTTCCTTTTGAGGGCTAATGATTTAGGAACAGTGGCCGAATAGGATCTACCCCTTTCTTATTCTTCTTGTTTCAATCTCATGGTTCTTCTATGCGCCTACTACCTGTCCTAAGTTAACATATTTCTTTACAACTCGCAGGACCTCTCCACCTGTCACAAAGCGTTATTTTTTGCCGTGACATTTGCAGATTACTTCAGTTTTATGCAAACTATTTTTGACCAACTCTTCTGCTTTCCGTGTCCAGTTCATTGATCATGAGCTGTAATTCGTCCCCTCAGTTAATCATCAAGGCAATGTCATAGAAAAATATCGGGTTACCAATATACTCTTCATTAACTGTTATTCCTAACTCATCTCAATCTAAGGCCATGAAAACCTTCTGTAAACACGCAGTAAATAGCGATCGAGGGTCCTGTCTTCCTGCTTTACACCCTTCTTTATTGTTATTCCGTCGCTTTCTTTACAGAGAACCATGGTAGCTGTGGATCCGCTGTAGATTTCTATCGGTACGTTTTCGTAGGGTTCGTCGATGCCTTATTTCCGTAGTGTCTGCATCACTGATGATGTTTCGACTGAGTCAAACGTCTTCTCGCAATTCATAAAAGCTATGTGTAGAGGTTGGTTGTATTCCGCACACTTCTCTGTGATCTGATTGATAGTGTGCATATGGTGTATTGTGCAGTAGCTTGTACCAAATCCTACTTAGTCATTTTGTTGATTGAACTATAATGTCACACGTATTTCAATAGGTAATATTTTTTTAAATAGTTTATAATATAGACAATAAGCTTATTGGCCCCTAATTTTTAAAATTCTTGACGTCTCTTTTCTTATGAATTGAATTGACGTTGGCGTTTTCTCAAGATTTGTATACCCTTTCGGTCAAGAGACACTTCGTATACAACTTGGCCAGTTCTTATAACACAATTTCCCCGCCATCTTTCAGCAGGTCTGTTGTTACCTAATACCAGTGGCTTTGCCTCTTCGCATTCCTTCTAGAGCTTTTCTAACTTAGCTTGTCGTTACTCGTAGGATGTAGAATTCATCTGGACTATTATTGTTGCTTACATTACTATCCTGTTAGTTTCGGCTTCTGGTCAACTATCTATAGAAGTGCTTCGCCACCTCAACTAAGCTATAGCGTCAGCTTTTACACTAACGTATTCGTACATTTTA
This sequence comes from Rhipicephalus annulatus, assembly GCA_013436015.1. NCBI lineage: Eukaryota > Metazoa > Arthropoda > Arachnida > Ixodida > Ixodidae > Rhipicephalus > Rhipicephalus annulatus. Next base: position 1,024,121 of record WOVY01009848.1, read on the forward strand.
GCATTATCGCTAAGGCTTCCGCTATTTTCAAAATAAATGGTACTCAGAACGTCGTGAGGGCATTCCAAGTGGAACATCATGTAAACTTCAAGAAAATGTCACGTGCGTCCTGAGGCGAGTGATGCACTGTAATTAAAAATATTTCCTGTTCAAAGCTTCAAGTAAAATGCATCAATATCGAATAAAGAGCCCCTCTGACACTTTTCTAAAAAATACCAAAGGCACTAGCTTTTAGAGCTTAGTCCCTGTTCGAACCGTTGATCTGATTGATTTGTGGGGTTTAACGTCCCAAATCCCCCTATGATTATGAGAGACGCCGTAGTGGAGGGCTCCGGGAATTTCAACCACCTGGGGTTATTTAACGTCCGCGCAAATCTGATCACGTGGGCCTACAACATTTCTGCCTCTATCGGAAATGCAACCGCCACAGCCGGGATCCGATCCCGTGACCAGCGGGTCAGTAGCCGAGTACCTTAGCCAATAGACCACCGTGGCGGGGCTTGTTCGAACTGTTGAGCACGAGTGAATAGAGGGTGACAGATACACAGATCTGTCACACCCTACCAACGCTTATCTCTTCCTTATACCGCTGCGTTGTACTCAGAGAAATGACACTGTTAGAAGATTAGTCAGCTGACATCAAGATGTAGAGTATGTTTCTGCTTTTGTTTTTTGTCTGTCAATGTGTCTGCACATTTACGAAAACACTACGAGTGTTCTACTGTGTTTGTAAACACTATGATCTAGATGGAACAGCCGGCGAGTGGTTGCACAACACCGTGACCTTGGTGTCAGCGCAGCAGTGGAGAACAATGTGCGGTACCTTTCAAATTGAGGTCCAGGTCGGGCATCATTGCAGTATTCAGTCTCTGGTGAGCAATGGCTTTCACCAGTCTACAATGTGTACAGAGGCAGTGCCACAAAACTAACAGCCCACTTTCAAACTAATTCAACTTGATAGCTTGAACCAATGACTACCGAGGTTTCATGGTCGCAACGTGCTCATTATTAGACCGACACAAACGTATAGCTTCCGTGTAACACCTACACTACGTCGCTTACTACCCCCAGAACGTTGGAGACAGCTAAAAAAGCGACAGCTTTCCAGATGTTTTCAGCGCGATAGTATAAAGCGAAAAAAAACTTGGAGGAGAGAACAAAAACAGTACGCGAAGCAAGGGCTCAATATCAACTGACTCAATGTCGGAGAAGACCACATATGGAAGACCACATAAGCGCTTTCGTGTCACCACTGCATCTCTAACGAAGCATCAAATAAAAAGGGCTGTTATTCTTCAGTGAATAGATAGACATGTCTCTGGTGAACTTCGTGTCCTTGTTCCTAAGGCAACGAGCTTCGAGCAACTCCCTTCCCGCGGTAACTGTTCTTCTATCAAGAATCTTAATCTCGCAATATTTAGGTGCACGTGTGCAGGTGACACAGTGAATTAATAGCTGTGCTGTTTCGTTTTTTTTAAGCACAATACGTCTTATGAACTAAAGTCCTTGATTTTATGCTTGACTAGTGGCGAAGCTACCGCACGTATGCGCTCAAAAGTCCACCGACTCTGGTCTTTTCGGATAGGACAAAAGTTGATGTTTAGCACTTTCCCTGTGAACTGTTTTTCTTCCTCTCTCCTCTGAGGTATTCCACTTTCTATTTTCGTGCTAGGAACACGTCACATGTTACACATTACACACTCTTCGAATAGTAAGTTTTGATAAAGCAATAGTAGATCAAGTTATTAACACCGCCACTTGTGGTTCAACATTATTTGAATAATTCACTCGTAGAAGACTTTCTTGCTTATATGCAGGGTTTTAAGGCTGTTAGAATAACCTTGCAAAATATTTTAAGCCGTGATAAATTTTATTCAACGTTATTTTTGTGTTGGAACGTCCAGCTGCGACCCCCGCATAATACCAAACATGCTTTTTAGCTACTCACTACTATTTAAAACGACAATTCATTTGTACGTGGTGAAACCACACTACGCAATTGACCAGATGGGTAGAATGTGTGGGCGAAAATTGCAAATATTTTAGATCTGTGAGGAGGCTTATTAGCCGTTAAAGACAGCGACGAGACAGCGTGAAGAACCGTCAAGCGATCGGCACACCAACGAACCGAAGCACGAGCCGAGAGAGCCGGGCATTGGCGATGGTGCTCGCTGCAGGCACATCTTCTTCTTCACAATCGCCCCCGCTGAAAAAGGAGCCATTCTGGCGACTTAAGAAGTTTCAGGCAAAGGCTCATGGTACGGTTTCAGTCGGGAAACATGGACGATGTCACGTGCACGCCGGCGCATGTCGTCCGATCGGGAAACTGGTTCAATTAGGAAATTGACCGGAGAGGTTTTCTCCAAAACGGTGTAAGGCCCCTCGTACCGGGGGACAAGTTTCGAGGAGAGTCCCGGTGTTTGGTATGGGATGGCAAGCCACACAAGAGACCCTGGGGCATAGCTGGGATCCGGAAGAGAGGTGCTACGGGTTTCTTTCTGGCGTTGTTGCTCTTCCGAGGTAAACGTACGGGCGAGCTGGCGGCACTCTTCGACTTGTCTAGCCGCATCGGAGATAGGTGGACACTCGGAAGCATCAGGATGGTAAGGAAGTAGGGTATAAATTGTATGGGAAGGCTCACGTCCGTAAAGAAGAAAGAAAGGTGAGAATCCCTTGGTGGTTTGTATTGCGGTGTTATATGCGAACGTGACGTATGGGAGAACACGGTCCCAGTTGCTACGAACAGATGCCACGTACATTGAGAGCATATCACCTAGCGTGCGGTTGAACCGTTCCGTTAGTCCGTTAGTCTGCGGGTGGTATGCTGTCATTTTCCGATGAATGACGTGGCATTCCGAAAGCAGAGTTTCGATGACCTCGGAAAGGAAAGCGCGGCCTCTGTCACTAAGGAGCTCTCGAGGTGCACCATGTCGAAGGATAAAGCGTTGCGAAATGAAATAGGCGACATACTGAGCTATAGCGCTCGGCAAAGCGGCTGTTTCGGCGTAGCGTGTCAGGTGGTCAACCGCCACTATAATCCACCGATTAATATCTGGTGTCATTGGAAGGAGACCGTAGAGGTCAACGCTGACGCGATCAAATGGCTTTGCAGGGCATGGAAGTGGCTGCAATGCACCAGTCGCACGTGGCAGTGTTGATTTACGTCGCTGGCAGTCAGGACAGCACTGCACGAATTTACGTACAAAATGGTACATGCCGCGCCAGTAATGGCGATGGCGAAGGCGTTCATATGTTTTGAACACTCCGGCGTGGCCACATTGCGGATCGTCGTGAAGGGAGGCGCATACTTGCGATCGTAAAGTGCGTGGAATGACCAGCAACCACCGGCGGCCATCGGGAGCGTAGTTGCGTCGATGAAGAAGTTGATCGCGGATGGCGAAACGGAAAGCTTGGCGTCGGAGGGATCGAGATACTGGAAGGTTGGGCGTGCCAGATAAATATTTGATAAGAGAGGCGATCCACGGGTCACGACGTCGTTCGGTGGCAATCGAGTCGAGATTTAGCGATGACAAGGTCTGGAAGCAAGTGTTTCCGCAAGTCTGATCTGGTGGTAAAGGTGAGCGGGACAGGGCATCAGCGTCAGAGTGTTTGCGTCTGCAGCGGTATACGACGCGAATGTCGTACTCCTGGATGCGGAGTGCCCATCGCGCAAGGCAGCCAGAAGGGTCTTTCAACGTGGAGAGCCAGCAAAGCGCGTGGTGATCAGTTACTAGATCGAACGGGCGGCCATATAAGTACGGCCGGAACTTTCCAAGCGCCCACACCAGAGCCAAACACTTTTTTTCTGTCACGCTGTAATTAGTTGCGGCTTTCGTCAGAGTGCGGCTAGCGTACGCTACAACGTATTCTGAATAGCCAGGCTTTCGTTGAGCGAGGACCGCGTCTAGCCCGACGCCGCTGGCGTCGGTGTGCACTTCGGTAGGAGCCGTCAGGTCGAAGTGGCGAAGAATGGGTGGGGAAGTGAGCAGACGGCGCAGAGTAGTGAAGGCAACGTCACATGCAGGGGACCAGGAGGGGAGGCTCACGTCACCGTGAAGAAGCTGGGTTAACGGTGACATGATAGATGCAAAATTTCGAACAAAGCGCCGGAAATAGGAGCATAGGCCTACAAAACTGCGAAGTTCTTTCATGGTCGTCGGCTAGGGAAATTCTGCGACTGCTCGAAGTTTTTCTGGGTCTGGTAATACGCCGTGCTTGGACACGATGTGGCCTAGGATGACGAGCTCGCGTGCAGTGAAGCGGCATTTTTTCAGGTTAAGCTGCAGACCAGCGTTAGTCAGACAACTCAAAACGTGCTTGAGGCGAAGGAGGTGAGTAGGAAAGTCGTGGGAGAAAACCACGACATCGTCGAGGTAACAGAGGCACATATTCCATTTGAGGCCACGTAGCGTATTATCCATAAGACGTTCAAACGTGGCAGGCGCGTTACAAAGCCCAAAGGGCATGACGTTAAATTCATATAGTCCGTCTGGTGTAATAAATGCCGTTTTTTGGCGATCGGCTTCTGCATTGGGACCTGCCAGTAGCCAGACCGCAAATCTAGCGACGAGAAAAATTCCGCTTCGTGAAGGGTGTCGATGGCGCCATCAATGCGCGGCAAAGGATAGACGTCCTTGCGGGTTATCTTATTCAAACGACGATAGTCAACGCAAAATCGGCTAGATCAGTCTTTCTTACGCACCAGGACGACGGGAGACGCCCAAGGACTGTGAGATGGTCGAATGACGTCTCTACGAAGCATATCTTCGACTTGATCGTTGATGACGCGGCGCTCTTCAGCGGAGACACAGTACGGTCTTTGACGCAGTGGCTGGTGTAGGCCGATGTCAACATGATGTTTGACTTGTGATGTGCGGCCCAGTTGAGGTTGCGACACATCGAACGAACTCCTGAACTCATGCAGAAGATCCAGCAGGTCGGCATGTTCGGTGGGAGTGAGAATGTCGGCGATGGCGCTGGAAAACGTATCATCGGACGACTCCCCGAGTGCCGACAGCGCTTTGGGGTGGTCGCAGTAGTCGTCCGGGACATCAAACAAAAACGAAGGGTCGAGATCCTGCACGCGGCCAAGACATTCCCCCGCAAGCAATGTGACAGGTATGGAAAGCGGATTTCTTACGAACATGTTGCTTCTTCCGGCGGCAAGGTCAATTGTTGCGAAAGGCAGCGGCAAAGCTCGACGACATTTGAAGATATCGCAAGGCATAAAAAGAACTGTAGCATCAGTGTAGGCGTTGCATGAAACGGGAACAAGGGCGAAATTTCCAGGCGGAATATCGGTATCTTCATGAACGAGCAACTTCGGCGGCTAATGAGGAGCGTCCAGTAATGGGACATCACACAAGGGTAAAAACTCAACTTCGGCGCGTGCGCAGTCTATGACGGCATTATGGCGGGATAGGAAGTCCCACCCGAGGATGACGTCATGCGAACAGGCAGGAAGAACAATAAACTCCACGATGTAAAGAATGCCTTCGATGGAGACTCTTGCAGTGCAGGCTGCGAGAGGCGTTACTTGCTGTGCGCTTGCGGTGTGAAGTGACAGTCCCGAAGGCGGCGTCGTTACTTTGCGTAATAAACGGCAGAGATTAGCGGCAATAACAGAAACAGCGGCGCCAGTGTCCACAAGGGCGAAAGTACAATAACCTTCAACAGTTACTGCGACCACGTTAGCAGGAGAGGAGCGAGGGCTTGGACAGTTCGAAAACGGCGCAGTTCTTGCCTCTTGAACTGGGTTGCTTAGTTTTCCTGGTCAGAAGGTTTGGGCCGGCGACGCATGGGGAAGCGCGATCGCCGACGAGGAGAGGGTGTGCGTTGCGGCTGGAAGTCAATGTGGTCAGTAGGCGCATAGTGAGGTGGTGAGACCGGCCCGTATTGAACGAAGGGTTGGCTGCCGGGATGCGACGACCGGGCATAGTTGTCGAACGTCTGAGGTCGACGGCGGCAGTAGCGAGCAACGTGTCCGGGAGTGAAGCAAGCGTAGCAAATCGGTCGGTTATCGGGCGTCCTCCAGGGATTGGCGACTGGTGCTGCCGCCCAAGGTGCAGTATAAGCTGCCGGGTGTGCGGGCTGTGAGCGCGTGGTGTAGGGTGGTTTCGGGAGCCTATGTACAGCGTCTGCATATGTGAGCGGCGCGGCTACGGGCTGCATCTCTTGCGAAAAGGCGACAGGAGGAGCCACAGGCTGCGTTGCATAGGTGAGGGGTGCGGCCACAGGCTGAACGGCTGGCGGGTAGGCGACAGGAGCGCCTACCGGCTGTGCGACACCTGGGCAGTGACCACGGCTAGAAAGACGTGGCTCGTAGTGCGCAAAAGGAACAGCTTGTGCAACCTCTTCCGATATAGCAGTGCGAAGCGGGGCAGGTAGACGGGTGGTGGTCTCGTGAGTAAAGGGCACTAGGGAAAGTTGGCGGGCGACTTCCTCACGGACGAAGGCTCGGACTTGCTGAAGCAATGGTCAATTGTCGGGCATGGAGTCGAAACTGCACAGCGACTCACCACCAGGCTGAGGCTGCCTAGTCAGAGTGCGTTGCTTCTTCAGCTCGTCGTAGCTCTGACACAAGCTGACGACTTCAGAAACTGTGCTTGGATTCCTTGCCAAGAGCATTTGAAATGCGCCGTCGTCGATGCCCTTCAGGATGTTTTTGACCTTGTCAGATTCGGGCATGGTGTCATTCACACGTCGACAAAGGTCGACGACGTCCTCAATATAGCTGGTAGAGGTCTCGCCAGTCTGCTGAGAGCGGACGCGCAAGCGCTGTTCTGCCCTCTGCTTGCGGACAGCCGGCCGACCGAACACTTCAGCACATGACGTCTTGAAGACGCTCCATGTGGACATGTTGTGTTTGTGGTTATTAAACCACAATTCGGCGACGCCAGTGAGATAAAATATCACGTGGCCCAGCTTTTCGGCTTCATCCCACTTATTGTTGGCGCTCACCAATTCGCAGTGCTCGAGCCAGTCTTCGGAGTCGGTCCTATCCGCACCGCTGAAGACCTTCGGCTTCCGTAGCCTAGGATGGCCAGGGCAGTTGAACTGGAGCGAAGGCGTCGATGTAGTGGCGTTGGCAGTCATGACAGGTAGTAGCGTGCGGCTTCGCAGCTCCAGGGTATAGCAACGGGGATTAACAGCACCTCCAGCAAATGTGAGGAGGTTTATTAGCCGTTAAAGACAGCGACGAGACAGCGTGAAGAACCGTCAAGCGATCGGCACAGCAACCAACCGAAGCACGAGCCGAGAGAGCCGGGCGTTGGCGATGCTGCTCGCTGCAGGCACATCTTCTTCTTCACAAATATATGTTTTCTTGTGATTATCGTAATCTCTCGATATTTGTACTCTGTCGATGGAGTTCACTGTATATATCATTTTCTACGCAGTAAATTGCAGCACCTCTTTGCACATCCACACACACATGCTCTTGTATAGCTCAATAAAAATCAATCTTCCTTCAACATTCAAAAGTTCTTCTGTCAGCAAATTTTTGGGTTGTCGTATGCTTATGTTGCTTGACTATAGTGAACCTATGTACACTGGATCAAACTCCGGCAGCGTGACGGCGATTCTATGGAAGACACAAACAGACACCCAAGTGCTTATATTTCGGTTAACGTGCGCAGTGGAGGTTATATAGTTGACAAGCAACCTTGGGCTGCGTTCCATACTAGCGGTATAACAAAAAATTGGCAGATACCTTGTACAGCGGGAATCGGTGATATTCGAAGCACGAATTAGGGAGGTTGAAATGTTACTTAAAAATCAGCACAACGTTATGAGGTGGAGGTAAATTTTGGCGTACATGGCTTCTGTGTGATGATTATCATGTTTGGATGTGTCGTTTACCTTTGTCATCTATTCATGTCATATGATAGCAAATTTAGTATATGTGAAGCTAGCGAAATGGCCACGAGCTCGCTATGAGCGTGGTATGTCGTCATGCTCTTACTTGACACGCGTGCCAAGATTATCATGTTTGAACCAGTCATATACCTTTGTCCTCCATTGACATCACGTAACGCCAAAATTGGTATATTTGGAGCTAGCAAAATGGCTGCGAGCGCATTATGAAGGTCCCAATAGACTCTAACGTATTGCTGACGCGCGGGCACGCTGGACACATCGACGCTATGTTAGCTAAACTCGAGCACTCTATAGTCTGATGCCAGGTGCGACCGACGCGACCAGCATCCGTCGGCGTGGCCCGAGGGCAACCGACGCGAAATGCGACATGCTGGATTTCACGCCGATGCGTTACCTAGACAGCACTGCGTCTGCCTATTTTCGTGACAGAGGGACGCTGCACGTGCTGAAACTCGCATGCGTCAAAGCAACGCAGAGCTGCGCGCACCTGCGAGTATAAGGAAGCATAGAGTTCTGTACTATACACTAGAGGGAACTCTGGCGCTAGTGTCTATAGGAGCTTCAACGCACGGCACTCCAGCGAGCATGAGAACGGTGGGCAGTACGCACATTTGTCTAATTTTCGTACTTCTGACCTGCTTCTGGCTTCGTGTGTGTTCGTGTGGATTAAACTTGTTTTTTCACGGAAAAAATAGCAAATGTTCAGAGGCCTTCGCGCTTCACACCCTATTTACTTAGGCTTACCACTTTGAATAAGGTCACAAAGTTCAGAAGGATTCGTTCTTGCCTTCAAAACAAAACCGTCACCAGCAATAAACAAAGCTGCAAGTACGATTCGCCACCTGCAAGTACAATGACTAGGCAAATGTGTGCGCTACCCATCATTCTCATGGTCGCTGATCGATCGCAGCGCCAGAGTCCCCTCTATAGTTAATTTTAGGAAACTCTATGTACGGCCGGACCTGCGCCTGGCGCGGCTACGCTATCGTGACGCGACGAAACGAACGTTGGCGTGCACGCGCACTGGGTAACGTCGAAATGTATTGGCACGCTGACTGGGGCGCGTAGTCATATTCTCACATGACACGCACTTTATGATTATCATGTTTGCACCAGTCACATGCCTTCGTCATCCATTGACGTCACATAATACCAAATTTGGCATATGTGAAGCTAGCGAAACGGCCGCGAGCGCATCATGGGCGTGGCATCTAGTCACATCGTTACATGACACGCATTTCGTGATTACCTTTTTTGAATGTGTCATTTACCTATGCCGGCCGTTGGTGTCACGTAATACCGTATTTGGCAAATGAGAAGCCAGCGAAACGGCCGCGAGCGCATCATAAGTGTAGCATGTAGTCATTTTGTTACATGACACGCATCTCACGATTATTACGTTTTCACCAGTCACATACCTTAGTATTCCATTCAAGTACCGTAATACCGAATGCAATATAAGTGGCGCTAGCTTAACAGCCACGAGCACATTATGAGCTAGGCATGTAGTCATGTTGTTAGGTGACACGTTAGTCGCGATTTTGAGGTTAGGGTCTGTCACTTGCGTTCGCCGTGCAATTATGTCATTGCATACCAGATTTGCAACATGTCATAAGTGAAAGAAACCACCGCTAGAGCAGCAGGACAATGAAATGTAATTCATGACATTCATGAAACACATGCCATGAATTACATGTTATGACTAGTCAAGTACGGTCGTCATAGAGTCATGTTATGCCATACCCCGTTTGGTATCGATACCATTATCGAAACGGCCAGGAGAGCTTAAAGTCGTAGGCGGATAGACAGATAGATAAATAGATAGATAGATAGAGAGATAGACAGACAGACAGACAGACAGACAGATAGATAGATAGATAGATAGATAGATAGATAGATAGATAGATAGATAGATAGATAGATAGATAGATAGATACGCTCATAGTCGCCAACGTTTTCCAAGATATTGCTTCACATTTATAAACCGGCACTTGCTTATGAGACGCCGCAGGTGCCGCAGCGTCATGTGGTCTCTGGAGTCCGGGGGCGCCTGTTCTCATAGTGTGACTCAGGACTAGCCTCGCTTACATGGTGTCACAAGTTAAAGGAGTCACCGCTTCTTCAAGCCATGGAAGGAGTATACGCCCACTAGACCATCTCGCATTTTGCATGAATATCGTCGAGAAATGGCGTTAGTTTCGTCAGCGTTTTGAGTTCTACCACGAGGCCACGGAAAACAAGTGGGAATGCAGTCAGAAGCAGAAAGTGGCGTCGCTAGTTCTTGTCACAGGGCTAAAAGCCATCTAATTATTCGACACTTTCGGTTGCACGGTGACAGAGAAAGAGAGCTATGACACGGTTCTTTGAAAATTTGAAACCTATTGTAAGCCTCGCATGAATCAAACTTCCGAAAGGTACCTGTTTATGATGTGCGTCCCGGCGGATGGTGAATCTTTCGAAAGTTTCTTGAGAGACCTGCCATTAAAAGCAGAGTTGCCATTTCGGAATATTGTAGAAATTCATGACACGGGATCAAATTGTGTTCGGAACTACTGAAGACAAGCTTCGCGAGTGCCTACTTGGAGAGGACTCGCTATGACTGGAAGATGCTATTAAAACCTCACAATTCGCACAAATAGCAGCCAATCAGAAAAGATTGGCTAGATCTAAAAACAAAAGCTGTTGAAGGCGTCAGCAAAGAAAAACTGTAGAGCAAGGGCAAGATGCCGAACTAAAGAGCCTGCAACAAGTTCAAGAGGCTGCATGAGCCAAAAGAATGCCCGGCACACGTTCAACGAAGCAGAAAATGCGGTTCAAAGAATCGCTTTCTGCAGCCTGCAAAACGAAAAAAGCAGTCGACGATGTCGATGAGACGCGCTGCAGCTCGTCAAACAAGCAGTATGAAGGGTTGCAAGTTTATTCCAGCAAATGTTCAGAATGGATGACAAGCGCAACTGTAAGAAACAGCAAACCAAACCTCAAAGTAGACATAGGATCACAGGTAAACTTGATCCCTCTGATTTGGCTCAAGAATTTCTGTTGCCAGAAGTACGTGCTTCAGAAGAGCAAGGCAATGCTGCCTAGTTACAGCGGTCAAGCCATCAAGCATCTCAGAACAGTTGTGATCCCAGTTGCGTACCAATGCAAGACTGTGAGCCTGAAATTGTTCCTGGTGTGAAAAAAAAAGATGTGCCTCACTCGGACTTGCTGCGTGTGAGGACTTTGATCTTGTGCGTTCCACCATGGAAGTATCGGCGGTGCTGTCTCAAGCTGTGCGGGGAAAGGCAATGCTTCGGGCACGTGTCATGAAAGACTACCCGTACTCGTTTCGTGGCTTGGGATGCGTTCGAACGCTGTACAAGATAGTGCTTCGACAAGTAACGCGCCCAGTTATTCAAACCCCGCGTCGTGTGCCCCACCTCCTGAAGCAACCGCTAAAGGTTTAGTTGCAGCGTATGTGCAATGACGGCATCATCGCAAGGGTTGATTAACCTACTGAACCGCTTAGTCCTTCGGCAATAGTTTGAAAAAAAGGGCACTTTGAGAGTTTGTATGAATCTACGGAGCGTAAATGAATGCCTCAAGCGTGAGCACTTGAAATGCCCAAGCGTGAAGACATTGAAGCCAACCTGACAGGCACGCGTGTTTTTTCAAGGTTAGATGCCAACTCTGCTTTCTATCAGATTCTAGACAGCTCTCGTATTTGCACATTCAGCACGCCATTCGGGTGTTTCAGATTTCTTCACCTGCCCTTTGGTTTAACGTCTGCACCAGAGGTGTACCAAAAAGCCATGTTGCAGGTATTTGATGGCCTCTCAGGTGTGAGAGCACACGTCGATGATGTGCTCATATGGGTCTCGAATGAAAAAGAGCATAAAGAGCGTTTGAGGGCTGCATTGGACATGGCTAAAAAAACATGAAATCATATTAAGCGCTGAAAAGTATGAAGCGAGCATGAAGGAAATTTTTCTAGTTGATAAGATCAGTGAAAAAGACACAGTCATCGCCCGTACTCATCAGAAGTGTCTTGCAAATGCCAGAATTAAGCACAAAGCAAGAGCTTCAGCGCGTCTTGGGCATGGGTACGTATTTCAGAAGATACGTGCCCAATCTTTCACACACAACCACTCTTCTTTGTTAACTGTTAAAGCACGATAGAGATTTTACATGGGGACCCGAGCATACAAAACAGTTAAAAGCCAATCAAGAGGCCACAGCAAGCTCACCTGTGCTTGCTGTCTACGATCCCTATAAGTATGTAAAGTTTCTACATACGCATCTAGATTCGGGCTTAACGCTGCATTCTTCCAAAAGCATGGTTCAGATTGGGGACTAGTGGCATATAGCCTAATGCGCCTCACAGTTACCGAAAAATGATACTCACCAATAGAAAAGGAGGCTTTAGGCGTTGTCCATTGCTGTGAAAAATATCATGACTTTACATGTGGCCGAAGGGTGCTCATAGAAACAGATCATGAGTAATTGATTTTGATATAAAAATGCAATGGTGACATGCCTCCCCGACTACGACGCCTGTTCCTCCGACTGATGAGATTACGAATACCAGCTGTCTGGCAAAACTTATAGTCCTGTTAGACATGCTGTCTAGGGCTCCAAATCCCCACTGCAACGTGACAGAAGATGAAAATAGCGATGTGGAGGTACATGCAGTATTGTATGGTCCAAACTGGTCAGTGAGAAAGGCAGCGCGGGAATGGTCGAAGAGACAGCAAAGGGTCCAGCTTTCTCAGATATGATCAGGGTGATTCAATCTGATCAGAAGCAACCACCTCTTGGTCCATACGAATTTAAGCTTATGGCTCAGAATTGGCGGTTATTGGAAAGCTGGTTATTAAAGAAACCAAAGTGGCCATACCATTGTCAATACGTGACGATAGCTATAGCCCAAGCTGCCACACGGTCTTTATGATCAGAAATGCTGAGTCGGCTGCGTAAAGGTCACTTAGGTATAAACGAATTTCTCGCGAAGGCAAGGCTGTTGATGTTCTGGCCAGGAATGACTCAAGAAATCAGGAACATGATCAGCTGATAAGAAACTTGCAAGATCAATGTATATGCCCAGCCTGGAAAATCGCTTCTGATGGGAGAAACCTTACATTCTTCATAGACTCGTGTTGGAGCAGATCCATGTCAATAGGCAGGTAAAATATACCTGGCGCTTTACGACGCGTACTGCAATTATCTGGAGGTTGAAGAGCTACAGGGTACTTCATCACAAGACGTGATACACAAAATGTCGTTCATTTTCGTTAGGCATGAAGTACCAAATTAGGTTCTCAGTGACAACGGGCCAAAGTTTGTGTCAAGAGAGTTTGCCAGCTTAGCGGCGTCGTACGACTTCAAGCATATCACGTCCAGTCCTCACTTTCCAAGTTCAAATTGGCTCAAGCAAGAAGGCGTGCATGTGGTGAAACATATTCTGAAGAACACCCAGCATTCAGGAGGTGATATTTACCAAAGGCTTTCGAATAATCGCACAAGCCCTATGGAGTGCAGTAGTTTCCCTGGTGAAGGGCTAATGAATCGCTGCCTCAGGACTGGTCTTCCCGACTTTAATCCACCTGGCAGCCGGAAAGCCACAAAGTGGCCTCAACGCAGTCCCCCGAAGGGAACGCTTTCAAGACTTCAGCCAGGTGACATCGTTCGCCAGAAAGATGAGAAGGGGTGGTCGAGAAAAGCGACGGTGCTTGAGCAGGTTTCACCTTGTTTCTACAAAGTACTCTCTAACTCTGAGGACGGGGAGCAGCAGAAGTGAAATAGACAGCGTCTACGACCCACCTCGGAAGCCTTCAGTTTCAGAAACCTATCCGATGATGGCATGACAAAAGATGTGCAGCCAACTCGAGATTTGGAAGTGCCTCGAACGACTGACTAGAATTACGATGACAGTGCTGGGTCGTTTACTCCTGTGACTGAACCAGTCGAACTAGACATCACCGCAGACAGCACTTCCGATACATAGCCTGTTCGAAGATCTATGAGAACTCATCGTCCACTGTCCTACGACAAGCAGTTCAAGCAGATCTTCAAGGTGCAGTGTTGACCAACGCATCATTGCCAAGAAAGGGAGGTGCAGCGGACATTATACAGTTGTCAAGCAACCTTGGACTGCATCCCATACTAGCGGTCTAACAATAAACCGGCACTTGCTTATGAGACGCTACAGGTGCCGCAGCGTCGTGTGGTCTCTCGAGCCAGGGTGCTTCTGTTCTCTTAGCGTGACTCAAAACTAGCGTCGGTTACAACGTGCTCGGAAGATTCAAAGTCGGTCAAATTTTGCACTGCGGCGTCTCTCCTTAGGTACCATTCTTTCGGCACATAACCTCAGCACGTATCGTTTCCCAATTTTCGTGCAGCTACTTCAAGCTTGATTTCTTCCAAGTCTAGTCTTTTTGAGACGCGCATGGCTCTCTCGCTTTATTGGTTTTGCATCAGGACTAATTTTGTGCATTCCAGATTCTTTGCAAAATTGCATTCTGGAGTTTGCTGGAAGTATGGGCTCAATTCAAATACGCCACGAGAAAGTCGCTGCGAAAAAAACAACGTTTCACTGTATTTGTAATAACGTTATGTCATTTGTTATATTGTTCGAGGTTCGAAATTGCTGCCCTATTATTCAAGCAGTACTTAAATGTAGGTTAAAGGCATGTATATGAGCTTTTGACTTTTATGTAAACGTTGTGCACATATTTGTGTATTCTTATTAATCTGCGCCTCCAGTGCACAAGCACTCTTTAACTATATAGAAGCATTATGGAACTTCTTGGCTATTACTTCTCCCCAAAAACTCTACTATCTTACGATAAAAAAAGTTATCTTCCTCGAAAAAATTTGACAACAATACGTGACAAAGAAACATGCAAATATAAACAGCCGAGTGTCAGACTATTGATTCAGTAATAAGAAGAACTAATGCACAATGAAGCCAGAAAAAGTGTGATGCAGTAGTTAATAGTTGTGTATTGCAAAGGGAAAGAAAAAAAAGGGGGCGAAAATGTTACTTGCCGCTGCCCGGAATGGAACCGTGCGGCCTTCGAATAACGTGTCCGATGCTCTTCACACCGATGATCTTTTTCAGTGACATCACAATAGCTAACATCCAGTACAATTTCCTTATGATCCTTGTCTGTTAACTTTAATTATTGTTTTGTCCGAATATAAACGACCTTTCACACTTCTGCTTCTCTCCTGCAATAATTCTGTGTAACACAACTGAGTTTGTGCGTGTGAGTATCTTCTCGTGTCCTTAAAATATGGTACTAAAACATCAATCAATGATACTAGGCCACGTTGCGTTGTAACTTTAGTGCACATGCATGTTGTTGTTTCAAAGCAAGAAGTGAGCACTATATTTGCACAAACCTCTCTTTCAGCAAAATAAGAAATTGCAAAGGAACTGAAAGACTGCAAGCCACCCACCTACGGGAGGCTTAGACTAATCGAGTTAGAGAAGTGAAACGAGAGTGGTTTCCCAGATATCGATGGCGCTATTTCTGTCCTAATAATACTTCATGTTGGTCTGGAGCACATATTTTGTGTAAATGTTTTTAATATATTGTACTTCGTAACATACTTGTAATATATGGTATTTTTCAAGCTGATCACCCATCGATGGTGAAATGGTGCAACGTTTGCCTGCACTGTGGACAGAGTTGTTTATAATGTGGAGTAGGACAATAAAGAAACGTTGAACACGGTCACCTTCTCCCCGCATGCTTCACACAACGTTAATTACCAAGATAAGTGGGACCTGCCAATTTTTTTTGTTTAACCATGATATGCTTGGGGACATCATAACGAATACAGCTCATTTTCCCATGGAACTGAAGATGACAAAGGCGTCAAGAGGTTGTTGAAGACTACACTACAGAAAGTTAAAATACAACAAGGAAGTGATTTAAATACAGACTGATAGTGGCATGAACATCGTCCATCGTCTACGGTCCAGTGGTCCAGCACGCTCGTTTACAATTTGTATTGCGAAAATTCGAGTGTTTTAAACGCTTGAATTTAGCGCTTCTCTAAAGTACTCCGATGGCAACAATGAGAACGTTTGAAGATATCAGCGCTTTTGTGGTTATAGCTTTTCCGGCCCAACTTTTGCTCTAGAGTATGTATAATAACTCTATGCGTCTTAGGGTTGGGCTCAATCTTGTGTGCGGTGTGATTACTTCGAATGTGCATGCGCGTCTCCTATCCCTTTCTTTCTTTTCCTCCTATGCTCCCCACTCTCAGAGCTCGTGACGCCGGCGCAAGCAGCGTCTGATAGTCTATATGCTCACTTCCCCCTCTCTTCTTTGGGCAGCGCTCCCCGCGGCACTTATACCCCGTTGCACGCGCATGTGCACCGCCTCCCCGTCCCGCGCTCCCCCGTCTGTCGCCTTGCAACGCCCACCAAGCTGCTAGTCCACGCTCACTTTCTTCTCTGGGCATCCCTCTTCGAGGCATTTGCACCCTTATTGCGCATGCGCACCTCCTCCTCCTACGCTGCCCGCTTTCTCGCCTCACGACGAGAGGCACCTGGCCGGAACGACGCAAGTGTTTGCTGAATGGGTTCGTCCTGCGGTATGGCTCTGCTTTGGTCGTTTGCATAGCCCCTCAGCTTGTCACGAAGGGACAGTGCCGCTTGAGGTATTTTGCATGCTCCACAACATCTGAGCTAGTCGAGCTTTTGTTAGGTGTCAACCCCCTACGATAGTCGCCAGCCTTCACGAGTGCAGCAATATTCTGCGATTCAAAACCGGCCCTGAGCCAGCTCGTGAGGAAGTAACGTGGCCCGCTCCTGGATGGATGAATGAATGGATATGGCTGTACCCTTTAGATTGGGCGGTGGCTAGCGCCACCAAGCCGTAATACTTAATGAACCAAAAGCTAGATTTATTTTTTTCCTTTACATTGAGGTTGATGATTCGTACTTTGCGGTGAAGGGTTTAATTTTCACTCTTGCCATGACTTTAGCCACCTATCAGATAACCTCCTTCTAGTTAATTCTACCCGCTTAAAGTCTATTTTGCCCTCACGGTCCCTAAACACCAGTGCCTTGAAGAACTCTGCGCCATCATTCTGAACTATAGGGTGAAGCCCTTTACAGAACATTATCAAGTGTTCGGCAGTTTTTTCTTCCTCTCTACACGCACTGCATACCGTGTCTACCCCTTCGTATTTGACCCGATATGTCTTGGCTCGCAATACTCCCGTCCTGGCCTCAAACAGTAGAGAACTGCCCCTAGTATTATCATAGATCCTTTTCTTGGCAATTTCCTGCTTAAAAGTTCAATAGATCTATATTGCGGACTTCTTAATCATGCCAATTTTCCACATATCGGTCTCAGCTTTCTTCACCTTCTTAACCGAAAATTCTTTAATTCTTAACTTTCTTCATAAACGATAATTACTTTTCAATCTTGAAAGATCAGAAATAAGCGAAGAAACATTAAAACGGATATAGACATATTTATCCGCACGTCAACAGGCTGTAAAAATTGAAAATATACACTTCAAGACCACTGACCGTGTACTCGTGCGTTCGCCAAGGATCTGTTTTAGAATCAATTCTTATTCTGATATTTGTTAATGAACTATGTTCAATTGTTGAGGCTTCCATTAACAGGAAACTTTTTGCAGATGACTGCTTGATTTATTTCCCACTTACTTGCGAAGGTGACCAAATTATTCTGAACAGGTGCTTACAGGCATTAGATCACAGATGTATAATATGGGACATGGAAATAAACAAAAGCAAGACGAAATATACGCATATTCACTCTAGTGGGTGGGAATTCTTATTCATGTATCACATCGGAAGTCACCCTTTAAATAATGCCGATTGTTTCAATTACCTAGGAGTTAGTATTATGTACACATTTAAATGGCACTAGCATATCGATAACATCTGTTCTAATACAAACAAAAAACTGTATTTCCTAAAAAAAACTGGAACATGCCACACCAGATGTAAAACTAACTGCTTACAAAACATTCATACGTCCTGTCTTAGTGTACGCTAGAATTGTATGGTCGCCTCATCAGAACGTGTTGTAGACAAAAATTGAAAAAATACAAAAATTAGCAGTCCGTTTCATATGTGGTAGATACCGACGCACACACTCAGTCACTGCTTTGTTAAAGCTCTGTGAGCTTTAGTCCTTGGAATATCGCAGGTGAAAACATCGCCTCAAAATTCTTTTTAATATTATAGGCGGGCAAACAAAGATAAATAAGGATTTATATATTCAGCCCCCTGGAAGGCGATGTGATTCTCTTAATAATAGTAGAGCGATTCAACCTTATTTCGCACGCACGAATGCTTTCCGCAACTTCTTTTTCCAAGACACAATAGATATGTGGAATAGTTTACCCAATGTGGTTGTGCGACAAACATCAGTGGTTTTTGAAAACGCATTGGACAGTTTTCTTGGTAGTGATGCGTGCCAAATTCTGTTTTCAGCATTTATTCGTTGATTTTTATGTGTGTAGTCACTGTTGTTTGTTTTTTATTTTTTTCATTGCTGGTTATTCATCTCGTATTTATATGTGCTTTTGAAATTTTCTTTTTTGTGCGAACGTTATGTACTTTGTGACACCCTCCCTGTAATGACCTCAAGCACGGGGTTGACAGTATCAAATAAATAAATAAATAAAATTTTTTTCGCTTTTGCCTCCTGCTGTTTTTCAAGTATTTACCAGTCAAATTTCTGGTTCGCTTCCGCCATTTTTTATCGGCAATCTTCATCCCATATCCATCCCATATCAGTGTGATATGGGATGGATATGGGATGAAGATTGCTCCCTAATTTGGTGCATTCCCGTGAGCTCCTAAGACAAGCTTACCTATTCTATGTTGCTTCATTTCTAATCTTGCTTGAACTTCTGATCTCATGCACAAGACCGCATTGTCGAACGTCAGACCAGAAACCATGACCCCTTTCCATATTCGTCTCACAACATCATACCAATTGTAATTCCACATTGCGCTGTTTTTCGTTACCGCTGCATTCCTGTTACCTTTAGTCGACACGTATATTTCGTGTTCCCTTAGCTACTCGGCCCCATTGCTTATCCATACGCCAAGATATTTGTATTTATCTGTTATCTCCAGCGTGACCTTTTTTATACTAAGCTCACTACCTTCATTGTCATTAAAAATCATGACTGCTGATTTTTCCTTACTGAATCTGAAACATAACCTATCTCACTCATTACCGCAGATGTCCACCCATCTCTGCAAATTTTCCTTGTTGTCGGCCATTAGCACTATATCATCTGCGTACATCAATGCTGGGGAGTTCCTGTTCATTGAGGTTTTCTTGTTTGACAAAAGAGAGGTTGAAGCCCCATCCACTTCCCTCTAATTTGGCTTCTAATCCTTGTAGGTACATAATGAATAATAAGGGCGACATGGGATACCCCTGCACAAGCCCCCGTTTTACCTTTGGAGGCTTGGATACCTGTTTTCCCCACTTTATAATGACCTTGTTACCTCTGTAGATATCCTTTAAAAGATTAGTCCTTTAAAAGATATCCTTTAAAAGGGTAGAACTTTTTTCCCAAAAATTGAGGAATTGTGACATAGTGAATGCTACATCATTTTACAAAAAAAATGGTTTATGGCGTGGTGGCTAAGAAGTGTGTGTGCTTGTAGTAGTCTTAAGAACGCCTTAAAGGGGGCCAAGAAAGTCTGCTTTGTCATCTTTCGGTGCGACAGTGATGCGCGTTCTCCACAGGCCCGGCGGTTTCTTGAAGCATGTCACCAATATGCGTTGTCGTTGGTTGTTTAGGACATCCAGGTAGCCCCACCGTGCTGGTCTAGTGGCTACGGTACTCGGCTGCTGACCTGCAGGTCGTGGACTCAAATCCCGGTTGCGGCGGCTGCATTTCTCAGATTCCTCAGATTTCTGTGTGCTCAGATTTGGGTGCACGTTAAGCAACTCCAGGTGGTCGAAATTTCTGGAGCCTTCTACTACAGCGTCTACCATAATCATATGATGGTTTTGGGACCTTAAACCCCATATATAAATCAATCAAGACATCCAGGTAAATGAAAACCTTAAAGGGACACTAAAGTCAAACAACGATTTACGTTATAGAGAAAGTTCAATGTATGACGACATCTAAAACAACATTATTATCAACAACAGTACCCTACTCACTGAGAAATTGATGTAAATGCACAGGAACACAAGTGCCGCAGTAGTATATTTAAAAATGATCCTGATGTCATCAGACGCACGGCGTACAATTATTCTTTAGTTATCAATCTAACTGCACTAAATAAAGGACGTTCTGAGTAGTAAGACACGCAATAAAATGCTGCTTGTTCGTTTCTGTTTGATTCATGGAACTAAGAATCTAGGACTTTACTACGGGGAATGGCGCGTGTGGTTCAAAAAGTTGTGTAGTTACACGGGACAGGTGGTGTCCTCTAGCGGGACGTAGTTGAAACAAAAGCGTCTGCGATCTCGAAGCTAATGCGGGAAATTTATTTATGGCCAATGTCGCTGCTGTGGCTCCCGCTGCTTTCAGTTTGCTGCTACTTGCGCTGTAAAGCCGGGCAACGTTGCGCATGGCAACAGTGACGTGAGACGGACCGGTCGGTCCACTTCTTGAGGCTGGTAATTTGAAGTGCGCTAACCTGATGCGGAGCGCTGAAACGTGACTTTAGTTCAAAATAGGCCATTCCTTCGCACAAAATTAACACTACGAGGCTTCTGACCACCATTTTAGTTGACTTTTTGTCCCTTTAAGAGTGGGCCGAGTATGTGTATGCTTCGCTGCAAATATTGTCAAAATATTTTTATCTGGAGGCGCTGCGTTAGTTATGGACGCCATCTGGCAGTAATGTCGGGAAACAAGCTTGTGCAGAGCCCAGGGCCACTAACAGGTGGCAGCACAATGTTGTGGCAGCGCACTTTTTTCGAGCATAGAATGGTATTCTAAGATATCTATAAAAACACTGGCTTTTTAAAGCATAGGGTCGCACCTTCAGCGCTTCGAAAGAACCACTAGGATGCTTAGAATTGCGCATGTATATATTTTGTAGCAAAAGAATGCACCACTAAATACCTACGAATGGCTCGTGCTCCTCAGATGTGCTGAATATTTGCTTCTCGCTCGATAATGTTCACAAATATGAACCCCGCTGCCAGATCAAGATGACTGGCAGTTGAGGAACTGCCTAAACGTTCGCTACTATTGTGCACAGCAAGACAAACAGACAGACAGAGAGACAGACCAGAATTTCTGAGTTCAGGGAGCCCAAGGATGTCTTTAAAAACGAGGCACTTTAACTTACTTTGATGCCCGCCTGTCGTAAAAAATAAATCAGTCTCTACAGCCCAGACTCTTCCGTGCCGTTTTACGTGTTTTCACTTAAAGTGCGTTCTTAGCACGGCATCCGTCTTTGTAATGACAACCATCGGGCTTTTGTGTTTTGTATGCCTGTGGGTTATCTAGTCCGCGTAAATGACACGTTGGGTTCACTTTCGTATTGCTTGTCTTATTGTTACCTGGAATACAGGTTACCGCCATTTATTATTTTCTTTCGTCTGCGTGACTGTCTTGCTGTTTTTAAGATTATGTCTTCGACCACATCTGTTTTCCTGCCCTGCGTGTTCAATTAGAGCCTTTGAGTCTCAGTAAATATTAAAAAAAACAAATCTCGGGCGTGATACAAACACGGGTAAAAGCTGCCAATTTGAAATAAGTTACGCAATGCAAAGGAAGTGAGAGCCGCTTGGATGGGCAAGCATTTACGTGACAGTGGGGGGGGCCATAAACGTATTGACGTTCGAAGAAAATAAATACCAAATAAAAATAGCGCTTCAACATCAGAAAGAGGGAGACGAACGCAAAACAAATACTAACAACTGCGTATTAGGTTGGAGCAGAAACTGTAGGCAAGCTTATTTTCTAATGCTGATCTAGCATTTCCGCCCTCACGAGTGTTCTTAAAGGATCATTTTTTAGATACAGTAAAGCTTTAGAGCTCAGATTCGAGATATTCGCCATTGCAATGAACCTGCGCATGATTTTTTTGTCAATGCCTACGTTGCGTACTTCTTTGCGTGGTGTTATGTTTTAGCGCTGTTTTACATTTTTTTTTTGTTTCAACGTTACAGTATACACCAAGTGGCCATTTGGAATGCCCTTGTTCAGGTGAAATTTCTACAGAGAAGCATAGTATTAGACTGTCTTCATCAGCGGTAATTGAGAGGCGTCATTTTTCGTAGTTAGGCACTGTAAAGAGCTTAATAGTTCCTTGCCTGGCTTACTGTCGCCAGCCATTGTAAAAATACTTTAAGTCGGTCCCACTATTTCCACATCAGCTGAATTGCTTTCGTCTCTAGTGATTATTCTGTTATAATGTCGAATCGGCTCGTAATCATCGATAAGAAGCAAGCTTTCTACAAAATACCAGTACATTATTTTGAAGGGGCTCCCTACTTAGGCTACTTATTAGGGTGGCCACAGCCATGATATATACAGTCTTTTCGTAAGCACGAAAAGATTACATAGACTCACCCTATGAAAATGAATGTTGATTTTACAATGTCGGGCTGTGATCGAATGATTGACTCGATTGATCATCAACGGTTCCTCAACACTCATTGTCTTGCTTCAATACTTCGTCGACAATATTTCTGTTCAGTATTTTGCAATAAAAAGTGTCATTGACTCATTTTTATTGAAATATCATTAAGAAAGGATCTTGTAAACAATATTTCTGTTAAGCAATTTGCAATAGAAATTTCATTGTCTTATTTCTCTCAAAAAATTGCGAACGAAATATTTTGTAAACAATATTTCTGTTGAGCACTTTGCAATAAAAACTTTATTTTCCTATTTCTTGAAAAAAAAACATGGACGATATATTTCGTAAACAATATTTCTGTTGAGCACTTTGCAATATCATTTTTATTGTCTCATTTCTATAAAAAAACATTGTCGGAACATTTCGTATCAATATTTCGTAAGAAAAAAATTGGTGAATGGTTTTCTGGAGGCTCTGCGTTAGAGTGCTTCGAGCTTGTAGCTGTATCCGGCAAGGCTATTTGCATCTCGACTGCGCATCGGACCTGCGCAGATACTCACGGCGCGCTATCGTGCGCCTATATAATCAGTGACTGAATAAACCGATATCACTTCTTGTTCTGGCCATCATGCTGTCTCGTCGTCTTTGCTAGCTACTGTAGCGGAGGCGAACGAGCGCATCTCGGCACGTTATACAAGAGTGACATCTGGTATCTATCTTCGAAAACGAAGAAAGGCGTGCGGCCCGCGGAGAGAGATGAATGCCTGTCTTTGACGTGATAAGGTGAAGAACGCAAAACGACTGGCAGGTGCCATCACCATGTCGTCTTAACAAAGCGTTGGAAACACTTACATTTTTGAGCATCGCGTTGTGCTGCCAGCGCTGCGTATAAACGCTACACACTAAACGAAAATGACCTGAAATAACCTCAAAAACTGGGTAAACCATTTGTCCTCTAGCGCACTACCTTTCCTGTTTTTTTTGTACCGCCTACTATCGAGGTCAAAATTTACTCTCGTGCTAACTGAGTTTTTGAAGGTAGGCAGAGTAGTAATTATTTACCCCCTTGAGGTTTTGACTGGGTATAGAGAGAGTAAATTTTTACTGCCTTCACAACGTTTTTGAGGCGATTTCTGGGAGTTATTTTTGGTGGTAAAAATATAATAATGGACGAGTACATTCGCCCAGAGTCGACGAATTTATAAATAGCAGAATTGATTTAATTTATTTAACGGTAGAATTGGTGACACATAGATTCACATACAGACAAACACGCACACACAACATCTGCAGAATAATACACCACTCGAACAGACTGCACGCGTTGCTCAACTACACTTTGACAATCCGGTATATATATGCACGACTTTTCGACCGGCCCTGTAGTACCGGTAGGAGAGCTCTTTTTTGCATTGATTAACAACAATGGTTGAAAGTGTAAGCGTAAACTTAAGGTGGGCTGCGGGGCACTAAATGTCACACCAACCTTTTATTATAAATCTACCCTATCTCACCTTTCTGAGTATCCAATAATTACTTGACACACTGGGCTCATGGCCCCACGCGTGTTAGCACTGCTGATCACAAGTCTATAAAATATACCTAATTACGCACAAAGCATAGTAGCTTAATAATTTTCGTTGAGTGACGGTGCACAAACACAGTAGCAGCACGTATTCATCACAACGGGCGTAGAGGAGCGGTGCACGCTTGCACACAAGCTTCTTACCGACGGCGTACTAGGCCTTTTCGAGGAGCACGGCTACCCGATGAAACACAGCTGGCGATCACAGAACACATATCCTGTGCGAATTTCGTCGTCATTTCAGACACAAATGAACACGTGACCACTATCTTACGGGGACGGGGCGGTGTATGCATACTTCCAACGAAAGACCACCGTCCGGGTTTTCTTCGTGCTCACCGGCAGCCGCTTGTTGGTTCCGTCTGCCTCGTATCGGCTTCGCGCTACTTGTTTGAGAACAGTTGGTGCATGAGGTGGGCGATTCGGGTAGCACTTTACTCATGCCGACATCGCCTACTGTGGAACAAAATATATGCGATGCTTCTTTCACCTCTCCCGGCGACACACCCACTGGTCACTGGCGGCCGCGGCTCGGTGCCGACGACAGAGTGAAGCATATTGCTTATTGTTTCTCCAGTAGGCAAGCATGGACGATGACACCAGATTGATCTTGTTACCACTGGCAGATATTCGCGATCCGGCTCGGAAGCGAGATATCCGCGACGTGCAGGTTCGGAGGCACTCGGAAGCACACAATCGCTCGATGACGTAGAAAACACGTGAGATCCATCCGCCCAACGAGACACACAGATACCGAGCTTCTTGCACCGTCTGTCTCCAAGGCCACCGCCGAGCAAAAGCCAACAATTTGCGAAAATATGCAGGACAACTTTCCACAGCAGGTCTTCTTTCTTTTTTTTTCCTTCTTTTGAGATCCCCCCGTCTTTTTTTTTCTTTTTCGTTCACAGAATGCTGTTCTCGCTTGTTGTGCTTATGCTGCCTCCAGTTCCAGTGAAAGAGCGTTCACTCGAGGTCAGTCCTGAGGCACGGCGATACCAAAAAAAATAAAAATATCTTTGGTCGTCGCGTACCTTCATGATTCACTGAGAGCATCACAATGGGGGACATGGGGCAAAAGCCGCCGGAAGCAGCCGCACCTTGCAGTCACGTGGAAATAAACTCTGAAACGCAGGTTAAAAATCACGTGCTAGAAAACTCCCTACGCGGTAAAACTGGATTTTGACATCCTTTTTACTACTTGCCTGAGAGGTGGTGGTAAAACTATGTCATGTACCATCTTTAACTCCTACACGAGGTAGTAATTTTAAACGCGAGAGAGTTTTCAGAGGTCATGAGCCGCAAAAACCCCAAACTCGGATAGTTTTTGCTTACAGTGTACGGTCCTTAGAATTACTTGTGTGTGCCTTCTCTAGTATAAAAGCACACATACAAAACATCGACGTGTTGTTATGGGGCCTCAGATATGCGCAATAATTGCTTTTTAATTGACAATCGCACAAGTATGAACACTGAAGCTTGTTCAATATTCGTGGGCGCTGCTTATGGGGTACGCCGTTTGATGCCCTTCAGGGTATTGTTAAGGACGGACAAACAGACAATCGTACAGACAGACAGACGATTTTACTGACGATTTTAGAAAAGCATGGCAAGAAAGAAACAAACAGAAGGCAGTGAGACAGAGAAAGTTCAAAGTTTAAAATTGGTTGGTTGATATTTGATTAGTAGTTGCGTAATTGGATGATGAACTTGAAAATCAAGTATACAGACGTCAGGTGCACAAGTTAGCAGGAGAGCGTATGTCACCGACATCTGCTCACTCTTTCAAATATAAGCAACAGTTCTCATATTCCAGCATGGAGTTGTAACAGTGAATCACGACCATGACAACCTGTGTACTGCTGTGGAGATAACGTACCAGCTATAAGAATCCAGATTTTCTAAATAGCAACTGCATGCAGTAATAATGAAGATTTTGAGGTTTCAACTGCAAGATTTCAACTGCAGGCGGGAAGATTTCAAATGCACGCGGACGTTCAGGAAAGAGACATGCAGAAGCAATATTTTATTGAAGGGAGACCTACCTGTCTGTCGCTAATTTGTGCACGTCATAGACCTTTACCTTGGCGCACATTTCGGCATTCACTTGAACAGCGGCATGATGTTGAACAATGGTAAGCGCAGCCACTTCTCAAAAATAAGATCAGCTAAAGACTTAAAGTGAGTAAAAACACTCTACTTCGTGGAATATTGTGCATAAATTATAATTGCGGAAATAAGTATAATCGTCGAAATGCTAGAAAGTTGCTTCTGCCCCAGCGTGCAGCTCGTGGCAGTTAGCGCCTGCGATATTCAAATGTTTCAGTAGGCACGCTAAAATAACCATGCAACGTTTACGTGTGAAAGCGCATTGTCTTCAAACAGCTGAAAACAGGCTGCTGTCACCGACACGCGTGTACCTTGCGACACAAATAGGCGAAATTGCTCACAGCGCACGCACGTGCGAGAAACATACGTAGATGTCGACAGCCTAACACAGATTCGTAGCGCTGATATCCGCAAATTTCAGTGAGCGAAACACTCGTGGTTCACGGGGAAGCACCAAAATGACGCACAAAAATACGTTAATCGTTCTTGCGGAACGGCGCACCACGAACCGAAGTCGGAACCGAAAACGCTCACCATTGTTGTCTCTAGTTTATGAAGCCCTGCAAGCGATTCGCTGATCAAAGGCGTGCACAAAAACTTAATATGGCACAAAAAAATTCAAAGTTCAGCTGTCTGTTTGAAAAAAGCCACTTGGTAGATATGTTCCCAGCAAAAACAAAAAAACAAGCCTTCCCGCAGTGGCCCTGGGGTGCAATAGGTTAGACATCTGCTTCACGTGCATGAGGTCCCGAGTTTAATTCCAGTGCTAAGCGTGGTTCGCAGATGTAAATGAATGTGATGCTAATAATTTTATAATTACCCATAGCCATGATTTGTACCCCATTATCAGCAAAAAACCGTTCTTGAGAGCGAAAAATTTTTTTCTGCACTGATGAACCGCTGATGGCTTTCAATGGAAATTCGTGGGCCATTTTCAATCCTTGTCAACAATCGCCTTAGTATTATTTCAATTGATCCACAACATATCCTCCATCACCATTTCATTTTCTCTCGATGATAAATCTATATCCAGTTCATTGGTGGTTTTTCAAATGAAAGTTCTGACATAATTTTCAATCTTGGTCAACAATTTCTTCAACAGTATTTTAGCTGAACTGTCATGTATTTTAGAGCTTATGGCTGTCATTGCTCAATAACTTCTTTTTGTTTTTTCAATATGCATTTTTGTAAAGACATGCAGAAACGCCTAAAAATATAAGTTTTCTTCGAAGCCATCGGCATCAAAAAGCAAGACTATTTTCTCAGCGCACCTCTCAGCAAGGCGGTTTGGTTTTCTCTGTAATCAGAGTGGCAAAAGAGACCACAAGTCTGGCAACCTGGTAAAAGGAGCAGCACAATTGGATAGCCTTCGCTTCTGAACGTGAAGGCATCTCACTCCCTCCACCAAGGGAGCGTGACTGCTGCCAGAGGACTTTTTTTATTATTCTGGTATTCTTGAAGCATAATGACTCAAAACCATCAGCGTACGTCTATTTTGTAGCGAGTCATCTTGCGCAAAGCC
This sequence comes from Rhipicephalus annulatus, assembly GCA_013436015.1. Lineage (NCBI taxonomy): Eukaryota > Metazoa > Arthropoda > Arachnida > Ixodida > Ixodidae > Rhipicephalus > Rhipicephalus annulatus. The sequence continues at coordinate 1,051,763 of WOVY01009848.1, forward strand.
TTCAAGCTGAACGATGATTTCATTTCTTTGTCCAGGGGTATGTGTTCCAAGGAATACAATCCGCGGGAGTGAGTCTAAAGCACTTGATGAGGCCTCGTTTCATGTCCTCTTTGTAATCGAGTAGCTGAGAAGCGCTCAGAATTGTATGCAACAATCACCAAGCGGGTTTGCAGATGACTTCCTGGGATCTTGTAAACGTTTGCCGTACAAAGAAATGCAGTTTTGGGGGAAGTGAGGCAGACGACTTTGAGATTCGAGATTGACCCGTGCTGCGAGCATCTTCGGACAGATAGCCTAGCTTTTTTCTTCAATTCAGAAAACAGCTTTGTTAGCAGTGAATAATCATGAAACGGGATCTGTGCTGCTTAAAGGGACCCTGATCCGCAGATCGGTTACAATGAGTTTACTGTATCGTTGTCAAGTGTGCAATTTGATAATAGCTCTAGCTCCAATGCTAGAAGGGTAAGCAAAGGATGTGATATTTCAACTACAGCTCCGAAAGTTGGGTTTCGTGCAGACTGCAGCGTTGTACAACAGTTTCCGGAAGCGTCCGAGACGGATTATACTTCCAGTGTTGTGTGGTTCAAAAAATTATACATATAGTGATCTTACGTGGTGCACTTATAGTGATCAACTTTTAGGCAAAAAAATTTTTCTACTTGTTGAAACAAGAAAAATGATGTGAAATTGTTCATTTTCACTTCATTTTCTGTGCAAACGACACAAACAGCATTGTTCAGAGTGATAGCGAGAGCCACCGCAGCACGTCGGCGCCTACTGAGGAGGGCTGACGCGTTCGTAATGCACGGAGTAATGCCGTGGCAGACAACTGTCCATTTTCCACACAGCCACAAACTAAGACTCGTAGAAACAGACAATGAAATAAACTTTTCAGCGGTATATGCAGTACCACAAAATGTTATGTAAAGAAAAGGAAATCATATACATGGGTACCTCTAATACACTCCTAGAAGAGCGCAACACTGCGGCCCTTTTGATCCAGAAAACAGACAAATCTTATCTATTAACACTCACGTAATCTTACTTGCTATTTAAAGCTGTCACCTCAAGATCACGGGATCGAATCCCCGCTGCCGCGGCTGCATTTTCAATAGAGCCGAAAGTGATGCAGTCCCGTGTACTGATTAAAGTGCACGTTAAAAAACCTCAGTTGGTTTAAGTTTCCGAAGCCCTCCAATAGTACGTGCCCCATATTCATAACGTGGTTTTGAGATGTTAAATCTCGGGTAATAAATGCGAGACAATTATTAGCGAACTTCGCCGACATTGAGCGTATCTATCTATCTATCTATCTATCTATCTATCTATCTATCTATCTATCTATCTATCTATCTATCTATCTATCTATCTATCTAACTATTTATCTATCTATCTATCTATCATCTATCTATCTATCTATCTATCGCTCTAAATATCTATCTATTTATCTGTTTATCTATTTATTTATCTATCTATCTATCTATCTATCTATCTTATATATCTATCTATGTGCATGCGTGTTTGTCTGTGTGTGTGTCTGTCTGTCTGTGTGTGTCGCTGTGTTTGGGTGTATCTTTGTATGTGTGTGTCTTTGTATGTGTGCTTGTGTTGCGATACCAATCTTCGTATGGAATAACATGCCGGTATGACGAACGTAAGCGCCTAGTTGTAACTTCAAAACATGACATGTGTGTCATAAATGTCATAATTTACATTTCATGGTCTTCCTGCTCTTGTGGTGGTTTCGTTAACATGCCGTATTGCAAAACTGGTATGGTATGACATGACTGCATTGGTAGATCCCACCCAAAGTGGTATTTTTATTAATTTTATTCAAAACTACTGAAAGGTGCACTATCGCGAATATTCAACCAAGTACACTCAAGCAGAGTGATGGCCAAAATATATTAATTTCTTCACAGAGTCCTACCAAGAGATTCACTCTACACTGATTGTGAGCTACGTAATACGCTAGTTACTTTTTGAACTCTCTGCCTTAACTTTATAATGAAGCCATGTGGGTGCACGGTGTGTGTGTTCCTGTGTGCGTGTTGTGTGCGCTATACAAACGCCTTAATTACGGTGCTGCATCCAGTGCTTCATAGAGTAGAACTGGTATGCATGAGTTTTCACCAGATAAACGGAAAGATAGAATTACTGCTGAGCCACACCCTGGAAACGCCCCAGGCAAACTAGAAGAAAGATAAACATGCACAATTGTTCAACTAAGGGTCCATCACGCTTCACGTCAGTTGCACCAAGCGCTTTTCTTGTAAAGTTGTATTCCCGCACGTGGCTACAGTGTCTTCATACAAAATGTAGCTTTACGCAAATCTTTGCAGTCGCTACTCAACGTTCTTAATGCATAGTTCCATTCAACGCTACATCGAGGAAAAGTTGCCAAGCGACGCAGGAACGTAAACGTTTTCAACGTACTCGCCTCAGCGGAGCTCAACTGTAGAGAGCTTGTTAGGACACGGTGACCTGTTTTAACGACGGTGCCTCGTAGATTGCACGGTTCTACTTTCACGAAAGTGGTCGTATAAGCGCAGCGAGTACGCTGCGACAACAGTCTGCTGCGCCTGGTATTGTTCATTCACGGTCTCTCGGCGCTCATTTCATCGTGCAGCTCTCGCTACACTTCCCTTGTTCACCCAGAGAACATTGTAATTGCTCATTCGCTTGGCTGCTTGGGATACTTGTTTATAGCACGCACTAAAGTTTAATGCCTAGTAAAGTTGGTTTTGGCATTTTTCCTTTGACGCCCTTGTTTTTATGAAAATTTAGAGTCAATCATAAATGAATCAAAGACACGGTGCACTATTCTGATGGTCGATGTGAATGCTATTGTAGGCAAGATACAGGCCTTGGACCATGCAGTCGGATAATATGGCATCAGCTCCTGAAATGCCAGAGGGGAGGTATGAGCGGAGTTCGAAGAACTTATATTTCACGGATTTTGAATACATTCTCCGCACGAAGATGTGGCAAACTCCTAACGGTGAAATTAAAAATCAGACTTCAAATACGCAAGAAGCCAATTAATGAGCTAGTGGTGAAAAGGAAAGTACAATAATTTGACCTTTTGCTTCAGAATAGGTTCGAGGCTCTAAGTGAGGTAACCGACGTTTGCGTTGTTACAATGAACAATGATCTTATAGTATCATCAAAGAGTGTTCAATGAAAGCTGAAGATACAGTCACTAGACAGGACACTGGCCAACTATTGCAGGAGACGAAAATCTCATTAAGAGAACACAAACCACGAAAGCCTGAAATGCAACTGAAAAAATAGAGCTATTGGAGCTTTCGAAGTTAGTCAATAGGCGTAAGCCAGCCGACATCAGAAGGCATAACGTGGAGAGAATTGAGCAGGTTTAAAGTAGTGGAAGAAGCCTAAAACCTGCGAAGGCAAACTTGTGCATCGATAAAACTATAAATATGCATTAAATGGCAAAGAAGGTAATGTCCTAACTAATATGAAAAGGACAGTTGAGGTGAGGGAGGAGTTCTACTGAAAGCTGTACAGAAGCCGGAACAACCAAGCTGATACAGTAAGAAGCAATCTTGGCCCAGCGGAATTCGACATTTTACCAGAAAAGACGCAGGAAGTAGAGAAACACCTGGATAAAATGAAAAGAGTTAAAGCCGCTGCTGAGAACAAGGTAACAACAAATCTGCTGAAAGGTGGCGGAGAAATTGTGGTAGAAGAACTGGCTAAATCATATATGAAAAGTCTTTTGAATGGAAGGGTAAGAGAATCTTGAAAGAACGCCATCATTTTATTACATAAGAAAGGAGACGTCAAGGATTGAAAACCTGCAGGCCGATTAGATTACTGTGACTCTTCCAGAAATTAATTACACAAATAACTAATAAAATTGGGGCGGCACTAGATATCAATCAACCAAAAGACTAAGCAGGATTTTGTACAGGCTACCCTACAATACCTCATATTCGTACTATCAATCACGTCAACACAAATGCACAAAACACAACCGAACCCTCTGCATAGCTTTCATCGAAGGCGCTTGAACCTTGCGAGACAATGGCAGTAATGCAGGTACTACGGTATCAGGTCATTGAGAAACCGTACATAAACATACTGGTATAAATCTACAGTGGATACCAGCCACCATAGTTCTCCATAAAAAAGACAGAATCCCGATAAAGAAGAGTGTAGAGCAGGGAGACACGATCGCTCTAATGCTATTGGCTGCGTGTTTACAGGAGGTATTCTGGGGCCTAGATTTGAAAGAGTACGGGATAAGAGGTAATGGGAAGTATCTTACTACCCTCCTTTCGCTCATGGCATCATCGTCATGAGTAACTCAGGGGACGAGTTACGGCCCATGAGTATTGAATTGGACATGGAAAACATATAAGAATAGGTCTGATATAATATGAAGTAAACTAAAGTAATGCGCAACAGTCTCGACAGAAAACAGCACTGAAATGTTGTAGGCCCGTGTGCTCAGATTTGGGTGCACGTTAAAGAACCCCAGGTGGTCTAAATTTCCGGAGCCCTCCACTACGGCGTCTCTCATAATCATAGAGTGGTTTTGGGACGTTAAACCCCACATATCAATCAATCAATCAGAAAACAGCACTGTGAAAGGTAGACGTTGGAAGTTGTAAAGGAATATGTCTGCTTAGTATATGTAATAACGAAGAAGCCAAATAACGAGAGTGAAATAACTAGACAAATAAGGACAGGGTGAATCACATTTGACAATCATTCTCAAATAACGAATGGTAATCTGCCGCTAATCTACAAGAGGAAAGTATATAACGGCTGAACCTTACCAGTACTTTGCAGCGGAGCAGAAACCCGGAGGCTCACAAAGAGTGTTCAGCTTGAATGAGGACCACACAGCGAGCAACGGAAAGCAAAATGATGGGTATACCCTTAAGAGACAACACGAGGGCAGAGTGGGTCAGGGAACATATCGGGTTAAGTATATCATAGTGGAAGTCAGGAAGGAGGAATGGGCATGTGCCGGGCACGTGAACCGTAGGCAGTATAACCGCTGGTCATTAAGCGTACTCACTGGATTCTCACCGAAGGTACACGCATGCAGTGGAGACAGAAATTTAGGCGGGCTGAATGAGATTGAAAAGTTCGCAGGCATAACGTGGAAGTAAAAAGCACAAGACCGAGTTGATTGGTGAATCGCGGGAGATGCCTTTTCCCTGCAGTGAGCGTACACAGGCTGATGATGGCAGATAGCGGGTCGAACCACGGCTGCGGCAGCTTCTTTTTCGATGGAGGTGAAAACACTGTAGGCCGGTGTGTTCAGATTTGTGTGCACCTTAAAGGACCCCAGATGGTCTAAACTTCCGGAGGCCTTCACTATGGCGTCTCTATCATTCATTTGGAGGTTTTGGAACGTCAAACCTCACATATCAATCAATCAGGGATGAGGTGCTTGCTTCAATGACGGTGACTCTCTAAATGTTCACTTTTTTGAACAAAAAGATGGACTCTAGCGTAATACGACAGCGAGGGTGCGTAATAGCCTTTCAATCTTGACTGAATTTGATTGGCTTGAAAGGGTGCTGGAAACTGAAAGCCAGAAAAAAAAGAGAGCACCCCGAAGACTCCACCGGTCTTTTCAGGTCCTCCTTTGTGTTTGCGATACACCTGAATAGGACCAAACTTCGAAGAGCTCGAAAACGTATTACGCAGCAAATGACCACCTATTTACTAACTTTATTACAACTTTTGCAGAAGAAGCTTCACCCGATAAATGCAAGAATGTGTAATTACTTATTAGTTTTTAAGCTTTTATTTAAAACCCAATCGAACAGGACTGTATCAGTATTCATCAACAGGTCTAAAGTTTTGCAGTTGGTGGCAGTATTGTTTGTGATTCATTAGATTTTATGTCTGTCTGTCTGTCTGTCTGTCTGTCCTCTTCCCGGACGTCCCACGCTTTCACTTTATTTAAATGCTTCACTTCGCGCTGCCAAAAGTGCTTATGGGGGTAGTGGAGCCAGTAGGTCGACGCTCTGTGAATTTACCGGGAAGCAATTACGCAGAATCAAATGTATATTTTTGAAGTTAGCGTTGTTAGAAATCTTTTCAGCACAAAGAACACTTCCAGACAGCGTGCTTACTAAATGTGTAAAATAAAAACCACGTGTTATTTCTGATTGATGCTTGAGTTTCACTTCATGCATACCTTAAACACGTGTTCTGGGTGCGCCGCTCTAGTAGCCTCATTCGAAAGCTATTTCCAAATGGGCGGCTAGGAGAATGGAAAAAGACGTTCTGTGCATTAGAAGACAGGAACGTAAAGATGCTGGTTTGATTCTGAGACCTGCAAGGTAGTCACGTCCATGCATGTAGGTCTACATGCGGGGCTGCTTTGCACGCTTCTACGCCCTCATAATGCTTATATGTTGCACATCTCGTTGTTTGCCCCAGCTGTAACGCGTCATGAAACTGGTTATGGCCGTCGTTTAATTATGCAGTGCAAATCATGAAGAGAATGGCCTATAGTGTTTTCTATAGCAGTAGGTCCCAGACACATTATTTTTGCTCTTACGGCGGTGCACACATACGTGATTGAAATCAACACCCTCTATCGAGTGTTGTGTTGAGGGCGTCTGCACACGGTCTTGTACACTAAAAGACTCCTTTACTGATCACATAAGGAAAGCTTGCGTACACCATTGCAGGCATTGCTCTCTTGCTTGTGCACAGTGTTGTCCTGTTTGTTGTCTCCCAGCTGCATCGTCCTTTATTAGAGGGCGGAACAGAATAAATAAACAGAAACACAGAAAACGATGAACTACAGGTACTGACATTTCAATTTACAAGAGTGCGTCACTTTGTTGGAATATGGGAGTGTAATTCAGGTGAATTGTGGTCTTTGGGGTCGGTTCTGTCGTTGGCATAAATAATAGATGAGCCTAGTGGGTCGGTGGTAGGTCGCTCCTGTGTAGCCTGCTGAGGTTCTGCCCCTGTTTCACTGTGCTTTTTAGATGAACCGGAGGTGTCACCGCGTTGTAACGGGAGAGACGACAAAACGCCCCGACATTTTGCGGACGTGCTGTCTATTTTGACGGAACGCCCAACAATATTCTTTGAGAATGGTGCACGAACTTGGAGCTACGAGATTTCGGACTTGAACGTGTACTTTTCACATAGCATTGAACGCGAATGACGTCTCTTTTCTGTAGAAGAGTTAGTTATCTTCTTGGGGTCTTTGCTTGACCATGTTCTCACATAGGCCGTGGAAGTGACTCTGTGAAATCTTGAAGCAGCGTTCTGGGACTTCGTCTTATCAGGGTTTCTGCGGCCGACCAGCCATTATCAAGAAAGCACACCGTATTGTCAGAAGGCCCACACAAATATTCTCTTTACTCCTATCTGTCTTGTCTAGGATCTACCTGACCACCTGCATGCCCATATCAGCCAGTTCATTGGATCTGGAAAAAAGCGGACTTAAAATTGTATTCTTGAAATCACGTCAAGTCGCAAACGCGTGATGGTTTTTGACGCAAACCCACGAACTAATGGCCGCTATCGCTGAAGATGTCTATGATAACCAGTGTCTGGCAAGTACCTGATGGAGTTTCCGAATAATGATTATTGCTGAGGTCCGCTTTAGATGTTCGACTTTTCTAGAATTAAAGTAGGCGCTGCAGACAACAAAAACATTATTTTCAGCATGTTCAAAAATGTCTGCATCAACTCTATCATCGTGTAAACAGCATCTCAATACGGTGGGTGGCACACGAATACTCCTTCATTGTATACCAAAGGAATGCTTGCGTACAGGATTGGCAGTCAATTCCCATTTGACTGAGCGTAGCGTTGTCCTGTTCGCTGCTTATTGCACATTATACGTGAGACACCGTGGTGTGTGGCTTTCACGTCAGAAGAATCATCTTTACAGTCGCTTTTATGCATTTTACTTACTCCTACTTCAGTTTTTATCGGGCATTACTACTTGTTCTATTTCAGAATTACGCGGACTTTCTGCGCAAAAATGGCGTAGTGTGGTCATAAGATTGTGACACCAATTCCTTCCTATCACCTTTTGTTGAAACGTAAGCACCAGATGTAAGGTATTCATATTTCACTCACTGTAACATTACTGAAACGCAGCCCCCGCTCATTGGTATTACAAAATACAAGGCGAATAGGTGCGCCCATCTCATCCTCGTCGTTTTGTAGGCACGGCAGCACGTGCACAGTTCCTACGATAAGTGTTACGCACTGGTACCCATATCTTCCCAGGCCGCCTTACCTGCCTGTTCTACACCCGATGAAGAACGCCTGATGACTCACGTCTCCAATTTATGAGCGTTAGGCATTCGACTCATGGCAGTGGCAAGTATGACATGAAGGGACAAGGGGCTAACGTACCGATCAACGTGGCCAACACTGTGCAGTGGCGGCCGCGGAACATGCCCGACAATGCTGCCTTCCTAGTACATATCATGTGTAGACTCTTTAACAGACCTTCCCATAGAAATAGTCTTGCCAAGAAACGCCCCGTGCACCTCCGGGTGAGCTCCTATAGCATCATTTACTTTGTAGATTTGACACTGATTTTTCTTCTGTATAGCTTAAGTGCGGCAAATTAATTTCAGTTAAGTATTCAGATAACCTAGCAAGCTCGTATAAGTAGGGGGAATCAGTGGGTTGTGTTGCATTACATATAATTTTATGCAAGACCTTCTCGGGCTCGGTATGTAGTAACAAAATTATGTAGTTTTTATTGTGGTGTTCCGGTACTACTTCTTTATTTTTTGTGATTGGTGACAACAAGCACTGAGAGCTTCGTAGGCAATGCAGAGCAGATGCTTCTTTATAGCACCGTTTCTGATTAACAGACATCACATAAAGCTCGGTGTTTTTACTTCTTGCAGCTAGATGGCGGGAACATCACCTGCAAGCAACAGATCACAAGTCTCATGAAGCATTTGTGAAGCATTGACCCGTAAAAGAACACGAAGAGAAACGTAGGCACCACACTTCATTAAGAGAGCCGAGAAAAAGTGACAACACCTCATGAATGCATGACTCGGCACGCATTGGGCACGTCGTTGGTTTTCACAGTAATCTGTCCCCATCTGCACGCTTAGCCCAATCTCGTCATGATAGTTTAATCTAGAAATGGCCGGGTGATAATCATTACCTGCGGCACTGGTTCAACTGGCACATTGAGTAGGACAAACAATTTCTTAACAGAAGGAGAGACGCTGACAAGAATTAGAACTAGGTGCCCCGTGTAGCTGACGGTGTACAACATATGAGCAGTAATTGGCCTTAAGCAGAGTGTTTTAGATGCAATCGAAGTTTATTGGAGAAATTGCGTAGATGTAAGAGACGTGCAGCAAAGTCGACAATGTGAAATAAGTGTGACAATGAGATAAAAACTATTCTGCGAAAAGACGCAGAAATAAACAGTGCTTTTAAAGTATGTTTTTATTCTTTAGGTATATAATATGAATGATCGCTTTATAAATTTAGGTTTTCTTGACGGCAGCTTTAATAAAAAAATTGCCCGCAGCTTCCCTCGGAGGAACACTGAGGAGGATGCGGAAGCATGTAATTGGTTAACGGGTGTTAAATTGCGACTTACTTGGGTCGATGGCTAAATTGGTTAACGTGGTTGTGAAATGGGGTGTTAAATGAGTGAAAACGTACGGCACGTATGCGAAAGGGTGGTGTTTTATTTATTGCGACGAACCAACGGACGAGCGGCAACTGAGCGAGCGAGCGCCGACCTTGAGTATATATACAGCGCGACGGTGCATGCGCTGTCAGCTGTCGAATGTTCTCGAAGGAGAAGCGCGCGCGCGGCACAGATGGCGACGGCGCGACAGCGCATGCGCTGTCAGCTGTCGAATGTTCTCGAAGGAGAAGCGCGCGCGGCACAGATGGTGGGCGACGGCGCGACGGCGCATGCGCGCGCGTCAGCTGTCGAATGTTCGAGAAGCGGTGCGGACGGCGCGGACGGCGCACTACAAGGCGCGAGTATAAGATGCTTCCGCATCTAATATGTTGAACGATTTTGAGTACTTCGTACTCAACTATGGGAGAGCACTGAGCCGTCCCGCTAAAACAGTTTAGTGGCTGGTAACAGAGTTAGACACATGTCTGAATACACAGGCATGGTTCAGTGTGCACCGACGCTCGCGTAGGTTTTAAATAGCTAACTTTACCGTACAAGCTCATGTTTGTGTTACTGGTTTCCGTACCAATACTTTACCTTCCTGGTGCATTTAATGTGAAACTTTGACCGTTTTAACTCGGACACATGTATGCTTTTGAAGTGCAACAAATAACCTTATACTTGATGAACGCGTGAATATTGCAGTAGCAGAGAACGAGTGATTATTGTATCAGACGTAATGAATTAGCTCAACTAAGGCGGTGCGGACGGCGCGGACGGCGCGGACGGCGCACTACAAGGCGCGAGTATAAGATGCTTCCGCATCTAAAAAGACAGCTTTCTGAGAAGTCTTATGTGTCTTTTTGCGACTCCAAGTGTATAGATTTGGATGTTTTAACTTGTGGGATGCGCAGAAACAATATCTTTCTTGCAGGTATTCCTCGCGTAGTAACCCTACTGGTAACCTACGCCTTTAGTATGTATTCCACTGGTACATCTGCACGCTCAACCTCACACGCAGGGCTGCGGGACAATTCAGAAGCTTTCAACTTTCAAACTATTTCCAATTAGTCTCAGCTGCAAGGATCTTAAAGTACAAGAGCGTAAATTTTAGTGGTAGTTAACATGTACAATTTGTTCATGCATGAATACATTTTAAGAGCAGTATAGGCGAGAAACTCAGTGTAAAACTATACCAGTATTTTATTTTGGATACGGACAAAATAGTCAACACTCTATCATTGACGAGTCCTTTTCAGAATAGCCAGCATTGATCTGTTTGAACTTTACGTAAAGGTAAATATGTGCTCAATATAATCAGGCCGAGTGCACTACACCTGTCATGTTATATGCGTTCTAAAGCACAGACTCTAAAGCACAGAATCTTTGAACATCGTGTGGTCCTGAGCCATTCATGAATGAATGGTTACATAACCTGCATAAAACAAGCACTTGAATAACAACACGCCTTCACACAGTCCAATACACGTTTCAGAAAGGAACCCTAATTGCGTAGAATACGCAGCCTCAGAAATTGCTAGCACTATACAACAGTAGTCTGATAGCATAGTTCTCCATGCTATCACACAGTGATCACCCAACACTCGCTACTTTAAGGAGTATCAGACTGTTGCTACATGAAGAAATACCTTCCCGAGACTTTTGAGGAGTCGAAATCCTACCAAAGTCAGCTGCTAGCTGAGCTGGCCAAGTCGTTGACAATTGGTTACTGTAAGCGCGACCCTTAATTGCAAGCTCAGCAACTAAAGCATAACAGGAAAGTTCTCGCTCGTACCATTTTATTTTTACATTTGCATTGGTTGCAGAAAAACATTCAACCTCAACAAAAAAAGAGAAAACCCACATCACGATCGTGCGCTAGACATATTTTGATGGACATAGCGAACCGTTAAAGACCAAAAACGCGAAGCCTGCGTTTTCGAAGCACTTTATGAACGGTAACAAAAAAGGGGGTCAAATACTGCCGACTGCAAATAAGACATGGAGGCACCGCTCGTGCTTCCTACTCTTGTCATAACCGAGTGCCTCACAAAGGATTTAATTCGCGTTGTATATAGCACCACTAAAAGATTAACAACTTGGGTATCAGCAAAAGCAAATAGTGCACTTTCTCTGCGGCACGTAAAAGGGCATGCCCTCAAAGCAAGTACTTTGCTTACCCCATACAGGCAATCCCATCGATGCGTCAAGGCAGGCCTTGGCGCAGTCTTTAGAATTAGCCCTCCACGTTCGGAAGCACGCACCCTCTATTCCCGAAGCACTTGAGCACGGCTGGAGGAAAGGTCACCGGCGAGGACAATTATCGCCATTTCTATTCGTGGAGCACAAAGACCACCAAGTGCCGTTTCGTCAAAGCTTCCCTAACACAGTCTGGGTGCTCGTTATCGCCCAAAAAGCCGTATATACTGCGTGTCCTTGTCGTCAATACTTATTTGAAGGTTTCCTTCACAGTCGAGAGCGAAACCTTGTGGCTGTACTGTATTTGTACCCATTTGCTATAGTGCTTTGATTCATCTCGAATAGAGGCTAGGTCTCTGAGCAGGGGGCCCTCAGGACATACACTGCCCCAAGGCCACATTCCTACATTTGCACAAGACGCTCAATTGTTGACATTTATTTACGTCTTGCTAAGATATTATTGAAAGCATTCGTAAAGAAAATTTAATCTGAGGAAATGAGGCGAAAACCTGGTTAGCGGCGTGTACGGTCATTTAGTTCTCAAAATACTACCCACATACTTGGTTAGAGGTTATTTCAAAGGCACGCTGCGAGAGTCTGCAACTACTGCATTCCATGCTCAATAAAGCTTTCAGGGTACTGATGGTTTTTTGATGAGAAATATAAACATGTGAAAAGTATTGCTAACCCTTACCTTATCGCTTTGTACCTTGTTGACTCTAGGATACAAAATGAACATAGAAACTCAAAACGTATTTGTATTATTAGAATGCATGACATGCAGAAAAATGCTCCAAAGTAAAACGAGATCTCATCCTGAAATTCTTCATTCAATCTAAAAAAGGCATCATCCTAACTGAGCTTATTTCACTGTAAAAATTTCTTCCTCTTTGAGTACGAGATCAGGGTTTATTTCGACCTCAAGAGCTGCATTTAGAAGGTGGCCAATTGAAGAAAGAATGTCAGCGCGGTTTTAATAATGTAAAGGCACAAAATCTTCATGTTAATGAAAACTTTCAAACAAAAACTGCTGTAAGTGAACCACAAATATTTCTGTGTGACAATACCCCAGCTTTAGAGTTCCTTACAAGATATAGCGCACACGAAAAACTTTTTATATTATACTCGAGCGCCTTTCATCGCAAAGACTGTTGCGTGGTTCAGTGGATGTCCTCGTTCGAGAGCTTGTGGGCATTCAATCACTCTGGTAGCCTTATGCTTTTAAACGGCGGCTGTATTAAAACGAAAGTTTGTGTGTCTAAGCGAAACCGCAATTCGGGCGTCCTATGAGCTGAAAAAGAAAAAGGTGGGCCGTTAAGCTTCGCCTTTAAGGTTGCAATGCGATTGCGATATCCAGTCCTTACAGTGAGTTTTTTATTGACTTTCTGCATGCTTTTTTAGATGCGCAGCAGCTTTTTAACTAGACAGTGTAACGCTGTCTATCCGTGACTCCCTGCCAAAGCGCCACACCATGTTGCCCCACCAAAGTTGCTGGAACGATGCCAAGTAGGTGAAGTTGCTGCTGCGCGTTGACGTCACTCCTTCTCCTACCCGCAGCAGCGGTCTTCTCCTCCCAACAACACTTCGTGGTGTTGCCCCTCAAGCTGCTCGCAACACACTTCTTTCTCACTTCATCGCCCCACCGCGGTGGTCTAGTGGCTAAGGTACTCGGCTGCTGACCCGCAGGTCGTGGGATCGAATCCCGGCTGCGGCGGCTGCATTTCCGATGGAGGCGGAAATGTTGTAGGCTCGTGTGCTCAGATTTGGGTGCACGTTAAAGAACCCCAGGTGGTCTAAATTTCCGGAGCCCTCCACTACGGCGTCTCTCATAATCATATGGTGGTTTTGGGACGTTAAACCCCACATATCAATCATTTCTCTTTTCATCCTCTCTACCGCTCAGACCACTCGGCCCCACGTCGAGTGGAAACACTCTTTCGACTCGCTTATCTACGATAAAATTTACACAAACCCCAATCCACCTTCCGTGTCCTTGCGTTTCAAACAAACGCTTACTCGAGTAAAGGCTACACCAAGTTTTGCTTCAAACTGTTTTTTTAGCACCCCTGTCGACGCCCATTTCAGCAGTGTCAATGGCGTACGCACCACTGGTGCTTCGCATCCATTATAGCTTCCTTCGGGGAGATGGTTCATAATTTTATTGTCTGGCGTTACTGGAGAGTTTACATGATGGAGTACTTCAGCATTACTGCGCGGTCGGCATCTTCGAATGCTTTAGTACGTAGAGAAAAGGAAACCACTTTCTGCGGCAAACGTGGTTGAACCTACCATGTGACGCACGTACTTGCAAAGGCCATTCGAGTTTCACAAACAACTGCACAACCCTGACGCACGCATCCAGACGCTGTAGTAGTGAGCGCCAAGTGGTCATTCTAGCATTCCCATAGTCAATCAATTGTTGGCCCTCCTTAGTTTCAAATGGAAAGATGTGGCAGTTCCCGAAATATCTTGTGGCCTTAACCTCAGTAAGGTGTTATTGAATGGCCTACTAAAATAGCCTCTCTCAATAACGATCACTTTTCCGGCATATCATAGGCTCATCGAAACCACAAACGCCAGAAACAAGATATCATCAAAACCAGAATCAGAGTCCCTTATAAATTCCATGGCAACTCTGTATATCTCCCCAAGAGAATGTGCGCTGTATGGTAATCTCTTTAAGTTCACTTGGGCACTCATGTTGTGTTGATTCAGCGCAATCACATCGCATTGCTGTCGAAAACCAAAGTGCAAAGACTTCCGGAAACATAATTAGCTTTGTCGCTGACCATTGTGTCTTGCCCTTTAGATTACCCAACAAAAATTACCCAGAGATGGTGTAACGTTCCGCCTTTTGTTTCAATCCTGCTGGAAAAGAGCATAAAGGGGGCTGTAAATAATAATTGGTATCCCAAGATATGCTTATGCTAGCCCTATAGTATAGTATGAACTTATACGCACATAAACTCGGCTGGACACGCACACACACACGCACGCACACACACACACGCACGCACGCACACACACGCGCGCACGCACGATTGAAGTTGTGCACCGAAAAAAAAAGTCTCCACTCTCCAACTATGCGTATAAAGAAGACAATGGGTGATTTTTTTCTTTGTGAAAGCAAGCGTTTCAAGCTCAGACCACGAGGACTTCTGAAAGAAAGAGTGGAGAGTTTGTGCCCGCGGATTTATATTGGAGTGCCATTGTGGCGAGCACTGACAAAATTAAATTTAGAGAGTTGTTTCAGCGCACTCACGCAATCTGATTTCTGCCAGCACTGGGCCGTCGTGTGAAACTGTAACGCGTTGGCCCAGTCAGTGGCGTTTTATCTCTTCCTCTACAACTTTCCTATCCCTCTCCCCTTCCCCAGTGCAGGGTAGCCTACCGGGGCTCAGCCCTGGTTAATCTCCCTGCCTTTCTTCTTGTGTTCTCTCTCTGCCAGCACATATTCGGCTTGCTGCGCAGGCTTGAGTGCAGCGTCCAGCCGATGTTAAGCAAGCAACCAAGCCACTGAATCTGTCTATCTGCTGAGAGTGATGACCACGTGGGTTCGAGAGCATGCCGGTGCAGCAGCATTGCGACATGTAGAGAACTCTAGTCTCAATATACATGTTTGTATTGAACAGCCCACAAACTAAAACACGTTCGTGATAAAGTCACCATGCGTTCCAACCGCAGGGTGGTAAGTATACGGGAGAATTTCACGTGAACTACTGGTAGTTCTATCGATCTACCGCTCGACGTGAATCGTCTAATGATCACATACCCTAGGGCTATGTTATGCCGGGCTCCAGTCACAAGGGATGACGCGAACAGCACGTCAATACACTAGTTTGCAGAGCTGCATATTCATAATAACAAACCCATGTTTGGAAACGACGCTATATACATGTGCGCGGTGCTAGAGAAGCCGTAAGACAGGTTTTTTCTGGGAGGCTTTACACCGAATCTGTATATGGCAAGGACAGTGCGCTTGTTAGCGAAGGTAAACGTGCCACACCACCGAAGTCACTACTGGCCCACTAAATGTGAAGGAGCAGCGCGCAGCAGGTAAGAACCAATAAAGTTCATTCGCAGTATTCCAGGCGCACGCGGGAATGTATAAAAAACGACGCATTTCGCGGCAGAAAGAGGAATGTTTTTTTAGGGGGGGGTGGGGGGGTGGGGTTGGGGTTCCTTAGAAAGGGGTCAATGGCTTAATGTAGCGGTGTTTCAGGATGTACAATCTTTTAGCGTAAGAGTATGGCACAGGCTACATTTCAAAAATTTTCGTCACCTACGTATCATATTGTAAAGAGCAGAGCTGGGCATATATGCTCAGAAACGTATTCCAAATGACAGATCTCTACAATAAATAATTACTTAGGTGGACGTGGTTACACATTACAAAATCGGTAATAATAACACTTACACGTATTGGTTGCATTACAATTATAGCAAGTAGAGAATAATGAGTGGTTCGAAACGTTCTTCCGTCAGTCTGTACGTCTATCTGTCTGTCCGCCTGCCTGCCTGCCTGCCTGCCTGCCTGCCTGCCTGTCTGTCTGTCTGTCTGTCTGTCTGTCTGTCTGTCTGTCTGTCTGTCTGTCTGTCTATCTGTCTGTCCGTTCATCCATCCATCTATCCGTCCACCTGTATGTCTGGCTGCCTGTCTGTCTGGCCGTTCATCCATCCATCTATCCGTCCACCTGTATGTCTGGCTGCCTGTCAGTCTGTTTTTCTGTCTTTGGATATTCCGTGCTGGCTACGCTGGAGGGACGCAGGACGGTCCTAGACCATCGGAAGCTTCGCCCCTGAAGAGTAAACTATTTTATCGCAAGCGTATCCAGCATTAAACACCAAAACTGACCTACTGAGTGACAACAAAACACGGTAAGCTAGAGATAGCATAGTTCAAGCAATTATCTCGAATCACTAACGACTGCCGAGAAGCGAGAAAAAGCATGAAATCGTTTTGCACGTAAGATATTCGTCGCCTAAATGGTTTCTGTATTATTTACACTTAGCAACTGGTGCTCCTCAAACAGGCAGTCTTCTAGGCAGCGTCACTTCGGCCTCAACCAAAAACTCTAAAAGAAAAATGAAATGTTTACAGCTGGAGAGAAGCACAAATTCCTGGTACAGTGAATAAATATCACCTTCCTAGCCAGATTGTGCTGCGGCATGGAGATGAATCTTGTCGGTTCGCCTAGTTGCCAAAACACTTGCAAGGTAGTGCAGAGAAAGCGTCGTCACCTAGATGCCGAAAAGTTTCCCCTGTGATTTTGCCGTCAGCTCTGTCATGCGGTTACTTGAGACATTCTATACTTCGTCACAAGGCATCGCTCCAGCACGTTGAATCGTCGTCACCTTTTTGATGTTGTAGAGTGGCGTGGCCTCTTTTCTTATCCTCGCACAAAAGAGGACGTTCACTGTTTCTTAGGAAAGACAGCTCAGCTCAATTTCAGCGAAAGAAAAAAAAGGCAACATGATACTAGTGTCCGGCCTTAGTATCGCGATAAAACGTGCACATCGTAAGCGCATTTCACTACTGAAATACGGATACATTTTTCAAATGTATCTCACTACATAGAGATACTTAAAAATATCCCTGTGTAGTGGAGCATACGCACTAACGTGTATGCGCCTTCCAAAGAGAAGGAAAAACCCCGTGCGCTGATTGCACGAGAACCTGGGCCGCCTTTGCGAGACTTGTCGTACGGCCATTTCTCGTTGCGACATCGTTGCGACTTCTCCAGTTTAATAAACGTCATCACATTTGGTGGAGGCTGCTGAGATCCTCAAGCAGACCTGGAGCTCCGCTCTCGCAAGTTGCCCGAGAGACCACTGCAAATCATGACTGACGCAGTCGCCAACCAGCCCAGCCCAGCCCAGCCAGCACCACCGGCTGTCCCGTCTACCTGCCCCGGCGCTACTCGCCAACGGGACCCACCAATCTTCAGCGGCAGTGGTGAGCAAGACGTCGAAGACTGGCTCTCCTTGTACGAACGCGTAAGCGCCAGCAACAAGTGGGACAACGATTCTAAACTCGCCTACGTTATCTTTTACTTGGCAGACGTAGCTAAACTTTGGTTTACGAACCGCGAAACCGCCATCACCAACTGGTTCTCCTTTAAGACACTCGTCACTGAAGCGTTCGGCCGACCAGAGGTCCGCAAGCTCCGCGCTGACCAGTGCCTGCGCCACCGAGCCCAGCAGCCTGGCGAGACATTTACCAGTTACATAGAGGACGTGCTCGACCTCTGCAGGCGTGTGAATCCATCTATGCCCGAAGAAGAGAAAATTCGGCAGATTCTCAAGGGCATCGAGGATGGCGCATTCCAGATGCTGCTAGCGAAAAGCCCGAACACGGTGGCCATCCTCGTAAGCCTCTGCCAGAGCTTTGATGAATTGCGCCGTCAGCGTTCCATCGCCCGACAGAGTGTCCCACCGCCGGATTCGATCTCGGCCGTCGCACTCACAAATGCCAACGGTTGCCAAGAAAGTTTGTCACACCAGATCAAAGACTTCATCAGGGAGGAAGTCGCCCGACAGCTCTCCCTGCTGCCGCATAGCGACGCGCCCACCGCAAGCCTGCCTTCGACACTGCAGCAGGCCATACGCACTGAAATTTGTGATGTCCTCCCTACAGTGCAGGCCCCTTACGCATGCACTTCAGCAGCACCTAATCTCTCAGCTGTCGGCTACGCACCACCTGTACCACCTTCACCTCTCAGCTACGCAGCTGTGGTCGCGCGGCCCCCACCGCATCCAGTCGCCTTATCGGCTCCACCTCCTCCGGCCTCGCCTCCAGTTTACAGGCCCTCACCTCGCTTTTTCCGTCGATCTAATGAGTGGCGAACCCATGACAACCGTCCTATCTGCTTCGCCTGTGGCATCGCTGGCCACATTGCACGCTTCTGCCGCCGTCGCCCCACACCTGCAAACGCATACTTCGGAACTGCTACCTACGCGCCGCAGCAGGCCACCGCATCTGCATATGAACAGAGGCACTCAGACTCGGATCGCCGCCCATCGACTGCTCGTTTCCCATCCCCTCGTCGCCGATCGCCATCGCCTATGCGTCGTCGACCGCCTCCCGAGGAGGGAAACTAATCAGTGCAGTTCCGGAGGCAAGAACTGCAACTTGTGCGCAATTCCCAAGGCCTCCGTTTTCGCCACAAAATGTTGTTGATGTCGATGTTGAGGGAGTCGCCACATTAGCGTTAATTGATACCGGGGCCGCCGTTTCTGTAATGGACGCCAAATTTTGTCGGAAACTGAAGAAAGTGACCACATCTCTCTGTGGCATGGTGCTGTCCACGGCTAGCGCGCAACGCATTCATCCCTCGGCTCTGTGTACGGCGCGCGTCGTCATCCAAGATGTTTTGTACGTCGTACAGTTTTTTGTTCTGCCATCTTGCTTTCATGACCTTATCCTCGGTTGGGATTTCTTATCACGTCATGAAGCTATAATCGATTGTTCCCGTGCCGAAGTGTCCCTTGTGCCAACATATGAATTTCCATCACCCGAGCGGTCGCCTCGGCTCTGCAAACTCATCGCTGACGACGACATCACCTTGCCCCCGGAAGCTTCGGTCCCTATAAGCCTTTCATGTGTGGCGCAACCTGACGCCACGGTGGTGTTTACGCCATCTCCTGTTTTTACTGAACGCAAGGGCATCGTTCTCCCATTTGCCTTTCTTACAATTGCGTCTGGTTTAACCGTAATGCTGGTTACCAACCACTGCAACTACCCCATTGGCTTACTTCGTGGTGAAACGTTGGGATATGTGCAACCTGTCGACCATATCGATGATATTATTCTTCCCGACGAAACGCCATGTCACATTGCCGCAATAACTGATGCGTCTGAGCCATCAAGTTTGCCACCCTTCGACAATGCTATTGACGCAGACCTTCCCCTCTCGCATCGCCGCCAACTTGTTGCTCTCCTTAACAAGTTTCGCTCTTCTTTCGACTTTCAAGAACCTGCTTTGGGCCGCACCACGACTATCACTCATACTATTGACACCGGCTCACATTCACCTCTGCGACAGCGTCCTTACCGCGTTTCCGCCGAAGAGCGCCGCGTCATTACGGAGCAAGTAGACGACATGCTTAAACGTGGAGTGATACAGCCTTCTCAAAGCGCTTGGTCATCACCTGTGGTTCTCGTAAAGAAAAAAGATGGCACCGTTCGATTTTGCGTGGACTATCGCCGCTTAAACAAGATTACGAAGAAAGATGTCTACCCGCTACCACGGATAGACGATGCTCTTGACTGTTTACAAGGCGCCGAGTACTTTACATCCTTGGATCTGCGTTCTGGGTATTGGCAGGTGCCAATGGCTGAATGTGATCGCCCTAAAACAGCCTTTGTAACGCCAGATGGCCTATATGAGTTCAAAGTGATGCCATTTGGGCTCTGCAACGCACCTGCCACATTTGAGCGCATGATCGATACCATCTTGCGTGCCCATAAGTGGAAAACTTGCTTGTGTTACCTGGACGACATCGTAGTCTTTTCGTCTGATTTCCCGACACATCTTGTTCGCCTCCACGAGATTCTGACGTGTCTGACTTCTGCGGGCCTACAACTTAACTCCAAGAAGTGCCATTTCGCAGCACGAAAACTAACCATCTTGGGACATGTCATCACAAGAGACGGTGTTCTTCCGGATCCCGAAAAGCTTCGGGCTGTCGCTGACTTCCCGTTGCCCACATCACTGAAAGCCCTAAGAAGTTTCGTCGGTCTCTGCTCCTACTTTCGTCGCTTCGTGCGCAACTTCGCGTCCATCATCGCACCTCTCACGAGTCTGCTTTCCAACAGCAAAGGTATATCTGCATGGTCACCTGCATGTGACGACGCATTTCGCCAGCTGCGCCGCCTGCTGACCTCACCACCCATTCTTCGTCACTACGACCCCGCTGCTGCCACAGAAATTCACACCGATGCAAGTGGCATCGGTCTTGGTGCAGTTTTGGCACAACGGAAAGGCACCCAAGCCGAATACGTAGTCGCCTATGCAAGTCGCGCTCTCAAGAAGGCTGAATTGAATTACTCCGTGACAGAGAAGGAGTGTTTGGCCATAATCTGGGCCTTGACGAAGTTTCGCCCGTACCTTTACGGCCGCCCTTTCGACGTGGTCACAGACCACCACGCTCTATGTTGGCTGTCCACATTGAAAGACCCGTCCGGACGCCTGGGACGTTGGGCACTTCGATTGCAAGAATACGACATCCGTGTAGTATATCGTTCCGGTCGCAAGCATGCGGATGCCGATGCACTTTCGCGATCACCATTAACCCGAGATGTGGCTTCTCTGTCACCACTTTTTACCACCTTGTCACCAATAGACACCACTGACATGCTTTCGGAGCAGCGTAAAGATCCATACCTTGCATTGTTACTCGACTACCTTACCGATCCGTCTGCTGTCCCTTCCACGAGAGCGCTACGCCTACAAGCAGCCCACTTTTCTGTGCGAGACAGCATTCTGTACCGCCGCAACTACATGCCTGGCGGTCGGAAGTGGCTCCTTGCTGTCCCAACTCATATGCGCTCTGACATCTGCATGAATTTCCATGCAGACCCTCAAAGTTCTCACGCAGGTGTCCTGAAAACCTATCAAAGGCTGCGCCAACGATATTACTGGCGAGGAATGTATCGCTTTGTGCAAAAATACGTTCAGTCTTGCACCACTTGCCAACAGAACAAGACACCTCCGCGGCAACTTACTGGCATGTTACAGCCGCTCCCATGCCCGGCTCGCCCATTCGACCGCGTGGGTATCGATCTCTATGGCCCCCTACCATATAGTCGCTCTGGAAACCGGTGGATTATTGTCGGCGTCGACCATCTGACACGCTACGCTGAGACTGCAGCTCTACCGGCAGCGACCGCCCATGAAGTTGCACTCTTCATTCTGCGCAGCTTCATTCTCCGCCATGGGGCTCCACGGGAATTACTCAGTGATAGGGGTCGAGTGTTCCTGTCGGAGGTCATCCAAGCTATTCTCGCTGAATGCAACATCATCCACCGGAAATCTACCGCATACCATCCACAGACGAATGGTCTCACTGAACGGTTCAACCGCACACTTGGCGACATGCTGAGGATGCACACCTCCTCCGACCACACTAACTGGGACGCTGTCTTGCCTTTTGTTACCTTCGCTTACAACACCGCGACGCAAGCGACTACTGGTTTTTCCCCGTTCTTTCTGTTGTACGGCCGCGAACCTTCCCACCCACTCGACACCATACTCCCGTACCGCCCTGATGCATCGGAGTGCTCCCTGCTTTCGGAAGTCGCCAGATACGCTGAAGACTGCCGTCAGTTGGCTCGGTCGATGACAAGTGAGGCTCAAGGTCTACAAAAAACCCGACATGATGACGCTCATCACATAGCGCCTACGTTTCGTACTGGCTCCCTCATGTGGCTTTGGGTGCCCCCGCACGTTCCTGGCCTGTCTTCTAAACTTCTGGCCCGGTACCATGGTCCATACCGTGTCATTGACGCAACCTCGCCGGTGAATTACATCATCGAGCCCCTAACACAATCGCCAGATTTGCGCCGTCGAGGACGCGAGACCGTACACGTCGACCGTCTCAAGCCCTACTACGACCCCCTCATTGTGCCTACTCCCTGAGTCGCCAGGATGGCTACTCTTCAACCCGGGGGGTATTGTAGTGGAGCATACGCACTAACGTGTATGCGCCTTCCAAAGAGAAGGAAAAACCCCGTGCGCTGATTGCACGTGAACCTGGGCCGCCTTTGCGAGACTTGTCGTACGGCCATTTCTCGTTGCGACATCGTTGCGACTTCTCCGGTTCAATATACGTCATCACACCTGAAATACTATCGCGATACTCTTCTTTCTCGATACTGCCCTGTGACCCGTTTTTATATAAGGCTTCGCTAGACATCCATGTTCACAAAGTGGACTGGCCCCTGAACTTTCAGTCAGTCTGGCTTTGCGCAGGATGCAAAGGCATAACGGTATACGGGCTAGCATATACCGATTGTGGTATGAAGAACTTTGTAAAGGTCACTTTACGTATTTAGGCCCAAAATACGCCATCAACAATAATGTAGCTGTTAGCAGCCGCATTTGTGTAGTTGCAAAGTGGAAAGTAAGCTCGCATTCACTGCCAAAAAAAAGTTCTGCATTGCAGATATTGCAAACGCGTGTTGCTTTTGAAGAAAGACATGATTGCCTTATAACCTTTTGGTACAATCTGAATTACCTGATAGACAAAACACTGCATTTCAGTGTTGGCAGTCACACAGAATTAAAATACAAGACACCTCACAATCAATGTTCTCCGAAACTGCGAAAGCGAACATAGGCATTTGCTAATACAGCACAAGATAACTTGAGAATGTCTGAAAACGTGAGCTGCACAATCCAGAATGTTTTACTGTAGTCAAGGCGGCGATGCGGGCTAGTTCGTTTTGTTCACTTGCATTTATATTTGTAGCGTCGGCGTCTAGCGCCCATCTTGTGTATGCGTTTCTTCTGTGTCTCCATTTCTTACCGTTTTGCGTTGCTAATATAAATGAAAGTTTTACTGTTGCAGCATTAGAACACGAGCCCGAAGGCAACCAAAATGTCGTTTTGGAGATAGGTCGACTGAGTACATGAATAAGACTTGCGAAATTCCAGTCACCCAGCAACCGCTTTTGGCGCTGTGACCATGTTTTTCTAAAAGAAGAAAATTATGAATCAAATAAAAACAGAGAGTTGTAAGATGGAAAGAAGCAGAAAAAAGCTTGAAACGAAGGTGAGGAGGTAATTAAAAAAGGAGGAAAGAAAGAGAAAATTGAAAAGAAACAAGGCACACTGCTGAGCTCCAGCCTCCTTGTAGACTTGGCACCACTAGTTGAAAGCGGCAGTCTACACTGCATGCCTCTTTTGGCCGCATTCTCCGTTAGGCGGTAGTTTATAAGACAAGTGGTCACTAATGTGGTTTTGGGTAATTCCAGTGGCAGATGCAATTTTCGCCTGTGGAAGCACCTTCATTTTTAGTGGCGTGGTGATTGTTATTAGGGCTCATTGTACTTCTGGGGCGCATACCTACGCTGGGGACAACTTTCCTGTGGACGTGCGTATCGCTTCGGTATTTACAGCTTGGTTTTTAAGCTCTACTCATAATACAAGTTTTTTCTGCATTTAGATTGAATTCTGGATTATTTTTCAGCCCCGTCTATCGGCAACCCTGCTATAGTTTATATTTTACGCATGTTATTGCTGGAGCACGTGTTTACAGTTGTGTAAACTAATGAACCTTGGACCTAGGGTATACAGATATAAGCCCCAATTAATTGGTGTAGGTTTTTATTGACGTTGCTGCCTGTTAATCTCAGCCACCTTTCTTTTCCCTAATGACACCTGTTCACAAGTCTACGATAGGCACTGAAAGTTCACCCATGTCACCATGGCTCCACTAAAGCCAACTGCACTCGCACGTGTGTTTTGACCATTACGCACTCATTTACAGATATCACACAAAGCTTTCAGGGCTTAAAAATTTCGGCAAGTGCACACTTTGAGCCTATATTATTAAGGGCGCACTCGCCCTGAGGTACTTATGCATGGCGCAACTCCGCTCTATCGTTCTGATTGCCATAGACCTTTACTTGCCTATATCTAAGGCCTAAGACTGACCCGGAATAGACATATAATAACGTCACTACGCGCCTTTTGCGTAGCCAACTCAAGCTCTCGCTCATTATTTCCAGCGCTCTAGCCTTTCCCAACTATCAAAACCTTGTACACTGCGAAAATAATGAGCCGTCATTATCAGCCCCGAGAGCGAACGCTGGCGTCGCTGCAGTCGCTGCGAAGTGACGTCACGGCAAGGACTCGCCTGCTCCGCCGTCCACGCATGCCGCATACGAAAATAACTGTTCACTTCTTTTCGAATTAAGCGTAAAGGTGATTTTTAGGTGCATCACCACATGGCGCAAATTTCGTCTCAATGTGCACAAAAATGACAATTTTGTGAAATTAGTGTTTTTTTGCGTAATAGTTAAGAAGTTGAGATGTCTAGAAGAATTTGTCGCACAAAATATACTTTCTGTGGAGTGAGTATTGACAACTCAGATATTCATACATAGTATTACAACAAAAAATATATGCGTAACACATTTCCGCTTAATTCTTGAAGGCATATGTGCCAGTAAAATTGCACCAATGTTACTGAGCTTCAAACACCTTGCACAAGCACCTTTACTTGCCATGTATGCCAAATTTAGCAAATAAACAAGGAGCGGCACTTTTAGATGAGAAAATTCTACAAACAACACTCAGATTGTTGTTTGTAGAAATTTCTACAAACAACACATTCTACAAACAACACTAGAAACAACACTCGGGAAGTTCAGAAGGTAGCCACGTGAGGAAACATTTTTTTCTCTCCGAAATATTCTAGCAGTTTTCTGTTTTCAATGCAGTGATTAGCAACAAAAGCACCATAATTTTTTCCAAATACACACAAGATGGTTGCCTAAATGGCTGGGTCGTTTGGCATAGAATGACCATAACGGTAGTCGGGTGCCTATGCCTTTCGGTTAAGGTATATATCTTCAAAATATTATCGCACTTTTGATGGCGTCTCCTTGACTGCCTGAGCTGCGACTCACATATTGCAAAAACACGCATGCTCATGCAGTAGGCTTACGAAGGTCCAGTTTATAGTATACCAGAGCTCTTGTTTATTTTTTTCAGTTAACTTGAGCTTTTGCTTGCAGCAAATACGCAGACAGCTGCCGAAGTTCTTTTTGACTTTTGATTCACTTTTTAGATCACCCATGCACGAAACAACTTTCCTGTAAGGACACTTATTTCAATACTTGCAACGGGCAGCGTACTTTCTCGAAAGTAGAGTAGCCATTCCATGTGGGAGTATTAGTGGCCAGCCTACTGCGTGATTTTCGTTCTTGGAGGAACAGAAAGAAAAATGCACACTGATTGGGCGAACAGTACGGACAACAATCGTGTCAGATAGCTAGGCCCTCACAACGCTGCATGTCGTGCCTGTCCCACGTGGGTGGGTTCATGCCAAGCCTAAGCATCCTATCGCAGGCACTCTAAACCACTCGAAATTTAAGGTGTAGGTCGGAGGTTCATAGGTCGGGGCATTACTTTTCTTTTAAGAACTGATAGAAATATCGTAACGAGGAGCGTCCCATAGCATATGACGCACAGTTATATCCTCATTACAGATTGGGCTGGGTGGGTCAAAGAATTCAGGATGAATGGTGTTAGAAAAGCCTGCAGAGAGTGCATGCTTATCGTCTACCAAGCTTTTATACGAAGTAGAATAGGTTCACCTGCCCATACAGTTAAGGGGGTTTCCGAAGTAGCATTAGATTTGATGTTCAGAACACAATTTTTCGGGAGCTCGAGCGTCTCCTATGAGTTTCGTCATCAGGAGTAGCGTTACCTTTGCAGAAACGCAGGCGTTTCGGCAATGAGCGCAAGCATTCTTTGCATGTAAATGAAGGTTCTTGTAGCAAGGTAGCGTTAAAAAGCTCGTTTCACAGAAATTTCGATGATCGGCGTCGCTGGTTGTCAGCGAAAAATCAGATTCTCAAGCGTGACCGAAAAATAAAGAACATTGCAAATGAAACACACATTGAAAATACCCTGGGCCAGGGTGGGGATCGTATCAGGGTCGTTTGTGATGGAAGCGGATTTTCTACCACATACTAACGCAGTACATGCAAATGAATGACAATCATCAAGAGAACATTCTAGCGTGCGTAATAAAGCACTTCAACGCACAGGAAGCGAAAGTTCAATGAAGATTTTTAAGCAAAAGTGAAAATTGCCAAAGCAATTCGTGCTTGATAAAGCGAGCTTCGATTTACTGATTGTCAGGCAGATTTCTCGTGTATGTAGATCTTCACTTTGGCAAGATGTGTATGCCCAATTTTAACGCATTTAGGCATTACATATTTGAC
This sequence comes from Rhipicephalus annulatus, assembly GCA_013436015.1. Taxonomy (NCBI): domain Eukaryota; kingdom Metazoa; phylum Arthropoda; class Arachnida; order Ixodida; family Ixodidae; genus Rhipicephalus; species Rhipicephalus annulatus. The sequence goes on from WOVY01009848.1 coordinate 1,078,555, forward strand.
GTCGGAGTGCTTGCCTCGGACTCGATTTCATACGATGCTAGCTTGCGCTTGAAATGCCAGTTGCAGTACGCCGAAATTGCTGAAACATCTTTCGCATGGTACCCGCAGTTCATTTGAAACTTATTCATTTTGAAATGTTTGCGCAGGCACGCGAGTACACAGAAGAAAACACAAACAGGCCCGATCTAACAACTTCTGTGTCCCTGTGTGCCTGCATGCGCAAAAATTTCAAGAAGGATATGTTCCAACTAGGCCGAATCACGGTGTTGCTTCGTCTTGAACTACTTTTCTGAAGCGAGGTCGATTGCATTGAAGGAAGAAGTTTACCGAGTCCTTTATATTCAGGGAACCACCCCTCATAACCAACGATTGAGGAGGGCTCATGCACGTTCATTTGCACATGGTTCTCTTTGCACTATACCCATTTATAGCCGGCGCGTCGATGGGGGCGCTGGTGGCGGCGTTTTTCGTGGCGCCACCTGGGTAGATTCTGACGTCTATGACATCCCAGTTAACACCCTCCAGCTGCTCAAATAATACAGCCAGACTTGCCTCACTAGATAAGGTTCTAGTGCTAAACGTTGCCAAGTTCAGGAATTGACGTGCTGTCTGGACCCAGAGACTTTTAGCACCCTCTGCTGCATTGCAGATGTGACCGCCACCATGGTCAATTGCTTTGTCGCCACAAAGTACTGAGGGCCGTGGGTTAATTGACGTATGCATGTGCGAGTTAATGGCCAGATACAAAACCAGGGCGGTCAATGCTTCTTCAGTGAGGCAGTGCGTTAGCGGTAGTGGTCACTGGTGAGGCCATACCCCAGGCCTCCTAATGCAATTCCATCATCACGCGGATAATTTTTTTTATTCCGGTAGGGAACTGCGTGGCACCGGGATTCGAACCACAGATTTTTTGCACGGGAGGCTGATTTCCTAAGCACTACGCCATCACTGCATCTTCCAGGTTTATGTGTAAATGCCAAACAACGTAAACAGGAGGATAACAACCGATGTATCTAAATTAGAGAGTCTGGGGCATAATCCAAAGGTTGTACGTTTGGTTCCTAGGTAAAATTTTTGTACGCTTTGATTCCTTTTTATTCGTACTGGAATTACTAGGCTTTCAGGGTAATAAAGTATGAACGTTGGAACAAAAATATGTGAATTATACATCAACTCTAGGCGATGCCTATCTCTATGTAGGCGTATCCATTTTCGCAAAAGAAACCGAAAGTAGAATTTCATTAGAGTTTCATTCAAGTTATATAATGTGGCTTGACTTGCCTTTGAGTTGAGCACCTGTATACATGTACTCGCGTGGTCGAACAAAGTCATAATACCAACACTGTACTCCCGGCAGTATTTGTCAATGAGCTCTTTATTCCACTTGGGCATAGCAAGGTACTTTTAAAAGTTCTCAAGTACAATAACAGCAAGCATGCTCTTGTCCAGATTTGTCAGCACCGGCAGCGTCTTGCCCGTCGTCTCCAAGTTGAAGCGAACGCGGCTTCCCTAGAGAAACACACAGATCAGCTTGCCCTGTTTCGAGAACTGGGTTTGAACAAACACCAGAACGTGATGGTCAAAGCGGAGCTGCGCACTGGATGCATGTGCATTGGCAGCACTCTGTTCGTGAGGCCCACTTCCATCGAGCTGCGCGTGACACTGGAAGGTGGCGCGTGATGTCGGGAGTGACCGCAGAAAACCACGGAACTAGTTGTGGTTGATGAAGTAGACAGAGAAGACGATAGAGAGCTGAAGCTCAGGAGCGGTGCCCCGAGAATGGATCGTCGAATGCTTATCTGGCTTGCGTGGCCCCAGGGAGACATGACATTTAGTCTTTCCAGCAGCAAGGCTCAGCCGCCAGAAGCCATGCTTCAGGTGGCACTCGTCGGCTGTGCCTTTCACATCTTTTTTAAATTTAGAAGCTAATCTAGCCAAGAGGAGTTAGTAGTATTAGATGATGGTCACTTCCTACGTAGTACACACAAAGTTCTACAGGATTTCTGCTAAACTAACCTTAGAAAAATCCAAGGCTAAAGTCACAGGCAGATAATTGCATCCTTCGTCATTTTCATAGCATCCGTTGAATTAATTCGCAAAGATGAAGAGAGAGTAACGTATTTGCCAATTTCTGTAAATCTTTAGTATAACACAAACCGAAAACCGGCAGTTCCGAAAGTTCACGCACATGTTGTGTGCAAGTACTTTTAATTGCAACTTAAATTCTTAGTTGGGACATGTCAAGCGTCGGTCGGTGTCCGTGCGCCAGCACGTGTTATCCCTCCGCTCTCACTCCCTCTGCAATAGCAACAGCGGCGGTGTACGTGCTTCTCCACGCCACTACAAAACGGAACAGGAGGCTCGGTTGGAGTAGCGGAGAGTGAGTGGAGAGGAGGAGCGTCTTCTAGCTTGTGAGGGCACTCGCATCGCGGGTGCTCTAATGTGTGAGCGGAGAGAGTGTAGGAGAGGGTAGGTTATTACTTCACCTTTCCTTCTCTCGCCGTTCACTTTCTCTCCTCCCTGCACCCCATTCTCTTGTCCTCTCGCAAGTACCTATATATAAATGTAGTGAAGCGCGCACCTCTTTCGACCGTTCGTTGGCTGATAAATGTGTAAATAAATGGTTGCGGTACAAATACCCTGTCTCGTCAATATTTACACCAATAAAATGACTACACCGTGTAATCTCGGCGCAGGAAAGGCATTCGCATTTCCTTACGATTTCCTTCAGGGAGGTGTGATGAATTTCTTAAGGGCGAGGCACCTCAACACCCACTACCTTCCTCCATAAACACCATCCGTTGTCTACAACAGATGTAGCGCAAGGGCGTGTGAACAACAAAATGTGTGTCAACAACAAAAGGTTAACAACAAAAGACCTAACCAGAACAAACAAAATAAAAAGCCACAGTTTCGTGAAATTATTTCTAATTGCCCATCCACCAATCAAACTTCTTGACAGAAAAAGATGTCAACGAGAACAAAATAAACGGCTCTTGACAAGTAAAAAACGTAAGGCTTCACTCAGAATAGTGGAAATGTAACCAGCAGCAGAGTTTGTTGAAAATCGTGCTTCGTTGCTTCTATTGTATCGTTATCCCATACACTATATACACTACATATAACAAAAGCTGACTCCCGTTACTTTTCTGTACCTTGTACTCTAAATCGTTAACAACTCCTTCTAACCATCCCATTCATCGTATCATGATATTGCATTGAGATCTTGTGTACATGTATGCCAACATTGTCATGTATATTAGAGCAATGATGTCGTCACTGCAACGTAGGTATGTTGGTCAAGATACATAAATGTGCTGAAGTGTATGTGCTGTATTACTGGAATGTTCTGATGGCTTTTTGTTCTGTACATACTGTAAATAGTTTTTTAAACACTATCTCAGTGTAACAAACTTCCGAGCCGGGACTGCTTATTGCTCTCCCGTGGTAGAGTGCGTTTAATGCTCTAAAGCGATCACAATTTATTCTAAAGAAATGATGCGATGCACGCTGCTTCTCCACCATCCTCTGCAATATGCGTGACGTTACTTTTGATTTTGTTTCACGAGAAATATAAAACTTCGCCTCAAATAAAAATGATTATTTCAGCTACCTGAGCAAAAATATCAATACCGCTGTTTACTGTAGGTAAGGAACGTGCCAATGAGATGTTTGGAGAGCACGTGTATGACGAATCTTTCCTGTACAAGAATAGGCTGGCAGAACAGTAGAAAAACCGAGTGGTCACACGGTCGACTTGGTTGAGGCACGCAGGAGAAACCACTCCGCAAAGAGGAACCGAAGATTGCGTTGACTCTCACGATCACCATGTCACGTATAGCGCATGACGTCCGGTAGAAACAGACTTGCGGCAGCCTTTGTGCTGCTTGAAATAGAATCGGAGGTAATTATTTCCGAGAAAGTCGTGTCCACCTGGCGTTCAATGGGTTCGTTACGTTCGATAATGAAACGGCTGGTTCTTGAGAACTTGTTTTACTTGTTGGTTTGTATTGTAGAGCGTGATGCTTTTTTAGGAATTACTGCCTGGGTCGAAAAGGAAACAATGCTGTTTCTTTTCGTGAACATTTCTTCAGAATTTGGCGCTTTTACGCATCACATTCTTTCTTGTTTTGGAGAGAGAGAGAGAAACGAGAAATAAGGAAGGCAGGGAGGTTAACCAGATGCTAGTATCCGGTATTCTACCCTACACTGGTGTTGGGGAATAGGGGGTTGAAAGATAAAGGGAGAGTAAAAAATGAATAAGAGAAAATTACCGACACACACGCACGCACAAAATCAGTACACTCAGAGGCGTTCCGACAGGCCAGTAGTTAGTAAGAAGCCCAGTAGCGCTTGCACGGCTTTCTTCTGTGACGATGAGTCATGACGATGGCGCAGTATACTTTCTTCTGACAGCGGCTGGTCATCTAACCTGTTAAGTTTATTAGAAAGGTGTTGCCTTTTCAGGTTGTATTTCGGGCAGTCACACAGGATATGGCGAATTTTTTCTTCATCTCCGCAGTGTGCACAGTCGGCAGTGTCGGCCATACTTATGCGGAACGCGTACGCACGGGTAAACGCGACTCCCAACCATAGTCTGCACAGAGCAGTAGCGTCGCAAGTTGGAGACATCCAAAGGGAGAAATGAAGGACTCAAGAATCGCTGCCGTCTCAATTGTTGAAAAAAAAGAATAACGAAAAACACGTGTCAATGCGCACACAATATAGCTAATCTTGTAATTAGTACGAACACGTACCACCCAAACAGAGGTCAGTTTATTGGATTTAGATGTAACGCGTGGTTAGATTGAGAAGTTTAGTCATTTTATTGTGGAAAATATATTCAGTAAAAAGGCACTTGGGAAGGTCGCAAAAAAAAAAGAAAATGCCACAGAAAAAAACTTGGCTTGTGGTAATGAAACATAAAATCGTAGTACGAACACCTATTCTCTGGAATGCAGAATGGATGCATTAACCGAGGAGGAAGCAGATATGTCACGCCATCAACCTCAATTTTCATTCAAGCGAACAGCGTATGATTGCATTTGAAGGCAGTTTACGCGGTGGCTCACGAATAGGTTCATTACACGTGGTGATGCGAGCCTCGTGCTTGCTGGCTTATTTTATTAGGGGCGAAGCTCCTTATGGCATGGCTTGTGTGTCCTTTGTAGTACGTAACCACCAGTAGCACATACCCGAAATAGGTATAACATTTGACCTCCAAGGTGGTGCCGGTGAGAGATTTATTCTGTGCGTTGTTTAACAATATAAAAAGTGCTCAATGTACATGCCAATGGCTGATAATGGGGAATAAGAGACAGGAGCGTTCGGCTTTTAGTCAACGCGCACGCTGCTATCCCCATTAGCAGCCATTGGCATGTACATTGAGCACTATCGGACAAGAAAGGGTTGGGACATTATACTCGCTCGGTGTAACCTCCTTAGTTTTAGGAAGGTTTAGCGAGCGTTGAGCTGCAGGGCCATGAATACAATGAACTAGTATATACCATGAATGTATTCGAGGTGGTTAAAGGGGGGAAGCAGATACGGAGCGCAAGCCGTAAGAAAATAAAAGCTGAATCCTCCTGTCTCTCATTTCACATTAGCAGCCACTGGCATGTACATTGAGCACTATCTGACAGGAAAAGGTTGCTACGTTATACTCGCTGGGCGTAGCCTCCTTGGTTTTAGATAGTTTAGCGAGCATTGGGCCGCAGTGCCATAAATACAGTGAAGAAGTATATACCATGAACTCAAGGTGGTTGAAGGTGGGAAGTGGACCCGAAGCGCAAGCCTTAAGAAAGTGTGCGTGTGCCACCTCTAGTTTAGTCCTTGGAATGTCCACTGAATGGCGGCGCTTCTATATGGGGAATATATGATAAAAAGATGCGAGATGGTGGGACTTGGAGTGTTGAATAGATGGACGAACGGACACACAGACAGATGCATGGATGGACGCATGAACGGACGCAGGGGCGGAACAGACGCATAGACGGCCACACAGACGGACGAATGCTTCGCCCCACTCTCCATCATTCACTCCGTGGATATGCTGCCATTTTTTTGTTCTCTGTAGTCTTTTTTTTTGTGTCGTATGACATAGAAGAGAGCAAAATACCATTGTAAGGGAGGATCAGTCGTGAATAAGCAGCGATTAAATTTAGCGTTCTTTTATTTTGTCCACAGCAATGCTTTGTGGCGCCTACCGAATAGCTGAATCAGCAAGCTGCTCGCACCCAATTTAACCAGCAGTCGTTCCGGGCTGTTTCATCTCTTAGTTCGCTACGGGTGCTACCATTTTATTTCCATAGCTCATTGTAGAACACTAAAGAGAGTAACATCAGTGACAGGACAACAAGACGATGTTTTGAAAATATTTATTACGATACTTGGCCCATTAGGCTTCATTAAAATGGCACTATTGGTGAACACAGCATCCGCTATTCCACTGTGCATGTGACGCTGTTCAGCGCTAAAATGCAAGATATGAAATCAAAGTAGTTGAAGCCTGCTTGGTGCCAATTCAATGCGATAGCGTTAAAGAGCTCGTTTCACAGAAATTCTGGTGTCGGCATGAATGTTGGGGTTGGTATCAGAGTCGGCATCATTGGTTGCGAGCAAGAAAGTCACAATATTGTGTGACTGCCAAATAAAAAAGTATGTTAACAAAATAAATAAAAAATATTGGTTCTGAGTCAGGGTCAACACCTGGTTGTTTGCGGGTCAAGCAATTGTTCAAAAAGAAATCAACACGCCCACTTGGGTGTGCAGGGAAAATAAATTCCTTTGTTTAGAAATGCAGTGAAAGTAACTTGATTGTTTTACAAACACATGCGTCATGTATTCATGCTTCACAATGCAACATGTATTATTGCAGTAGTAATGCACGGTACACGCGTAAATTGATTGGTCTGTGGGGTTTGACGTCTCAAAACCGCCATATGAATGTGAGAAACGCCGTAATGGAGGGCTCCAGAAATTTCGACCACCTGAGATTCCTGAACATGCACTTAAATCTGAACGCACGGGCCTGCAGCCTTTACGTCTTCATCGAAAATACAGCCGCTGCAGTCAAGATTGGATCGTGCGACCAGCGGGTTAGTACCTTAACCACTAGACCACCACGGCGGGTCTACACGCGCACAATTGCTATCTGGGGTAAAAACCTACGATTATCATGAGTTGATGGTTTAAAGAACGCCAACCACCACAAAAGGCGGACACGTTACTTCGCCTCTATTCTTAAGGCTACGTATAGGTGCATAGCAAATTTCAAAAGATTTCGCACGCACAATTGCCCGTGGTTGAAAGCATGCTACTCATTGCACAGAAAGCAGGCGTATGCAAAAGCTTGACGGACACAAGCCGTCTTCGACTCAGTACGCACTAGCAACAAGATATCGCAATCGCGTACGTCTCTTAACGACGAAGCTTAAAGGGACCCTGCAGCACTTTTTCAGTGCGGTGAACAAACACTGCCGATCGGTAGCACAGGCTTCCGGGAACCCGCGAGCCAAATATAATAGCGCAGCACGCGACCTTAAAAACGCAATAACTTCATAAATTATCAAAGTCAGCTAAATATTGCTGTCCTTTCTTTCAACATATGATGGAAGACGCTCAGAAATCAGTCGTATAAAGCCTTCTATTAGCCTTTGGTTGATTTGAACATGGTGAGCTCGGTCGTTACAGGGATCCCCGTGAAAGACTGCAACTTATCCATGCGTGCGCGTGTTATCCCAATAAAAAAGAGGACTATTCAAGGAAAAAAAATTGGCCCCGAATCTGCATATCACACTGCAAATTTTGTCGAAAAATGATAGTCATGCATCTAGAGAGAGTGAACAAAACGTAAATTTGATGTTCTGCGTAAGAAATATAGTGAATGGTATTCTGGAGGCACTGCGTTAAGGTGCCACGAGCGTGTAGCAGAGGCGAACGAGTGCATCGAGGCACGCTAGACACGAGCGCCATATGGCAGTTATCTTTGAAAACGAAGGCATGCGCGCCCGCGGAGAAAGAGGCGCCACAGTCTCGGAGGTGATAAGGTGTAGACCGCAGAGCGACGGGCAGGTGCCACCACCTTAGCAAAGCGTTGGAAACACCTTTTTGAGCATCACGTTGCACTGTCAGCGCAGCGCGATAAACGCTGCTGTCCTTAGAATTTCTTGTGTGTGCCTCTTTTAGTATAAAGGCACACATACAAAACATCGACGTGTTGTTATGGCACTTCAGATATGCGCTATAATTGTTTTTTACTTACCAATCACACAACTATAAATGCTGAAGCTTGGGCAATATCGGTGGGCACTGCGGCTGTAGTTGGCCGTTTAAGGCCGTTTAAAGTATCGTTAAGGGCAGAAAACAGACAAATGTACAGACAGACGGACAGACAGACAGACAGACAGACAGACAGACAGACAGACAGACAGACAGACAGACTGACCAAAATTTTTCTGTCGAAGGTCCCCAAGAAAGACTATCGTCTTTAAAAAAGGAAAAGTGTGCCTAAGGTCCCAAGGCGCCCATGACGTATTTTCTTTGCCAATACCATCCCTCCTTGCTTAGCTTCCAGTGCTTTCGTCGGCATGAGAGAAGGGAAGATGCGATTGCAGCGTGTGAAAAATCTTTGTGAATCCGCTCGTACTGAACGGAAGTTTTTAGGACGTTTCATTTTTGCGGCAACTAGTGCGGCATTCATTCTACGGTCATTATAAAAAATCTGTTCTATGGAATCTATTCCAGCGCCTCTTTAGGAGTCTCCCAATACTTTTCATCATTATCATTGTCGCTGTAGTAGCATTAGTAGTAATAGTCGTAGTAATAGTAGCAGTAGTTGGTGATAACAATTGATACAAAACACCGAAACAGTACTTCGTACTTTCATTGTTGCAAAATTTAAAAGCTTATAATTATTGTAAAACATAGACAGAGTGAATAAATTACTGTATGTATAAACTTTCATTAAAAACATCCTCATTTAGATAAAGCTGGGTCTATACGGGAGCAACTGCAACGCTACTTGAACCAAAGAAAGTTTTCAGTGCTTGTCTACCCAGGAAAGTGTGCATGGTAGCTGATGTTCAGGAAGCTTCCAGCGAAGTGACGGAGAGACAATTGCGGAAGCTACATTGTGATCGTCAAAAGGTTGTGAGCGCCGAGTGATGACTGAATCTCCAAAACTGTTTCTCTTGAACGGCGTATATATGCTTCGATGCTATGTATCAAGAAAACATCAGAATACTTCGAACAGGTCACTTAACGAGCGCAACACTATGACGGCTGAATCAAAAGCATGCTGTTATTCGCAGTGTTGATTTGGATGACCGTATCTTTTTAATCAATCATTCCATGTTAAGAGAAAGTGAGAACTGGGCTGGTCGATAAAGATTAATAACCAGGAAATGGCACCATAATGCGAGGCGATAACATGGTGCAGCCCACGCAACACTGTGCGTTGTCAGCCGTGTGGATCCGAACTCTAACTCAGGTAAAATAACACCGATTTCAGAAATAAGAGCTTGATGACTCCAAATATAAACGAGAAATAGTGCATAAGCTTCCCATCTGTACACTTACAGGGCACAGAAATACTGTACTTGAATGGGTAAATGTATTCTTGGTTTGCCTCTTCATTGCGTTTTTTTTATCGTTTGTTATCTCTTTATGGAGTCGCGTCGTCGTCCGCATATATATATATATATATATATATATATATATATATATGGCTGGGGGGGGGGCGCCGCCGTGGTTGCTCAGTAGTAGCAATGAACGCGTTATTTGAAGGTCGCAGGTTTGGTTCTTGCTCACAGCAAGTTGATATTTCACCCAGTCTTCTTTCCTCACATTTATATTACAATTGGTCTGATAACTTCCCCTATACACCCTTAATCACTAACGACGGTCTCGTACAGGCAGACTTGGCGCCGTAAGGTTGTATACGAGGGACGATAGGTCAGCTGCCAGGTCGTAATGAGTTCGTGCTACGTGACGCCAAACAGGCTCATAAAGAGTGCGCCACACACACCTCCATGGCTGCAGGTGGCGCTGACTGACACTGCTATGTTTATATTCACATATAAACCCAATCAAGTGACTGTGGGGTCAGCGGCGATGGTAGCACAGTGGTAGAGCATCGAATGCGTTATTCGAAGGTCGCAGATTTGGTTCCTGCTCATGTAAAGTCATCTTTTCACCCACTTTTTGTCTTCACAATGGTATTACAATTAGTCTAATAACTTCCCCTATACATTCCTTGACATTATTGTGTGTTAGATCTTATTATTATTGTGTCAAAAACACGGAAAAACGAGCCCTTAAGAACACACTTCTTTCCGTTTGAATATATATATATGGATATATATATATTTATTTATTTATTTTATTTATTCACAATACTGTAAGCCCTGTCGGGCTGTTACAGAGTGGGAACTACATCATACAATGACAATTCTAATTTATCAACAAAAGATTCAACTGTGTCTACATTCTCAAAGAAATCGGCGGCAAGACAGTTCCAGTCGACAATCGTTCTGACAAGAAAAGTGTTTTTAAATGTGTCAATTCTCGGTGTGTAGGGCATAATTACGTGTGGGTGATTGGTTCTTGATGAGACTCTTCCTGGGGGACGCAAATAGAGAGAAGGGTTTATATTGAGTTTATTGTTGTAAAGCTGATAAAAAAACTTTAGTCGATTGATTTTTCGGCGAATGGCAAGTTGAGGAAGTTTAACCTCAGTGAGCAGGGTTGTTATTGACTGCCTCCTCTCATAAACGGAAAAAATAAATCGCGCTGCTAGCCTCTGAACACGCTTCAGTTTATCTATTTGATATTGGTGATGCGGGTCCCAGATCATACTAGCGTATTCTAAGGTAGGCCGAACAATAGTTTTGTACGCCTGAAGTTTAACCTCAGGAGGAGCACCTCTTAATTTACGTCTCAGTAGTCCAAGTTTCCGCTGCGCTGATCCGCAGATATTGTCATTATGTGCATTCCAATTTAGTGTATCTGTAATTGTCATACCAAGATATTTAATTTGGGTGGATCTTTTGATTTGGTTAGTATTCACTGTATAGTCAAACATTAAAGGCGTTTTCTTGTTTGAGACTGTCATGCAGGCAGACTTCTTAGGGTTGATTTCCATATCCCATTTTGCACACCAATTGTGAATAATGTTTAAGGCATCATTTAAACAAGTTTGGTCAGAGACAGTCTTGACGCGTGTAAACAAAAGACAATCGTCGGCAAACAATCGCACTTCAATGTTGGGATGTACACCACTTGCAATGTCATTAATGTACAGCAGAAACAAAATTGGGCCTAAAACCGACCCTTGCGGCACACCAGAAGGAATGGGCAAAAAAGATGAATGTTCGCCGGCTATTTCCACAAAATGTTGACGATTCGTCAGGTAAGCTTGAATCCACCTAATTATTTGTAAATTAACACCGTAACCTTGTAATTTATTTAGAAGTTTCGCATGACATACCTTGTCGAAAGCCTTTGACAAATCTAATGAAATAACATCTATTTGTTCTTTCGAATTCATAGCTGCAGCAAAGTGATGAATGGTTTCAAATAACTGTGTCACAGTTGAAAGGCGTCGGCGAAAACCATGTTGTTTGTTGTAAAAGAGGTTGTTATTTTCAAAGTACGCAACAAGATGTTTACCAATTATATGCTCTAAAAGTTTACACACTGTACATGTAATGGAAATGGGGCGATAGTTTTCAACCATCAGCTTATCTCCAACCTTGGGCACAGGCACAACCCTTGCTAGCAGCCAATCACTCGGTACAACACCAGTTTCCAATGAGGAGGCAAAAATTTTGACTAAAAATAATGCAACCCATTCGCAATAGCGCTTTAAAAACTCGTTCGGTATTTTATCAGGCCCTGAAGACTTCTTGACATCTAATTTTAAAAGCAATTCAATTATACCTTCCTTAGAGATAACAATGTCATCTTCACAATGGCTACCATGTTCTTGACTTATCGAGGCCATGTTCGTCGGGCTAGTATATGTACTGTTAAAGAAATTGTTAAAAGCTTCAGCAACTGAAACTGGATCACTGCAAATGTTTCCATTTAAAAGTACACTGGTTGTAGCCGGCTTTGACTCAACCAAGTATCTCCAGAACTTCTGAGGTGAATTTTTCAAATAATCAGCCAACGTTGTTGAAACAAAATGCTTTTTTGCAGTTTTTAACTCCTTCCGCACGTCGGTACTAAGCGCAGCGATGGCAACATATATATATTTATATATATATATATATATGTATACAACGTTCAAGCTAGGCGATGATAAGAACAGCCGACGAAGAACAATAGGTGCGCGTGCATTATTATATGTGAATGCCATCTGAATTGACGTATCTCTGTCTCTAATGTCAAACACAAACGCGCACACACACACATTTATAACAATTATGCGACATAGAACAAAAATGCAATGTTCTATGTCGTGATGCATTTCGTTTCGTAGGCAAAAACAAATTTTCCTCAATTCGATTTTTTTCAGGAAGTAAACGCACTGACCCGTACTTAGCCCAACATTGTTGTATAACCTAACACAAAATAAGCGTACGAATTAACCGAGCCTCAAAATTGCTAAAACAAATATGGCCTCGACGCATTCCATCTCTATAGAGAAAGCATTTGTGCAAGTAGCGTGGTGAATCAGGACGTAAGGTGTGGCAATAAAAGAAGAGTCCCCACTTGCCGGTCGTAAAGAGTGTCGTAATAAATGGCGGTGTATTCAGTACGAATTGGAACATCCCTATCGGGCGAGGCTGCAGATGCCAGTAGTCATTATTGCAAGAAAATGAGGAAGATGCGTGCCTCGAGGACGATAGCGATGACAACACGCAGTTCCTCGGCGTGCCATCAGAGTTAGTTTCTATGGCAAGAGAGTGCTCGATAATGTTCACATTGTCTTTGTGCTAGACAATATCGCAAATCAGAAATAGTGATCAACCAGTATTTATAAATATCCCCGGCAGGACAACAATGCATAACACATAAAAAAGCCACCAGCTACTGGAGTAGAAAATGTAATACAGTATTACAAAATGAATAAAAATGAATTCAACAGTATTGCAGAGAACAACGCGTTGCTAAGTGTACTTACTATTACGTATAACAGGCCAATACAAGTAAAGAAATCAAACAAGAAAATAAATCGCCGCCTGCTGTGTCAGTCACCGCCTGCAGCAAGTAATTTTTTTTTTCTCCCTAATATTCAGTAAAAACAGCCATGCAGTTGAGATCCGCTATGCCAGGGGTCGCAATGCGTTGACTAAGTATTACGGCTGGGTGGTGTTAGCTGCCGCCCGATCTGAAGGGTACAGCCATATCAAGCCATTTATCCGTTCAGTGCGCCCATTTTAGCCGTATTCTTCTATACATACCCATCTTTACGCCGCGTAATGTATTACTGTCACGCGGCAATGTAATGGCTCTTAGTGCATTGTTAAATTGTACATTCATGCTTCTACCTTACCAAATGTCTTCATGGAATCCCGTTACGTTCCTGCAAATAAATGAATCAATAAATCTATGAGACGTGGTGTTTCTAAACTCGCAGAAGCTAACACTAAGATGTTTTGATTCGTTCACATCACAATTGTAGAGCCACCCTTCTCTCGTTGGGTATACATCTTTTCGAATTGCGAGTCCAAATAATAATCGAACAGTTTTAGTGAAAAATTTTATAAGACACGCAGTGTGGGCGTCACTACGTGAGGCATATTTTATGGACCACAGATTTAGGTTGTCTATGCAGGCCACAACCAATGGTTGGTGTGCTTGGCTATAATTAGGAATAGATGAATGACAACAGGGCGCTCATATGTGCAGCCCTGTTCTGGCCAGATTCACTGCAGTCGAGCAGTGCCGGAACGAGGATGACGAGTGTTAAACGTGAATAACTGTGGTAAATGTGACGCACTTGTTGCTGCGCGGCAGGTTCTTTAAGCGTCCGTCTACGTATCTACAGATATGTATCTATCAATCTAGCCACCTGCGTCTCGGTGCTCTCGTGTCACCTCTGTAGCTAAGAGCCCCGCCGTGGTGGTCTAGTGGCTAAGGTACTCGGCTGCTGACCGGCAGGTCGCGGGATCAAATCCCGGCTGCGGCGACAGCATTCCCGATGGAGGTGAAAATGTTGTAGGCCCATGTGCTCAATTTAGGTACAGGTGAAAGAACCCCAGGTGGTCGGAATTCCGGAGCCCTCCGCTACGGCGTCTCTCATAATCATATGGTGGTTTTGAGTCGCTAAACCCAAATATCAATCAATCAATCAGTCAATCAATCCTTATCTATGAGTAAACGAAAACCAATATGAGATTGTATTATGTTTGAATTAATACGAATCGCTGGTGATGACTTCAATAATGCCACAATGCCCGTTGCGGACATCGTCAAACAATTTCCGCCTGACAATTGCACATACCCGCGGGTGGGTATGTGGCAGATGTGATTGGCATTTTATATCTACCCAGGAACCGTGAGATTACACACGAGTAATTTTACGCGTCAGCTTTAAGAAATTGCTGAAATGTTTAGCATTGATCCGATTAATGCGAAGAATAAATGTCAGAGTCCCAGCATAAACAGAAGAAACAGAGCCCCAGCATAATGCGCGGTAATCAAGTATTCTACCATAAAGTCATGTCAGCTCTCGGACCAAATTTTTAAACAGACCCTTATGTTCGTGAAACATCGATTCTGGGCGTAGTGCTGGCTATCTGATTTTATAAGCAATACATATCTGCTCTCCTGTGGTACAGCCGTCATCAGGTTAACGTCAATGGTAGTAAGGTGCGATATCCGTTGAAGTTGAATAATGCAGCAGGGTGAAGAGCTACCATCTTCATGAGCACGAGCACTTTATATCAGCTTCCCGCTTTTGGTGTTGCTAATATCCATATTTCTCTTGGTATCGTTACGCAACTGCACAAACCTGGTTATAAAAAAAATGTGTTGTTGTTCAACGTATGTGTGTGCGCCTATTTGTACATATCCTTCGAACCACTTTATGACGATTCGCTCAATAAACTATTACAACGCAGTCACCTTCCTTGCGCATGCTTCACATAACATCGACTACCAAGGTATGTGGGATCTGCCGATTTTGTGTTTCCTTGTAAGAACACGGCGTTTCAGTACTTCCTCATTCAATAGAATTGATGGCGTGGGTCGCTTAAAGGTGCTCTGCCCACGTGCACGTCTTCGAGCGTTGAAGCTGCAGCTGTGGACGTCTTCTATAGTTGTGGTCAGCCTGTGTGCATGGCAAGTTTGTTAACGTTGAACCTTCGAAGGTGGGACGACAACTTGGCCAGAAGCACTGGACACGTGAGCACACATTCAAACCCACGACACGCCAACTTCGATGTTGTGTTTACACAATCGCGTCGACAAAGTGGGGGTCCATGATTTTATTGTACGTCACAGCAACTTTCTTTTTAAACGGATGCCCCTTGTCGAACGCTGGCACCATGGTGCTTTTTGCTCCTTGAACATCATTTACAAAGTTCTCGCGAAGCATTGCGTAGATTCGTGACTCGGGGTGTTATTGAAAGACGCTTTGCACACGAACGCAGACAGCCCTGAAGCAGTCATAAATAATTCATGAGTGTGTAGGCTTTACGTGGAGGATTTTTCAAGAGTGTGGTAACTCCTGCATGTCAGCGAATACCAGCGAAGTACATAGAACGCTGCGGAAACAAAAGCGCACATGAGCTAGCATGTGAGTGGCTTTCTATATTTTTGTTTTACTTAGGCATGACAGCAACAAAAATAAAACTTTTACACACTTGTGCCAGTCCTGCGATTGTTTATGTGTTCAGTCGAGTGTTCTTTCATCGTCATGAATAATACTTCCTATGTACTATTACCACTGGTTGTTGACAGCCTGCTCTCACTCTGTGGCGTTCTTGGTTATTTTTATAGTGATCTGCAAATATTTACTGAAAACACGCGCGTTTCGGCAATCATAGACTTCGCGACACTGTCCCTATGTCAGCCAACGACTTCAGGGGCAGACGACAGTAGACCAGCGCTGAAGATTCGTCCTTCTTCAATATAGGACGTATTATTTGCAGAATTGCCACGTTTCTCTGCCGAACTCGACAAAGTTTTTCGGAGCCACGGCCTCTAAGGCTAGACTGCAACAGAGAGGGAGACTAGGTTCAGTAAAGAACTGCCGGATCCCTTGTGGTGGGTTGAGCGACTCCTCTTGGGTCCGACTACCAACCAATCCAGTGAACAGGTCCTGTGTCTGAGTCTCCTTCTTTACATTGGTGCAGTCAATGACATACGAACCGCAAGTGCGTCCCCGTGGGTCATCGCTACAATGAGCTTCCCTTCCAGCGAACGCCACTCACGGCACCGGGGTCTTAAAGCCGGCAACACTCCTACAGCCTGGAGCACCCATTCGAGGACAGCATCGAGGCATTTTCAATGGCTCATGGCCAAGCTCACCGCGGTCCCACCAGCAGAGTGCACGGCCTATCGTTGCCCGGAAAAGCTCTTCACGCTTCACGCTGCAACAACACCTCACTACGTATTCCAATGGCTTCCAGCCACTTAGGGTTGCTGTCCGAGCTCCCTCGGCCAAGGATGCAGAACTCTGACTACGCTGATTCAGGACTATTCTTCCTTCTCAGGCGTCCTGACTGACTCTGCATGCCGATATCTGGAAAGCGCTGCCGAGATTTCCGGTATGATCGCGGATCTATGTCGCGGTGAACTCTTCGAAAGCGTCGCATCTAGCCTTTTTCTTGTGATTTTGCCCAAATTGTGTGCCACTGATACCACGTTGGGTTCAGTTGCTTCACAAGATTTGGAGGCCAGGTCACACAAATCCTATCGCAAGCTACAACGTTCCCTCGTAGAGCTCTCGGACCTACTGGGCTTCTTGGCGTCGGCACATTCTTGAACTTCACCTGCCGCTTCACGATCGTCGGCTGTTTCGGCAATCCCGCTATTTCGCGGCGTTCAGGACGACGTCTTCGTGTGTATTGGGACCGCCAACACACTCGGCATCCTCAATGCCTGGCCTGAACATTGAAAATGGCTAATTTCTATCGAGAGCCTTCGAGGTGCTACCAAAGCATGACAAGGTTACGAAGATGTCAAGCAATGATCTTGGCCTGAGTGGTCTACCCATTTGATAACTGTTATTCCGTTGCTTTCCCACGCTAGCAGCCCTTCGCGGACCGACTCAGTCTGTGCCGCTGATAGGAGCTGCGAGAAGCACCCCCTCGACGGTGCAGCCCCGGCCCTTATGAACCTGCCTTTCCTTGGTGACCGAGGTCAAAGGAACAGTCACAACAGTGTGACTGTACCCTCCACCAGCATCGCTACTTTTTGATTTCGAGCTCGTGAGAAGCCAGCGTCAGATAGTATACAGCTGTGTCCTGCAGCTCCTCCTTCTCGGTAAGCGCTATAGAACGCACCGCGACAGACACCGATGGAGACGACTAGGTGGGTATTGTGGACAAGGTCGTGAACTCGTGAAATACTGCCCTACAGCACATGACACCAACCGAAAGCAGTTTCGGGTCACCACAGCCAGTGAGTGTACCTGTAAAGTAGCCAGTGCGAGAATGCTTGGACGTTTCGCCCTACACTGGGTCAGGATTGTGCGGATCCTCGCCACTTGCCCTGTGCCTTAATTCCCATCAGAGAACAACATCATCTGCAGCAAACACTTTAAGGTCTCAACTTGTCGGCGTCTAACGTCGCTGTGTCTTATGTAGTCAGAGTCATTCATATAAACCAGTGTGTGCCACGAAAGGTAGTTTAAGTCTTGCTCCTCGCTACGGGTGCACCTAAATTGAAGAATTCAATAGTTTGACCAACAAACCTCTAACAACGCTAGTGCAGCTGAAATGCCGATCTCTACACGCCTTAGGAAACTGAAACAGGGCAGGTAAAGGAGAAGAAAACATTGAATGCTTTGCCCATCCATCTGTGTCACGCTAGATGTACTGAGAGACCCTTCTATACGTGTTTCTCTCCTATACTGTAATATTTAAAAAAACTCATTAATTGATCGCAAAGTAGTAATTTTGCTTTCTTTCGTTCTCAAAAAGGCCCAATCGCATTCATGGATTGACCCATCCATAAATATTCAGAGCACTTATCCATAGTGGTAGGTGGCTGAAATATTTAAAAGCCACGTGTCTCATGAATATGCCAAGACATGTTTATTATCCAGCTCCCAAGCTGCTTAACGCTGCACAACTTCGATGATGACTGAACTTGGTGCACGAAGTAAGTCTGTTTTGATATCTTTGCTATGGTACAAAAATGCGATGCTTTCTAAAATCATTACTTGACATTTAAACAACAGTCACCTTCTGAACTAGCTCTGTGTGCGTGGGGGGGGGGGGTTAAGTGGTTTGGTGGGTGCGGTCATTTATATAGAATGCTAAGAAAGGCAGTGCTGCAGGTGACTCTTTACCACAGAATCGACATCCTTAATTGAGACCCCGTTAAAATATTTCATCTTGTCTCGTTTTAGAAGATACAGATGACCCATCCGGCACTTTTATTTGCTGTGGCCTGTGCACGCACTTTCTTCTTCGTATGACGAAAAAAGTACGCCAAAGGCAGGGAAAGTGTATCTTCTGCGGACTAATGTGGGTCACAGAAATGCTTCGGGCTGCGTTTTTTTTACGATCAGCACAGTTCTTGACTCCAGTAACAGCTAAGCCAAATGAGAACGAAATAAGCGCTTTGTTCAGCTCAATGAGGAACAAGAGTAGTGCGCAGTAATGACACGCTGCTGTGATAAAGAGCCGTGATCGGGACTTTCCCATCTTCCTGCATACTTTTTAGTAACTTAAGCCTCGGCAAAGCACCTTCAAAGGAAGGAGACAAAGGTGCCGGCTTTTCGAAATAGTCTTATCAAGCTGGCGCAGCACTCGGAAGAGGGGTGAGCATGGATATTATATAAGAATCAGAACTGCTGTTCACAGCATTTGAGGATAGGAAATTTGCCACAGGACTGCTAGAACAGTCTTTTCTAAAATGTGCCCGCAGCAGCCACTCATTTTGATTTCTTCTTTGTGGTGTTCTCTTTTATGCTTATTTACGTTCACACAGAGCAACTTCATTTAAATATTTTTTTTGTAAATAATCCATCCCCCTCTGTAATGTCAATTCGCTCAGAGGATGAAACGAATAAACATATAAATAATTAAATAAATATATTTTGTGAGGTAAGTTACGTTTTTTATGTCTCGCATGGTTCTTCTCAAAGTGCTATATATTTATTGATACTATAAATGTACTACCAGCTGTATGTATGTACCAGCTTCCTGCCCGTCTCTGTGTAAGCTGCGCAGCAAACCGCTGATTCATGAAGCTGTTCAAATGATAAACACTCAGGTCTACGATATCGTCTCTGCCTCCAGTGCTATGTAGAAAGAAATTACCAATTAAACCAGTCACAGAAACACTTTCTCTGCTTGGAGGGCTTGCTCTCATGCAGGAGAGCACCAGTATAGGCGGCCTCATGTTGCGTGCATTCTTATACCTGCGTTAGCACCGTAGTATGCGTAGGCTCTCCCCCCTATGTGCAACTCTATGGTGAAACAGTGTACGCGAAATAATTGGCACAGGGTGCCCTCTTGCCTCTATGAATCAATATATAGCCGGTTATGTTTGTGTGCCTTGTAGAATCCTCCATCATGGCACCTAAACAATACCGACTAACGCAATTTGATAAACAAATCTTCGTGGTTTACGCATTGGCGTCGAAAGGTGCGCTGGATCTTCTGGTATTCTTTTTTTTCTTTAGAGCAGATCTAAACCTAACGTGGTGCATGAGAAACCAGAAAAGGAATCAAACATCATTACATCAGCGTATATGTTCTTACGTGTAGCTTACTTACTAGCTCAATTAGCAGAGCGACTGGCCGCAGAGGCACTCGTCGGGGGTTAGATCGCTGGAGATGGAGAAATCTCTCTTCCACATTAAGAAGCTTACCTTTTAATAAATTAGTGTTTGTTCCATCATGGGTGCATGCTACAAACGGGAGTTTTTCAATATCTCTTTCTTAACATCCGGCTCAGCATACTTTATTGTGCGATTATCTTTTTAATGTGTTTTTTATGCTCATGAACGTTGTTTCTCATGATCGTCAAAGCTTCTAGAATTTCCAAAGGAAAAATAGGAACCAAGAACTGTTGCTTTTCCCGCGTGTCTTAGACCTCACGTGCGCATATTTGCCATTGAAAGTGAATAAAGAGGATAGGGTGGTTAGGATATCCCTATATCTAGCCTAGATCCACGAATGACAGCTGTACACAGTACCAGCAAACAGTACCAATGAGAGAACAAGGATGGAGATGCACCTAAATCTACCTCTTTCTCTGGGAACAAACAGGTCACGTGATCTATGAAGGCAAGGGACGATTTCGATTCGGTGTAAGCACTCAAGCCGCCTAAGAAAAATACGAGACGGCGATGGGGCGTATGTTTGGCAATAACAGTGGTCCAATTATCGTGAAGGAAACACCGTATTGCTCTTCAACCATGATTGCAAAGACTGGAAGGGTAAACAGCCGTAATACCACTTCGTGAAATATTAATGACTGCATGTCGCTTTTTCTCCTCTGAAAAAAGATTTCCACGCGCACTGGTTTTTTTTTCTCCCCACACAAAAGCTCAATTTCTTCTTATTTCGGCTCTCCTCCTTCCCCTTCTCGTGTCGATAAGGCCGTCTCGGGTTGTTAAGACGCGAGGTGCCCTTTTCAAGAGCTCGCAAGTCGTTAATCTGGGGTGCGATTCTCGTGGTGCCCGCCTTGTGGACGGTCCTCTTCGGCCTTCACTGATTGGGCGGAGCTCGGCGTACTTTAGGTACAACCCGCCATCGAAAAGATTGATCTTTGCTTCAGCACATAAGAGGTATGGCGCTTTTGAACCACTCATGGCTCTTGCATTTCGAAATCGGATCATCATGTTCATCATCATCATCATCACCATTATCATCATTATCATCATCATCATCGTCTTTCAAAGCAGGCAAGACCTAGCGTCGCTCTGCGGTAGGATACCTCACTGTCAACCAGAACGCCAGTGCTTAATTCCTGGATTTATTCATTGCATTCTCCGGGTCAACGCTGCTGATATTAGCTAAATGCTGTCACAAATAAATTACCCACGCCAGTGATCGGAGTTCTTTGGCAGGTACGAGCTCTCAGTCACTTCTGCCACCCGCCCCAAACCACGGCCCGTGGCATGCGAGTCTGGAGAAAGGGGTATGGTGACGCTCGCGACAGGAGTTTCATGTTATTCATGTCATGAGCATTAAGGTGTGTTTGTTAACCTTTGTTACCCTCTAAAAGGATCATTGATCTCCAGCAAGGTAAATAGGTGATTACGAGAGCACACAGACAAAAGTGCCTAGATAGATAGATAGATAGATAGATAGATAGATAGATAGATAGATAGATAGATAGATAGATAGACTGACAGACAGACAGACAGACAGACAGATAGATAGATAGATAGATAGATAGATAGATAGATAGATAGATAGATAGATAGATAAATAGATAGATAGATAGATAGAAACACTCAAAGTGCCTTTCGTTCTCCACAATGAATGAGAGCATTCAGTCGTATCTGTAGAACTAACAGAAAATGCTGGTGTAGTTGTGATGTAAATGTGAAGAAAGAAAAAATTGACTCAAAGACAACGATCAACTTTGCGTCATTCGAATAACAAGGCCAGAGAAGCGGTCCTCACTCCGTCCACTATATGCAGTATATATGTCCGTTTAAGCGGGGCAGTATCAGTCTGCGACATTCGAAGGTGGCAGGCTTGTTCCCTGCCAGAGGCAAGTAATCTTTTCGTCCGCCTTTCATTCTTCACCTTCACGGTATGTCACCACCTTTTTGTAAATTTTTTAAATTTGGCCTTTACAATATTATTGTAAAATGGGCTTATAAAGGATCTTTTTAAATGATGTTCATATGCAGAAATTGGTGAAAAAAAATTAGAATTGGATTTGTTTTTGACAAAACATTGCCCAAACTTGGCCTTTACGCGAACAGTCATAACTTGAGAACGGAGCGCCGGAATTTTAAAGTTTTTGGCACAAAGGTAGCCAACTTATGGTACTGTGCAATGAACTAGGATCTTTGCCATTTGATTATTGGGAATCAAGTTACAGTAAAAACACCAAGGAAAAAAATGGTGTTTTTTCCCTGCAATGCTTTAACTAAAGCATTTTTACATAAAAACTTACCAATCGTTTTTACTGATCCTAGTTTGTTGCACAGTTCAGTAATAAAGGAACTAACATACAAAGTTCCATTAAAAAGATTTATTGGTCATGAAGTTACAACTGCTGGCGTAACAAAAAAGTGCAAAAAATCAAGTTTTGAGCAAAATGAGTTTAAAGATTTTCAATGCTTGTACAACAGGATGATGGCGCCCTACACAGTTAAAATCCACCAGGCACATAGTTAGGGTCCTCCTTAGATGCCATGAGCTCTTTTTTAGCTTTTGTTGCTGCCCGTCTTTTCTTCCGGTGTTGTTTTGCTTCGCCAGTCGACTGACGCTGGGCCTTCCTTACACGGTGCTATTCCCTAGTGTAGCATGTTACGATAGTGTAGTGGCCAGGTTCGATGCCTGCTTCTTTCAAAATAGCCAGTACACTTCTGTTACCATCATTGAAGTGGCACACAGCATCGTATAAACCAAAAAGTAGGATGGGCAGGCTCACGTGAACGTCTTTGGGAACCCGTTGCCGAATCATACCGTTGAAGCACTCGTTGGCGTTATGGGTTTTCCCGTGCAGGCACTTCTTCAAAAGCTCATCCGTGCAAAGGTCGGCGTACACAGGCTTCACTTTGTTAAGTACCTCACTAGATAGGCCTCCCTTGTGCTTGTAGTATCCACTTCCCAGTGCGTTCCGTCGGTTAAAACCGCACCAACTCTCAGGGCCAAGAGGGCACAGACCATGCCTTGGAGTTTCATCTGTGGAACTGCAATAGAACAGGCTCGCTAATGTGGCTTGCTTCATTGCCTGCAAGTCTCCCACATTTGTTCTGATGGCAATACCATAATAGTTCTGCAGCCTGTCAATTAGAACATCTGTTAATTTTCCTTTCTCTCCAAGTCCGCGAACAGTTTTTTTGAGCTTTCGTAGGCGGCATCCTACACGCTTCTGCACGTGCCCGATACTCAAGTTTGCGCACACTATTTGGCCCATATATGTCCTTTATGGCCGCATGGCTCTTGGAGTCGCCATCTCCCTAGAAGTTTGCATATTTCAAACCACGACTTCTTTCTGCAAGCTCAAACATACGGTAGAGCCCTACTGCCTCCATATCACCAGCACTACCGGTATAGTTGGCTTGGCACTGAGTATGGTTTGCCTTACACTCCAGAAATTCAGCACTTGGGCTCAACTTGCTTTTCGAATGACATGCCCTGCATTTGCTTGACATGCCTTCTACATCAATAATTTTCCCAGTATCAATCGATATCAAAGATACGCAGCCATTCAATGAGGAACGCCCTCACCTTTGCCACGTACCGTCACCTGACACACCACATTAAGTACTTCGCACAACACAACGCACTTCAGTAGCGGCATTCATCATTGATTTAGATGCAACATTCTCCGCAGCTTTACAAAGCTTTGCAGATATCTTTTGGTAGGCAGAATGCCAAGGCGGCGGCGGCATGTTCATGACTTTCGCCAGTGTCACAGCTCCAGAATACCCCTTGCCTAGCTGACGCAATGCGTATACTAGACGCAGGTTGTTTTCAATAGAACTTCCTGTCTTCTTTGATGATTCAAATGAGTGTACATATGCGCATGCACCACACACAACAGCATATGAGAAAGATATTGCATGCTGGGAGCACTCCTCCAGGCTCAGCGAGGTGTTCTTGCATTTTGGGCAGGCGAGCATTGCAAAAACAGATGAAAAGATCTCCATGTCAATGATCCTATTACCCTGCAGTAAAGGGTCTGGCATCGGCACTTCCCAGTTGTCTTCCAAGTTCAGAAGCTTCGCAGCACTCACCGATACATCCCCGTCCACATGGCCGACGGTCGGAGCATTCACAGTTTGTCGATTGCCAATGAACTTTCGTTTCAGCCGTCTTTTTACCCTGAACCTCGCCATACCTGCTTACAAAAACGTTCAGCCTATATTTGTACTACTGCTACTAAAGATATCACGTGTAAAAAATACAAACTACGCAGAATTAACAGCAGCAGCATGAAGCGCGCGCAAGTAAACAACAGAGACTCTCGTAGCTTCACGCGTCCTCCTTACGGATATTAAATGCAACGTTTGAAAAAACAAAGACTTTTAGTTGTCTTTAAACAAGTTTATAGTTATCAAACCAATACACAACAGAAAAATTACAACATTTGCCACTGATTTTCGCTAACTTATCATTTTTTGTTAGCACACAACACTAGTTTCTGTTTTGCAATCGTTCACCACATGTTCGAAAATTGGCTATAACTTCGAAACTAAATAAGATAGAAACCTAATTCTTTCGGAAAAATAATTTTGAACGATTGCGGATTTTTGGAATATAAAAATTAAACAATGCGCGTTTAAAAAATTGCGTTTTCAAAGGTGGTGACATACCTTACGTGCCAATCACCATTATTAACGCTCCCTATACTTTCCCTGCCATTGTTGTGTGTTAATTCTCAATAATTAGTGTCTAACAAAAAAAGGCTCCAAATTTTTACTTGTTTAGGTCAGAAAATTATTCTTCGCATTTAATCGGGTGGTATTGTAGCTGCAGAGATTGTAGATCAAGCACCTCACTAGCGCAGTCTGTTCTCTGGACTTGTTGTCACAGCCACAATCATTTCGACCGTTCCGTTGACTCGAACGTATGGATGTGTTCTTTCAACTAATATGTGGCAATGTGACCTAAATGATGCGTCGTAAACATATCGCTGAAAAAAGACGCTCGGGTGCAGGAACAGCGCTGTCGCTACCACAAAAACGTTTCAGGGCGTTTCTCAGAATGTTGGGAATCTACTAATATGAAATCTTAAGAGAAATTTGTTGCCATCGCACATGTAGCTATAAAAAGAAAGAAGAAACAGAAAACCTCTATTCCTGCCGCGGATTTTTTTTCTATCACGCAAGCTCACGTATATCTTGAACGGCGTTCGTATCCGTATCCCAACCTTCACTACAGGTAGCGGTGTATTCGAATTTCTCGACGACCTGCGTATGTGTTTAGAAAAAGTCGGTAACAATTTAGAGTACTAGAGGTACTCTACTATGGGCGAGCATAAAGCCGTCCCGTGATTTACGCAACCGCCCTTGTCATAGTTTGCATTGCAATATACAACGCCTGCTCAGCTTCCCACCACAGTAATTACCACTCGCACGCACCCCAAGTCATACGTTTCCGCTCGATAACGTTCAAGATTTTTTTGTTTCATCACCACCCCTTTGACGACCTGAAGGCGCACTCCCTCTCCTTTTGGAACGCTTCGGCGAACTTCTTTTCTCTGAGTTGAGCAGCACTGCAAGCATTCCGAGAACACCCGTGTTCCCTACCACAGAAATACCATGGAGCCATATTGCATAAAACTACTGTAACTTTAACACTAGGGCCGGCGCATTGGGAGTAAAAGAAACATCGAGAATGCAGCAACCATTCCAAGAGCTTAATGAAATGTCTGAGTGTTCTTGCTTTTTCACTTGGAACGTACTTTTGCAATGGTAACTTTCCAAAATGGTAGTTTTTTTAGATGCGGAGCATCTTATACTCGCGCCTTGTAGTGCGCCGTCCGCGTCGTCCGCGCCGTCCACACCGCTTCTCGAACATTCGACAGCTGACGCGCGCGCATGCGCCGTCGCGCCGTCGCCCACTCTTCCACCATCTGTGCATCGCTTCCTCCTCTACACACCGCGCGCGCTTCACTCCTCCACCATCTGTGCACCCTTCCTCCTCTACACACCGCGTTCGACATGTACAATTCTCCTGATTCTCCAGTGGACGCGCATGTGGCGTCGCGCTTCGAGAACATTCAACAGCTGACAGTGCATGCGCCGTCGTGCTGTATATATACTCAAGGTCGGCGCTCGCTCGCTCAGTTGCCGCTCGTCGGTTGGTTTGCACGGCGCGTCGACGTCCAAGGTCGGGGTGAAATGAATTCCAACGAATCCACAAACACAATGATCGACGTCCCTTCGACCAGCGCCGCCCTTTCGCATACGTGTGTACGTGTTCACTCATTTAACACCCCCTCCTACAACCACGTTAACCAATTTAGCCATCGACCCAAGTAAGTCGCAATTTAACACCCCATTTCACAACCACGTTAACCAATTTAGCCATCGACCCAAGTAAGTCGCACTTTAACACCCCGTTAACCAATTATATGGTCCGCATCCTCCTCAGTGTTCCCCCGAGGGAAGCTGCGGGCAATTTTTTTTCTAGAAAAATGTAACCTCATTTCGAAAGAAAACTAAGGTGTCGCTTGCAAGGGTATGCACAGATGAAGCTTGTCTGCTATTGGTTTACGGGCTCAAGAAAAATATAAAGGAAAGTGCCGGACGGAATCACGCTTGTTGTACACGGGCATTCCTCTAATTATTCATGGAATCTACACATCTTGCGACAGTGCAGAGTTGCCGTCAACGGTTTCGACGCTGACAGTTTATTGATCCCTATTTTCGGTCAACTATTTTCTGAAAATTTCATGGTACTAAAACTTTGGACGCTTAAGCTTTTGTTGTCTTAGTTTTTGAAATACCATCACGTGACTGTGTGTACGGTGGTCTTTACGGGATTCTTTTTTTCTGTTTTTATATCAGGATTTGGTTAAGTAGGCAAAACGATAGCATGTAAGCGCGGCTTGCGCGAAGAAAGGGCACACAAAGGCTCCAGGAGAAGGTTTGATTTTGTGCGTCAGAGACGCCTCGGCATGAACCAAGAAATGGAAGCCATGGCACAGCACATAAGCATATATTACAGCGAAAGCTGTATGTGACTAGGAGAAACAACAATCCGTCCGGCATCGGTGCCACGACTACTCTGAATTCGCTGTGTTATGAGTTACGTCATTGGCAGCGTCTTACCCAAACACGCACTTCATTAGCTCCGTTGTGTGTGGCGTCATTCATTCCGTCACAGGCGTGGCGTCTAGCGCGTGTAGAAACGTTTTCTTGAATCCTTGGATATATCTAAACTATGCATGGACAACTCTAGAGAAAATTTGAACGTAGAAACGTGAAAGAGCTCACATTGGCCGGGACAATGCTGCTGTCCGGGCACAAAAACCTGCCTAGGAGACCGAGTGACGCCTTAGAAAGCGTGCTAAATTACGAATGGTAATACAAGCGTCAGTGGCGGGTCGATCCGCAAATCATGCCGCCGAGTTAGTTTGCAACGTCAAATGCTTTCAATGTCGTTGCAGCGTTAATGAGTTGATTGCTGGACGCGTTCACTGGGGGGAACGCCCGCTTTCGGCGGCAGTATCTCCAGCGGCACATTGGATTCGGCATATTGCATTCGGATAATCACGGTGGTGAACCCAAGTCAAAGGTGTGTCGAACATCATTATAATAAGCATGAAAATGTAACCAAGAATTTATTCATTTATTTATTTATTTATTTATTATATCCTCAGGGCCCGAAGGCATTACAGAGCGGAGTGGGTAATACACAAATACAGTGAGTTAAGTTAGAGGCAGGTAAGTAAAAAAAACCTAATGTACAAAGTAAGCTAAGGTGTTTTTGAACAATACTTGGTTTTGCATACTGGCAATAGAGTCGGTAAGGTGGTACCAGTCTGTGGCTGTCCGCGGAAATAAAGACTGTGAGAAGGCGTTAGTTCGTGCATGGAGTATCCTGACTTTATTTGAGTGGTCTAAACGAGCAGAAATGTAATGAGGCACTTGAATGAAATCACTGCGTAGTTCAGGGTGATAGAATATTTTATGGCAAGGAAACAGACGAAGAAATTTACGACGAGGTGCTACATATGATAGGTTAAGCCTTAATTTCATGTGTGTGACACTGGAGATACGGTTATAATCGGATAGTATGTAACGGCCGCGTTATTCTGAACTAATTCAACCTTTTTCGTCACTTTGACTTAGCTTGAATTCTAGAGTGATGCCGCATATTCAAGCTTCGGACGAACCAGCGTCTTGTAAACTAGTAGTTTTAGTGAAGAAGGTGCTCTTGCAAAATTACGTTGAAGGTATCCTACTGCCCGGTTAGCGTTGTTTACGACGTTATCGGTGTGAGTGTTGCAGGTAAGTTCAGCTGAAAGGTGAACACCTAGGTATTTAAAACATAAAACAATTTCTAGAAGGAAGTTATTAATAGAGTAAGAAAGTAGCTCTTGAGGAGTTTGGGACACACGCATATACTTGCACTTCTTATTATAAAGCTTCATGCACCAGATGTTACATCAGGATGATACACTGTTCAAATCTGCTTTAAATGTTATGACGTCGTTGTCAGAGAATATTTGACGATAAATTTCACAATCATCGGCGAACAAATTGATGCGGAGAGAAACGCAAAACGGAGAATTGGTAATATAAATTAGGAAAAGGAGAGGACCCAATACCGAGCCCTGAGGCACACCTGAGTGAACGCTGCTGGACTCGGCGTCATAATTGTTAGCTTAAACGAACTGGAAGCTGTTAGTAAGGAAAACTTCTAGCCATGTTAGTAACTTGTCATCTAGGTTAAGCAAGCGCAGTTTTTGTAAAAGTAATTTGTGAGAAACTTTATCGAAAGCTTTAGAAAAGTCTAAAAATATACAATCAGAAATGGAGTAGTTGTCGAGACTGAGGTTAAGCTTGTATGTAAAGAAAATTAGCTGTGTTTCGCAGGAGTAGGTCTTTCCAAAGCCATGCTGCGATTTAGAAAAAAAGAAATTGGACTCCAGGAATTCGCTGAGATTAAAAAAGAGGATGTGCTGGAGAATTTTACATGGAATGCTGGTTAGTGAAATAGGCAGTATTTGAGCCGGGAATGTTTGTTACCCGACTTATGTAGGGTGACCTCGTTCCTGATTTTGAATTGAGCAGGAAAGATACTTTCGTTGAGGGTTTGCTGGAAAATTTTTGTTAATATAATTGAGGAATAGGTTCATGTGTTAGCTAAACATTTCGGGCATATTTCGTCACAACCTGGAGCCGAGGAAAGTTTCAGTGATTTTATAAGTTTCTTTACGCCACCCACGTCGAATGGTGATAGGTGCCATTGCAACAAAGTCATAGTAGGGGGTGGCAGGTGAGGGAGGGTTAGTGTTCCGGCAAAAGTTGCTTGTAAACGCCGAATTACGAGCGGCTGCGCACATATGAGTAGAGATAGCTGTTCTATCAGTGTCGAATAGTGTTATGGGCTTCCTACTACTCGGATTGATAGTACACCAAACCTCTTTCGTGTCCGTTGTTAACAGGCGGGGCATTGTGCTTTGTAGAAAGTTTTTCTTGTGAAAGGCTTCAGTGCCACGTCGGGTTGAACCCACTGCTGACTACCGGAGCCGCACGTCTCAGTTTTCGCTGGTTAAAACTTTGTATGGAGCGCTTGGATGGTAGTTTTTCGAACACAGAACGCACAAGTGACAAGAATACAGAGTACCGCTGCACAACATGACCAGCCAAAATAAATCTGTATGGTTGTGAAATCAAACTGAACGCTCACAATTGGTGACACAGACTTGTTCGACGTGACGTGACAGATGTTTGTCCAATTTTTCTGCGTCTACGGCGCTAAGTGCCAGGACAGGAGACGTGCTGCTTGCAAATAACCTCAAACATTGGCGCCAGAACATTAGCCACCAACAGATGCTGGCTTAAGAAACGTTCACGTTAGACCAGGTCAAGTGTCTTCTTTGTTGGGGACCATTGCATCATCAAGGTGAATAGGGTGGGCAGATAGTTTTTTCGTTTGCTCGCACCACATGGAAACTTGCAGGGATAAGTGTATAAACGCCAAGAAACGCTGTTTAAATGTTATACTCCATACCGGCTAAGTAAAACAAACTTATCACGTATTGCATAAGTGTAGGACGTACCAAACAATTGCAAATGTCTCAACGTAAACAACATTGACGCGACTGTATGTAGAATATGTTATGATGCGTGAGTATGCGACGTTCTTGCACCCCGCTTGCAACAACTTGTGTGCTATGCACGGGCGTTTCGCTGGCCCACTACGTTGGCTCTGGCAACAGCCGGGAGGAAGGACAGTAACGATCACGTGGTCAAACCGGGCAGCATTCATGCATTACTGAGGCATAACGTGTATACTCTTCTAATCTCCCTTTCACATCCTTATCAGAACGCTATTTACTTTCGTAAAATATGGCGTCACTTGTCACTCCGCTTAGGTTAGAAAGAAGTGCCACTCACTAACTTCTGTATGTTTCTTGTAGGTACAAGCAGTCATTATGAAAGTAAAGTTTCTAAAGTGTCCCCATTCAACAGAAGCAAAGAAATAGAGCTGGAGGCACTGTCAAAAACTAAATAACTTTATAACTTTACTTTAAGTCAGTCATTCATTAGAAGAGAAATATATATGGCGCTGCTACAATCGTAGCACATCCGTGTCATTTCTAACATTAGGGATAATCCTACGACGTTCATATTTCAACTATGCAAGTAAAACAAACCTATATATAGCAAGAGTTTCAACCTCTCTATAATAAAAAAGTGATATTGAAGCTTTGCATTCAGAAGGAGGAGAAGGAAGTGGAATATTGTTTTATTGAAACCAATAGTTTAGTTGGCTGGGCGTATATTCCTTTGCAAAATTTATTTTATTACTTCTTACTCTGGCGAAATTAAACTTGAATATAGTGTTCTACTTTTCAATTACCTCACTAATAAGTCGCGCGCGCTCCCGTAAAATAAGTTCAGAATGAAATCTGCGACGTTATAATATTCACCAACTTTGCAAAACTAACCTCGCTGTGAAATCCACAGCCATTTATGCAGCCTAAAACCTCGAAAATTACCGCATTGCTTACACAGACGATAAGTGCTGCCATTGTAGACCCTAAGTTAAGAGTACCTTTTAAGTAAAAAGAAGCTACAGGACTTAGAAATAACAAAAGCACTAAGAAAGTTGTATTTCCCTCTAATGCACTGTGCATGCTACCCGCAGGCAGGGAGTTTCGACACGAGTGGTTCGTTCGTTAGTGATGTGGAAAAACTGGCAACGAAAAGGTGCGGTAACACAAATATAAAAAAAGAACTTCAGAGGTACGTGGTACGTGGTTTATAGAGCCGCAAACTTCAGCGATTGCCTTTCAAAAGCTCTCTTTGAAACTTTCTAAGAGCAGCTGCTTTGAACTCTGAGCTCAGAAAGTATAGCGGTATGTTGCGAGCATGCATTAGTAAACTAAGGCGTCCACCAGGAGAACATGAACTCAGTCTTCACCAGCATGAATAGTTTCAAATTTTTCATGTGTAAGTGTGCCACAAGAGACCCGAAAATTAATTTGCGCCTGAAGCTGCGAGTTTCTGTAGATATGGCCCAGTATTTTTTTTCACAATTCAGCACCTGTCACTAGAATAAGGGAACTATCGAGACATCGTAGCATGGACACTTTGCGCTCATCGTTGATTGGACATAATCACACGTTTACTGCCCATCAAATAAGTATAGAACGCTGTATGCAATGCTAAAAGATTTTATTTCACTTTCCTTGTCAAAATACGGTTACCAGTAGCAACAAATGAATATTATGCCTTTCTCTGTGAGGGTGCCTCTACATCCCGGATGTTTCAATTCTGAGGTCTGTACCTTGTCTACCAAATCCGAAGCACTTATTCGCGGATCAAATACAGTTTGAATCTATCTATCTATCTAGCTATCTATCTATCTATCTATCTATCTATCTATCGATCGATTTATCTATCTATCTATCTATCTATCTATCTATCTATCTATCTATTTATTTATGTTTTTTTGCCGTTAGTTTATTTCGTAAAGGCGGGAAGACTTTAATTTTTGAATACAATAGGTTTGAATGAGATCTTGTTATAAAAGCTTGGTTTCAAAGAACCTTAATTGGCGCAGTCGTATTTGCTTTTTAATCGAAGCCTTGCTCAACACCAACGAACACAAGACTTTCACAAGCATATACCGCAAACCCCTTCACGGTACAGTACCTCTTGGATGGTGGCGCGAGATATCTCTATAGGTATTGTTGTCAGAAACTCTATGTTAGCCTTTTACGTCTGGGCGCTCTCATTATTGCCTTGTTAACATCGTAGATGCCATAATTTTCGTAGGAAGGCATAAGTATAGGCCGAACACAGCTATTAGGCCGTACGTGACACGGATAACGTGACGTTGCAATCTCGAATTTCATGTAACCCTTTCCTTAAGTCACTAGCTGTGCATGCGAATTTATAATGATTCTCAGATTACATCATTATGCGTTAACTCAATGCACAGTCAATGTAAAAACAGGATACATTGCAACACACACATTTTTTTCCACAGCAACGCAAAGGAACCCTTGTCTCAGATATCGTACATGGAAACGACTTGTCAATATGGTTGATTTGGCGATTTGGTGAAGCATGCTTGTTTGAAGTGAGAGCGCACTACGTAGACACGAACAAGATAGACAGGAACAAGCACTTACTACCAACTGAATGTTTATTCGGAAAGCTGTGAAATATATACTTACACATGAAACAATTTCGTAGGCACACACGATAAGACCAAATCGCAAGCCAAAATCACAACAAAGACAAAATATCTGTGTCTGCTAGCCCCATGGCGAAGTGGGTGTTTACTAACACCCACTTTGCCTTAGAGCGAATACTTAACGCCCATGGCATTTGCGACCGTCCAAAAACGCTAGCTCGTTTTTAGAAACAGCTATTGAAGGTTTGCTGACGCAAGTCAAGTGTTCACGCGCTATGTTTACTGCTTCAGTTATAATCCTTGTGAGCCCATCTTAGTGTTCATTAAGTACTACTTTCTTCTCAAAATGAACTTCGCAGCCCCATCTGGTGACATATTGGGCCAGAAAACTATCTTTGGCACTGCGAACATTGCCCTCATGCTCCCGCAATCTGACACCATTTCTTTGGCCATCTTTAGCCCTTTAGGAAACCAAGACTGGCTCAGAATATCCAGCTGACTTGAGCCTAGCGACCTGATTATGAAAGCTGGCTCCCATCGAAGGAACACAAGAACGGCCAATTGCCTTAGTGAAACACGATCTCACTATGCCTCTTTTGACAAGTTTGCTACGAGCAGGCGTCTACGGCAGCAGCGGTTTTCCTGCGCGGGGCTCATACGCCGAGCGGGTGTGTTCGGCACTAAACATAAGCCTCAGGTCAAGAAACCTGATGGATGAGTTTTCGGGCATTTCGT
Organism: Rhipicephalus annulatus; assembly: GCA_013436015.1. Lineage (NCBI taxonomy): Eukaryota > Metazoa > Arthropoda > Arachnida > Ixodida > Ixodidae > Rhipicephalus > Rhipicephalus annulatus. The sequence continues at coordinate 1,111,938 of WOVY01009848.1, forward strand.
GGGTCAATATGAGCGAATCAAGGCATTCCTTAAAGATCAACCACACATTCCGGTTTGCAATTTGGTCTCATCGTTTTTGCCTACGAAATTGTTTCATGTGTCAGTATATAGTTCACAGCTTTCCGTATAAACATTCAGTTGGTAGTAAGCGCTTGTCCCCGTCTACTTTGTTCGCGTCTACGTAGTGCACTCTTATTTCAAACAATCATGAAGATTACCTGTGCCGGGAGCGTTGTTGGTAGAGCAAAACATAACATTGACGCGAGGAATGAAGACCACACATAGAGCTAAAATGGGATTGTATTCTGTGTGGAATTCGAATGTTCTATTGCAGAGCCATGCCCGTACTTGTAGCTGTGTCAGGGAACGATATTGTAAAGGCGTCTTCTTTGGTCAGGGTAAACCGTGGTAGAAGCATTTCGCCATACGTATTCATAATAGTATAATCAACATTACTTAAATGCACTCCCGCGACTTCGAAAGCTAGAGTCAAACGTTGATCAACCCCTTTTCTGGGTTCAAGCAACTCTGACGACTACGTTTAGATAAAAGTCGTGTCTATACATTAACTTGAGTACATTAGTTTGAACTATGAACACATGAAAATTATACGCGCGTGGCAATATTTATTTCATAACATTACCTTAGGAAGCGTAAGAGCATACACCCACTTCTTAACGAACAGACCCAATAGTGCGCTTCCATAAATTTGAAAATTGTGTCCGCCCGCTCTATGACTAGTTAAAGATATGCTATAAGCGATGTATGTTCACTTGCAGTGGGAAATTCTGGGTCTTTTTATACAGAGCCCTTATCATCTAAGACTTCAAAGCTTCCAGAATCTGTCCACTTAGGTGATATCAACGAACCTCTGATACGGCAATGTTAACTCCAATAAAGGCTACACTGAACCTCTTTTTACTCCTAGACCATAGAAAATAATCTCGCTGAAGTTCATTTATTAAAATTTACAACGTGAGCGCAGTGCCTCTGTCAGCATGCAGTAATTTGGCCCCATTAGATTCCTCACTTCGAGAATGACAATGTATGAACATGGCCACATGCTTTTTCTCCAACACTAACAATTTTTACCAAAATCATGCAAAGAAAGAAACAGTCTGCATTGTATATTATTTGCCTACATATAAAAATCATTTTCTATTGAAAGCAGTTTTTAAGCTACGCGTTTTTATAAAACCTATTGTTAATAATGTTTTACGCTACGTTTCGTTATTGCATAAGAGAAGTCCTTGCATGTACATATATATTATGCGAACATTCTGAATTTCTGCATATCAGTATTTTAAACTACTAAGGAAACATCATGAATAACAAGAAACCTGTCTTGAAGGCTGTGAATTTTCATATATGGGAAGTGTCAGCTACATTATCAACCGATCATAATGATGACACAAAGAAGACCAAATGTAATGTATATTTATGATACCGATATGGTGCTTTTGTAATATTCTCACTTTCTACAAACACTATAATCTTGTGCCAAGTTCTTGGTCGATGTGGACAAAATAATGGCAAAGATAAACGCGCAAAAAGTCAGTTGACTCGAACTTAGAATCCTAATATCGAGACACCTCTGCAGACGAAGGCGAGTTCTTTTCTAAGCCTCGTAGCAGATGTTACCGATTCGGCCCATATACTTCGAAGAGTGACCCTAAATCTGCGAACTTTTCCAGCTGGCGTGAAAATAATCATCGTGTGGTCGATGCTGGGAAGAATGGGTTCCGGTGTCTAAAGAAGCTTAAATCCGCGGTATATTGATTTGACTGCCTTCCTCCTGGGACTGCAACTTCCCAAAGAGAAGACCCTCCTCTTTCAAGCGAGCATGTGGGAGGCATTCGCCCCGAAACTGGAGCCTTGTCTGCTGTCAGAGGCAGATGGCACCAGTCTGTGTGTTTTTTTTTATTGTCAGCTTTCCGTGCTATTGCTCATGGCATTCGGCTAGAAAAAACAAAATAAACTGCCTTCGCGGGGTGTACCTAAGTAAGATCTGGTGAACAATGCTGCACAGAATTAACTCAGAGAAACCAGTTCCCTTATTTATTCTTAATAAATACCATTCGGCCTTATTGCTTGCCTTTTTATTTTCTTACGAACGACCAATACCTAGAAATTCTGACGCCTTCAAAGTAAGAAAGCAACCGCAGTAGAAAATTGACGACATCATGACTCAATTTACGTTCGACGCCATTAAAGTAGCAGAATAATGTGTTTTGTAGGTCTCAAGTTGGCCGCTTTTCGAAGCATGGGTTTGGTTTCATTACTCATTGGAATATTTCCTCAGCTTAATGAGCCAAACAATCATTTCATTTCCTATATTCGCCGTATAGTTCTATTCAAGATATTTAAAAAAGGTATGGGCAGGAGTGAAGAATCTAGGGACCAATGTTCGACTGCGCTGACTTCGTCGGCTATTTGTTTGCATTTTTTATTTTTAGTGGACAGGTGTAAAGTACAGAGATACATTTTTTGTGAGACAGGCCGTGACATTATGAACACCATGACGACATCAGATGCCGAAAAGCCGAAAACCTAAGGTGCTTTGTCACGTAATGATAAAGTCAAGAATGCGTCCCAAATTTGCCGAATGATAGACTGACGTCATCACGTGAAGTTAACCTTATGATAACCCTGACTACATCGACTACATCACGCACCATGACGACAGGAGACTGCTACAGGCGGAGCTCCTAAAAATTGTTGAAGCGGCTGCTTTACAATCAACGATAAACTTGATTTCTGGCGCCAGGGAGGTGGTGCGCGCTGGTTTTGTAAGTATTTACCGCTTGCTGCACCAAACAGTGCCTTTTTAACTTTCACTTTCACTTTTATTCCTTAGAGACCCCACCAGGGGGTGTTACATAACGGGTGGGTTACAATATATACAACAGGATGAACAGTTTAATATATAGTATAATGTGATGTGATCGCTTCAATGAAGGCAGTAGGGCTTGAGTAAGCGATTTCTTGTGTAAAGTCATTCCAGTCCTTGGCTGCTCGAGGAAAAAAAGAAGATGCAAAGGTGACTGTGCGAGCTTAAGGACGGGCAACGTTCAAGGGGTGACAAATGCGATGGGATATGCGTGATGGTGGTAAAATATACGGTGCTTGATTTAGCGTGCTGTGATAGCATTTATGAAATAATGATAAACTAGCAATGTGGCGTCGAGTAAAAAGTGTTTGTAAACCGGATTCTGATTTCAAGGATGTTACGCTGATGTCATATGAAAAGGCGGAATGAATGAAACGAATGACACGATTCTGAAAAGCCTCAAGGGCGTTTGTGAGGAATATCTGGCGAGGATCCCAAATGGCTGATGCGTATTCTAGTTTGGGCCGTATTAGTGTTTCGTAAGCTAGTCGTCATCTAGCGGTCAAATCTGTGAAATCTTATATTACTGGGCCTTCGAAAAGTTGCACTGGCTTTGTAGCACGTGGGACGGCTTTTAGCTCTCCAATAGTACAGTGCCAAGTACTGTAAATCGTTAACCATTTCTTCTAAACACAGTAACTTGACATGCTGTGGAGCGCTTTGTAAATGATGTCGTAAAAATCGAAAATGTTTTGTTAGAGGATGTAATAACGTTGTTCACATGCGCACACCAGTCGAGATCATTCGATATTGTCACACCTAAGTATATATATTGGCATACGGTCTCTAGTTGCTGGTTTGCTATTTCATATGTGAATTTTAACGGGTTAGGACTGCGAGAAAATGACATTGTTTTGCATTTACCAGTATTTAAACTCATTAACCAGCCTTTGTTCGCTCACCGACTGATGCACTCGAAATTAATAGAAAGCATAAAAAACTGTTAGAGTTTGCGACTACTTCGTTTCCTACCTCCCCGTTTTCGCTTTCATTTCTCACTCCTCGCTTTTGCTTAGCCCGCAAGGCTAGGTTATAGGCTACCGTCTCATCTCATCTCTTTCTCAACCCTTGCCATACTGTGCTATACAAAGCTATGCTGGTCGTTTTAACGTTTTATCTTTTTCCTCTGTGTGCGTTTTAGAATTTCTTTCACGAAGAACTTTTTATATATGTGTTTAATTTTCTTCTTTTCTTGCTTTGAACAATTTCTCGATTTTTATGCTTCTTTTCTCTATCTTTTTCCTGTTTTTATGTATTTTGTGCCCTTTCTTTAGCCCTATGTCTATTAAGGCGTATTTAACCTTTTCTTCTTACAGAAATTTATTTTCTGCTGTTGCGCTACTGTCTTGTTTCTCTCTATGCTCTAATTTCACCATCATCTACTGTTTTCTTGCCTTGATTTCTCACTATTCCGCTGCCTCTATCTATATTTCCGTCTCTCTCTCTCTGTGTGTGTAGTTAGTTATCTCGCCCATCACTGCTATTGCATCTTATGCTGCACAATTCAGCACCCGGCTCTGGAGGCAGAGAGAAAATGGAGTAGCATTGGAAGAGAAGACGTGCCGTTTTATAACGCAGGCAGTTATGAAGTCGCGCCACGCTGATTAACAAAAAGCTTGAAAGCCTTGCCACAAAAAAGTGTAGAACGTATAGCCTCATGTGCAGGTTTATTGACCCAAGATGATAGAAAGGTATGCGTGGACCGTTGAGACAACGATGCTATTCGTACTCCGCACGGATGTTTGGGAATGGTATGGACTTGCGGATTCTGAGTTTGGCTTAACTAAAGCTACTACTAGGTACTAAAATTACACACTTTCCTATTTGTTTGAAAATTTTGCCTTGGGCACGTAAGACATCTTGAGAGAAAGCTTTGCTTCGGGGTCAGTTCAACCATTAGCTATACAGGAATGCTTTGAATAAATACCAGTGTTTACGAGACAGAAATTGGTGAATTTCAATACCCGTCACACTCGTCACACTTGAGAGACAGTTTAAATTCTATTGATTCTAAGGATTGGAATAGCTATTTAGGCCTGTCATTTATCAGTGAAAATTCCACTGTATGACTGGAAACACAAGCACAACACTTACTTATTTTTCACTTCTGCAGATTCACAATGACTTCGACGTACGAGCTCAGCGTGTTATTATGTTGGAGCGTGCATACATGTTTAAGCGCGCTAATTGCGTCTGGTGAGACTACCATAATCTCGCCGATGACTACTTCAAAGCCCTCCCAATAGTCTCGAAAGAGAGTCTGCTTTGTGGTTATATACATCGCAGGGGTGTAACGTTAGATGGCAAAGAAATTGACTGTTGACTTTATCCACCGTATAGCGTAATACCATATATTTCGGCTCGCCCTCTCGTATAAGGCAAGAACCTGGCATCTACCGCCAAGTCATCTGTTGCTGCTAATATTGGGGTGCCTATCCGTACCCTAAATACCAAATTACTTGAAACAAAGGATCTAGGTGTGCAAGCAATCTTTAACAAGAAATTTATGCCGACGGAAGCCACAAAAATTAGAATAATGGTGTCACACCAAGAAAATCTAATGAAAAAGCAGCATATATATAAACATTAGCAAAAAATGATGCGAAACTTTTCAGGGAATGAGGAGTCCCCTAAACAAACACCTTATTGCAGGATTAGATTTTCTGTCTGATTCATGAACTTTGGTTGGCTAGACATCATTGGTTGGCTAAATATCTGCCTTTCTTTTGCAGTGTTCACACATTGTGTGGATAGATTCTACTAACTCGCCTTTGATGCTGGTTCCATCAGGAGTTCCCCAGGTTTCTGTGTTAGGGCTCCTGTTATTGCTATTTTGCATCTATGACCTCTCTTTGGAGAATTGGTAAAAATACGCCTTTTCGCAGATGACTGCGTTCTCTATAATGCTGTAAATTACCACTGGATCGTGCCATTCTCAACAATTCATATTCTCATCTTCGTAGCTGGTCCAAATATTGGTAAAAGAATGTTAACTTATCAAAGACAGTAATTCTGTCATTTATCAGACATTTATGCCCGTTGACTTTTGACTATGCTTTTAACAATGTTAGTCTGTGTAGGGTGTCCGAATATAAGCAAAGGTAGTGTGGTTTGAAACCCCCATAATAAATGTAACATCAAGAAATTTGAATCTGTTAAAAATAGCTCTGCGCTTTATTTGCAAGAGATATGACAGTCATTTTTCCCTAACAAATTTTCTTTGACAGCTAGGTCTCACTACACTTGCGAAACGTTGACATGTTGAATGCCAAAAATTTTTGCACAACTTATTTCTTCTTGCATAAGAACTCTAGAATCATATCTCAAGTTTTCTAGATCTTTGTCTACGAGGAGTGACTATGCCCTTAACATTGCAACTTTTTTCACCCGCACTGACATGTTCAAATACAGCTTCTTCCCTTCAACTATAGAAGCATGAAATATGCTGCCTGGAAGTTTTCGTTGGCTATCTCTTCAAGAATTTTCGGAAGCCTATTGATGAATGTTGATTTGTTCCCGTTGTTTTTGTTGTTGTTTTATCACTCCTTCAATAGCCTAATGAAGTCTCCAGTATCCTCAGGCAGTCGTAAATGAAACTACCAACTTCAAGGTGCAACAAAGAATAAAATTACGTTCTAAGTTTGTACGGTGATGCTGCCTAGGGCAGTCACCTATCAGTCAGTATGATCTTAGGAATGCTGACAGCTGTAACACTTCACCGATTGCCTGTATTCGAAGGAAACAGAAAAAGAAGTCAAAGGAAACGTACTGGGTGGTCCTTATAGTAACGCTGCACGGAAACTGAAGGGCACCATAATTGTGCGAGAAAAAAGCCAAATTAAAATGGACAAAATATAGATTCTCTCTCATCTGTTGCAGCGGCAATGCGTGGCGTGCTGGGTCGGGCTCCGAGGCTTACATACACGGAAATTATCTAGAGACGAAAAGGGGTAATGACTGAAGTGGTCGGAGGGTTCAGTTCCCGCCAGCAGCAAGTTATTTTTCTCCACTTTCCCTCGTATTTCTCTCACTATTTCTATAAATTAGACGAAATGTACAAATACATTCTGGGGTTTTCGATGACTTCATTAACAACATGCTTCACATAACAGCGTGCATCACAAAATTTACATCACCAATCAATTACCCTACACTTTGGCAGGAGGCTCACTGATTACAGTGTCATCTTATTCTCTTTTTTCCGTTGTACAAAACGTTAACACAATTTGTACGGATGCCAAAACTATCCTTGACAGTGAGAGGCTGCTTTTGTTTTAGGTTTTCGTGATTCTAATATTTATTTCTTCACTGCTCTACTGAAACATTTTTTTCAAGATGATGGTGTGCTGTTTTTCACTATTAGAGGCCAAATTACTCAGCAGATCCTGCTGGATTTTTCTCCCTGTTGGCCTATCACGCACATAGTTCAGCACTAAAGTTGCAAGGGTACTGTGAATGTCAAATTAAGAAAATATCATTTCTATGGTTACCATAGGATGAAATATAGGTTACCATTAGAGCAGACTGAGTTAAGATAGAAGACATACCTCGTGTTCATAAAAAAATCTCCCCACTACCCCGTTGGGAATTACGAGGAAATGCGAATGTTGCGGCTAGAGTGCATGGCGTTTAGTAATTTTAAAGATATAAATTATTGGCGAGACAAGGATTTGTGTCGTAACTATTTATTTACACAATGAGCAGCCAGTGAATGATGGAGAGTGAGGCCCGCGCTTCACTCCATTTATGTATAATTATGAGCGAGCGGACGGGGGAGTAGGCTGCAGGGAGGAGAGAGAGGAAACAGTGAGAGAAGAAGCGATGAAGCACTGCAACTTCTCTTTCCTACACTATCGCCACACAAGCAAAGCACCGCCCGGCTTTCGCGAAGTGAGCGTTCTCACGCGCCAGAGGCACTCCTCCTCTCCACTCACTCTCCGCTACTCCACCCGCACCACCTGCTCCGGTTGCTCCAGTGCTCCCGCAACTGGTGCTTTGAAAGAGGGAATGAGGGCGGAGAGAACACCTGCCGGCACGCGGATGCCGACAGACGCCTGACAGCCCCTGCCAAAAAATGCATTGGCACTTAAGAAGACAATTTTTTATAGTCGCAGTGAGATCGAGTACGTAAAACTAACTCTCCGAGGTGATATTATGAAAACAAAAAATGAGAACGTCTCCACGGAATGAATTGTGATCAGTGGGGTGGAGCGTCTGTCTGTCTGTCTGTCTTTGGATATCATTTTTATAGATATGCTGCGATGAATACACCGGAGGGATGGACTGCGCTAGACCATAAGGAGCGTCGCACCTAAAACTCACGCGATGTTCGAGGGCTAGCTACATTGACATGGGAAGTGGGAGGGCCGAGGAGACTCAGGTCTATGGATGGGGGCAACAACCCACGAACGTTGGTATGCGCAAGTCAAAAATTTCGATCTTGGATCTTTATTAAAGTATCAAAATATTCTTGGACAACCTTGCGATTATATTCTGTGTTTTGGTCGGTCAAGACTAATTAGGAGCACAACATTGAAATACCGTTAGTGAAAACAGGCCAGCACTTTTGAAGTGGTCGAAGCCAGGCGCTCTTTCAAAGTGGTCGCGGAAGACTGAGAAAAGTTTACAAGTCAGGTTGTCTGTGAATGCAGGAACGTGAGAAAGGAAAATAGTAATCGAGAAACACCACTCGCCAAACGAAAGAAATGACGTAGATTTATAGTAGTTCCTATTGTCTATCTACTCATGAAAAATTAAAGAGTAAAGTGGTAGTACTGAAAACGCTCAAGCCCACCAACACTCTATTGAGTGTATATACGGCAAGACAATTATCTACGCTAAACTATACTCAAACAGCTTTTTTCGTGGCTTGCTTTGCGCAAAAAAAAACATCACGGATGGTGGTGCATCCAGTTACCTGTCAGACGTACGACGACACACAGTGCTTTTCAAAGTTGCTGCCGTGGCTGCGATAAGTCGCTGCTTTTACCAAGAGAGAGGGAGAAAGAGAAAAGACTATTTCATAATCTGATGGACGACTATCCTTGCCTCGCGAGGGGAAAGTTCAGGGTTACGATATTATTGAACTTCCCAAGTTGTTTTTCATTCATTTGAGCCAGACGATCACGTGCCGAACAAATGTGCACACTGAGCTTGCAGAAGATTCAGAACAAAGAAAAGTAGCACTTATCACACTCCTCTATATTTGCTTCATGATGTGTGCGATATGAAGGAATAAACTGATTAACATAAATACGTGCAGCCTCACAACTTTGTTACCATTTATTACAGTATATGGCTTTGGCTTTCAGCATTTAAAATCAATAAGGTGTTCTTAATGTAATCAGATAATTGGGTATCACTTTCAAGTTGGGGACTACAACTTTCTGAGCTCTTTTAATACTGCCGAATTTGTGGGTTCAGAAAAAAATTCTGCCATATCCACGAAGTGAATGATGATGAGTGGGCGAAGCTCCGGAGGTAAACCTGGTAAACCATGAATCCTCTGTACATTTTGCCCACTCGATTTTATTACATCGCTCCCCCTAGCGTACGTCGCCGCACTAAATCGAACGATTGCCTTCAACCAATGACACGGGCCATATGTGACATCATTCCTATTTTATAAGATCTCGCGTCTTTCATCAACTACAAGTACCGCTTTCTAGTTTATAACATCTTGCATCTTTTCATCATCATCTACAAGTACCACCATCTAGTAAACACTACAAGAACTAAACGAGAGGTGGCTATATACAGGAGAGGGTACCGCCATCTAGTGAACACTGCAAGAACTAAACTAGAGGTGGCTACATACAGGGGACGCACAGCCCACTCCCTAAGGAGCTTCGCCCCTAAAAAGGGAGGCGTTTTAAAGTACCTTGTGCTTTACTCTAGAAGAGCGTTAAGTTCTCTCTAAAGATGCAATGGAAAACAATTACGTCAAGCTGTAGAAATTTGGGGAATATATGTTGTTAGTCTGTGTGCTGCAGCTTGTTTAAGCGGCTAAGCTTGGCTTCAGGGTAATGATGTCTGAGCAAGTTTTCTTCGCATCCGCTAGAACGAGAACTTGATGCGATAAAACTGGTAACCGAGTAAGGACGCGTAAAACCAGGCAAGGCTGCTCTAACTTATCCAGGAACAAGAAAACCTAGAATATATGTCCGTGTATACCTTAAGACCATTAGAGTGTAAGTTACAGCCCGATGTCTGTGTTAAGTTTAATTATTACAATTCAAAAGAAAACTCTCAGCGCAAATAGCACCATTTTCATCCAAACAGAGCGCAATATGCCCAAACGAGAACGTTCTCGATCATACAGATCTACATCTACTGCAGGTTTGGTATTATCCCGACTAGTCAACAAAGCCTTGAACGAGATTAAGATTGCCATTGTATATATTTTTCTAGATATTATCACATGGTCATGACGTGGCCGAAGACAGGAGACTTTGCGTTGGAATTTAACTGTTTATTTGGGTGGACCTGTGCCCAGTAAACGGAAGGTCCGATTACAGTAGCAGTCTTGGACTGATAGCGGCGACCGGAGCGTCGGCCGTCGATCAACTACTGACAAGCCGTGAAGTGCGTCGGCATTTATACTCTTGCCATCGAATGTTCTAGCGTTATCGCTGGTGGTGACGAGTGTTCCAGAATAATCTGTACAGTTCGCGGAGTGGGCGTGATCTTATCGAAATGATCTACTACAGTTCTGAAATTTCTCGAAAACTGCAGGCGTGGTTTGCGCTGAGAATTGTGTAGTGTATTGGGGCGATAAAAATGCTTGAGGAATGGCACATGGCAATGTAAAAAAATCTTACACCTCTCTCAACCACAGCATTATAGTGAGCAAGCTTGATGGCTGTGGCTTCCGAGGCTAAATTTATCAGCTTCTCAATTACTAGCCACCCAAGTGCCAGCAACGAGCAGTAACGAATGGTGTCATATTCTCTACTCATTCAGTAGCCTTCAGGCTACCACAAGGATCAGTTATTAGACCTATTCACTGCATTCCAAAGATTTCCCTTTCCTCGTACTATGTTCAGAAGCTTTAATGCACGCAGATAATACGCCACTTGTGTGTATTGGCAAGAGCTCAAGTGATATCGGAGAAACGTTAACGAAGAGTTACAGGGATTACATTTATGGCTTGAACGAAACCACCTATACATCAGTGCACATAAAACTAGGCACATCGTCATCAATTCTAGTAAAAAAACAACTCAATTTTCAAAGGTGCAACTTGGAGACGCTGTACTGCTGCAGTGAGTAGCCTGGTTTCAGTACTTAGGGTCATGTTTGACAGACATTTTGACTTGAAATCACACATAGAAAAGACATTGTTTGTTTAAGCACAGAGGTGTCACATGATCCTAAAAAGATCATACAATGTTTCGGCGCTACGTTTCTGCACCTCCCATATTTCTCATTCACGCACACTCATTTGCAGTAGAAATGGGATGGTACATAAAAAATATCTGAAATGTACTGGTCACCTACAAAAAGTGCGATGATGATCATATTCTCTAACAGACGGATAATACGAAACTACTGCTTAAACATGCGCGTATACTACCGCTAGGCTCTGTTGACATCTTCAGTTTTGCTGAAATAGTGCGCAAAACAATAAAATGTGATGACCGATCTCATAAAACCTTTACGTTACCCGCGTGCTGTGCAAGAGCTGTAGCAAACTGCTTCGATTGACCGGTTGATAGAATTGTCTAATGTATAAGGATCATAAAATTTGATAGCGCACTCATTTTTGATGCCACGCTGTTGAATGTGGAAGAGGAGAGCAACTTTTCTATGACGATGAAGTGCTTTATATAAAGTTTTTATTGGTATCTACGACACATGTGATGCTTTGCCCGCAGTTTCCTTTGTAATTGTATCGTGTGCTTTTTAAATATTTGCGTTCAATTTTCACGCTTTGTCCCTGTTGTAATCACTTGCGCAATAGTGTAAGCATGTCCCAAAATTGATCCTACTACTGACGGCTATGGGACCGAAGAAATGTTTGCAAAGTTTTATGTTATGCGCATGTCATTGTTCAAAAGTTCTGTGGAGTTACAAACAAGAACCTTGTGTACGTTACCTATCAAGGAGTTCCTTCTTTGAAAAAGTGATCAGCGGCGACCAGTAAAAAGAAAAAGAAGTTGCTTTGTTCTCCGGTGGAAGAATGGAGCTCAGAAAGGCTTTGTTGTCTTGCAAAGAGCCATGAAAGGATGTTCCACAAAACAATACGAATACCATGATTTTTTTGTTAGAAGTATTCACTGCGTGACAATGAGCCAAAGTATTATTCTTTATTGTCTTTCATTTAAGTAAGACTGTCAATGAAGAACTATGCTTGTCAGTGTAATTTCATCAGGTGGTTATGTCCGTCCATATTTACTATTTTTTGCTTTAACTTGACCACATTCTGCGCAGCATAGTGTGCTTGCAATAACTGCTCTTTTTTGTGTTGCTGAATTATGACGCCTAATGAAGCAAGGCCCATTAGAGGACCAAGAAATGCCAGATGATATTATGGATTGGGAACGCCACTTTTTTTCGGTGATTGTATGTGGTCATAATAATAGGAGGTCATATTAGATAGTTATGAGAGAACGTTCTCGTGAACACCCATAAGTCAAAGGCCGTGTGGCACGGGCTTTTTTTTAAGGGAAGCAAAAGATTTCAACAACTTTTCGCGTATGAGGAAACAACAGCTTCACAATCCCGAAAAGACCCCCATTGATGCGAGACAACGCTTGGTAACTGAGAGAAGACGCGAAAATAAAATGCGCGTGGAGGCGCCACCTGGAGAATCCAGCGCCAAAGATCGTGACGTAAGAGATTTTCAAAGCGTATTCTGGGTAGTGCGTATACTATAGCTTGTAAATTGAAGTAAATTGGCATGTGTTGGTGTCATAGACCTAGCACACAAGGTTTGACATTGCTTTAATAATCTAATGTGGCGAAAATACAAAAACTACTATTTGTAATTCGCAACGTCGCTTTCAGAGATGTCAGCATGAAATTTAAAAGAAAGCACCTCCTACCTCGATCATGTGCACTGAAAACGTGCTTATCATAGTCAAACTGTTGGCCTTTGAGTTTGTGGAGTGCAGTTTTTCTTTTTAAACAAAGTCGTTTTTTTAATGTTTCTTTAATGCAACTACCGCAGCCGTTACATCTGTTCAGAAGTCGCACTCCTTCTTACCGGGGATTGTGATGTGAAAAATTTTGAACACCTTTTAAACACACGAACGACTCATATTTTGAAAAAGTGGGTTTCTATTCTGGAACATGGATGAAGGAAGTGGAAATCGCTAAAGGTAGGGTGACTATAAGTACTAGTTTTGTTTTTATCTCGTTGATTGCATTCAAGCAAAACGTAAAGCATGAGAAGTGGTTTTCTACATCTCTCAAGCCTGGGTGGATCACCACCAGACAGAAGATTTCCTTGCGTTCTGTGTATGTGTCCTATTCTCAGCTTGGTAAACGTTACTTGTGTAAGACGAGACCTTGATACCGGAGGAAACTTTTTCGAGAGTGTGATTGATGGGAAGTATCTCAACGTTATTCTGTTTTTTCGATCTCATGAGTGCTGCCACTAAATGGTGAGCTTTTGTTTTTGGGGAGGTATTTAGTTGTACTGCATGGGTAACTATGAGTGTATCAGAAGAGCTATCATGGAAGGAAAAAGCTGGCTGGTTGGCGAACACGTTTTTTTCAGCCTTGCGGTCAGTTGTTACCCAGCAAGTTACATTATTGTGTCTGAGTGTGTATATGTGGCATAGTATTGAACAAAGTGGGACGTTGAACGCAGTTTTGATTGTTTTACTGGTATCGACAGCTGTCACTACGCGTAGAGAGTTTATTTCACCGTGCGATGAAAACTGAAATGTCTAATACATTGAAGGGCCTTTATTACTGCACATGCCTGCGCTGTAAAAATGCTACGATTAAACGCCGGAATGCCGGCATCGAAAAAAGACGGACCCATTGCTACGAAGCACACAAAAGTTCGAGGCTGTGAAACATCACTAAACAGTTCACAAAAAGCGCATTTGTGTTCGTGTTCAAGAAAAAAAAACGCACGGATATGCCTAATAGGTGCGTGCTTCATAACTTCCACGAACAATGCCTCCCCCGCAGTGGTGTGACGGTTCGGGTGTTCGGCTGCTGACGTGAACGTGACAGGTTCGCGGTTGTCACATTTCTATGGAGGCGAAATGGTAGATGCTCGTGTACTGTGAGATATCAGTGCAAGCTTAAGAACACCATATTGTTGAACTTTTCTGAGCCTTTCCTATAATCTTATTGTAGTTTTAGGACGTCGAGCCCACGATATTTTTGTTATTTTTATCTGCGCCATCGTCATGACTCATCATCACAGAAGAAGGCCGTGCAAAAGCTCCTGGACTTCTTGCGAACTACTGGCCTGTTGGAACGCCTCTGAGTGAACTGATTTTTGTGTGCGTGTGTGTTCATGTTTTGCTCTTATTTACTTTTTGCCTTTCTCTTTCAACTCCTTATTCCCAAGCTAGATTGTAGGGTAGCATACCGGATACTAGCATCTCGTTAACCTCCCTGCCTTCCTTTTTAGGGGCGAAGATCCCTATAGCAGCACCCGTTCGTTCCCCGTAGTATGTAACAAGTATAACATTTTGACCTCCAAGGTGGTGCCGGTGAGAAACTTCTTCTGTGCGTTGTTTAACGATAAGAAATAGTGCTCAATGTACATGTCAATGGCTGCTAATGGAGAATGAGAGACAGGAGTATTCGGCTTTTATTTAACGCGCAGGCTGCGATCACCATTAGCAGCCATTGGCATGTACATTAAGCACTATCTGACAAGAAAGGGTTGCTACGTTATACTCGCTGGGTGTCACCTCCTTAGCTTTAGAAAGGTTTAGCGAGCGTTTAGCCGCAGTGCCATGAATACAATGAACTTGTTTATACCATGAATGAACTCGAGGTAGTTAAAAATAGGAAGTAGATACGAAGCGCAAGCCGTAAGAAAGCAAAAGCCGAATTCTCCGCTTCTCATTTCCCATTAGCTGCCATTGGCATGTACATTGAGCACTATCTGACTGAAAAAGTTTGCTACGTCATGCTCGCTGGGCGTAACCTCCTTGGTTTTCGAAAGGTTTAGCGAGCGTTTGGCCGCAGTGCCATGAATACAGTGAACTAGTATATACCATGAACTCGAGGTGGTTAAAGGTGGGAAGTGGACCCGAAGCGCAAGCCGTAAGAAAGTGTGCGTGTGCCACCTCTCGTTTAGTGCTTGGAATGTCCACTGGATGGCGGTGCTTCTATATGGCGAATATATGATGAAAAGATGCGAGATGGTGGTACCATGAGTGTTGCATAGATGGACGAACGGACACATAGACAGATGCATGAATGGACGCATGAACGGACGCAGAGGCGGCTGCATGGACGAACGCAGGGACGGACGCACAAACAGACGCACACACGGACGGGCTGATGGACGCATGGACGGTCACACTGATGGACGCATGAACGGATGGAAGCAAGAACGAATGGACGGACGAATTCTTCGCCCCACTCTTCATCATTTACTCCGTGGATATGCTGCCAATTTTTATCGTTTCTCTCTCTCTCTCTTGTTATTTTTTATCTAGAGATGATACGTCATAGTATGTCAGCTGCGACTAGCACGTTGGCCGCTGTACAGTGGATGTCATCAAATGGTATTCAATAAGTAGAACTGCAGCTTGCTCGGCAAGACCTCGTCTACGTTATAAGTAGGTTTTCTCAATGAAAAATGGAAATGACAGAAGAACTAGATAAATCACTCATTTTTTGTGCTCTACATGACATGCGCACTTTTTGGGTTCATCTTTAAAAATGTCCGCAGAAAATCAGCATCTCGGCAAATGAACTGAACATTCGTTGGATTTCACTTAAAGGCTTTCTACTGGGCTTCTACGAGAGACAGCCGCAGAAAGGTGAATGAATACCTGTATGGTAGATGGAATTCATCATCTTCAACGTGCGATTCATGAAATACTGCTAAACTATGCCCCATATTCTAAGCGTGTTCGTGTGAGACTCTTGTACTGATCCATGAGGCATTTGTTATAATGGCTCCGCGAGTCATGTGAGAAAACTCTGAGAATAATTAGATTTGTTATATGATCGTTTCCGGTATTTTATGTTGTAGTAGCTACTTTAAACTATAGCTTCTCGTGGAAACACTTTGCTTCTGAAATCTACTTAAGCAGACACCTCATTGGTAGTACAGTGGATTCACCCGACTGTTCAAAAGCCAAATTTGTTGGGGTGTGTCAAATCAGCGCTTCTGCACGTTCCCCTAATGCCCTTCTTTCCTCGACTCAATCTGCATCCAAATCAGAGTCTCACGGGAACGCCAACTTACAGAAATTCGGAGTTTTGTCCTGCAGCGAGGAGTGTTTTGTGATTGCCCCAGTTAGAATTACTAATGACTTTCCGGCCGCAATTTTGAACTTGCCACTAAAGTGGCTTACATGCTAATGCAGCCGAAGTTTATCTTTCTAGGATGTTGAAACGTCCTTCCCTGTAAAATACCGGTTCGACACATGTCAGGATCGCCTTCCACGTTTCTTCCCTATTAAACGGCGATACCAATGAACTACTATACAGCGAGAATGTTTGAAATAGTCACCAATCCGTAAATGATTTCGCCCTCCTTGTTGTTTGCGTAGCTGATGACGGTGAAGTCATGACTAGAGCCCTTTGTGATGAGAGGGAAGCTCTGAAAAGCCAGTTTGTCAGCAAATTAACTTTGTGCGAATCCTTGGTGTTACTTAACTCTTTTATCACGCTATATTAGGCGTATTATTATGATCCCTTGCCCAACATGACGCCTGGATAGACTGTTTTATTTCAACTTTCGGCGTGGCTTTGTGGTAGACAATCACGCGTACCGTTCAGATGCCTGTGACTGCAATGCCACTCAATCGTGGATATTTTTTGTCACATCTCGCCTAATAGCAGTTACAGACACCGGAGACGGCACCAAGAAAGTTGCCATTTATTCTGATCACTGAACAGTGTCCACTGTATAATGCTAAGCGCAGGCTGCAATGATTCGTAATTCCTATTCTGAGTATTGATCTGTATGTTATCCCGAATTCACAACCTTCTCAGCATGCCCTCATAATAACTCAGATTCAAGTCAGTCATTAACACCAAGGCATATACCGGTTCCCATCGCAATGCTAAATTACCTACCGCAGCACAAGATATTATAGAATCAATACAGTCAATTAAGAAACTCAGACGCATATATGGTTGGCCCCCAGTGAGCATATGCTTTGGCCAGAGCTCTCCTAAGCGTAATCTAACTGGACCTGAAATTTTGGTAACGTCATTGGATCTTCTTAAATAGTCGAAGATCAAAAATGAATGCAGCTGAATTACACTGGCGAAGACTCTAATAAATGTGCCTAAAGCATGAATTTGTTTTTGCGTTTACGGGTTAGAGCATATACTAATTTGTATGCCTCCCATTTGCGTTCCGAGTGAGACAGACGTTTTGTCTTTTCTTGGTTGTATAACATCTATGATGACAAAGTATCATGCTTCTTCGTGGTATTTTGGGCCTGGAATTCAGTTGTTATGCGTAGCATGCTTTTTGTTACACATGGTGATGTGTTCAAAATAATGCTGTAGATCTCGTGAAAACCACCGAGCTCAAAGGGGCGCATAAGGCGCGGCCGCCCTTGTGGATATCAAACGAGGGACGCCAATGCTGCCGCTTAACTTCACTCTGTAGTACTTTTTACGTTATTTTTAATGCTTATTGTTTCTGACTCCACATGTTTTTCACGACAATGGCGACCAATATCTCTTGATATAGTACTCAAAGAACAGTTTCCTTCTTATTATTACCCCGGAATGCGGGGGTCTTATAGAAGTCCTTTATGGAAAAAACATCGGCACTTCATTTTTTTTACCTCCATTGTGGAGCTCGTTCGCTCTTGGGATTGACACAAGGTAAAAAGCGAGTCAAAAGCTTCAGCGCGACTTGTACCCCCCCCCTATCACGTGGACGACCCTGCGTGTCTATGCTGATAGCTCGTTCATACTTCATTCGCACTTTCAGCTCAACTGCGGTATATATGTGTGATTGTGCCATGTCCGTTTGCACTGCTGTTCTTTTGTGCCGTGTTCTAAGACAGTAACGTCCTCAAGTTTTTTTCATCATACACATAGCCTGTTCGCTCCAGCTGAACCTTTCAAGAAATAGTAACCTCTGTGAGGCCTTGGTGTACTTTGCTCTTGCCACCTTTCTGTAATGGCATAGAAAATAAAAAAAGCCTTCCTTGTTTGGTTTTTTTCCTTTTCTGGCAGACAAAGTGCATATTGCTCACTGCCCACGAGTGATCGAGTCAATCGATTCGTAAAAATATCCGTGCGAAATTCGTTCAATAGCGGTATTGCGCTTAACAGTGCCATTTGCGATTTTGTCTCGTCCGGAAAGGAATAGTATCTTGAACCCCAACAGCTTAACTTCTCGAGTGCCAGCGAGTGTTATCTTTTTCTTCGTCTCCTGATCTAAGGACGCCTAAGACAATTTTTTTAAATGGTGGAATGGAAATAAACTTGCAATGACTGAAAAATATTAAAATGAGGCTCACTCCTCAATACTGAGAGCGCAAACTAAACGTTGTATTCTAGACGGAAAACCACTCTGCATAACGATTGGTCCTAAAACTACAAGTAAGACAATAAATCGAGTGTACCAGAACACACGAGATTCTACCAAGGCGTCATTGCTCAAGTAACTATAGAAAAAAACAGTAGGACAAAGCACGTCCCTGACATATTCTGAGCTGCTGCACTTGAAGATAGAATTTTAAGAAGCGTAAATTAGCAAAAGACTGTGAATTCAAGCTTACCTGAGAGTGCAAATGCATTTTACTCTATAAAAGTTATCAATGCTTGTGTTTTCGCGTAACCTGCACAATAAGTTTTCCCAACGCATCATAAATAACATTTTTTAACTGTGGAAAGAATAAATATTACAATCGTCCTTATACTTCAAAAGAACAATTCTTGAATTCATCAATCAGTAAATGCAGAAGCGTTTATGGAAATGTAGTGCCAAAATTAGGATAATGAGAGTCCTGAGATTTAGACAATGGTACTTGATTTGTAGATTAAACGCAAAAAGAGGTCTTTCGTAGAACACAAAAACAAGAGTTGTTAGCGCTGTCGGCAATATTTCGTCATCTCAAGGATTATTAGCTGTACAACGGCGGAATCCGGAAGCTTAAGTTGTGGAGTTGATACAAGGAGCTCTTTACGAATACAAAACAATAAAACAGATGTGGCTTTTTCTTTGTAGTTACAAGTGTCTCGTTTTATAACTTAACCTCCTTACCTTGAAAAGCAAAAGAAAATTTTTTTAAATCCATACCAGTACTGTTGTTTCTGCTATATAATGCGGATATTCAAACATCCAGCCTATGTACAGTTAGGCATTTTCTTATATAGGATGCATGGTCGAACTATGAGAGAAAAAAATTCTTTTTGCTTACGTATTCATAGTGCTCCAGCATGCATCGAAATTAGAAGAGATTGTAGTCAATGCCTTTGGCCCGGTTCTGGCATAATTTTAACAACATGATGTGAGGGTACTCAAAAGAGTTTCTTGGTTTCAGGACTACTGGCTTTCCTTTTCAACGAGTTGCAAGAGTGTACCTGAAAATATCTCAATTGGCTAAAACGCATTTGCGGAGAAGCTACAGATGCTCCATAGTCACACAATTCAACTCTTTCGGATTCTAATTATTCATTGCAGTACCTTCAATGATGAGGCCGTATATTGTGCCGCCTACTTGGACAGCAATATCTTGTAGTAGAAGCATGGTTCTTGTCTCCTTCGGTTCCGACGTGAAGTATTTTACATCGATTTGGTTGTGCACAGATCTTGTTGTGCACTCTGTTGCGGCAAATAGAAACGTTGACAAGTACAATGCGCCCAAAAAATGGTTTATTTACACGACAGCGTTCTGAAATTTTCCTCATTGTGCTGTCTTTCTCTCCTGCCTTCCTTCTAACTGTTACTTTAGCTTCATATGTGTCGGCCTTCAGTGGTAGTTTGGTTACGCGTGCGGAACATTAAAATAATGTACATTCTTCAGTACGGGTAAAAGGCCTCTCATGTTATAGAATGTTCCGTCAGCCTTTTAAAACTAACGTTTTTGTTTCCAAGCGCAAATGCGGTTGTTCTCGAAGTTATGAGGTACGCTATATATCTTTCCGGACGCAAACCACATCAGCACTTTAGTCCAAACGTCATCCCAGAACTAAACTTCAGGGAAGGCTTTACATCAGCAGCTACTGATGTAAAGAACCTTTAATTCTTATGAAATTTAACACAGAAGCATAACTGAGGTAGTGCATCACTGATTTTACAGATGCACCTCCCGTAGATTCAATTCAGGATAAGTAGAAAACACGCCTAATGAAAACTCATATTCAGTGGTTTCAAGTGGATGAGAATATACATGACTTACAGAATTCAACTTTGGCGACAACTGAATTGAAATCACTTTCCTTCATCTTGGCAACCATCTAATTGGCTTTAGTGATCACGTTGCGGGGAGTATTTGGTTTAGGTTACTTTGCATAGCATTGAACTCACGAACTTTTTCTTTTCTCGCGGAGCACTAATTGATAACGCAGATGGAACGAAATTTCATGGGTGCGCCGCATCAAACAAAAATGCCTCTTTTGTGGCAATTCGGTTTGCTCACCCTACCCCCGAAATCTTAGTTATAGAGAAAAAAAAACGAACGGAACGCCATTATATTCTCCGAGATCCTATTCATCTTAGAGAGGAATGGCGCATTCCTCAATCAACAGAAGATACGAATGCTATATGATATAATCATTTTCAGGTTTGTCTCAGTGATGCATTGCTTACGGTGCTCTCCTGGTAACCCAAGAGTAGGGGGTTCAAAAGTGGTCCCAGCAGCCGCATTTTGATGGAGACGAATTGCTGGAGCCTTGAGTACTGTACTATTTATGTCTGTGTAAATTATTAGCGTCACTCGAGCCAAAGGACGCACTCTGCAATAAGGTTCGGTCTAGCCACTTTTAGATGCGGAGCATCTTATACTCGCGCCTTGTAGTGCGCCGTCCGCGCCGTCCGCGCCGTCCGCACCGCTTCTCGAACATTCGACAGCTGACGCGCGCTCATGCGCCGTCGCGCCGTCGCCCACTCTTCCACCATCTGTGCATCCCTTCCCCCTCTACACACCGCGCGCGCTTCACTCCTCCACCATCTGTGCACCCTTCCTCCTCTACACACCGCGTTCGACATCTACGATTCTCCTGATTCTCCAGTGGACGCGCATGTGGCGTCGCGCTTCAAGAACATTCAAAAGCTGACAGTGCATGCGCCGTCGTGCTGTATATATACTCAAGGTCGGCGCTCGCTCGCTCAGTTGCCGCTCGTCGGTTGGTTTGTACGGCGCGTCGACGTCCAAGGTTGCGGTGAAATGAATTCCAACGAATCCACAAACACAATGATCGACGTCCCTTCGACCAGCGCCGCCCTTTCGCATACGTGTGTACGTGTTCACTCATTTAACACCCCCTTTACAACCACGTTAAACAATTTAGCCATCGACCCAAGTAAGTCGCAATTTAACACCCCATTTCACAACCACGTTAACCAATTTAGCCATCGACCCAAGTAAGTCGCACTTTAACACCCCGTTAACCAATTATATGCTCCGCATCCTCCTCAGTGTTCTCCCGAGGGAAGCTGCGGGCAATTTTTTTTCAGTGACTTTTATTTAAACGTGAAATATATATAGGTGTCACGTAAAGCACTTAAGTGACGTCGTTATGGTGGTTGCATAACAGATGTTACCTGAAATCAGTACGTTATTTTTCACGGTGGCGCTGTTCGCTCACTCGACGTTTTGCTATCCGCCTCCTTGTCTCAGAATGAATGCTTGTAGCACTTAAGTTTATCTGGGCTCAACCTTGTGTACGGTCCTTCCTTTCGCATGAAGCCTGCCAAACGTGCTAGGCAATTTAAGGGCCCATAGCAACTGGAAACTTCAAAACACCCTTGGACGTTTCATTTTCTTACCGATAAAAAGACGGCGCTGCGATACGCCAAGCTTTCACAAATATTTCATCCCAAACACACGTTTCGCAATATTTTGTCCTGTTTTGTAGAACTGTTAACTATATTTTCATGCCTATACTATATAAAGTTCTTGAATGTAAGAAATTAATGAAGCTGTAATGGTACGGACTGCTTTTTCTAAAATTACCATTCCAGGCTCATTAGGTGATACACGCAGTTTAAAGTAGGAATCCGGCAAATCACTATTAACAATGTTGACAGCATGAAAAATATATTCTTCCGGGTCGTTTCCTTGATGACCGCACAGCCTCTAGACATCTACGGATTTTATTATTGCTTTATTTTCCCACCAACATGATTTCAAAGAAACGCGCCTGTCAGTTGGTGCGTCTGCGTACATTGCGAAATGGCAAATGGGTCGAGATCACGATGCGTCTTGAGATGGTTTTGAGATGATGGCACTCTTGGCTGTCGGGGTAGAGCTTTAGGCTCGATATATCATCCGCTTACAAGAGGTTCTCATTCTTAAAAAAATATATATTCACAAACTTTTCACGGTGGTTACTGAACCTCGTTTCTCCATCCGTATCAGCATTTCTCCAGAGGAGCTCTTTTTGCAGTATTTGTTGTATGCATTGCCTGACACCAACTACATGGCGCACCATGTCACAGTGAATTGATATTTACTCTCTTGAAAAGATGGCGATGCTTTCCATAAAAAGTTCTAGTATTGAGACGTGCTGAGTATAAAACCGCTACGCAGCTATCCGATAAGTTCAAGTATAAGCTAATACAAAAATAGAAGTACCTGTTTAAAGAAATATCATTATCATATTATAGGGCATCAAATTTTGGTGTTGATCTCTATTAGCCCGGATTTGGGAGCTATTGATTTGCAGATGTAGAGTGTTGCTAAATATTTATTCGAATCCCACTTTGCCCCTCATGTGCATATTTTCTTTGTTCTACCGGAAGCCTTGATTTCGGTACATTTTATTCTTTCGTATATCGAACGATCCACTGTTAAAACAGTAAGCTAAGCTGCGGAAGCCTACGGAATTTGTGGAGCGGGAAAAGTTACTGTGCCTAAGATTCTCGTCAAACAAGTCCCTTTTTGAAACATTGGCTATCGCTACAATATTCTTTAGTCAACGTTTCATTACTTTGTAATCACATCTCGTTTGGAACTTAGATCAAGCTCATACATTATATAGTACACGCATGAGCAGGAATCAATTAATAAACCCATCAATACTAGCATGCAATCGGGTGTTGTTGGTTCAATCTTCTTTACTGAAGATTTCTTTCGCCTTTGCAACTTTATTCAAAGACAAACGGTTTTAGGGGCGAAGCTTCTTATAGTAGCACGCGTTCGTGTCTCGTAGCCGCAGTCGTAGTGCGTAAACAGTCTAGCGCTTTGAACTCCAAGGCGGTGCCTTTGGGCGATTTCTCCTGTGCGTTATTGAACAATAAAAAAACGCAGCATGCGTGTTAACTAAAGCCGAATTCTTCTGTCTTTCATTTCCCATTAGCAGCCATTGGCATAATCCAGTAGTAAATGTTAGTAAAAGTAGAAGTGTTAAAAGCCGACTTCTGCTGTCTCTCATTCCCAGTTGCAGCCATTGTTTACCTCCAAGGTAGTGTCTGGTGAGATTTCTCCTGAGCGTGATTAAACAATAAAAATGTGTGTTAAAAACGCCGTTGATTGATGAAATAAACCAGCGAAACACGCCAGATGTTTTCTAAAAGCAAAACGAAAAGACGCCAGATGTTTCTAAAGCAAAACAAAAAGAAGACGCCAGCTGCTTAACGAAAGACGCCAGGTGTTTTCTAAAGCAATGATTTTATAATCAACATCATATCGATACAGGTTTGTAGTTGCCGATGCTCGTTACCGTCGGTGTGTATTCGTATCGATAAGGATGCCGAAAGGCGGGCGCGTAGGGCAGCGGTGGCGCGCGCTCGCAGACACAACCCTGAAGTGAGAGCACGCGAGGCTGAAGCGCGCCGGGAAGTTGCGCGACGTCACCGCCGAGATCTCGCCGTACGTGAACAAGAAGCTGCAGCGGCACGTCAGCGTCGGCAAGATCCCGCCGTACGCGAACAAGAAGCTGCAGCCGAACGTCAGCGTAGGCAAGATGCTTCCGTACGGGAACGAGAGGCCGAGGCAGCACGTCAACGTCGCGAAGCAGATCTTGAAAACTTTCGACAATGGGAAGTGGCGAAGAAACGCGCATATGGCCATGCAAATTAACAGAAGAAAGTTTCACGGTATTACTTCCAGGAGCTTCGCCCAATCTCATCACCATTCACCTCGTGGATCTGCCGTCAATTTTTTTGTCTTATCAATGAGACAATTGTTATGAAATCCTCGTATGCCACATAAACAGCATGGTTAATTGGGTCTTTATGAAAATGGTTGGCAATGTTCAAAGCAGATTACTGCACATAATCTTTTCGCACGTAACTGTAAACTTCCAAAGTTCTTTCCTGCAAATGGTGAGGAGTTTTCGGTGTTGTCCTATACCCTCCCTATTCATACCAACTCCAGAGGAGAAATTCAGGGGCTGTCGAGAGTCCTTTTAGGACGTGATACGGAGCCACGAATCGCCCAGTGATGCATTCCTCACAAGATACCGGTTTCTGCTGAAGATTGAGATACCCACTTCTGGTGAAGTTTTGTTTGCTAATCTCCTTCTAGTAATTTATAACTTTGCGCAAAGTATTCTCAAAATTGAATCGTAAATGCCCTAATGCATCGAAGAATTACTGCTAAAGTCATTATTTCAGAACTATATTGCGTCAGTTGAAAACGTCCGCCGAAATACATAAGAAACTCGGTACAAGTGCATTTAGTAGGTTTTTTACACTCTTGAATTGAGTACTCATGTAAAACTAGGTGTTTATTATCCTAGTTGTGCCTGTTTATATGTATGGCGTTGACAATTGTGGTTGCCTACACAGTCAGCGCCGTCTATGCGCAACGTGCAAAGGACAGGACACAAGGCTTCTTTTCGACGTTAACAGCAAGGCTCTATTCAAACACAAAAACAAAGCGCAAGAGCAGACGCGCAACGTCGTCTTCCTCGAAAAACGCCAGAGACTGCAGCTTGTGATGCTTGCTTATTCGTCCTTTTGTGTTTACGGCTAATAACTGTGACATTAGCCTCCCTCTCAAGAAGGCATCGTTTCGATGCTTCTTCACCATGGTGGAAGGGTTTGTAGCCACTGGCTGCCCACGGGTTCATTCGTACAAGTAAGGTTTCATCTGAACAACGTGCACCACTTCTGGTGCATGTCTTTGACGTCTTGAACGATGTGGACTGCCAGGAATCACCTCATAGTTAACATCACTGAGACGACGGAGAACCTTATACGGCCTAAAGTACCGTCTCAAGAGTTTCTCCAAGTGGCCATGACGGCGAACTGGAGTCTAGATCCAAATTTTCTGTCCTGGTTCATAGGAGACAGGTTGGTGACGAAGATTGTAGAGCCTTGTGCCATACTCCTGGTGGCAACGAATACGTACGCGGGCAAGTTGGCGGGCTTCTTCAGCAAGCTGAGTTATGTAGTCTGCACTTGTGTTACGCCATCTCTTTCTTGCGGCAACATAGCGTCGAGCATGATTGTGACGTCACGGCCATAGAGAAGACGAAATGTTGTCGTGCGTGCTGTCTCTTGCTGTGCCGTAATGTAAGCGAAAGTGACGTAAGGCAGTATCTCGTCCTAGTTCTTATGTTCCATATCGACGTACATGCAAAGCATATCCGCAAGTGTTTCGTTCAGACGTTCCGTCAGACCATTTGTTTGTGGATGATATGCCGTTGTGTGCCGGAGAGATGTTCCACTTAGACTTAAAACTGTGCGTAATAGCTTGGCAATGAACGTTTTTCCTCTGTCAGTTATTACTACAGATGGAGCGCCATGCCTCAGGACTATAATCTCCATGAAAAACCGGGCTGCTTCACTTGCTGTGCCCCGCTCCAAAGCCTTGGTTTTCGCGTAGTGAGTAAGGTAGTCTGTGGCTACAATTATCCATTTGTGAGCAGCAGCCAAAGTTGAAAATGGTCCTAGAAGATCCATTCCGACTTGAGCGATTGGAGGTTCCAGTGCGTCAATTGGATGGAGGAGCCCTGCTGGTTCGATGGCTGGCACTTTCCTACGTTGGCACTCAATACAAGTCCGAACGTGCTGTTGAATGGTTGCCGTCAGTATCGGCCAGTAACACTTCTGTCTCACTCGGCATAGCGTTCGTGTGTGGCCTAAATGACCGGATGTTGGTTATTCATGGCACCCCTCTAGTACTTCTTTCCTTAGTGGTGTTGGGACGACAAGTGAGTAGGTGCTGCCGCTGGAAGAAAATTTCACCTTGTAAAGGATCTCGTTGCGCAAACAAAACGATGCTACCCCTCTTGCGAAGAGCTTTGGCATAGCAGATGTGCTCTTAGAAATCAATAAGAGGTTGCAACTCAGGATCGTCGCGTTGCTGCTGTGCGATTGTAGATGCCTTGACCACACCGACAAATGCCGCATCGTCATCATCTTAAGCAATTGCATCTTCTAATGGGGCACGAGAAAGGCAATGGGCGTCTGTATGTCGCTTTCCGAATTTAATAGCTACAGTCATATTGAGTTCTTCAAGCTTGAGGCTTGAGACTCCAGCGCGCCAATCGTTCTGACGGGTCCTTTTTGTTCGCCAACCCACAAAATGAGTGGTGATCGCTGATGACTTTAGATGGGCGGCTGTACAAATATGGACGAAACTTTATGACTGCCCACACCACCACAAGACACTTTTTTTCAGTGATAGAGTAATTCTGCTCTCTACGGGAGAGAGTCCGACTTGCATAAGCGATTACTCGTTCATCGCCACCTTGCCACTGAACGAGCACAGCTCCTAAGCCGACATTGCTGGCGTCGGTGTGAACCGTTGTCGGAGCGTCATCGTCGAAGTGTCCGAGAACTGGCTTGCTTTGAAGACGTTGTCGCAGCTCGTGGAACACTTTCTGCCGCTCTTCACCCCACACAAACGTGATGTCTTTTCGGGTGAGTTGTGTTAAAGATGATGCAACGCTTAAAATTCTGAATGAAGCGTCGGTAATAGGTGCACAGGCCTGAAGATTGCCGCACTGACCTCTTGTCTGTTGACGTAGGAAAACTTGCAACAGCGGCTATTTTGTCTGGGTCAGGCCGTACACCTTCTCTGCTGACAAGGTGTCCCAAAAAAAGAAGCTCTTCGACGCCAAAGTGACATTTTTTCTGGCTTGAGTGTTAGTCCGGCCAATCGTATCGCTTGAAATACTGTGTGTACTCGCTTCAAGTGCTCGTCAAATGTCGCTGAAAACACAGTTCCATCGTCCAAATATACCAGGCACGTTTGCCACTTTAGACCTGACAGGACTGTTTCCATGAGCCGCGGAAACGTTGCCGGTGCTGAGCACAAGCTGAACTAATGAACTTTAAACTTATAAAGACCATCGGGTGTCACGAATGCTGTTTTTTCTCGATCTCTTTCGTCGCCTTCTATTTGCCATTATCCGCTCCGTATATCCATCGAAGAAAAATACCAGGAATTGCAAAGTCGATCGAGAGAATCGTCTATACGAGGCAGCGGGTAAACTTTTTTTTTCGTAACCTGATTGAGCTTGCGGTAGTCAACGCAGAAACGTAAGGTGCTATCTTTTTTTCTTCACCAATACTACCGGTAATGCCAAAGGACTTTTGACGGCTGAATAACGTCATCTTGAAGCATCTTTCACACCTGACTTTCTATGGCCTCACGTTCCCGCGGAGCTATTCGGTATGAGTTCTGCCATATGGGTCTGGCAGTTTCATCCGTAATTATGTGATGTTTCATCAACGGCATTTGGCGAACTCTGGACGTCGAAGAAAAACAGTCCTGAAACTCATTAATAGGCTTCAGAAGGCTTTGCTTCTGCGGGGCAGTTAACTTGGGCCAACGTCGATGGATAGAGGGCCTGACCCGGTGACATCGGCTTTCTCCACAGTCAAGCAGCCTGCAACCTCACTGAGCTCCTCGACGTACGCGACTGGCATACTTCTTGCAAGATGTCGTCGCTCAATACTGCAGTTCGTAACCTGAACGTGCGTGTGTCCGCGATTGAGGCTTACGACGGCTCTTGCAACAGATAGGCCATGGCTGAATAGCAATGCTGAAATTTGTTCAGCGATGTGGTCTAAGTTGCCAGGCTTTTGTCGCATGTTACAGCTACGAGAGCACTTGAACAGGGTGGAAGGGTCACGTGATCTTCGAAAACGCGTAGATGTTTACGCCGCTGGTCGTTACATTCAATATCTGAAACTTGATCTGGGGCCATCAAAAATGTAACCGACCTGTCTGGAGAGTCTATGACGGCGTCGTATTCACAAAGGAAGTCCATCTCCAAGATCAGGTCTTGGCAGCACTCAGACGAAATCACGAACGTGGCAACGAAAGCTGAATCGCTGATTCTAATTTTGGCAGTGCACTTTCCAGTCGGCGTCATTCGTTGGCCCCCCGCGGTTCTTATGTTAGGCCCCGTCCATGACATTTTAACTTTTTTAAGCCAACTTGCAAGCTTTCTGCTTATGATAGAGAAATCTGCGCCAGTGTTTACTAGCGCTGTCACAGGGCGTACGTCTATGTAAACAGCAAGGTCGGCACTTACGATTTTTCGGGGGGTCAGTGGCGTTGCACCGTTCGTCGTATCGTCGTATCCTACTGGTACTGGAGGTATTTCAGCATCTCGACGAGTGGCAACCTTCCCTCCAAAGGTCACAGCTGTTAGTTTTCCCGATGAGGGCTTGGGGACTTGCCCCAGACAGCGTCGGCGTAACTACGATGGTTCGGTGAAGAGCTCGGCGAAGGTGACGGAGAGTGGCATCGACGATAGAGTGGATGGCTGTCCTTGCAGGTGCGCGCTGTCACGTCGGGTGTCGAAATGAGGCCGTGAAAAACTCGGCGCATAAGTCGGGTATCTTTGTTCAAGATATGGACAGACGCGGTAAACATGTCCAGCTTTTCCGCAATTGAAACACAGTGGACGGCGGTCGACGGTGCACGACAGATCCGTTGCGAACGAATGGTCGACTGGTAGGCACCCTCGGCGACCAAGTTGCAGGTGTCGGCGGAGGGTATAACGGCATGTAGAACGGAGTTTCAGTAGCTGCGTTATATTGCGGAGTCGTCGTCGTTGGTGGTGGTGGCGGCGGCGGTGGGATGTAGACTGGTGCCACCGGCGCATTGTAAGAATGAGCCAGTGCAGATGACTTGTGCGGCACTGGCGATGGACAATGGGTGGCTGCCACATAGTTAATAGATCGCTGGGCTGGTAGTGATTCCGGCTGCGAAAATGCTTGCCTGATTTCCTGCCGCACAACTTCTCCAACTGAAGTCATCGCCCGTTCTTGCCGAGTCACAACGAAGCTACGGATCTGCTCACGAACAACCTCGCGAATAAGCTCACGCAGAGAACCGTCACTGCCGGCCGTCAGAGAAGAGACGCTGATGGAGGCACCGTTTGGTCGGTCGTAATAGCGACACCTTTGCTGCAGTGCACGCTCGATAGCTGTAGCCTCTTTGATGAATTCCGCAACGGTCGTCGGTGGATAGCGGAGAAGGCCGGCAAACAGCTGTTCTTTGATGCCTCACATCAAATGGAGGAGTTTCTTGGCTTCAGGCATATCAGGGTCAGCACGTCCAAATAGGCGCGTCATGTTCTCCACAAGCATGGCGACACTCTCATTCGGTTTCTGGACCGGAGACTCGATAAGTTGCTGAGCAAAGTCACGGTGGTCGTTGTTTGCGAAGGTGCTGAGAATGTGCTGCCGAAATTAATCCCATGAAGACAGCGTTGCCTCGTGGTTTTCATACCACATGCGAGCGCTGCCTGCTAAAGCGAAGTAGGCGCCTGAAATCTTTAGCTCGGTGGTCCAGCGGTTTGCCTTAGCGACTCGCTCATACTAGTCTCACCAGTCATCGCCGTCTTGATGCGCCTCACCATGGAATGTCCCCGGAATCTGACGCTGCTCAAAAGTCAGCTGGGAAGCACGTGCAGTCGCCATTTCTCCAGGCGGAGTGTTTGCTGGAAAGTTCCAGGGGAATCGCCTCAGGACTAAGGCCTCGCTGTCGGCGACTGTAGCGGTGGACAGGGGTATCCACTGAAGGAAAGGGTTTTGATGTTGGACTTGAAGTGCCATACCACGCAGGAGTCCCGAGCATCGGTCGTAGAAGCCCAGCACCTCCACCTGTGTTGCAACGTGCACAGAACAGGACACAAGGCTTCCTGTCGACGTTACAGCAAGGCTCTATTCAAACGCAAAAATAAAGCGCAAGAGCAGACGCGCAATGTCGTCTTCCACGAAAAACGCCAGAGACTTCCGCTCATGATGCTGGCTTCTTCCTACTTTTGTGTTTACGGATAATAACCGTGACACTCTGGTACGAGAGCGAGAGGCCACATCAGGAAGGCAGCGTCGGCAAAACCCCGCTGTACGGGAACAAGAAGCTACATCAGCAAGGCAGCGTCGGCAAGATCCCGCCGTACGTGAACAAGAAGCTGCAGCGGCACGTCAGCGTCGGCAAGATCCTTCCGTACGGGAACGAGAGGCCGAGACAGCACGTTAACGTCGCGAAGCAGATCTTGAAAACGTTCGACAATGGGAAGCGGCGAAGAAGCGCGCATATCGCCATGCAAATTTACGGAAGAAAACTTCACGGTATTACTTCCAGGAGCTTCGCCCAATCTCACCATTACTCACCTTGTGGATCTGCCGTCAATTTTTTTTCTTAACAATGAGACAATTGTTATGAAATCCTCGTATGCCACATAAGCAGCATCGATAATTGGATCTTTATGAAAATGTTTGGCAATGTTTAAAGCAGAATACTACGGATATTCTTTTGGCACGTAACTGTAAACTTCCTAAGTTCTTTCCTCCAAATGGTGAGGAGTTTTCGGTGTTGTCCTATACAATTGCTATTCATACCAACTCAAGAGGAGAAATTCACAGGGTGCCGAGAGTCTTTTTAGGACGTGATACGGGTCCACGAATCGCCCAGTAATGCACTCCTCAGAAGATACTGATTTCTGCTGGAGATTGAGATACCCACTTCTGATGAAGTTTTTTTGCTACTCTCGTTCTAGCAATTTATAACTTTGCGCAAAGTATTCTCGAAATTTAATTGCAAATGCCCTAACGCATCGAAGAATTACAGCTAAAGTCATTAATTCAGAACTATATTGCGTCAGCTCAAAACATCCACCGAAACACATAAGAAACTAGGTACAAGTGCATTTGGTAAGTTCGTTACATTCTTGAATTGAGGACTCATGTAAAACTAGGTGTTTATTATCCTAGTTGTGCCTGTTCAAGTGTTATGGCGTTTGGTGTTGACAATCGTGGGTGCCTACGCAGTCAGCGTCGTCAACGCGGCTATAGATGTCTTCAATGCTCCTGCTATTCGGACTCATTCAGCTGGTCTATTTGTTTATTTACTTTGCTCTCTCTCTCTTTACACACACACACACACACACACACACACACACATATATATATATATATATAATATATATATATATATATATATATATATATATATATATATATATATATATATATATATATATATGCAAGAAAGAGAAGACGAAACTTTCACGGAAGCGTTTAAGTACTTAACGTTTTCAGCTGGTGGACCAGCCTTCGTCAGGTGACGAAAACTGGTCATGAAGATGCCCTGGTGTTGCGCCTCATTGCTTTTCGGCTCTTCACAAGTTTGAAATCGACGTCAAACAGCGCCTCTTCGCTATCGTGGTAAGGTCCCGTCCACTCTTTGGACGCGGTTGCTGTGGATGCCGCTGTACCTGGAACATATCCAAGCTTGTTCTTATACGTTGCCAATAAACGCAGTAGTGGGCTTTACGATTTTACTTGTTACTACGCAAAAAAAGCAAAAGCCATTCTAAAAGTGTACTGCAAAGCAGACAATTTGTAGTCGTCATCTGTACTAGAGCAGATGTCTCAATAACATTGTATATACTCAACGTATAGGCGTGTACGACAAACAACAGTGGTAGTAACGACGTGACATAATATGACTTGAATGCGTCGGTTTGTTTTTAGGCCAGTGTGCATGGAACTTCTCGCTGGATGAATCGCACTACAATAATTCGCACATGACATGCGAGCTTTGGCTTTTGATCTCTACGATAGTTCAGTTTTATTGATCAACCTGCAACGCAATAATAAGAATACAAATAATGATGCCTCTGTGTCCCTTCAGGTAATTATCTAGCTCAAGACTTCGTTAGCATGTGTGTAAATAAAAATATACCCTCAATTCAGCTACACCATTTCCAATCTTTTTTGTGCCCTTGTATCTTCTCCGAAGGCATCAGTCGCCGTGTCCGATTGAACCTCTTCATACGGCCAAACTTGTGGCCAGGAAACGGGAACTCAAACTACAGTGATCTATGTGCGCTGTACACTAATGGCGGCGAAAAGAGCGTTGGACATTAATAAAAGTAACATCCGTTCGAACACGTCGACTTTTGTGCATGTATCATCAAAGATTTTAGCATCACTAGTGGCCGCGTAATTTCGATATCTAAGTGCGATTGATTAATTAATATGTGGGGTTTAAAGTGACAGCAGTTACAATGTGATGGGGCGGTAACATCCAAATATAAAAATAGGAGCACGTGTGGCAAGATATACGGGATGCTCAGTGAAGCGCTCTTTTTCATTTTAGGTGCCCCGCTGCGCGAAATAAACACTCGTTCTCATTAAAATGGAGGATTACTAATTAATACCCCAGCATGTCAATGTGACGATGGGCTTTGCTATCTTGGGTACTGCCAGCGCTGCCGCTGCAACAAAACCTACCTGAAAGAACGACTTTACATCTCGTAAGCACCTGTGACATCTTTTATTTAAAAGGGCTCATCCACCGGTTCACTAATTTTCAGATATGAAAAACACGCTTCGTGCGTTTCTAAAAAATTTAAAGTTTTACCGGGGCGAGAAAAAAGCATCTGCGGCTAAACGTTTCTTGTAATCTCAAAGCTTTTCTGGACGGGCTCCTTCTCTTGCAAATAAGTCACGCCAGATTTTCCATAATAAATTACTGCATCCGGGACGTGAGAAAAAGAGGTGGTGGAGCGTGTTCGGATAATGAGACACGGGAAAGCAATAAATCAGCGTAGGCGACAAATTTTAACTACGAAATTAATAAATGATCTTCCTGTGTGAGCTATTGAAATAACAACTAAAAAGCACAGTTTTCTCGCAAGAACATATGAATATTCGTAGATTATGCTGCACCAAGACTGAGATGTTGCTGAATTGTTAGTAATTACCACCTCCTGACGAAACGGCTTCCCTTTTCTGCAATAAAATAGCAAATTGAAGGAAGTCGAACGTCTAAAATTTCTTGGCTCTTCACTAAATGATTTCAGACTTCTCACCAGAAAAAATATACATGTAGACGTAATAATAAGTATGCCTATTCCAGCCGTATGGTACAAGCGCCAAAAAATTTTCTGAACATAAAAATGCGAGACTGTTGGTATGAATCCGCTTTTGTTGCGTAAGGTTTAACTTGAGGAGCACCAATGTATACCTGTGTAGGCTGAAGACTACACTAGCTCGCCCCCCTTACAGCTGCAATCATTTCCCAAGGACTAATAAATACTCTGTTTCAAAATATGGTAGGGGCTTTCCCGTCAAGATAATCCTATGTAACAATGCATGAGCCAAGCGCTGTATTCGAGATTTTTGTCAGGCTTATGGAAAATTTATGTTATTTTGTTAGTAAGCATTGTTTGGGGAAGTGAAGCGTAAAGCGTGGTACCTATGGAAAACCTATGAGAGCAGGCTTGGTTGTACCTGGTGTTAAGACGTGAAAACTCTTTACCAACTGTAGACAGTTACAGCTGTAGGGTCGGTTTTGACAGGTCGTCTACTAAAGTGCAACGGCTCCACCGAATAGCGCTTCCTTTGTGCTGTAACTAAATTTGCTCTTGCTATGCCAATAAAAATCAACCACGTTTCAGTTTAATTATAATATGATGGTGAAAACTGTAATTCAGTGGTCGAAGTGCTCCGTGAACCAAAACATAACGGTGAAAAGTGTGCTCTCTGAAGCACTGCGTACGCCATTGTATATCAGCCGACAAGACGAAGATACCATCTATTCAATTCAATTAGGATAGTGAAAAATTTCATGCTCTCTTAGAACAACCCGTTTCTTCTCTTGCATAGATACATGCATGCTCGATACATGCAGTGTTGTAGAAAGCTTCGCAAAAAAAAGTTAAAGAGACGTGACGAAGGAGAGAAACTAGGTTTTTTCTTCTCGCTATCGTTCTTGATAAGTGACGTCGGGTCATGAATTAACCTACTTCCTTAAACGTGTTATTCATAGAACTTCTTTGAGAAGCAGAACTGAAGACGCGAAGCCAGCTTACGGCCCCCTTATTAGACGCTAACGCGAAGTTGCGGGAAGTATGAAGGACGATTGTAGCTCTGAAAACACCCAGTTAGGCGGCTAGTTTGCGTTCTTAGAGTACTGTAGCTGTAAAATAAAAGGCATCTCGAAGCAAGCTTTTGTGTGTGTGTGTGTGGACGCAGTAATGTATTCAACATTTCAGGCAGGCAGCAAACGCTAAATCACCTCTGCCGCCTGGTCGTTGGTGATTGTGGAAGCAAAATCGATTTCGCTCTTCGTGCCGTTCATGACAAACAGGCCTACAATGATTATGTGCATTGCAGGTGTTGTGTTCGATTATGCACCCACAAGGCATGTAAATTACTCGCGTGGATGTCACATTAGTAATATTTAGTGCAATAAATTACTGACGCTTCGATCATAGTGGGTTTGGGGGCTAATTGTGATTAGACGACAACGTATTTCTTTTTTCAGCTATATGAAAGAGCAGGAAGGCATACGCCAGATCGTCTTAGTATCGTTCTTGTAGCCTGTGGCAACCCATTATCAAAGTTTTAGCTGAACTAATTCAATACTTTTTCAGAGAAGTAACATTGAAGTTTAGGAATTTCCAAAGAACGCACTTTGAAAAAAAAACGATATTTTATGTGTGCGTACTCCTTACGCCAAAGGGCACGTGGCTCACTTTGGCGTGGCAGTTGCACCGCATGAAGCGACCGCTCGAAGTCGGCTTTTCGGGTTTTGATATTGTGCACCGTTCACCGCTCTTTAAATTATGGTAGCATTACCCACACAAAAAGTGGAATTTTAAATTCAGAAAGCGAAAATTTATTGCGCTCTGAAGAACAAACTGCGGAAAGCCGACTTCGAACTGACTTCAAGTGATTTAAATGCCGCGCCAATGTGCGCCGCGTGCCCTCTGGTGTAAGCAGTACGGACACATGAAACATCGTTTTTCCCAAATCTCAATACCTTACGGTGATGCCGAGTATCGCTCGGAACACTGTTTTGAAATAAACATTTATTTCTCTCTGATTTCGTAAAATGTGAGGCTGCAAAAATGCATAGCAATGAGTATAAATTGTGGATCTGTGGCTTTGTGAATTACGTTTTTCTTTATATTTTTGACATTACCTCCCCCTAGGATGTCCCATTTTTTAGTTGAGACATTACCTATGTGTATATTCATTGACAAGAATGAATGCTTTCATATTCCTTACGCTGTTTGCGCAGAAATACAGATTAAATAGCTGAACCTAATTAAAAATTTGGAAGTGGGGCTCAGAAACAATAAGCAACGTAGCATACAAAATATTTCCTGATACCCAGTGCCATCTTTTCTTTGCATGAGAAATTTTATATGAATCCCTGCAACTGCTTCTAAAATATTGCGTTAAAACAGGCATACACTACTTTAATGTCCAGTACTACTCTTAGTCACCATGCGTTTACAAGCACTGCTGAGATTATTGTAACCTTCTCACAGTACCATTATCTGTAATTCGGTCTGTTACAATATACAAAAGGGACAATAGTCCCATTAACAACGGTGGTATTATGAAGAAGACAGTTCTATGTTTCAGTCCAGTTTATGTCAAGCACTCAGACATACATCTGACAAATAGAAATAACTTTACCAAGTATTGTCTGCGAACAATACAGGCGATTGCGATACCATGTGCACTAAAAAATCCAGCTCACTTTTATATTGCTGTTGTGTGCACCGCACTTCAGTGCATACCCGAATACTGGCGTCTTAGAAGGCACGTAGGCCGCACATCGATAATTAAGCCTACACTCTTTGTGAAAGAGCAAGTGCTTTCCCCGAAAATTTGAAATGGCAGTAGGTAAAAAAAAACCTTTGCAGGCTAAGACTTCCACAGAAGTCTTCAGCTGCAAAAGTCTATTTTACCATTATTGGAGGTGATATCTTAGTAGAAGGACGACAAGCCCAATACTCGTATACAATTTTTTGGAGGCAAGTTACGCATACGGCAAGAAGCAGCTTCCCTAAATGGGGAGGCAAACGCAGCGACGGAAAACAAAAATAAAGGCGAAATACCGTGGATCAGTAAAGGCTAACAAGTACCAGGGCTAAGCCCGTTTCAGCATCTACAGAGTGAATATATTATTCACCGCTACGTATCTTTAGGCCTGTGAACATCACTTCTTCTTTTTTTACATTTAAGATGGTGGTATGCTGCTTTAGACATAGGCTTTCATTACACCTAACCTTTGGTCGTTCATGATAGTACTGCACTTGGGGTTAACTACGGGAAAAACTGCAGAGCCTACTGCAGTATACAAAACAGTTCACTGGAAAAGCGCAAGCACGACACTGCCATTACCAGTAATCCGCTCATTTCATCAGTCAAGGATGCATGGTAGGTAAGCTTCTTTGCATCCTGAGGGTCCTGGTTTATTTTCACTGCTCCAGCAGTTGCATAATAAGCGTGCAAAAAAGGCGAAAAATGCACAGGTGCGGTAACTTTGGTAGAGATTCTTTATAAGCAATCCTCTGGTGACGCAGAGTGCACATTCCACAACACTGTGAATAAGCAGGCCAGAAATCCTCCCGTTCCTTTATGGGCCGCTGCCGACTAAGCTGCTTCTCGTGAGAGGCAGCCCTAGTCTGACCATAATCACACACCCGATGCAATCTCGTAGGCTTGCTGGTCCCAGTAAGGCATTCTCTAGGGGTGGGATGTCTGTTCTTTTCACCTTCACTCTCCTTCAGACAGCTTCAATCTGTCACTCGCAATTTTCCTACAATGAAAACACAAAGTTAATGTGCTTTGCTTACATCTGTAAAGAGCTAATGCAGCAGTGCCAGCAAACTAATGTTCACCTCATGCTTTATTTTCTGCTCATAGAATATGAAAAGCTGCAACGAAGTGCCTGCCTAAGCAATCCGTATAGGAAACTGACAATACCAGCTACGAAGGTTGATTTGATATATATGATGGGTTATAACGTCCGAAAACCAGCATATGATTATGAGAGACGCCGTAGTGGAGAGCTCCGGAAATTTCGACCACTTTGGGTTCTTTAACGTGCACCTAAATCTGAGCACACGGGCCTACAATATTTCCGCCTCCATTGCAAATGCAGCCTCCGCAGCTGGGATTCGAACCCGCGACCTGCTCAGCTACGAAGGTTAACAAGCGAAAAAAAACATTGGCACCCAGATTTTATGACTGTGTTTCTCCCTATAGTTCATTAGCCTTCATAATTACTGGTTACATCTGTCCAAAATTCTTCATTCTTGTTGGCCGCGCATCGTTATTTGTAGACCACTGTGGTGTAGTGGGATCCGTTCTCTTTCTCCCACAAATACTTTTTCTGCGCATAGACAGCTTCTCTATTTTTGAGCACACCAGTGTGAGTGTTGTGACTTCCCGGACTTCTCGGGCGAATGCTTGATCGGAGCTTTTGCGCACGTGGGATGGAAGAACTTTGCCTTGAACTAATCATTAACAGCTTCGCCGTAAGTGTAGGACACTGAGCTGCTCTGAAAACTTAAACTTTTTAGGGTGCCAACCTAGCATGGACACACATACAACGCTGTCACGCTTTGACTTTGAAGGAAAATATGATGGGATAAAAAGACCTGTCCTTCTCAGGACGCTATGAATTCAGCGGGAGAAAAATGAGCAAAGCTGAAGGATTATGATATTAGATATTGATCGTCAATCTTTTGGAGCGTCGCAAAGCTTTCAGCATCTCAATACGTACGATGTTACCCGCTCCCCATTTACTTTATTAGGACTAATGCGCAGTGCATAGTATACATCGATGCGTGGATCACATCGATGATGATCTTGGGGAAGCCGATTCGAACCAGATGTACGCTTTGCCTGAATTACTGCGCAAGTGGTTCTGCGAGTGTAACGCTCACATAAGAACTTCGTGTGCGAATTTCCGTTATTTTTAAGCATCATAATTGTTCTCTCATATCAAGTTCACATCATGTGAACTAATGTAACAATAGTTCAAACGAGCAGCGTCTAAATGTTTAAGCCTGGCCACGTAGAACACGTATTCTGAATTTTGGAAGCGGTGTTGCTGATTAGCAAGCGGATTTGAATATCACATTCGGAATTCATGTGCCACATCGTTCAATGAAAGGCTTACGGGATAAGAATAGCAAAGGCCCCAAGCTTCAATAGCTAGAGTAATGGAGAGAGAGAGACAAAAAACCGAGTGACTACGGTAACTTACCAGTGTAAACCAACATACATAGCCACAGAATCCAGTATTCTGAGCGCAAGACGTGGTAGGGTCGTATATGCATTTTGACATTAGTATGTATACAGGGATTTAGTCAAGGAACGCTAACTGTACAGCGTTTCTTTTAACGAAAAAATTTCACCAAGTAACATATCCTCACGCAATAGTAAAACGTATCATTTTTGTCATTCAGTGCATTTATAATCTCTATATAACGCTGACCGGCTTAGTTATCTCACAAGTTCTAAGCATTGTATCAGGACCTGACATGATTCCCACGTAAGGCAATGTGAGGGCTCGCGATAATCGAGCAGTACGTATGTCATTACAATTATCATTATTTGATTGTTCTGTATCCTGTTATGAATAGAGGCATCTTAGATTATCCAGCATCCTTGTTAACGATGGCGTGCTGTCACAGGTTCCGTTAATTAGGGAGGCGATCGCCGGGCTAATTCTAAGGGCCGAAGTATCGGCCCCCCGAACCGCACCACGAAAACGTGGACAATTTAGAAGTGGTCCTATTTGGCGCGCCAGAGGACGCCAGCTGTAGCCCAAAGAACAAGTTGGAGCCGAGAGTTCATAAACAAAACAAAACTATATTCTCAATTACGGCAGACCAAATCGATACATGAGTATGCACACTCGACAATAGTTGAGTACAATATGACACCAATCAAACAATGTACTACACAGTACAATCTGCCACACTCGAAACAATGGACACAGACAACAATACGCACTACAATGCAGTCGCATACACCGAACAACCAAGACACTTAAAGAATAAAGAGTTAGAAAACCTATTCAGTCCAAAGTTCTTGGAACAAAAGTCTGAATGATACTCTTCCGAGAATCACTCACTCAAAGTCCAGCGTTGTTGTCGTTCCGCTGCCCCCAAAGATTCTCTTCCAGGAAACCTCGCGTCTTTAATTGGCCGCTCTCCAAGCCTCTCTTGCCTGTAGCTCGAGTCTTCACCCCTCAGGTGGAAATCCTCTTGTTCTCCTCCTTTGTCACGGAAGATAAAAAGCTTCGCACACAAGGCGGAACACCCTACGCACTCTGGCGCATACTTTCTTCTTCTCCTGTTTTGTCACTAAAGACAAAACCTTCACCGACAGACGCAGCGGGATACCCTGCGCATTCTGGCGCTAACTTCCTTCTTCTTCTCATCTCCCTTCTCTGCTGCTCGGTTAAATACCTTCCACGCGAGATTCCAGAAAATTCTCATCATTTCGTCGGCGCGAGGCGCAGCGAAGGCTGGAGGAAAGGGCGAGACGGTATGAGAGCCGTCCGCGAAAGATGACGCAACCCTGCATCACCACGCCCCTTTCCATCGAGAACTTTTTAGGGCTTGCTCGGCTGCCGATGCCAGGAGGTTCGTCGGCGAACCTACGCTTCCGAGGGGAGAGGGACCCGGCCCGCGGAGTCTTTGGATGCTTGTTTTCTTTCTTTATCGTTGACCTCGAGGCATCTCTACGGCACTTCGTCGCGAGAATTCGGCGGCGCGCCCTTTTTTGAGCGCTCGTTTTGTGACAATGCCTCTCACTTTAAGAATATTATCTCATAATATTCAAAACCACACAAACGAGCGCGAACAGTCCCCACACTCTGTAACATAGACTGTAATATAGTCCGTCGCTCATGGCGTGTCCCAACCACAATAGAACACTCGATGCAATTGTATACCGTAATTCAATATCACAACACATGAAATATAACCACAGGTACATGACTACAACACTTCATCACATATTTCAAACAACACAAATGTACAAAGTTCTGTCTTTACAACAATTATACAATGCTATACATCACGTCACAGCAAAAACACTTCGACACTTGTGACACAGGGTAACACAATAACAACACAGCCAAACGCATTCCGATTTGACCTCAGCACCTATCCTGAGTACTTCGAGCTGCGCTTGCGCCCTTTCTTGCGGTGCTCTCTCGATCTCTTCTTATTGTTCTTGTTTTTGTTCCGATGAGCCCTTTCCAAGGACGGTATCTGAGGCGGCGTGTCAGCCATCGTTGTCCCTTTCGACACCGTTAACGGGCCATAACGTTCAACTGGTCCCGTCCCCCGCTTGTTCATGTCAAGACATTGGGTCTGGCTGGTTGACTCTGTCACCTTTACACTGTCGGTCGGTTGAGGTCGTGCCGACGTAAGTCCAGCTGCCCAGCACGTGAACTGATTCAACACTATCATCTTCTCATTCACTGTCTCTTGCACCGCGGCTTCACCTTGGGCTCGAGTGAGATCCGTCACAGGGTTCTCCTCCACTGTATCTCGCGGTCGCTGGGTTGGCGAGGGCTCTATCTTAGGGTCTTCTCCCGATCGTTCTGGATCATTCGGCCCTCGCGCGCCGTCAATGTTTCTGATGACGAAGTCGTACAGGGGTTCGTCATGCATAGAGCAGTAACCTTCCCGCTGAAGTGCGGGGTTTCAACCTCAATTTCTGCTTCGGGAAGCATCCGAACCATACTGTCAATAAGGCAAACCGGTTTTGTTTTGCCTGTTAACTCACTTTCCCGCACTACATTTCTTCGCACAATAACAGTGGAGCTACCGGTATCTCTTAACACCGTAACCTTCTTGCCCGCAACTTTTCCAGGCCGCGTTGGCATTCCCTTCGTAACACCGGTTGGCTGTTTTGTCATTACCGCAACCACAATAGAAAGTTTCTCCCTATTTTTCAATTCTACGAATCCGTTGGTGACGGCATCACTATCACATTTCGGTGCTGCTAGCACACAGGATACCTGGTGAGTTTGACTCGCTCCGTTACGACATGCGTCTGCTTTGTGCCCAGTCTGACCACACTTGAAACATTTTAATACCATAGGGCTCGTAAAGATCGTTCGACAGTTGTTCGCGCGATGACTCACTCGGCTACACAGAAAACATCGCGGAACACTCTCCGGTGCACGCTTCTTTTGTTCGGGTACTGAATTTTAGGGGCGAAGCTCCTTAGGGCATGGGCTGTGCGTCCCCTGTAGCCTGTATGTAGCCACCTCTAGTTTAGTTCTTGCAGTGTTCACTAGATGGCGGTACCGTCCCCTGTATCTAGCCACCTCTAGTTTAGTTCTTGCAGTGTTCACTAGATGGCGGTACCGTCTCCTGTATGGAGGAAAGGCTCCGGGCAGCCGAGAAGGGCCTATCGAAGGTCGTGAAGGGGAACGAAGACGCAGGTGACGGCGGAAGCATTATGGCGACGACCCACCGTGCGGGAGAGATGAGGGAAACAGGCATGACAAAGGCAGATACATTGGCCACAGGGCCCAGCTACCGGGAAGTAGTTTTGAGGGAGGGAGGGAGCAAACCAGCAGCCGTGACTCACGCTAGTCACCTAGTCAGCAGCCAGGTGCAGGTTTCAGAAGGAATGT
This sequence comes from Rhipicephalus annulatus, assembly GCA_013436015.1. NCBI lineage: Eukaryota > Metazoa > Arthropoda > Arachnida > Ixodida > Ixodidae > Rhipicephalus > Rhipicephalus annulatus. The sequence continues at coordinate 1,154,010 of WOVY01009848.1, forward strand.
CTGAACAGGTCATCATCGCCGGTGACTCAAATTTAGTCCGATGCGCAGCGGCAATCAAAGAAAGGGTGAAAGGCGACAAGAGAGTTGCCATAGGGACGTTCCCAGGACAAACGCTGGGGACAGTAATGAGTCAAGCGGGTGAAAAACTCGCAGCTAAAGCTAACAATCGCAACCTCGTTGTAATTGCGGGAGGGTTAAATGACGTCCTAAAAAAAGAATCGTCAGGACTAGCGACGACCTTGGCGAAAGGGGTGGATGACATGCGCACCGTGTCCCCCCAGGTGCAAATTGTAGTATGCACAGTACCGGAAGTACCAGTACGCAACATCAACCTGCAAAGAGCGGTAGTCGACGCAAACAAAGAGATATGGCGAATTAGTCGAGAGAAGGGTTTCGAGGTAGTGGATTTAAACAGGGAAGTGCACAGGTGGGGTGGATTCCAAAGAGACAGGATTCATTTCGATGAGAGGCTTGGACACGAGGTGGGCTGGCGACTGGCAGGACGCGCAGTAGCTTTTTTGGGGGGCTCACGGGCCCTTCGGAGTCCGGGGTAGCTCGTAACGGGGAAAACAAACAGGAGGACGCTTTGACAGGTAGAATTGCGAAAAACCAGAAAAAAGGTAAAAGAAAAAGGAAAAAGGCGCGTGTCGCAATTAGTTACATAAACATGCAGGGTGGCAGAAAGAAGGCAAAATGGTTAGAGATTGAGGAGCAGTTAAACAAAGAACAGATAGGCGTGTATGCGGTTACAGAAACACACCTTAGAGACTTGGAAGAGCCACCACATATTAAAAATTATGTTTGGGAAGGGTGTAACAGGACCATATCGGAAAGGAAAGGTGGGGGTGTAGGAATGCTAATTCACCGCGGAGCCAAATGGGTTAGAGTGAAACAGACGTGTTCAGAGCACCTCTGGGTTCTGGGCACAATAGGTGGAAAGGAAACGTGGCTAGGGGTAGCCTACTTGTGGACGGGGAATAACTGCAGAGAAAAGAATCAGGAGATAGTGGATTGCATGAGTGCGGATATTAAGGAATTTGGTAATGGGGCCGAAATCATCCTTCTAGGGGACATGAATGCCCACATACATGACCTTGACGGATATTCAGACACCAATGGGAAGTTATTACTAGATCTTTGCGAGCAACATAGTCTGGAGATAGTTAACACAGGGCCTAAATGTGACGGCCAGATCACATGGGAAGTCGGAAACAAGCAATCAAGCATTGATTATTGTCTCATGACTGAAGGAATTTACCACAAACTGACAGAAATGAGGATAGACGAGGAAGGCATTAACAGCTTGGGTAGTGATCATAAACGAATAACATTACAAATGGGATACGAAACTAAAAATACGAGCATGGAATCAAAGTCTGGCAGCTCGTATTTAAATGACAAACAAATAATAAATATAGCCGCAAGAGTCGAGAAAGAAGTAGGCGAAATACCAGGCAAGGACTGGGAGTATAGGTAGCTGTTACATCTAATGACGAAGGAGATAGGGAAAGAGAAGAAAACCGTTTGCTGGAAAGGAAAAAGGAAGCCAAAAAGTTGGTGGAACAAGGAAATCCGGGAGGCGATCGAGAAGCGACGCGAAGCATCACGGGAGCATAGAAAGGCAAAAAAGGAGAAGCGGCCGCAGGACGAAGTCAAAAAAATATGGGAAATATATTTGGAGAAAAAATCCCTTGTACAGAAATTGGTAGAGGCAAAAATTAAAGGTGAAAGTGAACGCTGGATGACAGAGATACACGAAAAAAAGGAGGCCGCGCCTAGGATTTTTTGGAGCCACATAAAGGCGCTAGGTAGGAAGTCTGTCACAACGCAACAACATATTCTGGATGAAGGAGGAAATCAATTGGAAGGGTACGAAGCGCTAGGTTACATCCAAAAGGTAACAGCCGATTCGTTTCAAAAGAGCGACCAGGGGATCTCCCCAGTGAGTAAAAGTGTGGCGGAGAAAGCAACAGAGGAAGAGCTAGTACTAGATAATTTCAACTGGAAAAAGGCCGAAGGAAAAATTCCAAAGCGCACTGCCGCGGGTTTAGATGGGATTCCCGTTAGCCTCATTAACGAACTAGGACATAACACTAAAGAAGCATTGTTAAAAGCAGTAGAAAAAAGCTTAAAGGACGGACAAATACCGGACAGTTGGCGACAAAGTAGAATGAACTTAATCTATAAAGGCAAGGGAGAAAAGGACAAGATTCGCTCGTATAGACCACTAACCATTACATCGGTACTATACAGGTTGGCGATGCAGGCAGTAAAAATGAAAATAGAAACATGGGCCGAACATAACGATATTTTGGGAGAACTTCAGAACGGATTTCGAGTCGACAGGCGGTTAGACGATAACCTGTTTGTTCTCACTCAGTGTATAGAAATATCTAAAATAGAGAATAGGCCCTTGTACGTGGCTTTTCTAGACATCACTGGGGCATACGACAACGTTAATCAGGAAATTTTGTGGGATATATTGAAAGGAATGGGCATGGGCGACGACTGTATACAGCTTTTGAGGGAGATATACCGAGAAAATACAGTTTGCATAGAGTGGGAAGGAATGCGTAGCAAAGAGAACGTTGAGGTTAGCAGGGGTCTGAGACAGGGATGTCCTTTGTCCCCACTGTTATTCATGCTGTACATGGTGAGTATGGAAAAAGCGCTAGAAGGTAGCAACATTGGTTTTAATCTGTCACACAAACAGGGCGGCATGATGATTGAGCAGAAGCTTCCAGGTTTATTTTATGCGGACGATATCGTCTTATTTGCGGACAGTCGAGATGATATACAGCAGCTGGCGAATATATGCGGAAGGGAAGGTGAAGCTCTTGGACTAGGATTCAGTGTAACGAAGTGTGGTTTGATGGTATTCAATGATCCCTGTGATCAGACGGTGTCCATACAAGGCCAAGAAATACCGAGGGTAAGTGAATACAAGTACCTTGGAGTATGGGTAAATGAGAGTGATAGATACATGGAGGTACAGGAAAAAGCCTCGGCAGCAAAAGGAAAGAGGAATGCGGCAATAATGAAGCACAGAGCGTTGTGGGGATACAATAGGTATGAGGTGCTTCGAGGTCTGTGGAAGGGTGTAATGGTTCCAGGGCTTACTTTTGGGAACTCAGTGGTGTGCATGAGGGCAGAGGTGCAATCGGGAATGGATGTAAATCAAAGGACTGTGGGACGCCTCGCGTTGGGTGCTCACGGGAAGACGACAAACGAGGCTGTAAAGGGCGATATGGGGTGGGCAGGTTTTGAGGCGAGGGAAGCGCAGAGCAAAATAAGGTTCGAAGAAAGGCTAAGAAATATGAAGGAGAGTAGATGGGCAGAGAAGGTGTTCCGTTATTTGTATAGGAAGAGCGTGGACACACAGTGGAGAAAAAGAACTAGAAGACTCACTAGTAAATATACGGCTGGTATTGTGAGCCATATGTCAACAAAGAGCGTTAAGGGAAAAGTCAGGGAGGCGGAGAGGATTTACTGGATGGCAGCTATGGAGAAAAAACCGGCTTTGAGTAACTACCGAAAGGGCAAAAATGAAATAAGGAGGGAGGCATTTTACGATAATTCAAGGGGAAGCGCTTTACTGTTTGAAGCGAGATCGGGTTGCCTTAGAACGCGTAGTTATAAAGCAAGATTCAGTAAAGAAGAAGAACAATGCACATGCTGCGGGAAAGATAAGGAAACGGCGGAACATGTTCTGATTGAATGTGGAGATATCCACCCAGGTGTACGTTTGGGCACGAACCTACAGGAAGCCTTGGGTTTTAGGGACAACAATGGAAAGCTGAACACACCCGCGATTGAAATAAGTAAGAGACGGTTAGAGTATTGGTGGCAGAAAATTAGAGAGAAAGGACAAAAATAAATATTGGAAAAATAAAATATGGACAGTGTGCCGTAAATGGCAGAGAACTTAAGCTGAAAATTTACCTTTTTTCCATTAAGATAGAATTTATCGAAGTAGAGGCATTAGGCCAACATAAAAAAAAAGGGGAAAAAGTTTTTTTTTTTTTTTTGTCGAGCCTGGTGGCATACTTGTCACCACCCCGTTATAAAGGGGACGCTCATAGCATCCATCCATGTAGCCACCTCTCGTTTAGTTCTTGTAGTGTTTACTAGATGGTGGTACTTGTAGCTGATGATGAAAAGATGCAAGATGTTATAAACTAGAAAGCGGTACTTGTAGTTGATGAAAGAGGCGAGATTTTATAAAATAGGAATGATGTCACATATGGCGCGTGTCATTGGTTGAAGGCAATCGTTCGATTGAGTGCGGCGACGTACGCTAGGGGGAGCGATGTAATGAAATCGAGTGGGCAAAATGTACAGAGGATTCATGGTTTACCAGGTTTACCTCCAAAGCTTCGCCCACTCATCGTCATTCACTTCGTGGATATGGCGGAATTTTTTTCGAATCTTCGGGACACTCCTTCTTGACCTTGGCTAAATTTGTGCCACCTTGCGCTTCCAAGAATTGGTCGGCCAATTCAAGCATGCCTTCAAGTGACTCAGCCTTCCTCTCTTTCAAGCACAGCGACAAGCTTGGGTGGCCACTGTTAAGAAATTGCTCTCTAATAAGGAACTCTCTAAGCTCATCGTACTCCTGCGCTGCCCTGAAAGTTCAATCCATCTGTCGAAATATTGGCTAAGTCGGGCGGCATACTGCGTAGACGTCTCATCATCAGCAGGCTTTCCTGTCCGAAATCCGTCCCGGAATCCTTCCACAGTAAATCTAAATCGCTTCAGTAAAGCAGTTTTCACCTTTGTATAGTTGGCTGCATTGGTCGGCGTCAGCCTACAGTACACACTGAGCGCTTCACCACTCAAGCAAGTACTCAAAGCAGTTGCCCATTGATGTTCCGGCCAATTCTGGCTCCTCGCAATCGTCTCAAATCTGTGAAGGTACGCGTCAAGGTCGTCCTTGCTTTCACCAAACGCTACGATCAGCTTGCTTGGGTTCAAGCGGAAGCCGTGCTCCTCCCGTTCGCAGCTTTCAACTCTAGCTTGGACCGGAGTTTCACTTCGCTGTTGCAAACGGAGCCACTCGAGTTCCATCTCGTGCTGCCGCTGCCGTTCCCTTTCCGCCATCTTCGCTCCTCTTTCTTCTTTCAGCTGTCGCTCCTTTGCCTCTCTTTCTTCTTTCAGTTGTCGCTCCTTTGTTTCCCTTTCTTCTTTCAGCTGTCGCTCCATCGCTTCTCTTTCTTCTTTTGCCCTTTCAGATGCCAACTTTTCTCTCTCCAGCTCCAACTTCAATTGCTGCTCTCCTTCTTCTTTCGCTCTCTCAGCTGCCAACCTCTCTCTCTCCAACTCAGCTGCTTTTTCTTCCTTGGCTCTCTCAGCTGCCAACCTCTTTCTCTCCAACTCAGCTGCTTTATCTTCCTTGGCTCTCTCTTTTTCTTCTTTTTTCTTCTGGGTGACCCACTTCCGTAGTACGGCGCCAGAAAGACCTATCTTCTCTCCAAGAGCGACTAACTTTTCGAGATTCATTGTGTCTCGCAAATAAAACCTTGTCGCGTGCAAAAAATATCTGCCTAAATCAATCTATCGGAACACTCTTCTACACTCTTTAACGAGAACACTGAGCAACACACAATATCGTTCCGATTGCAGTATCAACAACTCGAGGCTCTTTCTCACTACTTTGGACACACTGTGCACCAAAAAGGTCCTGTCGCGGACGCCAGAATAATTGTCACAGGTCCCATTAATTAGGGAGGCGATCGCCGGGCTAATTCTAAGGGCCTAAGTATCGGCCCCCCGAACCGCACCACCAAAGCGTGGACAATTTAGAAGTGGTCCTATTTAGCGCGCCAGAGGACGCTGGCTGTGGCCCAAAGAACAAGTCAGAGCCGAGAGTTGATAAACAAAACAAAATTATATTCTCAATTTCGGCAGACCAAATCGATACACAAGTATGCACAATCGACAATGGTTGAGTACAATATGACACCAATCAAACAAAGTACTACACAGTACAATCAGCCACACTCGAAACAATGGACACAGACGACAATACGCACTACAGTGCAGTCGCATGCATCGAACAACCAAGACACTTAAAGACTAAAGAGTTAGAAAACTTATTCTGTCCAAAGTTCTTGGAACAAAAGTCTGAATGATACTTTTCCGAGAATCACTCACTCAAAGTCCAGCGTTGTTGTCGTTCCGCTGCCCCCGAAGTTTCTCTTCTAGGAAACCTCGCGTCTTCCATTGTCTACTATCCAAGCACCAAACTTCTTTGCCGGAAACACGTCGGCTTCACACATGCAGCTGTTGCCACGCGTCTTCGCTCGATAGCGGTAGACACACACTCTTGCCTGTAGCTCGAGTCTTCACCCCTCAGGTGGAAATCCTCTTCTTCTCCTCCTTTGTCACGGAAGACAAAAGGCTTCGCCCACAAGACGGAACACCCTACGCACTCTGGCGCATACTTTCTTCTTCTCCTTCTTTGTCACTAAGGACAAAACTTTCACCGACAGACGCGGCGGGATACCCTACGCAGTCTGGCGCTAACTTCCTTCTTCTCCTGATCTCACATCTCTGCTGCTCGGTTGAATACCTTCCGCGCGAGATTCCAGAAAATTCTTATCATTTCGTCGGCGCGATGCGCCGCGAAGGCTGGGGGAAAGGGCGAGACGGTACGAGGGCCATCCGCGAAAGATGACGCAACCCTGCATCACAACGCCCCTTTCAATCGAGAACTTTCTAGGGCTTGCTCGGCTGCCGATGCGAGGAGGTTCGTCGGCGAACCTACGCTTCCAAGGGGAGAGGGACGCGCGCCCGGGGAATCTTTAGATGCTAGTTTTCTTTTTTTATCGTTCACCTCGAGGTATCTCTACGGCACTTCGTCGGGAGAATTTGGCGGCGCGCCCTTTTTTGAGTGCTCGATTTGTGACACATGCCTCATGCTGGACACGTTCGTCACATCCTAATGGGGATCATATCACGCGCGTTAACTAAAAGCCGAATGCTCCTGTCTCTCATATCCCGTCAGCAGCCATTGGCTTGTACATTAGGCACTATTCTTTATTCTTGAACAATGCCAGAAGAAATATCTCACCGGCACCACCTTGGAAGTCAAAATGTTATACTTGGTACACTCTACAACGGCTAAGAGGGACGAACGGGTTCCGATATAAGAAGCTTCGCTCCTGAAAAATTTGCAGCGTGCTCGTTAACTCTAAGCCGAATTCACCTGTCTCTCATTCTTTATAAGCAGCCATTGCCATGTACATTTAGCACTATCTGACAAGAAAGGGTTGCTAAGTTATACTCGCTGGGCGTAACCTCCTTGCTTTTAGAAAGGTTTAGCGAGTGTTGGGCCGCAGTGCCATGAATACAGTGAACTAGCATATACCATCAACTCGAGGTGGTTAAAGGTGGGAAGTAAACACGAAGCGCAAGCTGTGAGAAAGTGTGCGTGTGCCTCTCTCATTAGTCCTTAGAATGTCCGCTGGATGGCAGTGCTTCTGTATGGGGAATATATGATGAAAAGATACGAGATGGCAGTACTTGTAGTGTTGAATAGATGGACGAACGGACCTACACACAGATGCATGGACGAATGCTTGGTTGGCTGCACGAACGGATGGACGCAGGGGCGGATGCAGGGGTGGATGCTTTGACGAACGCAGGGACAGACGCACAGATGGACGTGCGGGCGCACGAACAGACGCACGCACGGACGGGCGGATGAATGCATGGACAGTCACATAGACGGGCGCATGGATGGACGGAGGCAAGCACGAATGAACGGACGGATGCATCGCCCCACTCTTCATCATTGACTCCGTGGATATGCTGTCATTTTAATTGCGAAACATTTCTTAGCGAGCTTCGGCGACTTTGAGCGTATCTATCTCTATCTATCTATCTATCTATCTATCTAGCCGCCTACGACATTTAGCCCTCGTGACCATTTGATAATGGTATCAATACTGAACTTAGTATGTCATAACATAACTGAATAAAGAACATATTTGATTAGTCATAACATAAAAATCTTTTCATGTATGTCATGATTGTCATGATTTACATGTAATGGTCCTGCGACTCTTGTGGTGGCTCCGTTCACATGGCATGTTGCAAAACTGGTATGGTATACCATGATTGCATGGCGAACACAAGCTGCAGACCCTGACATGAAAATCTTGAAATGCGTGTCCTGTAACAACATGATTAAATGCCACACTCATTACGAACTCGCGGCTGTTTTGCTAGTGTCACATTTAGCAATTTTGGTATTTCGGTACGTGAAAGGATGACTAAGGTATGTGAGTAGTGCAAACATGATAAGCATGAGATGCGTGTCATGTGACAACATTACTTTATGCTACGCTCATCATGCGCTGGCGGCCGTTTCGCTAGCTTCACTTATACCAAATTTAGTATTACGGGACATGAATGGAAGACTGAGGTATGATACTGGCGCAAACATCTTAAACATGATATGCGTGTCGTTTAACAACATGACTACATGCAATGCGCATGATGCGCTCGCTGCCGTTTCGCTAGCTTCACATATGCCAAATTTCGCATTTTGTGATGTCAATGGATGACTGGTGCAAACACGATAGTCACGAGATGCGCGTCATGTGAGAACATGACTATAAACCACAGTCAAGGTGCCAGTACGTTTCGACGTGAGGCTCAGCGCATGCTCGCCGGCGTTCATTTCGTCGCGTCACGCCGGCGTTGCTACGCTTGGCGCCGATTCTGCCATATACTCGCCGGTGCCTGCCGCGCTGCGTTGCTTTGACGCATGCTCGTTTCAGCGGGTTCGGTGACCCTCCGTCTCGAAAAGAGGGAGACGCAGTGTTGTCTGGGTAACGCATCAGCGCGAAATGCAGCATGGCGCATTTTGCTCCGCTCGCCATCAGGCCGCGCCGGCAGACGCTTGTCGCGTCGGTCGCGCCTGGCGTCAGACTATAGCGTGCTCGCGTTTTGCTAACGTTGTGTCGCTGTGCCAAGCGTGCGCACGCATCAACGCTACATTGAGGTATATTGAGTCCTTTATGATGTGCTCGCGGCCCCCTCGCTAGCTCCACATATACCAAATTTAATGTTACGGTGTTATTTGACGTCGATAGATGTCGAAATATATGACTGGTGCAAACATGATCATTTTGACACGCGTGTCATGTAAGAACATGACAACGTACCACGCTCATAGCGTGCTCGCGGCCGTTTTGGTAGCTCCACATATACTGAATTGGGTATCACGTGACGTAAATAGATGACTAATGCAAACAACACATTCATACAGAATACTCATGACGCGGAAGTGAAGTACGGCATCATTTACGTTCACGTCGTAACGTTGTGCTAATTATAAAGTGACATATCAACCTTTCTCTATCGTGATTCGCATATCATCGATTTCCACTGGACGTGGGATCTGCCAATTTTTTTTAAGCGAAACGTACAAAACACATACCCTTTCGTTCACTCTGTCGAATGGTGTCATAAACTTGTCAGTCTTTTAAATTCCGTCTCTATGCTTTTCTTGAATAAAAACACATCAACAAACATATTGATGTTGTGTCCATAATATGCTTAATATATTCTTTTTGATTAAAAGTATTTACAAGTATGAGCGTTTAGCAAGGAGCTAAAATAATTCGTTCAGTGACCGACAAAACAAAAGAATAATGGAGACGGCTGACCTTGTATACTCCATAAGAGACAGAGAGACGCAGCTCTCGTCGAAGCGAGTGGGCGCGCGTCGTGTCGGCTCCGGTTTTAACGTATGTTTGGCAGCGGAACTGACGTAGAAGCCCACAAGACTTTGGTACCAGCGTATTGAGCTTGTCATCGGGAATTGCCCGGCAAGAAGTTCCAGGTGAGGACTTGAATTTCGACACCTTTACCAACGTATTTTCTTCAACCACACAGGCAGGAGAGCTACGTCAACGGCTGCAAATTCACCGGCAGCGCAGCTGCCAGAGACGCTGCTGCCAAGGTCAGCCTAGCTCTGCGGACACCAAAAAACGCCGGCCAGTGCATTTGACATGTCGGAATTTCTAGGAACGAATGGAGGTCTTTGTGAACGTAGAAATCAATTCCCGTACAGAATTTAAAAAAAGCACAGGATGGAGTACCGTAGGATCAAAGAAGTCGACCCATGGGCGATCATTAGAAACCGGTGCGTATTCTCAACGAGGGAATAACAGCAGGAAACAGCGTGAGCAACTCCGGCGTCAAGTAGTAACATGATTAAGCCGGATGCCTCCACCACCCCGAGGTGGCTACAAGATCATCATCCGACTTGAGGCGGCCTTTGACTTGCCGATCATGGAGCCGCCCGACCGGCAACTAGCATTTACTACGCCGCCGAAATTCCGAGAGAAGTCAAAGATGAGGACACAATACGCGCGAAATTCCAGCAAAATATCATTGTTGTGGGTGCACCCATCGAGGTGCATGCTGATAAATACAAGAAAATCTCTCGCATGGTGGTCTTCAACAAGACGTACAATACCAGCGCATACGAAGCAGCACGAGGCGGTACGTCAAAAGGAGTGATACGTGATATCCCGTTGGAAGATACCACGCGAGATATAACGGCTAATGTCATTACGACAAGAACCCCACAGCCATCGCTGCAAAAGGCCTCAGCAACACAACGACGGTGACGTACTGTTCGCTAATCTTCGCATCCCAACATACGTTAAATACGGTGGAGCAATCCTGGGGTGCTCTCTTTACCGCAAGCAGATAGACATGTGTTATCAATGTGGTCACCTGGGGCACCGCGCAGACGTATGCCCAAAGCCGAAGGATCACGTGTGCCATGGCTGTGGTATGACCAACCCCGCGCAAGATCAACAATGCAAGCCCAGTCGTCAACTGAGTGGCGGTGACCACAAGACGGCCGGGAAGGCGTGCAGGGCACGTTATAAGACGCCGTACCTGGTGAAACGCCGGCGAAGACTACCCGATGAGGCCAACGCCTGTCGACAACAGCCTCGAGCAGCGGGACAGTACTCCTACCCGGAAGGCCGGAAAGTAAGCCAGGTCAAGATCTCGGTCGTGGTGTTGATCGCGCTCTCGCTCCCGGTACCGCTCCTGGTCACAGTCAACATCTCGGAGCCATACACCTGGACCTAGTGCCACCTCCAAGGTGGGCTGGGCCGACGTAGTCAACAGGGCGCACTCGGGGTCTGAGGAGGGCACTTTTTAAGGCTAACTTGATAAATTACAGGCTGAAATAGCACAGCCAAAAAAGGTGTCAGCTCAATGCGACAAGAAAATGACGTCTTTAGGAGAGAGAAACAGGACCCTCAAGTAGCATTTACACCACTATAAACGAACAGAACATGCTCCACCAGCATTACCGCCACTGTTAGCTGTTTCACGCCCTGAAAAAACGGAGGAAGGTAATTACCCCCACCTACCAAACGCAAAGCCGAAAGCCAGGCCAATGAAGATAAATCTACTAGCGTGACGCCCGAGACTTAGGACCTCAAGGAAACTCAGCAATCAGTGAAAGAATTAAATAAGTGGATAAGTAACTCATCCCGACTGATCTCGGCCCTTTTTGACCGCGTGGAGAATATAGCTAAACTTACCCAGAAGCATAACGAACATCTCCAAGAGTTAGTCATCGCCGTGGAGGCTAGAGTCACCCCCCTGCCACCTACCGGACTGGACTCCATGGCGACTGTAAAGCAACTTCCCTCGTCGGCATTAAACGTGATACAGCTCGTGACGTTCCTACTCCCTGCGTCTCATCATAGCGAGAAACCACGTCTACACGATTTGGCAATGGAATAACAGAAGCTACGTAAATAAGCAAGCAAATCTTCACCAATGCCCTAAGGAAAAAATTGAGCCCGATACTATTTTATTGCAGGAGACACAATGTCTCGCTTAATTGCCAGGCTATCGTTCGATTGGACATGCCAACGGGGAGGCGACTGTCCTTACAAGCTTAGTAGGACGAAACCTTACATTCCCGCGACACGACACGGAAGTTATCAATACAGACAATATACTTATTGATTTGCTTCCGCAACACAAAACACGTGAAAGTCTTTTTACACTAAACATATACGGAAACCCTAAACAAAAGAAGCACAGATTTCTCGCATTCTTTAAACGTGCCCTCAAAATCGCTGGCCGCAATTCCATCATAATAGCGGGGGACTTCAACGCACTACACACTGCCTGGGGATACTCGTATGTGTTTCCTTAAGGCAAGGCCCTATGGTTTCACTCGCATCAGGAGGGATTAACTCTCATTACCAACCCTCGCACACCCACACGTGCGGGCACTAGCTCCAGTAAAGACAAAGCACCTGACTGGACGTTCAATAGAAGCACATCAGCACCCACCTGGAAAAATACCCTAGAGGACTTGGGCAGCGACCACTACATCGTCGAGGTACATGTTCAAGGTGGTCCACGTAAACCTATATAAAAACAGCTGCAGTTGGTAGAATGAGCCGGTTCGGCAAACCACGTGAGAACCAGGTCTAACCCTTCAGTGACATACAGGACTGAAAACATACGCTTAAACAGGATAATTGTATTGCCATCCGAATCGTACTTCCTGAAGAACACCTCGAAGAAATCGATAGCTGGCTCCTCCACTTGTGGGAAGCAGAGCAATCGCTCCAAAAGAAGTGGAAGACACAGAAATACAACAGAAACCTCAGAAAAGGCATAGCACTCCTCAACACGACGATATAGATATATGCAACACAGCTAAGCCGGCAACACTAGGACAAAACCTGTGATGAGATGGACATGCAGCTAAGTCTTAGTAAAACATAGCATTTTCTACGGTTTCTGCTTGATCCAGGAGACAACAAATCGCCCTACGACAAACAATCAACAAACTAATCCATGAATACAAGTGCCCCGACGAGGAGTTTCTTAGGGAAATAGAGCTCGAATACACCTCTCAGGCTTTTACTGAGCAGCTTACAGATTATACGGGCCGGTTCAACACCACTCTAGACGAAGAATACACCGAAACCGATATCTATGCCGCCCTACAAAAACTTAACACCAAACCTGCACCAGGTCCTGAAAATATCACGAACAAGATAAAAGGTAATTTGGACGATGAGTCGATCACGCATATCACAGACTACATTATCAACTGCTGTAACAGCAGAATCTTGCCCCTCAGTGAAAAAAGGCAGAGGTGATTCTGATTCCAAAACCAGGCAACCACGGAATACTGACAATCTTAGGCCTATCTCCCTAACATCTTGCATAGGTGAACTGATGGAACACGCTTTTCTTGCTAGACTGACAAATTACCTCGAATACAATGATTTTTTCCCACACACCATGATTGGCTTCCACAGGCATCTTTCAACGCAGGATGCCATGTTGCAGCTTAAGCATCACCTCATAGACAGTGCAGGACGCTGAACTAAGGACATGCTTGGTCTAAATCTCAAGAATGGTGCCATGCGTGACAGAGTCACGCATGGCACAATTAGAAATCAGGTCAACACCTTAAACTTGGGTCTTCACACGTGCAACTATATAAGAGCATTTCTTACAGGCAAAATGGCCTTGATCACGGTGGGAGCACTAAGGTCGTCCTGAATAACCTTGGGAAGGGCGGACATCCGCAGGGTTCCGTAATCCCTCCCTTGTTGTTTAACCACATCCTCATTGGTCTTCCTTCAAAACAACAAACCATCCAAGGACTTCATCACACCATTTATGTCAACGCAATCACTCCTTGGGTGTGCGACAGCAGTGACGGTTCCATCGAACAGAGATTGCACAAGGGGATTGGCACAGTGGAACGGTATTTACAAGGAGCTGGAATAGCCTGCCCGACAGTTAAATCTGAGTTACTGCTATATCGCCCTACACTTAGAGGTCGGCCACCCAAACAACATGCATAGGCTCAGGCACACGCCGCTATAAAGCGCAATACAAGCGACGGTCACGTCATACCAACCAAGCATAAAATCCACCTGCTAGGTGTGATCATACAAATTAAGGGTACCAATAAAGACAGTTCGCAACCTTGAGGCCAGGGTGTCTAACACGATGCGCCTCATTAGGCACATTATCAATACACACAAAAGCATGACATAGGCTAGCATCATCCGTTTAATCCAATGATTCGTTCTGAGTCACATCACCTATGCGGCAGCGTACCACCGATGGTTCACTGCAAAAAAGTTAAATCTCAACAGCCTAATTAGGAGAATTTACAAACAAGCGCTTCGTTTGACTAAAAACACCAGACCCGAACTCCTTCTTCGACTTCGTTTGCACAATAGTTTTCAGAAACCTATTGAGGCACGACAAATCTTCCAAGTCGAGCGATTAGCCAAGACAAAGCCAGACCGCCAGTTGGGTAATCTCGGTATTTATTACCATGTTTGACACAGAGACAAACACAACATACCTCACACTATCCTTGCAAAGATCACGGTACCACCCATACCAAGAAACATGCATCCTGAACACAACCAGTGCCGATATGTCAATAGAGCCAGAGCCTTGTCAAAGACAGTTGGGCGCAACCATGAGACGCTCTTTGTCGACGCAGCACGCCACCAAGAGCGTCACCGGTTCGTGACTGCTGCGTAGACCATACAACAATGCAAAAGTAGCAGGTCCATCATCACACGGAACGTATAAACGGCAGAGGAAGTGGCTATCACGATGGCCATAGCCCACGCTAACGCCTCATGCGTACTCAGCGACTCACAGACAGCCGTTCGAAACTACGCCATTGGCAGAATCTCTCCCGAAGCATTGAGGACTCTTAGTACAGTCAAAATTCACGAGGCGGACAAATATGTGCACATCCTTTGCTTCCCTGCCCACACACAACTAGGTAACCATGAGGACTGTCCGAAAGTAGTGGCGCCAACGTGGTTCAAGGTCTCACGTTCCAAGTCACGTCAGACAAAGCGGCCACCCAAACGAACTTTTCTGTGCCGGTGGGAAAATGGGACGACCGGCTTAGTAAATAAAATGACAAAGCTGAACACTATTGACTTGTAGCGTCATCATCATCGCCATTCATCATTATCGTCATTTTTCTAGCCACCGCACTGCGCCTCTTGTGCAGCTGATGCGACAGCTCGAGGCGCGAGCTGTAGAGAACGAGCTTCTGGCCTGGCTGTACAGACGTGGCAGCCACCGCCGCTCCGCTTCTGCAAATCGCCATGAATAATAACGTGGCGAGAGAACGACACGACCACGTTGGCCGCCGTCCCGTCTTCCTTTCTCGCTACATTGGTGACCACGGACACACGAACAAGCGACCGGCGGTGCACTACTGCCACCAAGCTACGCGGCGATGCTCCAGTCAGCACAAGCCTGGCAGCCTCAATTCGACCCGCCACTGCCCCCGTTCCGGACCTCTCGCCTAGAGTCGTGGTTCGAGGAGTTTGCGGCGGCTTGTATCACAATGGCATCTGGATCTAAGAGCTCATGTGCGAGGTATTGGAATACCATCTTCCACATGACCTCAAACACCACCTCACATATTTCTCCTGGAGCCCTCGCCCGTACGATACTTGTGAGATGCCGTGTTCAAGTTTACGGCCTTAAACATGCTCCTCCTCCCAAAAATAACACAACTGCACCTGGCTCATCACCTTCCAGGACGCCTCTCGCCCCACAGCCAGTCCAGACCATTCCCCTGCCGGCAACTGGCCACATACATTCGACACCGGCCGCTGCCCCGTGCACCGTCGCATTCGCTTCAGAGACTTGGTCGGCTGAACTGTCTGTCCCGGGTGATTCGACGACTTCACCTAGGCAAGCTGATCTTTCTGCAGACTCCCCGCCTGTCCCGGCACCTAGGAGGCCCGCGACACCACTCACACTATGGAGCCAGAGCCCGCTGTGACACTGCACGCCATCAGTTTCCCCTCCACACCGGTGCCTGCTGCTCAAAACCTCGTGGACTGCCAGCACCTACTAACATCATCCTCGATGTATCCTACAGAAGTTCAAGCCCCTGAGCATGCACGGCTGAACGTGCATGATGCTGTGACAATGTCAGGAAATCCCGAGGGCGTCTCTCATAATCATATAGTGGTTTTGGGACGTTAAACCCCACATATCAATCAGGAAATCCCGAGGGCCGCACGCCTGGCTCACCACAGGTGGAGCACACCGTGCATGCCCCAACAGATGCGCAGCTAAACCATCCGCCTACCACTACGTTCGCGTGCTTGAGCATTTCAACGCCGTCGATGGCCCATTACAACTGTGACGCCACATACCCGCCGCTCGATCTCGCATCACCAAACGTCGGTTCTTGCTCGAACAACGCGACGACTCATCGGCGTACGCCTACGCGTTACACGTCGTCAAAGGTCGAAAAAAGCAATCTATCAGTGCCCTCTGAACCGACTCGTTATCACTGTAAACCATGTCGCACTTCATTGGTCCAAAGCGCACTGTTTCCAACTTATCTGCACCCTACTCGGCCGACCAGGCGGCCGCCGCAGCCGGTAATGTGCCACCGGAAGCGACGGTACCAGCACGGTAAACACACTACCAGGGTTTACCGCACTTCCTGTCGACGTTCCCACCAGCTCCAACAAGGAAGTAACACTAGACCCTCTGGACTGGTCATACTACGCTCATGCTACAGTCCATCTTTTAAGCATCAGTGTCCGAGTGCGCGCGACAATCGACCGCACCAAAACGGCCCGTGTGTGTTCTCGGCCCTTGACCATTTTTCACCTTTTCGTTGGTACTCGCTATCGACAAAAGTGTCCCTTCTCGCGACCCTCGCCCGCTCCTTTCAACAGCGTGCCTGCGTAGCCACCCTCGTCCGCTGCGCCATTCCCAGTGTCGCCCGCCAGAGACCCACTGGTGGCCGATTGTCCCTTCCAGTTGATGACCTGGACTGCTCACGGACCCCGTTTCGTTTTGCAAACCTTACTCGCTTGTATATAAGCTCTCATTATTTTCATTCCGGCTTCATTTCTGCAGGGGGGGGGAGTAATCTGTAGCGTCAACATCATCGCCATTGATCATCATCGTCATTTTTCTAGCCACCGCGCTGCGCCTCTCGTGCAGCTGACGCGACAGCTCGAGGCGCGAGCTGTAGAGAATGAGCTTCTGGCCTGGCGGTACAGACGTGGCAGCCGCCGCCGCTCCGCTTCTGCAAATCGCCCTGGATAACAAAGTGGCAAGAGAACGACACGACCACGTTGGCCACCGTCCTGTCTTCCTTTCTCGCTACAGACTGCAAAGGCGGGAGTATCCTCCGTCTCAACCCAGGCTAAATAGGGCCCAGTCCATTCAGTAACGGCTGCTACAAACACACACATACGCGAACCCTTTCATCATGCACCACATATATCCCGACGTCTATAGTTCTAATCTATTCCAGTACTGTCCCACCATAGCCATTCTTGACCACATGCTAGGGGAATGTGTTAGGCTGAAATTCTGGGGTCGCGGCCTTCGCTGAAGACCTTCGTGTGCGTTGGTGGACTGCGCTGCTCAGTTCAGGCTTGTACAAGCAACTTTGGGCCATCTAGCAGGCCAGGGAAGATGCCGGGAGTTACGGTCTCTTCGTTATTTCCTAGGTGGGATCCCAGTCCACAATCTGCCGGAAATCAATAAAGTCTACCTCTTTCTTTATTATAGACAACCATGTGAGGCCGACGGGACGGCTTTATGTTCACCCCTAGTAGAGTACCTATACTCAGTTCCATCACTTTGGTTGAGCACTACCAAAGATACTGGGTGCAAGAAAGCCATTCGCTTGCGCAGTAGTCCCAGATATAGGTGCCTTGAAATTGGCAGGGTCGTATAGAATTGGCGTTTGTTTGGTGTGTGTTACGCCACACCGATACGCGGTATGTTTTTGTTCATCGCATTTATTTCCAACAAATTTAATTATTTGTATTGGTTACTGGTGGTAACTGCGGTTACAAATCAATATGGCAGCACTCATGCAGATGCGAGCACCCGCTTCGATCCCAACTTGCTTCTGCTAAACGCCTACTCACTAAAACCAACAAATAAATGGTGAAATGGGCCATCAATTTGTTTCATCTTACTTTGACGATGAAGCATCAGGTAATATTTGTCGTTATTAGCAAGATATGCTGCTTGCTTGCGTAGTCGTATCTGATAAGGCTAACACGCTGAGGCCAGGGCTTCGGCTGTGTCGCCAGACTAGAACGCTGCATAGGTCGTGCTCCAAATAATGGACATGCAACCTCGCACAGCGTTCTGCACGCGGTGGATGTTCCTTTAGTGAAACAAAAAAAGATAGCAAAGAAGCATTGAAGGAAGAGACGGGAAGGAGCGCGTCAACAGAGAAGCAGTCAAGCCAGAGCAATAAAAAGCGATGGAGAGCCACGAAGTGAAGTTCTTATGTGATTTTTATAGAGAAAAGAAAAGTGACCCAGGCAACTGTCTGCATCACAGTGTGACACCTCAACAGTAGCTCACGAGGGATGGGGATAAAGAGAGAATAAAAGGACAGGATTAAAGATACCGATATATATAGGGGAAGGAGAGAGCTTGGCGCAGGAAGAGCGACACCAAGAAGCAAGGAGAAGATAGGAAAAATGGACACGGTCGCAGGAGTCCAAGAATAAGGCACCACTCAGCGAGAGCTCTTGTTGGCGGCAGAAGATGGTGTAAGGCGAGTCCAGTCGGCCAGAGCAAAGATGTCGTCGGAGATCGCGACGGCACAATGGGTCGACAGGAAATTCAGCGAGTGAGTCTACAAAGAGAAGTTATCATGAAGTGTGTACCGATCTTCAATGCAGCCACAAGTCACATTGTAAAGACTACAAAGAATTTGAAATTGAAAATAACGGCTTTTTTGAGAGTTTTATTTATTTTTGAAAGTTAATAAACTCCGACATTACACGCAATGATCGTGCAAGGACAATTCAGCGAGCATACGCTGTGAAGATGGTGAGCAGACAACACGGCGTGGATGAAAACGTGTGGAGGGGCTGAGCGCCCTTTCTATTAGCTGAGGGACCTTGTAGCCTCCACAGTGCTGAAGACAACTTCTGAAACAGAGTAGAGCACTCAAAATCGTGACCATTTTTCTTATGCCACCCTTGCGACCAGACGCGTGTTCCCTTCGGCCAGACGTGTTCTCTTCGGCCAGATGAGGAAATGAATTGTCACCGAGTACAAGAAACACACAAAACAAGAAGCATATGTAAAGTGGTTTGTCAGTGCGCGTCAAAGCACAACATATGATCGAAATTCCTCGAGCATCCCACAAGGAAGACTCTCATAACAATATCGTGGTATTGCCTCGTAAAAACGCGGATTTTAATATTATTTCGTCACCATCTAAATTGGTTACGCCCGCAATGGTGACGCTTCTCAACGCAGGAACGGGCGTCTGAAAGGACAAGAAACAAAAGAAGGCAAAAAAGGTATTGAAGAACTAACAGAGAGAAAAATCTCACAGTGCATCCACAGAGTGAATGATGATAAGTGGGCCAAAGGGTCCATTCGTTCGTCCGTTCATTCATTTTTTATTGGAACGTGACAATCGCTGCTAATGGACAACGAGAAACAGAAGATTGCCGTTAGACACAGAGACCCACAGTCCGCTTTTAGTTCAATGGCATCTGCGAATTTTTATTCTTCAACAGTGCACAGAAGACATTAGCCATCTGCACCACTTTGTTGGGCAAGATCCAGTGTGTGTATATGTGGGGTAGCCAGTGAGCACTTGTGCAGTGCTAGATAGAGAGAAAAAACAACAAAATATAAGCAAATTGTTTTATTCAGGGCCCGTTGTTCATAGTTGTCAGCTGGAATCTCTTGAGACATGGCAGACGCAAGAGATTGACTGATTATCTCGCACTAGACGTTGGGGCATGGACTACGAAGCACGGCCTCGCAGTTTTCAACCGTGTTGGAACCTTTCTTTTGACTGCGACAAGTCGACACCATGTGGACTAAATTTGCCACCTTCTCAAAAATTTTACACCGAGACTGGCAAACTGCGGGGTGCCACTTGCTGTGAAGTGCGGGACTTGAAAAAACCCCAGTTTGTAAACTTTCGCCACGAAACCTCGCTTTGCTTATGAGTCAGTTGTCGGTGCTCGGGTATACTTGCCGACTAAGCATGTAGTGCGCAATGATTTCATGGTATGTGCGCGTATACTCACTTCTTAGTTTGGTAACACGGGGGGTTTAAGAGATCTACCAGTAGCTGAGCCCTACCTTTCACGATGGCAAGCGTAAAGCAAGGGCGGAAGCATTACAAGCCTGCTACAACAATCGACTGAACATGCGGTATATGAAAGCCAAGCGGCACACACAGCAGTAATGGTCAGGGAAGATGGCGTGGTGTGCAGCGATAGCAGTTAGTTTTAGGGGTAAAACAGGGAAGTTTATTGCAAACTGGTAACAACATTTCAGGTGAGTACAACTGTCTGGTGTAACAAAATCACTTCAGTGGCGTATACAAGCAAGCGAACATAGACAGGATGCAACACACAGCACTTCCAATATTCTCACAGATCACGAATCACTCAAGAAAACAAAGGGAAAAGAAACGCAAAAAAAGCAGTAAATTGGAACAGATTCACATATTACGTGCGACGAGAAGCAATTTTTTCCCCGAGTTAAAACGGCAGTAAAGGAAGTTCAATATTCCCGTTACGAACAACAAAAAAAACGTGTATGCCACCTTCTGATAAATGCTTCTTCACCCTGAGTTTCCATCTGTTTGGTAACGTACCGAACTATGATCATTCTAATATTCAGTAACGCTGGGTATGCAGCTCATTGGGGTCGTCGGCGTGCTTCGGCCATACAGCGGCGACGCCACAAGACGAACATTGTGACGTACAGTACGAGTTGTTCAAATAAGCCCCTTCTGCGCTGTTGGCTCAAATGAATTGACACTCCGAATGGACGACGCACGACGTGTCACACGCCTTTGGCCGCTACGCATTCAAACATTGTGTGGCGCATGGTTTCTTTTTTCCGCAGTTGGGGCAGTGGTCGTTGAAAACGACGTCCCACTTTAACAGTCTCTGATGAGTGGGCAACGCGTCCGATTGCCGCAGCCAATCAAATTCTCTAACTATTCCGTTACGTGGTTGTTGCGCCATTTCTTCCACTTGCTGGGCCTCCATCTCTGTTTTTCCTCGTCAGTAATTGAACGACTGATCAAAATTTCGCAAATGCGTGCGGGTGCGAGCTTTGCAAAGTGTTCTTCGGTGGCGTCGCCATCAACCGAACGCTTGAGGCCCTCTGCTGCTTTCTAAAAGGCATGTGGGTGTTCTGCTTGATGGCCCCGGTACCTTTCCGACGTGAATGCGGCTCGAAGAGTTGCGGTCCAATATAGCAATAAGCTACGGCCAGGATGGTCATTGTCCTGAAACAAATTGTGAACTGTTTTAGCTGCAAGTGCCTTTGTGAATGTCGCAAAATCTGGCAGACTGAGTGCTCCACAACTTTTTGGGAGCTTCAGGAACTTTTGTTGAACTTTTGGTGTCTTCCCGTACTATAGGAAGGCTCCAACCTATGACACAAGGCGGCTCGCAAAATTTTTGGGTATGAGTGCAATGTGCCCGATATAAAAAGCATATGCGTATGCTTTGGTTTTCACCACCGTCACTTCGGCTTCAAGTGACAAATTGAATTCAGTGGCATACGCGAAGACCTGCATGGCTCGATGTAAGGCGCCCTCCCAACTTCTCTTGGCCACCTCCCCGTCTTGAAAGTACACCCCGAGGACTTTTACGGCATCCACGTATTGAATACCACCTGACAAAGAGCCATGGAAGCTACTGAAACAAAGGACTTTGCTTTTCTCCGCATTCAGAAAAGCACCCGATTAACAGGCATACTCTTCGAACAGCTCCAAGAAAGCGTGGTAACTGGCTTGGTTTCACACGAACACAGAAATGTCATCCGCATTAGCGGAGATGGTGACTCCAGACCTGTCTGTCATTGGGAAGCCCTGAATATTAGGGCATTTTGTGACTTTCCTAAGGAGAGGATCTATGGAAAGAACAAAGAGCACCAGGGTGATTGGGCATCCCTGGCGAACACTTCTTGTTATTGGAAAGCTTGCTGTCTCCACGCCGTTGATGAGAAGTCGGCTGGTCATGTTGGTGTATAGAAGCTTCATACAGTGAATGTACTGCTCAGGCAAACCAAACTTTCTGAGTACGCAGTATAGGTAGTCATGTTCGACCCTGTCAAATGCCTTGGTTTGATCCAATGACACGGAAACACCAGTAACGTTTTTGGCGTTGGCATAGTAGAGCAAATCTCTTATCAGAGTAAGTGTTAGAAAAATTGACTTACCCGGAACTGCACACGTTTGCGTGGGTGACACTATATCGGGTAGAAAAGGTTTTAGCCTCAAGCCAGGGATCGTAGCTACGAGTTTGTAGTCCGTGTTAAGGAGGGTAATCGGCCTCCGTCACCGTGGATCGGCAGGATCCATGCCCTCCTTTGGCAGCAAGACTACACAGCCCTCACTGAAAGACATCGGCTTTTGCACATCAACAATGTTCCCGTTAACCATGTCAGTAAGTGTGTCGCCTAGGACGTCGAAGAATGTTATATAAAACCCCGTCAGTATTTCGTCTCGACCAGGAGCCGTGGTAGTGTTTATTTTCCTCAAAGCTTGCCAAACTTCATCTTTCGTCGCCTCAGCGCAAAACATATGAGACACCTCAGGACACAGCGTGGGCAAGCCTTCGCAAAATTCTGCGATTTTTTTATGCTGGTTGCTGTCTTTGGAGCGATGATCTGCAGAGCAGAGCCTTTCGAAATGCGCCTTAAAGACCTCCGCGGTTGATTTGATATCTGTGACGATGCTCCCACACTCTGTCCGTGCTGCACCGATAATACTGGGCTGGTGTTTCCTTACAACTACTCGCTGTGCATATGCCAAGTTACCTAGTTTATCCGTAGGCATGTGCAGTTCTTCTGTGCGTTTAATTGTTCTGGACCTTGCCCTCAACAAGAGGTCGTATACAGCCTTTTTGACCCCAATGTACTCTTGAATTGCGGCGGTCAGATTACCTGCGCGCTCAACGATTTGAACACGCCTCAATGTTTCATTTATTTGTGATGTTAGACGTGCATGGAACATTTTCCCGGTCTTTTGCGCAATCACACGCCATCTGGCCTTCAAGAGATTCCATGCTGTTGGCGTAATTTGTGGTGTGTCTTCCAAAGACGCATAGATATTCATGCGCATTTCAGATGCCAAAACTTCATCACTTAAAATTGATGAATTCATTCGCCACAACTTGGAGCAATGCCTTCCTAGCTGGGCCTTCAAGGTGAACAGCGCTGGCATGTGGTCGCTGAGCTTGCGTTGCCCAGGTGCTAAAGAAATGACATCGCATGTCTCTAATTTTTCAACGAGCTTGTTAGAGATATAGACTCTGTCAATTCTGCTCTGAGACGTACCCTGAACGCGCGTGGCTTCAAAGGTGTTCCCGTGAAGCGTTGTCCATGCATCGACCAGCTTCAACTCTCTGCATATTTTCTGCAACTCTTTCGATTGGTATGTGCTTTGTCTTTGACTAGGGCCTCGAACATCTCGAATTGAATAAAAAACACAGTTGAAATCACCTAACTACACGCACGGTGCTGAACATACCAGGAATGACCTGGCACCTCTAAAATTGACATTGGCAAAAGACCTATCCACGGGCGCCTAAAAGTTGGTGAATCGTATTTTCCGGTCGTTTATCCACATGTCCACCGGAATAACACGGCCTTCTGCATAGAAGAGGCAATGCGCACCCCGCCTGAACCTCGGATTGAGAAACACGACACCGGTGCCATGCGACTGCGTCTGCGTTAGGGAGAAGAAGGCTCCAACCGAAAATCTAGTACGGAAGGTCATGATGTCGTGCCACGTTCGAAAGTTGGTCTCTTGCAGAAAAAGCATGTCGATCCCGAGCGGGCGCACAAGGTTCATTATCTCCTGTTGTTTTACAAGACCTTTGAAACCACGAACATTGAGAGTGATGAAAGATAGCCTATCCATTTGGAATTATTTAGGGGAAAAAGAAACAATCGTTTTGTCCCCTTTTTTTCAGCGATGCGTAAGGAGACGGCACGGCCTCTCCTGTGTCAAGCGGCAGTGGATGAAGTCAACGTGATGATACTCGAAGGACTGGCGCTGAGATTTACTCACGCGCACAGATAGGGGGGCGCTGCAAGCGCGCGATGATGTAGGACGTGCTGCGCTTCGGCTCCGCTGATTTTCGGCTGGAACCACGGGCAACTTCACTCCGCCATGACCAGCATCAATCGTTTCGGCAACTCACAGGCAACACGTGGATACCAGTGTCATCCAGGTGGGCTGGTTTTTAACAACTTTACGGCCGATCATCACTCCACCACGTTGGCGACGCCGTTAAGCCAAACGGTGACGCCGACGCCCAGCGGCGTGGGACCGGCTTTCCGAGGCAACATGGACGCTACTCTCATGCAGCGTGGGTACGACCCACATGCCATGACGTGGGAGACAATTACGACTTCCGAAACGCCAAACTCTGCTTCTTCACCGAGGTTTCGGAGCCAAGCTCTCAACGACGCGGTGGAACGCCGCTTGCAAGCCAACGCCAAGAAGGCGGCATCCACCGCTGCCCCGGCATCCGGCACGCCAGTTGACAAGATGCAGGCTCCCGCTTCGCGCGCTGTGGGACGCAAGGGCAAGTTTTTCACCAAATGGAAGCCTCGCCCGTTTCCGAAACCAAGCCCGGACGACTACGTAATAGTCGTAAAGTCACGAGAGTGCATCTCATTGCATGATGCTTTCTCAGATAACTGGTACGGTACTGCGTTTAAGGCATACCTCGGGCCCAAGCGGGCTGAGACGCTGACAGTTATTCCATCGAGAGAGCAAAATTTGATCGTGATTTACACCCCGGACCTTGACACGGCGGACAAAATCATTGGGGACTTCGCGGTAAACATCGAGCACAGGCGGGTTCTGCTCAACGGGTACCTGCGACAAGATGGGAGCAATGTCTGCCACGGAGTCATTGTAGTCCACAACACAGATACGACGGAGACGCTCCGAGAGAGTGTACGCTGGAGGTCAGGCACCATCGTCGAGGTGCGTAAATTTGGCACATCGAACAAGATGACTGTAACCTTCGCCGGCAAGGAGAAGCCACACTTTGTTCACTACGACCCAACGCTGATCCCCGTCAAACCCTACTACCGGACGATCCCGGCCTGCGGCAAGTGCGGTGTCGTCAGCCATCGGATGGACACTTGTCCCAACCCACGACCGGATACGTGAGGCCTGTGTGGACAGCAGGTTCCGCTTGTGGAGAAGGGGGTGCGGGCCCCTCATGAATGTGTACCCGTATGTTCCGTGTGCGGTGGAGCACACGCCACAAACTCTCGAGCATGTACGGCCAAGTACCGTGATTCCAAGGTGGCCGCACAACAGGGCGGAAAGTCCAAAAGGGCGTCCAAGAAACGACGCAAAGATCAGACTCCCAGTGAGCCACCACGCCGGGAAGTCGCCAAGACAGACAAGCCTGCTTCCCCTACTGGAGGAACAGAAAAGCAGCCGACAGCGGAACCATGCGGCGAAGCCGGGCCATGGGCCAACGCCGTCAAAAACGGAAACCAGGTGGGTGGTACGGGTAGGGCTGCCTCCTCATTCCCCCCCTATCATCCCCTCTTCATCGCGTAACGCCGACCAAAATATCATTGCCAAACTTCAGGCACAAATCGAAGCGTTACAGAAAAGACTAGAGGCAGCCGAGGCCAAACAGACCCAACTAGTCTCCCCTCCTCCTCCCGCACAGTAGAGGTAATGGAGAGTGAGACCGGGGCGGCGGCAGCGGACGCGGTTGCCGCACTCGAGGCTCGTGTGAACACCCTTGAGGTCCGTATGGACAGCCGTATGACTGTCCTCGAATCCCAAATCTCAGCGGCTGTAAATGCCGCCATTGCTAATATGACAGAAACCATCCCAACCCTGATAGCCCAACAAGTTGCGCGTTTCACCAAACGAGCCGGCCCAAATAAGGTCGTGTCTGGCCGGTACCTTAAAACGCTCTGACGACAAATTGAATTTGAGGATGATGACAGCTGCTCCGCCTCCGGAATTGAGGACACCCCCTCCCCGCGAGTGCTGGCTCGTGAGCACCGCCACCGCAATCGCTCGTTAACTCCACTGACCATGGCGGGCACCCTTAGAATTCGGAAGTTCCCACGATTCAATACGGCCACTCCCATCCAAAATCACCCAGTGGAATTGTCGGGGCTTTAAGGCTCACACTAAGCGCGCCAACCTCCGGCTTTTCCTCGCAGCATTTCAAAACCTTCCTGCTCTGGTAGCCCTCCAGGAGCCAGGGAGTGCTGCCACACTCACAAACTATACTACGTTTCAGCAGGACCCTTCATCTTGTATCTGCGTGCACAAAAATTATACGGCCAACCTAGTTGATGTCGACCTTAAGCCAGCTTTCTCGTACGTAATGGTGACACTCCTTCCGCTGCGTAAACAGGACCCGCCACTGCACGTGCTAAACATTTATTGCTCACCGAAACTAAGCAACATTACATTCGCAGACCTTTTTAGCCGCGCCTTAAAGGCTGCAGGCAGGGACCCTCTGGTGATCGTGGGTGATTTTAATGAACCCAGCACACTCTGGGGGTATGCACGTGAAGAGAAACGTGGACGTAAATTGGCGGAACTTATGTGCACGCTGGGCCTAACTCTTCACACCGACCCTGCCTACCCAACTCGCGTGGGTAACTCCGTGACCCGGGACACATGTACGGACCTTACCCTCACAAAAAACATCCAGTATGCGGATTGGGTCAACACTGAGGAGACCCTCGGCAGTGACCACTGCATACTCAACACCAGCATTCACACCTATCCTTTTGCAAGACCCTACGGAGAGGCAAAATTACCCGATTACACGAAGTTTCGGCAAATATACACCAATTCGACACCTATTGAGGAGCAAGGATACCATGCTTGGTTCCAGCAACTGGTTTCCTCATTACGCTCCACAGAAACCAAAATAAACTCTCCGAGGCGACTCCGGCGGTGGATAACCATCTCCTCCACTTCTGGGAGGCCCGGCGCAGCCTCGTCCGCCGATGGCGCCGGCAAAAACACAACCGAAAGCTCCAAATTCGCATCGCTGAGCTCACCCAGCGAGCAGCAGAGTACGCGGCCCAGCTCGCTGACTCTAACTGGGTGGACCGTTGCAACACGGCCGCTCGACAAATGTCCCGCCGGAGTACCTGGCGCCTCTTCCGCGCCTTGATTGATGCGACCCAAACTCGAACAGAGACACAAAAGCATCTGCAACGAGCATTTCACAGCTTCGACGGAGACACAGTCAAATTGGCATTTAAACTCCGAGACCAATATCTATGCACACAGCAGGACTCCCGAGGGCCGGCATACTCGTATGCAGGTACCGAGAACGCGGAGCTGGATCAACTGTTCCAGTTACACGACCTGAAGGCAGCCCTGGCAAAAATAAGGCGAGGAACGGCACCGGTAAGGGATAAAATTACCGTGAAATTACTTGCCAATCTTCCTGACTCGGCCTACACCATGCTTCTTGCCTACATCAATTACATTTGGATCGGGAAAACAAGCCTACCAATTGAGTGGAAGACCGCCTTGGTCACCTTCATACCCAAAGCGAGCAAAGCCATTAACAGGGACAACCTCCGCCCCATCTCTCTTACTTCTTGTGTGGGAAAATTAATGGAGACGATGGTGCGCGACAGGTTGTCCGCGTTCCTGGAGACCAAAAATGCATTTGCAGACACCATGTTCGGGTTCCACCCACACCGGTCCGCGCAAGATGTCTTGCTTCAGCTCGACCATGAGATCCTCGATCCAGTCGAGTATCCCCTGAATGACAAAGTTGTGCTCGCTTTGAATCTGAAGGGGGCCTTTGATAACCTGACACACGAAATTATTCTAACACATCTCTCACAGGTGGATTGCGGCCAAAACACTTTCAACTATATTAAACAATTCCTCACTGACTGACAATCATACATTCGGATTCTGGACATTGAACACCGCCCTTACCGATTAGGCACGAGAGGGACTCCGCCGGGAGCGGTCCTCTCGCCCCTCCTATTGAATTTGGCAATGATGAGACTCCCCGCTCAGTTGGCGAAAGTCGAAGGCATACAACATGCGCTGTACGCCGACGACATCACCATATGGGCGTCACACGGCTCGGAAGGAGACATGGAGGCAAGCCTGCAGCAAGCGGCGGACATCGTGGATGACTATGTCCGTCGGTGCGGCCTTCAGTGCTCCCCGTTCAGTGCTCCCCGTCTAAATCGGAATTCGTGCTCATACGCCCATCACCAAAGTGCACCACAAAAATCCACCTCTCCCTTCACAGCGGACCCATACCCAAACGCGATGAGATTAGAGTACTAGGGCTTTTTATACACAAAAATCGCAGAGCAGACACAACATTGGCCAAATTGCGTAAGATGGGGGACCAGGTGGGCCAGATGGTCCGCCGGGTTTCCAACAAGCGCGGGGGGTTACGATGCAAAGATGCCTTGCGGCTGGCGCATGCATTCGTAACCAGCCGAGTCCTGTACTCGGCTCCATTACTCCACCTACGCAAATCCGACGAGACTGCACTCGAAGTAATTCTCCGCAAAATCTACAAGCGCGCCCTCGACCTTCCTGTCAGCACCTCTAACCAGCGCCTTTTGGGCTTGGGAATGGTGAACACCTTCAAGGAGCTGAGAGAGGCGCACTTGACAAACCAATATACTAGACTCTCTAAAACACCGTCGGGTCGCCACCTCCTTCCCCGGCTACACATCAATCATTCAATACACACGGAAGAGCGCGTACGGATTCCAGAAGTTTGGTGATACTACTTGCACGTGCGCCCTCTTCCGGCTAACATGACCCGAGACGACTACAGTGGCCGACGCCTCGCGCGGGCGAAAGCCTTGGCTTGACACTACGGCCACAAATTCGGAGTACTCTACGTGGACGCCTCCGGCCCGCACCACGGTGGTTGGTACACGGCTGCGGTCATCCACTAAAACACCGTTGCAAACGAACTCACATTCCGTGCACATAACATTACGCACGCGGAGGAGATCGCCATCGCACTAGCCGCAGCAGATCAGGACTCGAGGGTCATCATCACCGACTCAAGGGGTGCCTGTCGCAATATTGAACAGGGATACATTCCGTACCGTGCTTATAAAATTTTGCAGTAAGCAGCTACCTAGGTGCTCCCGCGCACCGAACGATCATATGGGCTCCGGCTCACACGGGCATCGATGGGAATGAGACGGCCGATGCCACCGCCCGCGCGCTCACTCTCCGGGCACCATCCTCGTCCCCTAACGATCCGGAACTCGAACCCAATCTCGCCTACACCTTTAAGGAGGTCACACAATTTTATCAATCCGGCCATAACGTCTATCCGAAACCCTGTAAGGGCCTCACGAAGGCGGAGGAGCGAATCCTCTTTCGCCTTTATACTAAAACTCTATTGTGCCCGGAAATCATAAAACACTTTGACCCCGCTTGCACGGGGAAGTGCCCGCATTGTGAGGAAAATTCCTCTGGCATTTTCCACATGGTGTGGGCATGCCAAAAAACCCCAAACCTTACCCCACTACCCAACTCTTCGCGGGAGGACTGGGAGGCAGCCCTGCTCGGCTGCTCTGACCTGACGGCCCAACGGGCCCTGGTCGAGCGTGCCCGGGCCGCGGCCAACGCCAATGGGCTCCCGTAAGAGGGAGCTCACCTAGTGTTTGTACGGGGCGGCCCCTTAAGGACCGTTCCCACCTTCCCTGTAAATAACATCTGTAAATAAATGTTTTTCAGCAGCAGCAGCACTGATAGAACGGACCCAATAAACTACACCAATAATAACAGAAATAGTACACGCAGCATAGAACGTAACTCACATGATGCAATTACTATGACAGGGCGTAGCCACCACAGCTTAGAGCTCACAAGTTGGCACATCAATGTTTCATCGTGAATGACAATAACATATGGAATACTAAACAGTTTGCCTGCATCAGAGACAACAAATGCATAGTGGTTGTACGGCTGGGAAGCAAGCATTGCAACGGTAAAGACAACAGGACGCGGAAAGAATGAATATGGGCAGCACAAATTAAAAAAAAAGATTGAGTCCTCACCCTCATCAGGTGATAGATCTCGGTTTGGCGAATGCACTCAGGGCTTTTTGGATGTTGCAGAAGTGGTGACATCACTTCCACTGCTTGAACTACCAGGCTTGGTGCGGCGCTGAGAGTTTGTGGCTCTAGACAACTTGGCGGCAGAACACGTATTTTCAGGAGACAAAGATACCGATCGTTAGGCTTGCGAAAATCGGTCACTCCTTAATTTTCGTGATGGTGACCAGCTCCTACGATGTCTGGATGTCTTGTTGGATGCTTCTTCTTGGGCCTGTATAGTGTGTGTGCGAGGCGTGTTAGGTTTCCTTGAAGACGTGGTCATTACTTCTTTCGTGGGCGTCGTCTTCACGCTACCTTCGAAACCCCCGGGTAGCCGTTCATGGAGCTCGTCACTTGCACTTGTTGCCTCAGAAAGTCGGAGCGATTTTCCCGGTTGGCCAGTGCTCCGAGATGCTTGATATGCTTCCTCCAGCGGTGATGCGTTCGAGGATTGTTCATTTTCTGTGGCCTTGAGCTCCTCTGATGAAGACTTAACAGACGCACTCGGCGTCTTCACAGCGTTGCTGGGATCCTGTAACGACGTTGTGGGTGATGACAACGCTGCGGTGTCCCCAGTCAGCGCAGAAACGTCGTTGTGCCTCATTGTGCATGGCGACGCGGCATCAACGCCGCTGGCGTCTTCTGTCTTGGCGTCATAAAATTCTGTGTCTGTTGCGCTGTCTTCATCCCAATAATCTGGAATCATCTGTGGCCGTGGCTTGGTTTTGCATTGCAAATCTTCGATGTGCCTGGAGGTTTCAATTTGGGTTGTTCTCTTCGAAGCACTCTCTCCTAGTTCTTACAATTCTTTCAGTGACTGTGAGGTGCTCTGCGCTGCGTCCGCATGTGACTTGGGACGGAAGCAATCTTTCGTCACGTGGTCCTCATTACAGCACTTACACTTAAACACCCCATCCTCAGATGAATGGCCGAAGGTACCACATCGTTGACAGAAGGGTGTTGTGCAAGTAATCGCAACATGATCTTCTCTACGGCAGCGTACGCATACTCTGCGCATACCACGATACTCGATCATCACGTGGTGACCTTGAGTTGATAGGAAGTTAGGGGCGGGCTTCGCCATCTCGATTCGGACGATGTGGGTACCAGTGTACGTTGATTCATGCCTTTACAAGGTAACAAATGTGATACCCTTCACTTTTCCGTATGGCTGAAGAGCTGAAATAACTGCGTCAGCTGACACGTACGGCGGGAGGCGGAACACACTGACTTGTACGCTTGGCGCCCCGACTGCCTCAACTTGTACCTCGTGACCTTGTAACTTCAATTCTTGGTTTGCCATCAACTTGGTTGCTTGTGCAGCCGACCGAGCAGCAACTAGGAACTTCGAAGCTCCGAGGTATTGCAGGAACAGCACCCCTTCACTCCCAATGACGTCTTCGAGGCCATCGATGATCTCGTCGACGGACGCCGTCCCCTCCGGGACGGTGAAGTTAAAGCAGTGCTCCTTGAGCGGGAGCGCCGCAGGCCTTGATGCCATCCTGGCTTGTCCCGGCAGGGGCCGACAACAATGGGATCAGGCCTCAAACAAACTGGCTGGAAAAGTCGCGAGTGGACACCCGGGAGCAACGCCGCCGGAACGCTGAACGCGTTGAAGACTGGAACGCCGAAGCTCCATATAACAGCACCCGCCCGTCCCTCGTAGTCGTTGTAGTATTGTGTAACAAGTCTTACATTTTGACCTCCAAGGTGGTGCTGGTGGGAGATTTCTTCTGTGCGTTGTTGAACAATAAAAAATTCGAAGCGTGCGCGTTAACTTAAGCCGAATTCTCCTGTCTTTTATTCCCCCTTAGCAGCCATTGGGTTGTACATTGAGTACAATCAGACAAGAAAGGGTCTATTGCTACGTTAAACTAGCTGGGCGTAACCTTCTTGGCCTTAGAAAGGTTTACTGATTGTTTGGCCACAGTGCCATGAATACAGTGAACTAGTATATACCATGAACTCACGGTGGTTAAAGGTGGGAAGTAGACACGACGCGCAAGCCGTAAGAAAGTGTGCGTGTGCCTCCTCTCGTTCAGTCCTTGGAATGTCTGCTGGATGGCGGTGCCTCTATATGACGAATATATGATGAAAATATGCGAGATGGTGGTACTTGGAGTGTTGAATAGGTGGACCAATGGACACACCAACAGATGCATGGACGAACGCACGGATGGCTGCACGGGCCGATGGGCGAATTAACGGACGCAGAAGCACATGCATTGACGAACGCAGGGATGGACGCACAGATGAACGTGCGGACGCACGAACAGACCCACGCACGTACGGGCGGATGGACGCACGGGCGGTCACACAGACGCATGCATGGACGGACGGATGCTTCGCCCCACTCTCCATCATTCACTCCGTAGATATTCTGCCGTTTTTTTTCAATCCGGAAACTTGCTAGCAGACGCCGTCGGCGTCGGCGTTGCGAGGCTGAAGAGAGGGGAGCGTAGGAGATTACACATATAGGGGGAGGAAGCGTGCATGCGCAATAAAAATAAAAATGACACTGGGATAGATGCCTCGAGGAGTGAGAGGGTTAGGGTCATGGGGTTGGGCAAGGAGTGTGGGGAGGGGCATGCACGCGCTGTAAGGGTGCTCACACCGCACACCGGATTGCGCTCAACCTTAAGACGCTTCGCATCTAAAACAGAAAGCATGAAGGCCGCCCATCTCCGCTGTCTTTTCAGGCCACCACTCTAAAGCTATCATAATGTCTGCTTTTTGGTTCAAGCATGAATGCTAAGGTTTATACCCAGTTTGAAAAAGATTACGAGGCCAATTCCTGATGTGCTATCCAAGTTCATGTACCCTTCGCTAAAAGTCGTTCCCGCACTGCTCAATACATTCCCCACGCTTCACATGCGGAAAGATTACTCGAATGTACTCATAGGAGTAGTGGCAGGGACGCCTGTCTAGCTTCGAGCAGCAAGCTCTGATCCATTAGGTTGAACAGGTTGCTGATACTAAAGTTATGCGGGCTAGCAGGAGCTACAAGTAGGAATATAGGCGACGGATGCCAGTGGAGGCCCCGACAACGGTTTTTTTTTTCAATGAAATGGTTTATCCTTCAGAGATTTTAACGCGAAAGCGTTAAAGAGCTCTTGTCGCAGAAACTCCACTATCGGCGTCGGCACCATTGGTTGTCAACGAAAAATCACTCGTAAGCGAAAAATTGAGAAAGAAGCATATAAATAAACAATATTATTTTTGGGCCAATTCAAAATTGAAGTCGGGCCGTTCACGTACCAAGCAGGTGCTTTACCTCAAAGCTACGATGTTATTCGCAGCTGCTTTGGGATAAAACACTACATAATTGCCATGCATTGGAAAGAGTTTCCTTAACGCCTTTGGTTCGACCAAAGTCACCACGAAAACGAGTCTATTCGGCGATTTTTAGGCGCCTTTGGGAGGCAATCAACTACGTCAAAAAAGACCGGGATAGTGCAGCCATCGCCGCTAAAAACATACAGGAACTTCCGAACACCTCTAAAATTGGACAACTATGCCCATCTAGCGGAAAGGAGGTTTTGCTTTGAGGCGTAAAGAAGGTTTTGCTTTGATCAAGCAAACAGCAAACTTCTCATATCGTGCTTCTATTTGTGAGGCATTGAGAGACCTTTTATTGCAGAGGGAAGTGGCTCCACTGCACAGTCACTGCATTACTATAGATACGTCGCGCTTACATGCGCACGCGTTTTAGATGCGGAGCATCTAATACTCGAGGCTTGTAGTGCGGCGCCGTCCGCAAGCTTCCTCCTCCTTCTTCCGCCATCTGTGCATCCCTTCCTCCTCTACACACTGCGCGCGCTTCACTCCTCCACCATCTGTGCACCCTTCCTCCTCTACACACCGCGTGCGCTTCTCCTCTTCACGAACATTCGCTAGCTGTATAATGTAGCGCGCATGCGCCGT
Source organism: Rhipicephalus annulatus (assembly GCA_013436015.1). Taxonomy (NCBI): domain Eukaryota; kingdom Metazoa; phylum Arthropoda; class Arachnida; order Ixodida; family Ixodidae; genus Rhipicephalus; species Rhipicephalus annulatus. The sequence continues at coordinate 1,188,117 of WOVY01009848.1, forward strand.
CACGCTTCGAGAACATCGGCAGCTGACGCGCGCGCATGCGCCGTCGCGCTTCGAGAACATCGGCAGCTGACGCACGCGCATCCGCCGTTGCTGCTTCTCCCCCTTCTCGAACATTCGACAGCTGACGCGCGCATGCACCGTCACCCACCATCTGTGCCGCGCGCGCTTCTCCCCTTCGAGAACATTCTACAATTCTCCTGATTCTCCAGTGGACGCGCATGCACCGTCGCGCTTCGAGAACATTCAACAGCTGACAGTGCATGCGCCGTCGCGCTGTATATATACTCAAGGTCGGCGCTCGCTCGATCAGTTGCCGCTCGTCGGTTGGTTTGTACGGCGCGTTGACGTCCGAGGTCGCGGTGAAATGAATTCCAACGAATCCACAAACACAATGATCGACGTCCCTTCGACCAGAGCCGCCCTTTCGCATACGTGTGTACGTGTTCACTCATTTAACACCCCCTCCTACAACCACGTTAACCAACTTAGCCACCGACCCAAGTCGCAATTTAACACCCCATTTTACAACCACGTTAACCAATTTAGCCATCGACCCAAGTAAGTCGCACTTTAACACCCCGTTAACCAATTATATGCTCTGCATCCTCCTCAGTGTTCCCCCGAGCGAAGCTGCGGGCAATGTTTTTGTGCATGTGTGTGTTTGCGTGTTTATTGCAAAGATATTCATGATGGTGACGAGTGGTATTTTATGGCGCAAAGGCCAATTGATGACCAAAGAGCGCCATTTCAATAGACCAGAGATATGAACAGTCATATGAATCGTGGCTGTAAAGGGGCCTTAAAATTCCTCGCGCCAACGCGGGTAAAAACATAAAAGTAATAAAATCATGACAGTGGCTTGAAATATTTTGCAGTGAAAGTGAGTGACAAAATGTCATGATAATAAAACCATGATGGAGATGTGGTCACCGCAGCCACGACCACGGTACAGAGGTTGTGCTAAGGATCACCTCGGAATATAGAGTGAAAGCTTTGAACATCTTTTAAAACGTGAAAAGCGATTGCAGTTTAAAAAGCGGATTCTAACCAATGAACATCCTAGGGTGTAGTGGGAGAAACTGACGGCAGGGCAGTAAAAAGTTCTTTTTTTCTTAAAGCATCTAGCTCATTCCACTGTACAAAAATGTGGAGAAACGTAAGTGGTTCTCCACATCTCTCACACAATGTTGGGCTGCCAGTGGACAAAAGATATGATTGTGTAGAGTGTGTATGTCCTGATCTTAGCCTTGTATATGTTACTTCTGTGTGCCGTGATTTTGATAATGACACCAAATTACCTAGTTGCGGAATAATAGCATGGAGTTTATTGTTTGTACGTCTATCTCACGTACTCTGCCAATATCCCCTGAGCTTTCGCTTTAGAAAATGTTTCAAGTCAAGTGCAGGGATGTTTATTGATGCATTAGAAGTGGTGTCGTTGGCGTAAGCAGCCAGCTTCTCTGCCAAAACGTTCTGTTGTATCTTACGGGGCCCTGGCACGCAACAGACAATGACATGCTGTTCTGATGTGTACAGTGGGCACAGAAATGAGTAACGTGACAGCAACACGGGATTTTTGCGTTGTTTAGGAATTTTCAGGGCATTAACCACCCTTAGAGAATCTGCTTATATTACCGCCTTTTGTAAGTTTATCTGTTTTTACGACCTCCAGTATTGCAAAAGCTTCTCCTGTGAAAATGCTTGCATTGAGATGAAGAATGCCGGCCTCGGAAAAGGATTGGCCTAACGCTGCATGTCACACAGAAGTGTTGAACTTTGAGGCATCGGTAAAAAACTCAGGGCATGGTATTTATGTTGTAGTACTAGGAAGTATGTATGTACAAGTGCAAGTGGTGCATGCTTTGCGACTTCCACAAAAAATGTCACAGTCTATAGGCTGCCACTGCAACAGTGGAAGACACGCAGCAGGAGCCATCAAACTGTGTTCGAGAAGAGGCGCACCTTTTTTGTCGGCCAGAGGCGCACCCTTTTTGTCGACCCTCACATGGAGCCAGTAGGGCTGCCTATGTTAAGGATGGTTCTTAAACAAGGCAGAATAAGACAAATCAATGATTGTGAAATGAGAAGGGTGTTGCTTGTCTGCCTTCACCTTCAAAAAGTACACAGAAGACAGGTAACATCTCTAACACAAAACACAAAAGACAGGTTGGAGCGGCCATTCATTCGAATCGAAGTACAGGCTCTCCACAGGGCTACTTCGAAAAGCAGCCGTAGAGAGGCAAATACCTAGATTTTGGATAGTGTCGAGAATCTTCAAGGCTGATGGTGTCCCAGACTGATAGCTTATAGCACTGTTATTAACGCGTGTGCGTACGAGGTTTTCAGATATATTCATCAGATATTTCCAGTCACTACCCCATGTTGTGCGTGACAGCACTTTCAAAATATTCATTGTTTTCAAGCCCCTGTCTTTTAAATACTTGATGTGTGAGTTAAGGTTAATTTTGTGTCTAATATTAGTACAAGAAACTTGTACTCGGTCTTCAGTGACAGAGGTTCACCAGGTAGGTCAATGTCCTGGTCAGGGTAAAGGCCCCTCTTTCGGCAGAACAATAAGCAAGTGCTCTTTTGCGCGTTGAGTATATAACCATTCTCATTTGCCAATCAGATACCTTGTTAAACCCTAGTTGAACCTCACGTCAGCACATTGAGATGTTTTACGATTTGAAACCAATCTGTACATCATCGACAAACATGCAGTAAAAAAGTATTACATGGGAAAGACAAGTGCAAGGAATGGATTTAACTCTGAAAACAGTGCAGCTGAATACACCTCTTTGTGGCACTCCTGTTTCTTGGACAAATATTCGAGGTGCACCAGCGCCAGCTCGGACACGGCATGTCCGGTCGGACAATTAGCATTCGATCATTGTCAGCATTCTACTCCGACCACCTAAACGTAACAGGTCTTGCAATATTCCAAAGTGTCATGTAGTGTCATATGCCTTTTCCATAACGAGGAACACAGAAAGAAAAAGTTGCTTATGAACCAAAGCTTCGCGAATTGGTGCCTCTACATGGACGAAGTGGTCAGTAGTCGACTTAGCCTCTCGAAACCTCCACTAGCATGGGTGAAGCAGGCCATTAGTTTCAAAAAAATGCATCAGGCGCCTCTTATTCATTTTCTCAAAGACATTGCAAAGACAGCTGGGTAACGCTATTGACCTGTAGCTGAAAACTGAGGACGGGTCCTGGCCTTGCTTTAAAATTGGGATGACGACAGCTTCCAGGCTGAAGGTAGCTTGCCGGAAGACAATATCGCATTATACAGGGAGAAGAAAGCTTTCAGGGTTTTAGTGGGCAAGTGTTTCAACATTTCATATGCCACAAAGACTGGTCCTGGGGTAGATTCATTTCAGCAGGTAAGTGAGGCTTGTAGTTCTGCCAAACAGAAGGTTCGTTGTAGCCCTCGTATGTTGTGGGCTTGCGCTCTAATCTCTGTTTTGCTATTCTGGTTTTGTATCGTCGGAACGCTTAACTATAGTGTGATAAGCTGGAGACCTGTTCGAAGTGCCCTCCGAGAGTGTTAGCGTCATGTTCCAAACACTCCCCTTGTGTGTTGTGCTTGTCGTACTGCCACCTCACCAACCATGTTTCAGACTCTCGCCTCATCTGTGTATAAATTAATGCCTAATAAAAATGTGTGCCAGCTTTCTCTTCTCGTCTGTCGGCGCATCCTCCTTCGTTGCGACTTGATATGCCTAAAGTTTACAATATTCTCTGCTGTAGGCGAGTCTCTAAGCAACTTTCAAGCCTTATTTCGTTTTTTTTTTCGCGCATCACGTCACTCATTATTCCCCCATGGGACTCACAGTTCCCCTGACGGTGCACATGTTTGTGGCATACATTTTGTCGCGGCATCAGCCAAGAAAGCGGTAAAGTAGAACACAGCATCATCTATGCTTATTACCCCCATGTCAGTCTAAGTTTATAGAGTCATTTTTCGAAACTGTTTCCAATCGGTTTGTCGGGGTGCCATTTGGCAACCTGTGCAGGACATGTATTTGTTATAGATGTGCTGATATAAATAGGAAAATGGTCACTACCGTATGGAATATTAGTGACTTCTCATATAAGTAGAGGCCGGAGGGATGGAGATGTTATGCTGAAGTCTATTGTTGAGTACGTAATGTTAGAAATGTTGTAATTTCGTGGCACTTTTCGATTCAAAAGACACGCACTGGTAGAAAAAAGGCACTGTTCAATGAGATGACTTCGCGCATCACAGCGAGAGCCACCCTAAAGGCTACCATGTGCATTAAAGTCCCTTAGTACAAGGTAGGCTTTTAAAAGTTCGTCTATGAGAAACTGGAATTCATGCTTTTTAAGACGGCGTTGTGGAGGTATGTAGATAGAGCAGATGGTGACGAGCTTATTTAAAAGATATGCTCGAACAGCCACCGCCTCAAAAATGTTTGTAGTGGTAGGTGCGTGCATGCAATCTCTTGATTGACTATAATGGCAACACCACTGGTTGACAGAACGGAATCATTCTGGTCGTTCTGAAAAATAACGTAATGACATAAAAACTTGGTGTGTTTAGGTTCTAGGTGTGTCTCTTGTACGCAGAGCACTTCAGGTGTATGTGTGTGTGAAAGTTCCTGGATATCGTCGCTGTTTCTCAGCAATCATCTGACGTTCCACTGTAGTATTTGTGTCATTTTAATGCTGTGTGGTGCGGTGTGTACAAAGTGTTGCGTTAGGTTACAGGGCCTTTTGGGAACCCTGTGATTCAGGTTTTTTTCTTGGAGCGCTCCAAAGAGTTGCGTCTATCCTTCGGCATTTGAGGTGCTGGAAGAGTGGGACTTGTATCCATCACGTCTTGTGAGGTGGTGGATGGTGCCTGCTCAGCAGCCACGTTCAGCGAATTTTCGGACCTAACTGTGCTTGTAGTGGTCCGAGGTCCAGCAGACACGGGGGTCTGCCGACCCTGTTTTCAGATGGCGGAGTAGTACAGGCTGCTATAGGCGTGGGTGCTTGTGGCACTACTGCTGTTATACTTAGTGCGACATTTGCTAGTGCAGAAAAGTGTGGCGCGGCGACCCGGTGTGTCATATCGGGGAAGAAGGGAAAACAATGGTTGTGAAGTACGCACCCTTTACGTGCTTCTTCAAATGACATAATAAATTTGACCTTAGGTTCTCATATTTGTTACTTTTTTCTGTGTGAGGCATGATCGTGTGTAAGCAGTGTGATCTCCTCCCCAGTTGGAACAATGAGTTGTTTCTGAGGTGCAGTTGCCGTAAATGTGTTGCATGGATGCACACTTTGATGATTGATATGTGGGGTTTAACGTCCCAAAACCACAATATGATTATAAGAGACACCGTAGTGGAGGGCTCCGGAAATTTAGACCACCTGGGGTTCTTTAACGTGCACCCAAATCTGAGCACACGGGCCTACAACATTTCCGCCTCCATCGGAAATGCAGCCGCCGCAGCCGGGATTCGAACCCGCGCCCTGCGGGTCAGCAGCCGAGTGCCTTAGCCACTAGACCACCGCGGCGGGGCATGGATGCACACTTTGCGCAAGTGGCGTGCCCTCTGCAACTCTGCGATACATGACCGAAACGTTGACACTTGAAACATCGACAAAGATTGGGAATGTATGGACTTCCACGGAGCTTAGAATAGCCGATTTCAATTTATTCTAGTAGGTCACTTGTACCGAATGTAATTAATACGTGTTTCTTAGGGGCCTGTTTGTTGTTGCGCCGTATTGTAATTCGTTAGACTTTGACCACGTTCTGTTCCTGCCAACCTTTGAGCAGTTCACTTCCAGAAACTTCAGTGAGATCATTGCCGGAAATCACGCCACGGGCAGTGTTCATTAACATGTGTGGGCCCCAAACGCTACAAGTTTAGACAGCTTATAGTGAGCTTTGTCTCAAACCTCCAGAAAAATATCTCCACTTCCCATCTTTGTCACTTCATAACCTGACCCTATTGTTTCTGTGAGAGTTTTGGACACGAGGATAGGTGAAGAGGCTCGGAATGTCTTCTTTTCGTTTACACTGTGGATAACGTGGTATTTTGGGAAGGTCGGCTTTGGTGTGTTAAGCATGAATGTGTCTTCAGTGTGCCACTTTTTCAGGGAGCGATCAGGAAAGGAGGGAAGGAGTTATTTGCCACAAAAAGCTATAAAATGTGGCGGCGATGGTGGCCACCCACCACCGAGCTCTACAAGGAGATGCTAAGGTTGAACGACAAACACTTAGAGATGCCACTCATGCATCGCTGCCACAACCTGCTGTTACTGGAGATGCCAGTCATGCATCGCTGCATCGCTGCTATAATCCAAAGTTCGATAGCTACACCAGGTTAACCTTCACTGCCAGGAAATTCTGAAGTAACCAGAAAAGAGAAGATGACAGAACAGATAAAAAGTGAGAGAGAGACAAAAATGTAATGAGAGAGCTGACAAAACATATTATTAAGTATGCACTTACCGGTTGAAGTGCGCCGGGCCGGACTTCGCTATCACGTTCAACTCTTTAACGCGAAGCTTAAGGGTCCCCCAATTTTTTCTCTTCTTCGTAACCATTGATGAGTCCGAACTCTTTATTGAGACAAAATACAATGTTAAAACTTAGTGGTCTCTTTTTCGTGTGACTGAACATTGAGTGATGCTCGCCTTTGGCAAAAACTTCAAAAGCCAGCAAAAGCTTTTCTAAATACGTGTGCTAAATAGGAAGATACTAGCAATCATCAATCTTAGAAGGAAGAGTTCTCCAATACGGGAAGAGAAAATGATGTAAATAAAGAGAAGTTATTGTGAAAGCATTCTTTTCGTGGGCATTGGAAGCTTCCTGCACACCACATATTGATAAATGTGCTCGACAAAGTCACCTCAGAGCAGCTTGATCTACAAACATACAAGAAAGTTTGGTGCGCAAGGATACTGATCTGCGATAGTGGCTGCCTTGTACTAGAACTTGGTGTTTGCGTCTGCCGCTAGTTGTTTACTATTGACAATATAATAATATTATTAATGTGTTTTCAGAATTTTGGGTTCCAAAATCGCTATATGATTATGTAGGACGCCACAGTGGAAGGTTTTGAAAGCTTTTCTGACCAGGTTTCATGGAACATAGGTCCAAGTTTCAGCACAAGGGCCTATAGTATCTTCTCCTCCACATACGTTGTGGTGGCCATAGCCGGGACTCAGTCGCAAGAACTTAGCTTGAGCCTTCAAGTACCATAACCACTAGACTACTACGACGGGTAAGTAATTGTTTGCAGGAACCCTCTACATCGAAGACCCTCCCTACAAAAGACGTAGTTTCAGCAATTACGTGCGCTCGCTGGTAGGGCATTCGGTTTAAATTTCAGATTATTTAGCCATCTTTTTTAAGAATTGTGTTAGGAACAATTTTAACGTTACAATATTTTATTGTTTTCATACTATGGCAATGGTCAACACAACTTATTGCAAATCCGAATAAAAATGAAACAGATGCAAGGATAGGAATAAAAAGCTGCTCAAGAATACCTTTACAGGATTCCTGTCCCTAAAACAGTTAGTCCGTAGACACGTAGTGGTTTAGAAAAATATACAAACTTACGAAGTACAAGCATCATGCAAACATGCAAAACATAAGCAAATTTGGCGGCAAATTGATGCCACGCAGGCAGTCAAGGTTCAATTCTTACTCGCCCCCGTAAATTACTATTATGATAATGTTATTTCTAGTTTTCTAGACTTTTTAGTCTGAGAGAAAGTGAGGAATTTACGCCAACAGCCAAAGACGTCCACGCCGATGCCGACATCAGAATTTCGATGAAACGAGCGGTCTAACGGTAGGGCGTTCCTCAGAAAAAAAAACCATGGTGTTTAGCAGCAGCTTACTGTCAGTGATTAGAGTAGCAACATTCTATTCGCCCTTTTTCATGGTTGTAGTGCTACTGTTAGAGATTTAGAGGCTTGTGCAAAGAGCGAGTGCATGACATCAATTTCACCGAAGAAAGCGTACTTCGCAATGGCGGAGCATGGGAGACCCGGCGTAGTCGGGCTTATTATGATGCTAATTGTGATATACAAAACATAGCCTCAAGTCCTTGCACAAAGACCCTTCATTTCTACAAACCTCGAAATTCTTCGAAACTTCAGTCGTGCTTAGATTTCCAGTATGGAAACGCTTGGAAGTCGCAGTAGTGACCCCACCACCCAAGTTTCGCTATCTTTCGAAAAACTACAGCAATTGTTATTAATCGCTCTATAAAATAAGTTCTCGGAACTAGGAGGTTCGGTTAAAAAACTCGTTTTGTGATGGTTCTCGTAATTATTTTCTCGCTTCAGTGCTGTAACAACTGCACAGGTACGAATCACTGCTAATAAAATCTACGAGAGCCTTCGGATCTGTTGGTGATGCTGTTTATTCTGAATTGTGTATCTGTCATGGAGGCCTCTGAGAGAGATTTCTCGGATATGCTGTTTACATGAGAATGACAACTCCTACCCGGGCGGAATAACACTGTTCAGCAATGTGCATATACAGATGCATAAACGTACGGCGTAAAACTTGATCTAATATTTTCCCACAAGCTACACCGTAACGAGTAGTCAACAAACCTGGCTCATTCCATGAGGGCACGCCTTCTCATTCTATACCACCGCGATATTGTCTCATTCCGGTTTGCGAACTTCGGTGAGTGCACAGCGGCTGTGCGAAAACACGTGCCTGATGCCTTGTATGTCTCCAATTTTTATTCGTTCTGAATGAATGGTTCTGCAGTGACACTTGTAGCTCCGTACCATGTGCAGTTTGAGTCTATTGAATTTCATGCCCGAACAACTGCACATAGAACTAATGTTTTTTTTTGCAAGTGTGAAAAATACCTTGAGAAACACTCAGAAATAAATTCGTTTGGTGAGTTAGCGCCTAATAAATTGAAATAAATAAAACGATGCCAGAAATATACTGATGTGCATTATGTTGAATGTTGGGGCTCATGTATATAGATCTACTTTAGCGAGCAACACGCAAACATAAAAACATTTGAGGGATCTCAAGGCTTTTGGGATCTAAATCTGCTGCCCTTAGATATGCTCGATGAAGCACTATTACAGGCTCCTCGGCTATAGTTTTAGGTTGCATTATTACCAGCAAATGTTCTGCCCCAAGAAGTTTCTGGTCACCTCCTTTATCAGACCTTAACAACGCAACTGCAAGCGCGTTATCAAGCTGGTGTAAGGTAAGAAGCATCTCTTCAGTTTTATAATCAGTATTAGTAAATTTCAATTTTCTTGCAATCATGGTGTAGCTTCAAACAATATTTATTTGAAAATATTTCCCTGAACGAGGGAAGAAAATCGTAGAAAATAGGCGGGCTGCTTGTTGACGTTTTTCTTGCCCCGTCAGTGCAATCAGGGCACATCGGCGGACAAAATGAGGTGCTGTCGAGGGCCTGTGTTTGTATAGACTGAAGAAGAGTGAAGAGCATAGCAAAGGTTGTCCAGTGAGAGTCATCACGAAGGAAGGTTGTAAAACTTAGTAGAGGAAGATAACAAACAACAAGAAGACAATCATAAAGAAAAATGTATAGGAAGAAAGATACATGAAAAACACGTGGCGAAAAATAAATAAACAGAACGAAAATAATAAATAGAAGTGAGAAGACATACATCATGGTAGAAAACAGCAGGAGAATATATAAATAAATATATATATATATATATATATATATATATATATATATATATATATATATATTGAACCTATAACAACTAACGAGCAGCTGACCAATATTCCCTCGCATACAAACTAAAGGCACCAAGCCTCTAAGTACTAGACCCTCGTTAATGAATAAGGGAAAGAAATGTATTATGAAGGGCTTGTTTTGCCGTGATTTGACACAGTATTATTGAGATCTAACAGACAATAATGCCAAAGAAAGTATAGTGGAAGTTATTACACCGAATTGTAATGTGAAGAAAGAAAAGTGAACGAAAAGATAACTTCCCATGAGAAGCAATCAGATGTGCAACCTTCGAATAACGCATACGAAAACTGAGCTACCACAGCGGCTATCCTCTCAGCCCCTTTATGGGTATATATGTGAATTGAAACGTAGGAGTGTCAGTCAGCGCCAGCAGTTGTATATATATATATATATATATATATATATATATATATATATATATATATGACATCGTGTGTGTGTAGGAGTCGACAGATTTATTGCCATGGAAATAATAGGGGGATGCTGTTATGATGTTTTTTTTATTAAAATGATATATAAGGAGATGTTGGCGCACCATTATGGCGCCGGTTACTCCTTAGCCGCTGATTGAAACTTGAACGCGTATCTTGAAGCAAAACATACGAAGCAGTGCATGGAAAATAGAAAACTCGGGCACAAATATGCAAAGACAGAGACACAGGAGAAGGAAGAAGAAGAAGTGGATCTGTTCGGTTGCTGTTTTTGTGCACTGTTCAATTTCTGCTCTTTTCTGGCTGTTATGATGTATTTGTGATGTAAACGTACAGGAGGTAAATGGACGAAGAGATGACTCGCAACCTGTAGGATCCGAACATGCGATCTTCGAATAACGCGTGCGGTGCTCTACCACTGAGATTCAATGGCGGTTATCCTCGCGTCCACTTTGCGCATGCTTCAGCTTTGCTGGTTAACCAGCTGTACGAAATGCCTGAGACGTTAGAGCATCTTTTGCCCTTTATGTTGTTTCTTCAAAGACGGGGTGGCACAGCCTACGTGAGACGCCTAGTTGCAGCAGTCGAGTTGGTCGGATAGTTGCAGCAGTCGGATAGTTGGTCGGATAGTTAAGCAGGTCTGATAGTTGGCATCAACTACCCCTTTCCACGTAATTATTACAAAAAATAATAGAAACAAAATAGTATATGGATCTGTAAAGAGAGTTCAATATAGGTGAGTCCGAACGTTTTCGTTTCAGTAGGGAAGACATGTCGCCACGGTCATATTTAACAAACTCGATGAATAGGGGTCACATATTTTTGTGTCCTCGAAGAAACATAGCAGTGCCACAACGCCGACAAAGTGTGTGTAAAAATGGTGGGTAACAATTTAGAATTCCAAACTGCCCTAATGAAGAGCACAAAGCCGTCCGACGGGCTTCATTCTTCATGAATCTTGTCGACAAAATTACCTATAGGGCACGCAAACATGGCTCCCGGCGAAAAAAAAAAAACAGGTACCGCTGAGTTTGGTTTGCGGGTACTCAGAAAAAAAATTGGCAGATCAAAAATACAATTAGAATCGATAATTTGAGTAGTACGAATAAGAAATGTTGATAATGTCACTTTAAAATTAGCACAACGTTACGAAGGAATGGTAAATGATGCCGTGCATGACTTGAGTGTCATGAATGTCATGTTTGAATGTGTCGTTTACCTTCGTCATCTATTTATGTCACGTGATACCAAATTGAGTATATGTGGAGCTAGCAAAATGGCCGCGAGCATGGTAAGAGCGTGGTATGTTGTCATGTCCTTACATGACACGCGTGTCAGGATTTTCATGTTTGCAACAGTCATATATTTATTTGTCCATTGACGTCACGTAACATCAAATTGGTATATGCGGAGCTAGCAAAAAGGGCCGCGGGCGCATCATGAAAGGCCCAATATACTCCAATGTAGCGTTGACGCGCGCGCACGCTTGATATAGCACCGCTACGTTAGCAAAACGCGAGCACTCTGTAGCTTGATGCCAATGTGCGACCAGCGTCCGTCGGCGCGACCCGACGGCAACCGGCGCGAAATGCGACATGCTGGATTTCGCGGCGATGTGTGACCCACACAACACTGAGACTTTCTCTTTTCGTGACGGAGGGACGCCGGACGCGCTGGGACTCGAATGTGTCAAAACAACGCAGCGCGGCG